>OZ035828.1:28341487-28936964 GCA_964034765.1 Knipowitschia caucasica | reverse complement strand
ATAGCATGAGGGTCTGGGACACAGTGACAGCGCCACATGAGGTTTCATATTGTGCATTCTGACATTGCTTCAAGATATTGCAGATATGTGAAGTCGACAGTGTTTTGTTAGTTCTCATTGTTTGCTGTACAGTCTGACAGCAGCAGGAAGAAAGTCCTTTATTTGTCCCACAGAGGAAACATTTCAGTTTGATGAATACACATACACACATCAAGGCATGCAGCTAACATTACTTCCACACTCCTTACAGGCAAAGTGGGTAAAGTGTCTTGCCCAAAGACACAACAATAGCAGTGGGAGCTGGTGGAGAAGGTCTCGCAGTGGACTCGAACCCACACATTTTAGGCTCAAAGGCCAATGCTCTTTCAACTGAGCCACTGTCACCCCATATAGTTATAGTTATAATTGTATATATTGTACGTGTTATGAGGGTTTGGGACACAGTGACAGTGACACATGAGGTTTCATATTGCACATTCTGGTTCAAGATATTGCAGATATGTGAGGTGGACAGTGTCTTGTTAGTCCTCATTGTTCGTTGTACAGTCTGACAGCAGCAAGACGGAAAGACCTCGCGCACTTCTGTCTCTTTCAGCATCTCCTCCTCTGTCTTTTCATTTCCACCTACTCCGTCACACTTTCCCTGCTTCTGCTTCTATCATTAAATTCAGATATAAAAGCCATATCTATATCACATGACATATGACAAAAGATTTCAGGAAGATATATCTGATCCCATAAATAATGATAGATGTTGGATATTGAGGCTCATTGTGGTCCTACAGAGGGATCAGCGTCACTTGTTCTGCTTGTCTTCGCTGGGGTCTCATTTGTTGCTTTTCCTCCGTCTCTCCTCTATTGTCTGTCATCTCATTTCCGTTCCTTTTCTTTGCTGTCCATGTTACACTCGCAAAGTCATTTGATACGTCTGCACGATTTCCTTTCTGCTCTGTTTGTTCCTCTATATGGCACACTATCAGGCCTTTGGTAATGGGGTCCACCAAGGATGTCTGAGTCTGCGTCACTATATGAAGAAATATAGTGCAGAGAAATGACATGTTTAGTTTCGGATCAAATATGATCTCTACGACAGTTTAATTATAAGGAATCAACTTTTTGGAACTTTCTAATGTTGATATTAACTCATCACAAATAGAATTAGCTTCTTCTGAAATACCATAATTTGTATCTCACTTGTGGCTGACCTAACCTCAAGTGTCATGTGTTTTTAAGTGTAAATCAGGGCTAACTCTGGATTGCACTCGACTGAAGAACTCTCAATGATGTGAATATGCTACTGCTACACTTATAATAAACACATGGCACAAGTTGCATTGGTAAAAAAAATATACTAAAACTAATTCTCTCAAATATTTATGTGCGATTAAAGGCGATTCATTTTGACTAATTCCTTACAAAGCCTTTAACCTATGGGTTTTACTTGGTGTGCATGTTGTTTTTATTGGTATGAGAAATCAGAGCACCTGGAGGAAACCGCTGCATCTGGAGGAAACCTGGAGCAGGCACAGGGATAACATGCAAAATCCACTTAGAAAGACTCTGTTCTGACCAGGATTTAAACCCAGTACCTTCTTGCTGAGAAGCGAGAGCGCTATCCACAAAGTACCTCGCAAAACACATAGCTACATAAATATCTATAACATACATGTGTAAGTGTGGCTTTCACCTAAATAAAGTAATTATAATTCTAGTTTTAATTCTCAAACAGCTTACAGCAACAGGCTCTCCATAAAGTACGAGAAGAAGATAGACACAAGAATATAAAATTGCCCGCCAACCCTTCCTTTTCATGCTTTTGTCTTGTCTGTTATGTCTTGTGTATGAGCCGGCGTTGGCCACGAGAAGCTGATAAGCAGGGGGTGGGGGGCACTTTGATAATGTGCTGTTATGGAGAGGAAGGCAGCAGTTTGGGAGCAGATATATGTGCTGACACAGGAATGCAGAGACAGCCAGAGTGTCAAGATACTGCATATGGTGTGTCAGCCCTTCTGTCAGCCGCCGTGGAGGCTCGAAGAGGGAGGTTCTCTGCAGCAGACGAGGTGACAGCCGCTGAAACAATGAAAAAGTGAGACAAAATGATGAAGAGGAGGCAGAGGCACATGGAGAGAGGAGAGAGGACAGAGACAGAATGGGGAGATAAAAATGGCGCGGTGTAGAATATTGACTTGATGACGGCTGTGTGACCTTTGACGATTGGGTCCGAGGAGAGAATTTGGTCAATAGGTTGTGTTCATGTGGAATTACGGAATTTCAAAAGGCTTAAAGTTTAATATTGTGGTGGAGAGAAGCTGAAAATTGCTCCTGGTAACTATGGTGACTGTCAAAAGTAGGATTTAGTTTAAAGCTGCATCAGTCAATCCACATAAGATATGGAGTCCCCAGTGTGTGCCCAACAATTACATAAAATAAATGTAAAAGTGCAAGATCATTGAAGTGCTTTGTTCAGACTGATAGAAACCAGAGAGAGAGATCAACTCAAGACTGATTACAGCTAAAAGAAACTGTTAGCATATCTAGATGTCCTGCAGCAGGGATATACAGTATTCTGCCAGAGGGAAGAAGCTGGAACGTGACTTTTCCAGGGGCCAGAAGATTCATTGATTATTCTAAGAACTGGATTCAAGAGTCTGGATTCATAAAGAACCTGGACTCACAAGAGAGATACGAGATGCAGACAAGAGGCCCATGGAGGAGGAGTAACTGTTTGGACTGATGTGTTTCATAATACATGTTTTTCATGCAAATAACTTACTCCAGTCGTTTTATTCCCCTTTATTTTAACAACCAGCCATTACATCCATTTTTATGTTAGTGTTTTAGGACCGTCCCTATTGTCCCATCGCCCTCTCTATGTTCCTCTCTCTCTCTCTGGGTCAAGTGTGTTTCTTGTTTAGTATTTATTCTGCTGTTATGGAGATAATGATGTGTGTTTTATCCCATTTTTTGGACACACAGTGATACAAACGCTGTGGTGAGGAGCGGCTGGTCGGTCTCTAATGCTGTAACAGGAGCAGGCATCACATTCACAAAAGGCTTTTCCAAAAGTCATGAAGCCTCTGAACCTGCGGCAGGAAGAGAACGAACAGGAAAATCCATTTACAATTCATTCACAACTGACTCTGTCAGTCAGATTTGTATATTATTATTATTATATATATACATTTGATGTTTAAGTTATCCTAATGCAATAATATTGAGATTGTAAGTAATCTGTAGGATGTAGAGGTAATTCTCCCGCATTAGTTGTTTGGATTTAAAAGGTCAAGGGAATACGGAATGTATTAAAACACATTTGACAAAAAAATAAAGTTCAAGTGATGCCACTGGAAAGTTACTTGTGATTCAACTGTGAAATTTTGAGCCTGAAGGTCGTGGGTTCGAGCCTACCACGAGACCTTCTCCACCAACTTTGCTGATGTCTGCTGTCGTTGTGTCCTTGGGCAAGACACTTTACCCACTTTATCTATAAGGAGCACGGAAGTAATGCATGCCTTGATGTGTATGTGTATTCATCACACTGAAATGTCCCCACTGTGGGACTTCTCTTCATCCGTTGCCGAGTCACGGATGCAGGACTCCAAGCAGAGATGTTCAGACCACTCTCTCCACACACCTACTCCAGCTCATCTGGGGTAGTCCTGGTTCCCATGGCAGCTGAGAGACATCCTCTGTGTCTTGGATCTTTCCTGGGTCTCCTCCGGGTGGGACATACCCAGAATACCTCCCCAGTGAGGAGACCAGGCATCCAGAAGCCAGAGAAACAGTTATTTTTCTTACACAGTATTCATCGTTTTACCTTGATCCAGACCAGAGCAGAGATAATGGTCCCAAACAAGCAGATCAAGCAGAAATACACTTGGGGAATGCTTAATCACAGATTATTATTTTTAATTTTTTATGCTAATAAAGCATTCAGTATTTCACTCTGATCCAGAGGTGTAATGTAACGAACCAAGCGGCTCCGCGGTGGGGCTGAACATAGTATTCAAATACTTACTCATTTGCATTCCAAGGCTATGTTTAGCTACTTTTAGAATTATGTTTTTATTGTGTGGATTGATGTGTTTATGCTGCTACTGGAAATCTGAAATTCTCCTACGGGGATCACTAAAGTATCTATCTATCTATATGACGGAAGACTTTGTTCTTTTCATGCAAATATACCTGTTATGCATAGACATATTACCATTAAAACCATGAACCTTCCTCCATCTGCTGTTTTTCCAACCGTAATCTCTCCTTTCACCTTTGAAACGACACTTACATAAAAGCCTTGAATAACATTGATTTTTCAGTAATAATGAAAGTGGAGGCCCTTCGGTTTTAATCTAATACAACACAACAACCGCACGAGAAAAAGTCCAGGGGAGCGATAGTATACATTCTCCTGAGTAACAGTTTTACCACAGTCAACACAGGAAACAGAGGTTAGCATGATATGCTAGCAGGTGTGCAGAGCATCAGATGCCTCTAGCGAAGCCATTAATCTGGCATTTGTATTCATGTTGGATCAGACGGATCAATACGGGGTATCCCTCTCCTGCTCCAGATCGTTCCCAGGTTAATATCGCCGCATTTTACAAAGCGGTGCAGCTCAAGGACACGGACAAACTCACTTTTAAAGAATCAGTCTCAATGACCTGTGTTTATGCCGTACGTCTGCAATGGTCTGTAATAATGTCAGAATGCACGATATAGAACCACATGTGTCCCCAGACCCCCTAAAGTTACAGATTTTATTCATGCTTCTTTTATATGCTAAATTTGTATTTTATTGTTGAATCATTCTTCACTTATATTGTGCGGTGTGCTGTAACTCATTCTGTAACTGGTGATGCAACACTGAAATGTCCCCACAGAGACAATAATATAAGATCTCTTTATCTTTAAACTGATTACGTGATCTTAGTTTAACAGCTGTGACGGCAATTTACATTGCTTTAAAATTAAGAGATCCTTTTGCATTGTGGAGAAATATCAGTGTTGCATCATCTGGTACAGAACAATAGTTGTGTGTTGTCCTGCATTACAGTGTGTACTGTTTTGCTTTGATTACCGGTAAGTACAGGTGTGTCTCGACTGAGGACTGAGGGACAATGGCTTTGATATTCCAAAACATTGAGATCATAACCACAACTTCACATAACTGACTCGGCATAATTGTATATATTTGCTTTTTGATTATGTCACAAAAATCTGTCTTTACATAAAGCTAATGTAGTAGGTGAGAACGAATAGATTGGTCATTCAGCCAAATTCAGCTGAATTTATATGTGTAAAATAAATATGTATTAAAATAATTACCCTCCTCATACTACGTGCTCATGTAGTTTAAACTGAAATGGTCAAGTGGGGTTTCTCTAAGCTTTTGGACACGTTGCTGTGTTGTGGTGTTGTTGCTTTTTAAAAAGTAAACAAAAAATAAAAACTTTTAGACGACAACATTACGAGAGCCATTGCAGTCAGAGTGCTATAAAAGTGTTTTAATTTCAAGATGAAAATACAAAACTTGGAGCAGACAGAATTTCTACCAGCTGTTAAGGACTGTAATATTTTTTCATTTCCTCCCATGATGCTTTGCACCAAATACACGTGTGTGGCTCTCATGCATGTGTACAGAGGGGCTCTGCTGCGCTCTGACCAATCAGAACTGCTGATCAGAGAGGAGCTAGAGCGGGAGCTAGAGCAGGAGTTAGACCGGGACCACAAACGAGGAAAGTTTGTGGCACTAAAGTGTGGATTTAAAGAAAACCGAAGCTTTTAAGAAAAGAAAAAAAGTTCAGGATAACAAGGGACACTACAATCCCCACAAAATCCGGCCTTTATGAAAGCTGTTGGTTCTCTGTCAGCTGAAGTCGAGCTGTTTTAGTTTACAGTGTGAGTTCTATGGGGAAAATATCTAGGTAGCCCACGGGAATTTAGTCTCGTTTAGTCTGCAGTACCGCGAGAATCCGCCGAACACATGGGTCCTTCAGCTCAAAGCTAGTAATACCCAATCCAGAAATTATAATGGTCGCCACCAGATCATATACGAAATCGGGACGGAAGCGGAAGTAACAAATCTACTTTCGAATTAGTTTGAGTCTAACCTTAAGTGGTGACTAATTAAGTTTTAGATGTCCGAGAGAGAGGGTTAAGGTTAGGGTAAAGGGTTGGTTGGGGTTATTCTATGGGAAGATGCTACACATTAGGGTTGAATAATTCTTATTCTGGGTCCACCGTCAACGACCTGGGGTGGTATTGCAAGCATGTCAGCACACGTCATTTTGGAAATTTTTTATTTGGGACCCACCCCCACTGAATAGAACTCTACATTGTTTTGAATGTAATTTCAATTAACTATTATTCTTGATAACCAACCTCTGAAACTAATAACGACCGCTGCCAATGGCAACATAATTTGGGCTTCAAGTGGGTCAGATCACTCCGCAAGTAGTCCGGCCATTTTGTAAACAAGCTTTCAGCGCCACTGTGGTCCAGCACTATCTATTTCCAGAGTCATCTCCAACTGCATCTTTAACGGTCCAGTTTAACATGAATAAGTCGGTCTTGCTCTTACTCGCCAGTCACGCCATAGTGTGGCCACAGAGGGATCCGTGGTGTAGCTCCGCTCAATAAACAGAAATAACAATCCATCAACACATTTAAATGTTAATTGGATAAAACATTAGATATATACATTCCTAATACATATGCACAGTGCTTTTTAGAAATATATGTTAACGTTTTCATGACAAAAACACTGTTTTAATGCCACAAATTGTGATAAACCAGGAACTATTTTATTTGGAGTCATTAAGTAAGTCTCTCAGCAGTCATAAAAGTGGACTGAAGTTTATTTTGTGTGTTCAGTTGGCAGATAGCCGTATAATAAATGGGATAATGTATAGAACGCAGGTCGTCATCTGTAAATAAGTACCTCTGGGGCGGAAGCAGGCCCCAATGCGAACCAATGTGTACAGTATATTGTCCCTTACACATTTCATGTATTGGCTAACAAATTATTGAAGCATTCATATTGAATGTTATGTTTATGTGAAAATACTTTTACAATCCCTGTTGTTTGTGAACATTTCTGGTGAACGACAGTGACCCCTTTACTAAAAGTGTGGGCACCCCTGAGTGAGAGGCAGAAGAGGATGAGTGACTGGACCTGGAGAACAAAGCCTTCACCTTTACTCTGTTCTGTCCCTGTTCCAGCGGCCTGGAAACACAATATCACCGCTTTGGCACGTTCTCCCAGAATCCTCAATGTGGCCTTCGCTCGCTGCCAGCGGCTTCTCTCTGCTGCAGCCAACTGGAATGTTTAGCTCCACTTATTGCTTTGTCCCCCTCAGACGAGACAAACAAAAGGCAAAGTGGCTTTGGCTGTATCAGGTGTATGAGGTTTTCCAATAGCCACAGCGTCTGACAATAGGACGTCAGAGACGCTGAGGAGACGGCAGAGCAGAGGGAGGAGGCCCGCTCTCTGCAGGCGAGAAACCTGAACCTGTCATCAAACATAAAGCAGGGATTTCACAGGTTCTTAGCAAAGGTACGGTATGCACAGCAGGCGCTCCTTCTGTCTCGGCACAAGACGTTACTGACTGAACATCGGGTTACTACTCATTAAAGAACCCACAATTATCAGGAAACAATTGAGTAAAAGCTATTTCGAGAAAACAATTCCACATTCATGACACAGAGCTCCTGAGTTACAGCTATAAATATATTCATAGAGAGAGAGAAAGAGAGAGAGAGCTGTTAACATGCACAGATGTATAGAACTATATATTTTCATCAGAACATACAGTATTTTACACTTGCTTCTTTATTATGGTAAAGTTATGGAGGTATAAGCCGGTGATGCAATACTGCTATTTCCCCACTGTGGAACAAACACAAGATCTCTCACTGAATTTCTTTTCTTTTCTTTTTCTACCTCCCTGGGGCTCGTACAGCGGATAATGGGTGTGCCTACAATAACGTCACACGGCACAGTGTCAGCAATGAGCCTCTGTCACCTCAGTGAAATCACCAGTGAGTGATCCATAATGAAACAAAGTGCTCTGAGAAAAAAAACGTCAACACACTCAAAGTATTCCAGTTTTTGGCGACTAACTGTAATTTACCATCTTGAATCAGATTTTTTTGAGGTTTGCTTCAGCCAACCGCTTTTCAAATACTTCAATTCAACTCAAAGTATTTGTGTATTTCCCTAAATCACAACAGCAGGTATGTGTGTGGGTTTGAAATGAAATAATCCCATTCTAAATCTGAAGACACAATATGTTTTAATACAGTGGACTTTGACTTTCATTCAAGACGGTTCCATGAGACATTTTTCTATACAATTCGATGTGGTTCAGTAAAGATACATTTAAACAATAAAATATCACCATTGATGTGTTTATTATATAGAAGATGAGTGGTTATTAAAGTGAAAATGTAAAACAAAAAAAACATATTTATAGATCTATATGCATTTTTCTTGTACTAAAAATCAAGACAAATCAGCATTACTGGATAAAAAATATTCAGTAGTATCATTTAAAGGGGACAAAATGACATGACAGTAGTAATATTATCAGAAGTATTGAATATGCAGGTGAAAACCAATCAACAATTAAAAACGCATCAAAAAACAAAAACGTACATAAATAAATAGACAAAAAAGTGATACTTTGTCTCTTGCTACTTGGTATTAGAAGCCAAGAATATAATTTTAAAGTGTACACATATTATTTATTAACAAAGAAAACACACATTTTAGCACATCTCTAATTAGAATTGTATCAAAGCATATTTTCTTGCCAAGAATTCCACCCCTCATACGTACATTCATAAACTATAGACTTTACTAAACTCAGATTGTCCTGTGAAAGGCCGACCACGTGTTTACTTCGCTGCTAATTACTTCTCCATGAGGTGTTTTTAACTGTCATTAAGAAACACAAAAGCTTGAGCCTAAAATAGTTCGTAAATTCCCCACAGATTGGAAAGTATTGATCAGAAAGAGGCGTTCCAGGAGCACGCTGCCAACACCGCCTCAAGAGAAGAGTATTTCCTGCTCACGCTGGTATAAAACAGGACTGAGGCTTCTGCCGCACACACCTGAGGCCACGAGCAAAGAGACAGCAATACTATAGATACTACAAATACTACAGATACTACAGATACTACGAATACTACAGATCAGCATGTGGATCTGCATCTGTCTCGCTCTCGTCTGCATAATCGGTAAGTAAGATCACTGCTTATCTTCTCGTACACATGACAGGACAGCGGCAATACACAGGTTCAGTTTTGTTCTCCATGTAGCACCCTCGGTTACAAATATGCATGAAATTCAAATATGCAACATTAAGTTCAAAGGTTACGGCAAAATAAGTATCTAATGTATGTCCTAAAGAACATACACTATAACTCTCTCTGGTCTCTCTCTTGATAATCTTTTTGTTTTTTTTTGGTGAAAAAGGAGCATCAGGCCTCTCTCAGCCGGAATCAGCTCTCAGTGTAATGGGAAAGTGTCAGTTAGTTAGATCTTGAATGAGGCCATGTACTGTAGAATAATGACATATAAGTGCTTGATACCAATAAAGATCTATCTAACCATACATTATAAACTCATTAGCACTTAATAAGCAGTAAATTGTGTTTCTTACATAAACAGTTTAACAGGTGACTTACACTGACCATGTTATCTCTAAGTCGAAGTTACTGTACTGACCTGCAATATTCTGTATAGAAACATCTGAATGAAAGTTTTTTATCTTATTGGAAGTGGCTCTATTTTCTAATACAGAGTGATACTAATTGTAAACTAGCTGTTTAGCTATAATCTGGTGCAGAACATATCTGTCTTCAAGCTTAATATCTATGTACATTGTCCCTTCAAATAAGGACTAAACTTTATTGAAGTTGAAGTTTTAAACTGTCTGACTGCTTCTGTTGGAACCAAACAGTTAATGAAAAAACAGCAACACTTTCTTACCCCTGCTTTAATTAACAGAAAAAGTCCTCTACACTGTATTTTAATCCTACAGGCCGAAGCAACAGCGAGACCTATGACAACTTCTTACAGGGCGTACTGTTCACCAAGTGCCCCTCTGGCCACGTGCTCTCAGACATAACAAGGTGAGAATGCCATTGCTGATGCAGAAGAATACATGTGTTCAAATCCATTCTTAATAACCCACTATCTGTAATTTTGTGGCTGCTGCAGCAGTCCCTATAGCGCCTCTCACACTGATCGTCAGTGGAGGATCGGATGCCGGCCTTATCCAACCCTGGGGTCCTGCTCATGGTCCAGCTTTGTGGGATCAAACGGACTAGACTTTAACTTTGTCTGTCCTGCGACCCACGTGGTGCGAGGAGTCTACAACATGTACCAGCCTGCGTATCAGTCCAGAAAGTAAGATTTTTATATTTAAGTTAATAAGTTTTTGAGTTGAGTTTTATACAATGTAGCCTCAGGGCGGTTCTTCTGAAGGTTACACGCAAATACAATAACACACCTTTGTGCAAGTCTGGATCCTGTTTGTCTAGTTCCTGGTTCAACATAAACACATTGGATTATGTTTTAAAGATTAATTCAACACTGATGAACTGACATGCCACAGCGGGGAAATGTCAGTGTTGCATCACAAGTTACAGAAAAGTAGGAAAAAGGAGCTCACAGCACAAATGTCCAGAACAGGCAGCTCACAGCCCTCTTTCAGAGTGGACATTCTCTCTGGTCTCTCCCTTGTCTCTCCTTGTGTCCCTGTCTGGTCTCTCTAGTCTGTCTCTCTGGTCTCTCTCTCTCTGGACTCTCTCTGGTCTCTCTCTTTGGTCTCTCTCTGGTCTCTCTCTAGTCTGTCTCTGGTCTCTCTCTGGTCTTTTACTGTGGTCTTTTCATTTGGTCTCTCTCTGACCTCTCCTGTGGTCACTCTCTCTGGTCTAGATTCTTTAACTGTGATGTCACCAAACCACAGATGGCAGCACTTTTATGGCAGCACAATGGTGCTGCCATAAAAGCACCATTGTGCTGCATAATCTTAGAGTTAGTGGTAAATAAAAAGTTATTATTATACAGTATATAAACGTCTATCATTCTCTGCAGATGGTCCTTTGAATGTTGTCAATCTGCCAACATGGTGAACATCGATTGCCAAAACCACACCAGAGTAAACTACTGGAACGAAGGATTTCATTGGTCTGTCCCTGGAGGAAGCTACCTGAGCGGCTTCTCCACTGGACTCAGGAGCAGCGAAGGGTAGCAATATTCATCACTATCGTCATGGAAACAAACAGTTCACTTTATGCTATCTAATCTCATATATTTCATTTGAACAGTGACTTTCGTTGGAGCTACATGTATTGTCGAGCCGTGAAAAGTAAGAAATACACTAACTCTCTTCCCATGAATGTGTTTAGCAGTATATACATTCAAAATAGTTAAGTTAAGATTGTGGTGGAAAGTAGCTAAAATATTAATTGCTGGTAACTATGGTAACTGTCAAAATGCAGACGTCCGATGGCACAGACTAGTTGCCTTGCTTCTGTCTGTGTGCCCCAGGGCAGTTGTGGCTACAGTGAAAGTTTATCACCACAGTGTTTGGAGTGAAAGAATAGCGACATGTGTGTCTCAAGTGTCTTTGAGAGTCCAGAAAAGAGCAGTATAAAACCAATGCATTATTATTGTTTTTGTTATTATATAATCAACATTGTGAAATGCCGTTCTTAAATCTTTTTTTCTCCTTCTTTTAGACGACTTGTTAGAAAGCTCCCCAATTCTGGCTGCGAACAGAGACCAGCAGGACTCTCTAACTCACGGCGACGTCCCCAAACAGCGACGCAGAAGCTCGGCTGTTTGCAATTACTGCAAGTGGCCCGTGTACAACGGCGCTGTCCAGGTCTCCTTCTCCATCAGCGCAGACTTCAGCGAATCAGAGGTCGCCACTGTCACCAGCGCCATGCGAGCCCTCTCTCAGAGCACCTGCGTGGCTTTCGTCCCTCACACGCATCAGTACAGCCATCTCGTCATCGTGAAAGAACCCGGCTGCTGGTCCTACGTGGGGCGCCAGGGCGGGGAGCAAAAGCTGTCTCTGGGACACGGCTGTCTCTATCACGGCATCATCCAACACGAACTCATGCACGCGCTAAACTTTTGGCACGAGCAAAGCAGAAGCGACCGAGACCAGTGGGTTCACATCAACCAGGAGAATATTAGACCCGGGTTTGAGCATAATTTCTTCAAGTTTGACACAGAGAATCTGGGAGTGGACTATGATTACTATTCACTGATGCATTATGGGCTGAAAGACTTCTCGTCCAATGGCCAAAACACCATCACTCCAGTCGTAAAATCAGCGTCGCCAGGACAAAGGTTCGGGATGACAGACAGTGACTTACTGAAGATCAACAAGCTGTACGGTTGTAGTAAGTGGATCAACATTAAAAAAATACAATGTTATAGTTGTGTATCGATATCGTTTTGTATCTTATGACTTTGGGGTTTCCTCGTAGGTGCTTTCCTGCCAAAACACGGGGAATGGGACAATGAGCTTGGACAAGTTTTAAGCCGGACCTGTGCTCCTGGACACGCCGTTTCGCACATTAAAAGGTGAAATTCAAAGGCAGTCTTGGAGATTACGGATTCAAATCCAGAAAGCTTTATTGGTTCCAGACACAGACAGACCATACAGACTCTACACAAACACAGAAGCTACACAAACACACAGATGCTACACAAACACACCAACACTACACAGACTCAGCTTTTAGGTATTGGCTCTTTGGGATGTTGTGATGTCACATGAACCTGTTCACAGTGAGAGTTGTGCTATCATCTATTGTGTCATTATACTGTATGCAGTGTTGGGCAATGACTTTAATAACATTGAACATTATGTGATACTTGTTACTGTTATTTCAAAGTAATGTGTTACTGTCAAATACTACCCAGTTTTTTGGACTGCCTAACATTACTGTGTTTCACCAAAAAGCAACACATTACAGTCATTCCACTCCTTTTGTAGTGTGTTACTCCAAACACTGGTTATATGTAGTTATTCGTATTCTTCATTCGTTATATACAGCAGTGGACAGACCTCAGGAGATCGCTTGTGGAGACTGTCGTGCAGGTCCTTTCTGAACCACAAAAACTCTCTGTGTCAATGGTCGGCTTTTCTCAACAACCACCAGACCGCGATCGACTTCACATGTCCAGACAATAAGGTGATCTCAGGGATGTACGCCCAACCCAGCTCTGTGCAGAAAGACAGAAGGTAAGAGACATATAGTAATTTTATCGTCATGGAAACTGCGGTCGCTGAATAGATTGTCCGCAGATGGAAAGTCCAATGCTGCAGCGCTCTTGACTTTGTCTCATACGACTGCAGAACTACCTCGTACGTCAATTACTGGAATAAAGCTTTTGAAATGCCTGTAGCCAGAGGGAACTATCTCACAGGAGTGCACAGTTCCTACGACAGCCAATCACAGTAAGTGTTTCAGATCTTGCTCTGAGTGTGTGTGCGTCTGCGCAGTTATGAGCACTTACTATGTTTGTGTCGTCAGAGATCGCAGATGGAGGTTCACCTACTGCCAAGGCGGCGAGCACTGAAGACACTCCAGTATGAGTAGAGTGCTCCAAGTCAATGTTTTTATTGTATCGTCCTAAATCACAACGGTAGTTTTCTCGGAGGGCTTTACACAGTTGTCGATTCGCCAACGCAAATCAAAGAATAAAGCCATTCAGACACAGAAAATGCAATTATAAAAAAAATAGGTCCATAAAGGGCAGAGACCATAGTCCATAAATGTGGTTGAATGTGGAGTGTCCTGGATCACCACTGTCCTCATGTCAGACCCTCCCTTAGAGAGGAACAACTCTAAAAACCTAGTGGGAGAAAAGTGAGAAACCTCAGGGAGACCCACACTGAGGGAGGGATCTGCTCCCACAGACGAAATGGGGATGTAGATCCAGGACTGAGGCTGTGGAAGTATGACGATTTGTATTTATTTTATTTATTTGAGCATTTGTTAAAACACATGCAACATATTAAACTAGCAGAGTTAATCATTTGCCAAAAGAAAAAAAATAGACATTGACAAAAAGCACACCCAGAGCATGAACCTCTCAAGGAGTAGGAGGAACTGAAAACTTTATCCAGATGAAACGGCACAAAGTCATGTTGGAACATTGATGCCTTCACTGCTTCACATGAGAGCAGTTGAAAGATGGAAAAGTGTTTTTTATCGTGTGTGTTATGTGTATCTGTTTATTTATCTGAACAGCTATTGTTCATGGAACAGGTTTTATTTGCTCTGTACCAGAGTTTGCTCTCTTCTTATTATAGATTAATATTATATAACATTACAACTGTGAAAAAACTGTGCGACCTGTGAATTAACACTGAATAAAATATATAGAATTCAAGCATTGATTATGATTCATTTATATTTCGAAAAAAAATATGTATACATTGTTACTCAATGGGTTTGAATAAAAAAACATTTTTTTTTGCATTCTGCAGTCATTGTAGAATCATCATTAACCTAAATAATTGTTAGTTGCGATTGAAGTATTTTCATTTTCATTAAACTTTCAAAGGAAAACTAGATATATATATAAATTACTCATTAGTTGACATCAATTCCAGTGAGCGAATAGTCAGTTAATCCATGATCTTGTTTCAGTTCTATACTCTATACATACAGTGTATGTGCATGATGGTGATAGAAGCAGTTCTAGAGCTGATTGATACTTTATTGATCCCTAGTTGGAGAAATGCACCGTCCAGCAAAAGCAACACATCCATCCAAATAAAGAAATAAATATCAGTCTAAAAGTTACAAACAATAGCAGCACTTTAACAGCACTTTAGGTCACAGCAGCAGAGGTGGTGCAGTCGCTGGTGATGAGATCCTTTGGGTGATGTATGCAGAGTCTGCTTGGTTCGGACAAAATAAACAAAGTATTTTCTTTATTACAAACCCATGGAGGTTGAAATATTGCTCTCATAATTTTCAATAAAGACAAATAATTCCAAGAACACACACACACACAGTCATTTCTTAAGCTGTGAACCTCAGGGCCGCTGCTGACTGACTGGGGGAAAGTGAAGAGAAGCGGAGGAAAAAAAGACCTTGCAAAAAAAAAATAGAGAAACACATCAAAGCAGGAGGTAATGAAGCTTGTCCAATCCTGGAGAGGCGCACAAGAAAACAGAGATAGGCTGATTGTGGGCTGTCGCCAGGGGAGACGGAGCAGGGGAATTGTGATGAAGTTTGCAATGAGAGAAGAGAAAGCTGGGCACAGAGGAAAGACAGCCGTGCTCCTTTTACAGTCTTAAAATCTAAACTTCTCCCGCTGAAGACGCTATTCATGAATGTAAAAAGGTTAATTATGACATCTTATGTTTAAGGCTCAGACGTTTTTTTTTTTATATACGACAAAAGTGAAAAGAAGCTAGTTCGGCTAAATTAGCTTATAGCATTCTCTGGTCTGCTGTTGTTACTGGATGTGTCCGACAGATCAAACAGAATCTCTCATACTGACCACGCCCTCTCAAACTGACCACGCCCTTCTGGACTGGCCACGCCCCCTCGTGGTCTATGGAGAAGTGAGCCCCAAGAGTGAGACAAGCAGGAGGCCCCCTCGTCTCTGTTGATGGTCCGTGCCCTCACTTCCTGAATTCAAACACCTCTCGTCTCCATCTTTTGAGTTTGTGTTCTTCTGTTCCTACTCTTTCTACATTGTCCACAGTCCAGCATGTGATTTTCTTTTCTGTAGTGGTCACATGTTGCTGATTTGAGGTTTTCCTGTGTTGCTTTGTCCTTGGTTGGTTGTGAGTCAAGCAGCTGTTTCTCTTTTTGCATTTCTTCTGATGTTCCCATTTCCTGGTGTCAAAAGCTGGGAGAAGAGCTTTCCCCAGGTATTGAGGGGTGCAAATAAAATACATATAAAACTAATATACAGTATAACCAATCTTCTCATTTAGAGTGATCAGCCAGGCCACATACCCTGGTCCAACAAATCTACTTTTTATTAAACCAAACATCTTAAAATTATAGGATCTTGTTGACTTTTCATGGCAGCAGTGATGTACAAGGCACGCGATCTCATGCTTTCTCACCGTTTACAGATGTTTCAAACTAGAGAATGTCGATACAACTTCAGAGAAACTTGCTGCTACAAAAACCCTCATGATAAAAACAAATACCAAGAGGGAGGTCAAAGTCAAAGGGGGTGATCTATGGAACAGTCTACTCACAACTTGAGGGCCTCAGAACTACTACAGTGAAGTATAGAACACTTGAATTTGATCATGCATAATAAATCTTACTGTTGAAGTTTGCTATAAGAGAATCTGCATGTTTCACAGTTGTAAAAGGCGTTCGGGTCAGGATCAGTCTCGACTTCAGCCTAAACCCTCTCAGTCAGGCATTATTTAGCACTAACATTTTTTAATATACACCATATAGCTATAAAATGTACAAGATATTTGAAAACATGCGACGTAAGATCTGATGTTTATAAAGAACGAAGATATAAACTACTATATTTTCCATCCTACGTTGTAATATTGAAAATGTTGCACAAAACAAAATTCTTAACACTGTAAAAAGTGACTCACTGACTGTTATTAACCTTTCACTGGATATTTCTCTTCCAAAACGATTACTTCTCTTCTGGTATTTTCATGTTGACCAGGGCGAGTACAAAGGACTTATTTACACATCATACAATTTAAATTGCCCTCTTTAAGCCCTCAGCTAAAACTGAACTCTGACTGGGCTTGTTATAAACACAAACTGAAGCAATTTTTTATAACAGACCAGTTGTGTGAGCATCAATGAGTTGGGAGAACACCTGTGTTTGTATAATGTGAGTAGTATATAGTGTAAAATGTAGGGACGGACATACAGTAGATAGACAGATAGAAACTTTGTTGAACAGCAGAAGGCTCTTTTTTGTTGTTGTACAGTCAGTCAGGTTTGTTGTACAGTCTGACAGCCGAAGGAACAAATAATCTCTTGAAACGTTCTGTTCAGCAGCGTAGTGATAGGAGCCTGTTGCTTCGGTTACTCCTCTGAGCAGCCACAGTGTCATGCAGAGGGTGTCTGGAGTTACCCAGGATGCCTTGCATTAGAGCTCTCATCCTTCGCTCCACATTGCAAATTAGCCTTGGCTATAAATGTTGTAGTGTTTCACATGTTGATTGTGTACACTTGTCCCTATCAAATAAATAAATAAATTTGCCCTCTGAACTACTCTTCAGTTCTGTGGGTCGACTGTTACTTGCGCCATAGCAAAAAAAATTTAATCAAATTAAAATAAAGCTGCACATTAGTATAAGCTGCAGCATTTGAAGTACTAGAAAACATGTTTTATTGCATGCTCCACATGAGACTTTAGTTTACATGACATTGTGTGGCTGTTTCAGAGAGTGTGTTAGTGTTCGGAGTGTGTAATACTGTTGTTAGTGTGTTAATAATGAGAGTGTGTTTTACTGTTGTGTGAGTGTGTGTTAGTGTTGAGAGTGTGTTTTAGTGTTGGGAGTGTGTGTAACTATTGTGTGTGCGTGTGTTGGTGTTGGGAGTGTGTGTGTGTGTGTGTGTGTGTGTGTGTGTGTGTGTGTGTGTGTGTGTGTGTGTGTGTGTGACCAGGAAGTGTCTCTCCTCCTCACATCATTAGGCTCAACAAAACATAACGGAGCAAAGAAAGAGAGAAAAAGAATGAGCCAAAAGAGCATCTTTTTCAAATCAATGCATCTGACATTGTTGAGTGCGTTTATTTGAGGCTGGTTTAAAACAATCTATAAACGGTGGTGTTTTCAACTAATCTATGAGGGTCAGGGAACATAATTATGACGGCAATAATATCAGGCAGAATGCAGAGCTTAATTTGAGCCGGAACATGGCACCTCGGAACAAGATCTTTACACGTTTGCGAGATCAAAATACATTGATTCTATTGGAAGTACTGATGGGGGCAAGAGCATTGACCCTTGCATAGTAGTTAGACAATGAGAGAAAAATTAGTAGGTTAAATGGTCCATAAATAGTCCAAATGACATAACATGACCAATAAATCAATTGGTCTAATGAGTTTAATCAAAATGTTACACTGTTTTACAAACACAAATAAATGTCAATTTAATAAAGTTCCATTAATTATTGTTGAATAATTTAATGCATTCATTATCGTCCATCCATCTTCTTCCTCTTAATCAATTTATGGGTTGGGGGTTGCAGTCAGAGACGCCACCCAATTCAAAGAGCACCAGCCCCTCACTGATCCTCCTGCAGGTGGTGAGTCCACAGGAGGACATCTGATCTGTCAGTGAGAGCACAGCCTTGATCTTTCAGCAGGGGCTTCAGGCAAAGTGTCCATGGGCAAAGAGTCTTGCCCAAGGACAAAACAACGTCAAACCTCAGTGGGAGTCGGTGGAGAAGGTCTCATGGTGGGCTCGTACCTATGACTTTCAGGTTCAAAGGCCAATGCTCCACCAACTCTACAAACTGTAGAGTTGCACAAAACAACACAGCCAAATTGCAGCTGTTAACTGCAAATGTTCAACAGTATGTATTCAACAGGGGCGACAGTAGCTCAGTTGGTAGAGCATTGGCCTTTGGGCCTGGAGGTCGTGAGTTCAATTCCCACCATGGGACCTACTCCAACTGCTCCCACTGATGACTGCTGTTGTTGTGTCCTTGGGCAAGACACTTAACCCCACATTGCCTGAAGCCCCCCGCTGAAAGATCAAGGCTGTTTCACAATTGACGGAGCAGCCATCTTCCTGTGGACTCACCCCCTGCAGAGGATCAGCGAGGGACTGGTGCTATGAGCGTTGGGTGGCAGCTCTCATTGCCACCCCCCCCCCCGACCCAGAAATGGACAAAGGGTTGAACATGAAATGAAATGAAACTGCAAATGTCAACAACAAAACTACATTGAACATTTCAATCTGCTACAACACTGAACCTTTAACTTTTGTGAAGTATTGAATTTAACTGAATTGAATACTCAGTAGCGCATGCGCCACCATGGGCACCAAAAGATTAGGGGAACTCGCCCATATTTGGGCATTTCTCTGGTCCTCCCGGTTTTGCACAGTGGACAGTATCTCATGATGCTTTGCGCTAAATATGTGGGAATGGCTCTCAGGCACTCACACAGAGGGGCATGGCGCGTCCTAACCAATCAGAGCTGCTGATTATCAGAGTTGCTGATCACCAGAGCTGCTGATCATCAGAGTTGCTGATCATCAGAGTTGCTGATCATCAGAGCTGCTGATCATCAGAGTTGCTGATCATCAGAGCTGCTGATCATCAGAGCTGCTGATCATCAGAGCTGCTGATCATCAGAGCTGCTGATCATCAGAGCGGAACAGCGCTAGAGGGGAGCTAAAGCGGGAGACAATTGAGCAGAGTTTGTTGCACTAAAGTGAGGACTTACAGAAAACCAGAGATCCAACTGTTTTAGTTTACATTGAGTTATGAGGGGAAATGTTCTGGGTGACTTACAAACATTTAGTGGAATGGAATGGAATCCCCCAAACACAAGGTTCTGTCAGCTCAATCCAGATATGAAAAAATATCCACAGTTGATGAGGCAGATGATGCTCCATTTTGTTCAAGTAAATGCAGAGAACTTGACTCTGCATTAGCAATGGTTCATGGGGGATCAAGTTGATGTGTACCTTCCTCCGATCATTAACTCACACACCAGACTCATACTTGGAAAAGTGACATGCAGACAGTTTAGTCCCATCGTCGAGATGACCATGCCCTGCCTTGCTTAGCTTTCGAGGTCTGACCCTTTTTTAATTGCAGATGGAAATATAATTTGCTCACGGAGGGGATGGCAAATCAGAGCTGCACCCAATTCACAGAGCACCAGTCCCTCACTGATCCTCCTGCAGGTGGTGAGTCCACAGGACATACTCTGTCAGTGACAACTTAGCCTTGATCTTTCAACAGGGGCTTCAGGAAAAGTGGGGCTAAGTGTCTTGCTCAAGAACCAAAGATAGATAGAGGTCTCGTGGTGGGATTGAACCCATGACCAAGGCCATACTCTACCAACTTACCCAGAGTTAAGTATTAGTTACAGACACATACAGACCAGTACAGACACATACAGACCAGTACAGACATATACAGACCAGTACAGACACATAAAGACCAGTACAGACATATACAGACCAGTAAAGACACATACAGACCAGTACAGACACATACAGACCAGTACAGACATATACAGACCAGTACAGACATATACAGACCAGTACAGACATATACAGACCAGTACAGACACATACAGACCAGTACAGACATATACAGACCAGTACAGACATATACAGACCAGTACAGACATATACAGACCAGTACAGACATATACAGACCAGTACAGACATATACAGACCAGTACAGACACATACAGACCAGTACAGACACATACAGACCAGTACAGACACATACAGACCAGTACAGACATATACAGACTAGTACAGACATATACAGACCAGTACAGACATATACAGACCAGTACAGACATATACAGACCAGTACAGACATATACAGACCAGTACAGACACATACAGACCAGTACAGACATATACAGACTAGTACAGACATATACAGACCAGTACAGACATATACAGACCAGTACAGACATATACAGACCAGTACAGACATATACAGACCAGTACAGACATATACAGACCAGTACAGACATATACAGACCAGTACAGACACATACAGACCAGTACAGACATATACAGACCAGTACAGACATATACAGACCAGTACAGACATATACAGACCAGTACAGACACATAAAGACCAGTACAGACATATACAGACCAGTACAGACACATACAGACCAGTACAGACACATACAGACCAGTACAGACACATACAGACCAGTACAGACATATACAGACCAGTACAGACATATACAGACCAGTACAGACACATACAGACCAGTACAGACACATACAGACCAGTACAGACATATACAGACCAGTACAGACATATACAGACCAGTACAGACATATACAGACTAGTGCTGTCCAACGATTAAAATATTTAATCGCGATTAATCGCATGAATTTCATAGTTAACTCGCGATTAATCGCAAATTAGTCACACATTTGCGTGCTGTGTGCAATTGCTTTTTTTATTGAAAACAATGTGTAGTGTTATATTACACACTAACATTTGATGCAAAATCATCAATAAATGGATGACAAAATAAATAATTGGTAACAAAAAGCCCCTTCAATGTGTGTGTGTGGGTGTGTGTGGGTATAGACCATAGACTGTATAGAAACATCATGGTGTCATTATGATGATGATAAACAATCTGTAAATATTTTGTAAATTTGTTCATGTAAATACTCTATGCTGTTTCTCTGTTTACCTTTGGTATATCTATGACTGTATACTGTTTGCTTGTATTGCCTTTTTTATTAACCCCTCCCCCCATCTCCCACTTCATGCTAATGTGTTAGTATTGTTTATGAGACAGCTCGGTGGCTGAGTGGATAGCACTCTCGCCTCTCAACAAGAAGGTCCTGGGTTTGAATCTCGGTTGGAATGGGGTCCTTCTGAGGTTTCTTGCGCCGGTTTCCCCCTACCACTAAAAACATGCACACTAGGTTGAATCCTCCAGCTCTGGTAGTCCTGACCAAGCCGAGCATCAACATTGTCGCGTGTCAAATCACATTCATGTGGCTAACGGCACGTGGCACGCCGTGAGAGCGCCTGCTGGACTCGCCCCGATGTGAGATTCTGACTTGGTCCAAACAGATGGAGGTCTGGCTTTAAACTTCAGTCAACTGGCCTGCAGCACACTCCCCAAGAAGCTGGAAGAGGAAAGAATTCAGTCTGCCATCCTCCACTGTGCAGCCCTTGGGAACAACACAGGCTTTTAGCTTTTGTTTTAGCTTGTATTTCTCTATGTTGTAAATGTATGTTTAATGTGTTGCCTAATGTCCAGGACAGCTTTGAAAAAGAAATTATTAATCTTAATGAGGTTCTCCTGGTTAAACAAAAGGTAAAAAAGAAGGCAAGAGAAGTTTATTTGTCTAACACAGTTCATTCACAAAGCAAGTCAAAATACTAAACAAAATAAGATAGCATTAAAATCATAAATAACACAGTACATTAAAAAGAAAGATAGAAAAATAAAATCCCTCAGTTGTATGCACAGCTAAACAGAACTGTCTTTAACCTGAATTTGAACATCGTCAGAAGCCTGTCTGTCATTATATTGGGAAGACCAGATTTTAGTTGCATATTTATGAAACGCTGCCTCCCCATGTTTAGTCCTGACTCTGGGACCAGCAGGAGGCCAGTCCCTGTGCTCCTCAGAGAGGTGGTTCATATGGCACTAACAAGCCTCAGATGTGAGATGTATTTTGCGAATACACCTTTTTGATCTTTTAACCATGTTACAACATTGCTCCCTTGTCAAAACCAGACCAGGACATGTTTTTAAATCCCTTCCCGCGATGGTTCCCAGAGGTCTCCCATCAACAGATCAAGAACAGATTAGAGGATCAAACAGTGCGAATGAAACCACATATACATATCACTGAGATTAGGCTTTGTTTCCGTGTTTAGCCTCTTGCTCCTTCTGTGGTGATTACTTTGCGTTTGCTTTGTTGTCTTTGTTCAAAGTAATAGAGCAATAAAAGTGTAGGATGATATGACAGTAAATACTTTAGATTGATGAGACGGTTATTGACTCTGTTACACTGCATAACGATGTAGTTCACTAAATATTTGCATTCGGAGCAAACAGGCCCTGGAGGTTGTGTTCTGGATGTGGAAACATTTTCTTTAAACACATAATTTATGGATATTATTCTATCGGCCTCATTTGTTCTTTCTTGCATATCTGTCCCTTAAGCAAGATTTGCCAATGGGACAGAGAAAAATGATCTTGTTTTATAAATGTACCTGTAAGTAAGTAATCTTTATTTATATAGCGCCTTTCACAGATCAGAGTCACAAATCAGTTTACAATTGTTTGTTTGGGGGGGCACACAGAGATGGGAGCGGGGTCGCCGGTACAGGAGGTGCATGCCAGACCTATTGTACATGTTTTTAGTGGTAGGGGAAACCGGATCACCCGGAGGAAACCTACGCAGACACAGGCAAACTACACTCAGAAAGGCCCTGGTCCGACCGGGAACCCAGGACCTTCTTGCTGAGAGGCAAGCGTGCTATCCACTCAGCCACCGTGCCATGTGTGTCTGTGTGTGTGTTGTCTGTGTACTGTATCTCTACATTGGAGTGAATGTCTTAAAGGAGCGTTTCTGCAAGGTTTGCTCATTTAGCACCACCCCTGACTCGCTCAGAGGCTTCTCATTTCCACTACGCGGAGCCATCTAGTTGTTTTTGCGATCTGATGCTAACATTATCATTAGTGCCACTTAAGGTGGAAAACAATCACTGATGAAATGGCAACGTACTCCTAACAAATAATATATATATATATATATATATATATATATATAAGTAAAAGAATACCGCTAGTTTCGTCCAAATTAATTAATTTAAATATTAGAATATATTAGAATATTTCATTATAATTTATTATACAGCTCCCCACAGCAGCTGAACACTCCATTGATTTGAATGTAATTTCAAAACGTTCTAATGATCATTTTTTCTTGATAACAGAACTCTCAAACCAATAATGACCGCTGCCCTTTGGCAACACAATCTCTGTTTGTAATTCAGGTGTGTAAAATACTAACATTACTCCGCAAGTACAACGAGCTTTCAGTGCCTGTCACTACTTGTTTGTGCAGAGAAGCTAGCGGAGCTAGCAGAGCTAGCCACTCCCGATAAACAAATACCAATCAATCAATCAACACCATTAAATGTTAATCGGACAATACATTATACATATACATCCTTAACACACATGCACGGAGGTTTTCAGAATAATCTGTTTATGTTTTAATGACAGAAATACTGATTTAATGTCACAAAAAGCGATTATGATACACCCGGAAGTAACCATTAACATGAAACAAACATTTTAGGACACATTTGAAGAGGATCTGATTATGGATTAAGGTTTGGTATATAAATGGGTCACTCACCGCTTATGTTCAGAATTCTTTGTTCAGTTTTCATGTAGTTCCAGAGAGTTTTTTAACTAGCTAGCTTAGCTGTGACGTCACGTCACTGCAAAACCTTTGGGAGATAACTGTTTTATTTTCAGTCATTAAATACATATAGGCTCGTTCTGTGAGTGGACGAGAATAACCGGCCCGCTAAGTCTCTACTCAGCGCTTTTCACTGCCTAAATTCATACACCGCTGGATCAATGAGCTCAAGTTTTCAATTAAATTACGGATTATAATACAACTTGTATGTAGTAATAAGCTTTTTTATGAACTCATTAGAAAAGAAATTGGGTATAGCTTCTTTAATGTTTGATCACTGTTGTAAATGTGTTTCAGGGCTGTCTATTTATTCTGCATAAGTGATGCAAAAATTAAAACATTAAAAATGATAAAAATTTGCTAAAATGTTAAAGCAAAGTCTCCCTTAGAATTAGAAAATAAGGCAACAGTTCTTGAAATAAAACTGTACGACTTTTACATTGGTACATCTTGTTTTAAGACAGTCAGAATGTACTCATATTTTATCTTTTCTTTTAGTGTAGCTACATTTTCCATTCTGGTATGACTACATTGCCCCGGTCCAATTAACATACATAAATAATAGTGGTTGAGTAAAACCTGCCTGATAAAGAGGGAGTCATGTGATAGCGGGATGTTGTGGTTCACAGTCACGAGGAATAGTGTGAGTAGAGAGGAGGTGCTCCCTTGAAGCAGACGGACAGAAGAGAGAGGAAAGATTACTGCTCTGTAATTCTCTGCTCAATGACGAGGAACCGGACAAGAACAAATGTGTGTCCTGCAGATGAGAGCTTTATTTGCTGCCACCGTCTGCAAATGGCTTCACAATCGCTCCAAATAAATCCCATCGCGCAAAATGGCTTACTTTATACACTTTGCCTTTGTTTGTCTCGACTCTTCTACTCGGTTCCAGTCACACAGCAACAAGAGACCTGTTTAGAGATTAAGATTAAAGATGAAGAGAGCCTTTATGTGTCCCACAGTGGGGAAATGTCAGTGTTGCATCGCTAGTTACAGAACTATAGGAATGAGGAGCACACGGCACAAGATACTGTAAGCGAACAATAACTCTATACTTAAATAAAATACAAGCTCTATCTTTAGCATAATAAAAAAGCAGGTGTAAAATCTCTAGCTGTAACAGTTGGTCCGTGTTATATGTTTTCTTTGACTGTTGTGAAACGGACGTTGATTGTAAAAGTCGGCTCCTTGGTCTTTTCTGAAGGTTAAGCAAAACTTTCGTAACCTTCAGTCACATAAAATGCCTGGCAACTGAGACAAGAGCTGTTTTTGCAAGTCTAAGTTGCTGTTGTTTTGTGTTTTACAAATGTTATTTTACACCGATCCAGACCAAACAAGAGCAGATGGTCCAACCGAATCGAGTAGAAATCCACTGGAGGAGTGCAATTTTTATCTATTTTTGGAGATAACAAAAAAAAAAAAAGAATTCAGAATTTCAATCTGAACCAGAGCAGAAAAAATGATTCATCCACTTGAGGAAGCAGCTCATCAATCTACAGCTCCACCTCCGCTGCTGTGACACTTTTACTATTGTTAGTCACTTTTAGAATTATGTATTTATTTGTTTAGATGGTTGTCGATTCTCCGCGACAGATCAGATAATATTAAACTGTTCACACACAGGAAAAGCCTTGATTTAATTTAATTTAAGTTATTTTCATTTTGAACAGGCCAAGTTACAAGACTTAACCAAAACAAGATAGTGAGACAAATTGTATATATAAGTACACAACAAAAGCACCAAAATAAATAGTAATAATTATTAATAATAACTTCACAGCCAGGTACTTCAACATCATCAAGTATTTGTATCAAATTGCACTGCAAAAACTTAAAAACTTAAATTTGAGGAAATAATTGCTTGATATGAGTTATTAGTGTCTTGATATGAGTACATTCTGACTGTCTTAAGCATTTGCCAATGGGACAAAGCCATTTAGTTTCAAGAACTGTTGCTTGATTTTCTCATTCCAACGGAGTGAGAAAATTCTTTTTAAAACAAGATAATTTTGCTTTGTCCAATTGGCAAATCTTGTTTTATGGCACTCAGAATGTGCTCAAATTAAAGTAGCAATATGTGAGGTTTTCATGTCAAGTCATCATTAAATGGCCCTAATCTGTAAAAAAGGCAGTAATAAACCATGGTCTTTTCAAATACTTCTTAAACTGCAAACAGTAGTTCAGCCTATAGTTTTACAAACCCTAAATCTTGTTATTGTTTTCATTTTCATATCCCGCCCTCCACCGTTTCACAGATTAGAGAGTCTGTGATCCGTTTTGCAAGAACTCACCAAGTCAAGCTAATCTAACTGGTAAAGTAACATGTGACCACAGAACTAAAGAAGGTCTCGTTATCTTTCTCAAATCATTGATGACAAAACAAGGAATAAAACGAGGATCGAGAATGTCTTTGTGAAAAAGATGTTGGTAATAGATTAGTTTTTGTCAAAACACTTGTCTATTCAGATTGTATGGTCCAAGCTGGATTTGTCTGCATATCTGGCAACCTGAGTTAGGGAGAGTGGAGAGGTTAAAGTTAGGCTTTTGGCCGGATTTTTACACACTGCTCCTTTAAGATACATTTTGACCAATTTTTGACTCTTGTTTTATCGTTATTTGCAGTGTGGTGGTTACAAAAGCAAACACTCGATTATAATCTACATCTCCCCCAACCACATCCTCACAAAGGCCCATGGACCATACCCTGTCCAGCTGTTCTCTGGGTTTGAGGGGAAGACTTTGCTGTCCATTTTGTCAAGCTGTGTGACAAGAAACGGTTTCCAAGTAGCTTTTAACTCGCACTGTCATGTGTCACTGTGAAAAGTTTCTTTCATTTCCACATGATGAATCGCAGTTTGGAGAGAGGCCACACACTTTGCCATTGGCTGTCCCACAGATGACTGATGTGCAGAGCTGATAGATCACTCAGACGCCCAGCGAGACGTTCAAGCATTCTTCTCCTCCTCGAAAAAAAATGGAATTGTAGATTTCTCTATGTATCCGATAAATGTGTCGAGTGGTTGCCAGAAATATTGGATTGTCAGAGTGGAATCGTTTCTGAAGACAGTGGTTGAATAAATGCAGACTCATGGACGTCGGAATTATTTTCTGGAAGGGGAGGGAAGGTTTTTTTGAGGGAGAGGCGCAAGCTTGGATTAGACTGGTTGATAAAATAGAATTCTAATTGTTAAGAAAATGACAATGAAACTACATCAATCAAGAAAGGCACTCTTAATGAGTGCCTTTCTTGATAGACAGGAAAACGTTTATTTCAAAGCTGGCATAACAAACACAATTTTGCTGTATGGCACATGCACACTATCAGACGCACACACGGCTCCAAATAACAATTACGCGTGTCAAGAAAAGGTAGGCTATATGTAAATAAATAAAAATACCTTTTTAAAAGCTGTAACTATGAAACATGTAACACTGACACTGACAGAAGTGGAACAGTTTGCAATCATGTAAGAACGTTCATATTTTTTCCAAGAGTGGACCTTCTCTTTGTGACCTACTCGCAGAAACATAGCATTCATGGAACTCATAGGCGTCTGAGTGGACAAGGTCGGAAGGGAGGGGCCGCACCCCCCACACCCCTAGTTCCCTATGTGAAGACGTCATGGACTCGCCGCCTCGGGGCATCAGCTTCAGGGCAGTGGATGCTCCACACTCACTTCATAAACACTGATTTGCATACAGCACATAGACAATGCAATGATTTACTGAATAATAATGTGTTGTGTTTTGTTTGTGTTGTTACAGTAGTCTTTTTTTAATACTTCTATTCATTTGAGATTTTTCTAAAACGTATGGCAATAGATCATAGCTCCTGTGGACTCACCACCTGCAGGAGGATCAATGAGGGGCTGGTGCTGTGTGTCCCGGGTGCAGCTCTTACTGCAACCCCCCCGACCCAGAAATGGATTAAGGAGAAGAAAATGGATGGATGGATGGTATGGCAATGCATTCTTAACATACAACGCATTAACATAATTGCACTGGAAAGCTGTAAGCAGATTTTCATAATGTCCTGGAGAAAGCTTAATAATAATAACAATGCATCAGTTTTATACAGCACTTTTTGGACACTCACAGACGCTTCACAAGCTAAGCAGGGCCCTGGTCTGACAGGATCTGGCTCGATAACTCTGGGAAACACCAACGTGTTTGGAGTGAATAAATAGAGACAATTGAAGAGACTTTGAGTCCAGAAAAAGCACTGTATAACTGATGCATTATTTCTAGTATTATTATCACTAAAATGACAATAAGGGTTACTGCACACTTTGAATTTGCATAGTTAAACCAGTGGTTCCCAAAGTGGGGGGTGCAACGCAAATGCTGGGGGGCGCGGAACGAACGGCACTGCTAGCATAAGATGGACATATTTTTGACACATTACAATCTGCAGTGAGGGCTGAGGTTTATATTAATTACAATGTGTGAAATTAACTGCAATGGACTGAAAACAAAATCCATATGTATGTCCTTTTTTGGAGGGGGACGGGGGGGGCGCAAAAAAAATCTTATGTACCAAGGGGGGGGGGGGCCAGCAGAAAAAGTTTGGTAATCACCGAGTTAAGAAGAAGAAGATATACTTTATGGATTTCACAATGGAGAAATTGGGTTAAACAATGTTGATGTTATGATCTGTTATTTCCAATGCAAACTAACTAATTATTCCATGTTCCTTCCTTCAGAACCCAGACTGTGTCCTTGGCTAAATGTTTAGCCTTCCCCTTCGTTCCCTCGTCCTGTCGCACATCGCACCTGCGTCCTTCTGCACTCGTGTTGTGACTATTATCGACAAGCCAAGTGAAAAGCTCTGTGAACCCAGCGTGTGAAACAGAATGGAAATGCTGATTCGGAGAGAAAAAAGAGACAGTAGAAACTAAAGCAATAATTGATTAAATGCCACAAATAAACGCTTGAGAGAAAGAGAAGCGATTAGTTAATTCTCTCTGTGAAAAAAACGGTGAGGGTTAAGAGAGAAGAGAGAAACCGAGAGCGGTGCTTGAGATAATGGGTTCGGGTCAAAGTCTTTTATCCCAAAAATTGAAAGACAAAAGAAAAGAGTCGTGTGATGAAGAGTGCAATAATAAAAGCTTGTGCCAATTTTTCAAATGGAGCTATTGAAGCGAAGGTCAGGTGTCAGGCGTTTATAGAGAGCACAGGGACGCGGTGCAGACAGACAGCGTGATAAAAGCTCCAGGAATGGGCCTGGCTTTAGTGACCTGTGAGGTGGAATGTGTGATCTGTGTCAAAGAGAACATTCCTGAATCCCATGAGTCTTTGTGAACGGACAAAGGAAAGGTCAAAGATCACAGCGAGTCCCTGGAGACGACGCGGACCAAACAACACGCCGTACAGTGAGGAGCCAAGCAGAGGGTTTACAGACGTTTTGTTGTCAAGTTGAGAC
Source organism: Knipowitschia caucasica (assembly GCA_964034765.1). Classification (NCBI taxonomy): domain Eukaryota; kingdom Metazoa; phylum Chordata; class Actinopteri; order Gobiiformes; family Gobiidae; genus Knipowitschia; species Knipowitschia caucasica. Next base: position 28,907,363 of record OZ035828.1, on the reverse strand, counting down.
ATCCATGACCAGAAAAAAAAAAAAAATTAAATGTAGTAAAAATGGCGTTTGGCAAGGCAAGTTTAATTGTATAGCAGAGACAGGAACAACACAACACACAAGACATTAGAAAAGGGGTTCCCAACCTGCTCGCTAGCCCGTTACAGGTAGCTCGCCAAAGGAATTAGAATTTAACAAATACACTTCAACAAATTCTTTTTTACCTATTACATATCTATTATAAGTATAAATATAGGGTTATACAGTGTATTTTATATGTGTTCTCTGACTTTGGTCGTCATTATTAGATTGACTTTTATTACGACTGCACAAATGAGTAGCTCTCTGCCTGTTTGTTTGTATAAAAGTAGCTCTCTGATTGAAAAAGGTTGGAGACCCCTGCATTAGAATAACACATAATAACAGTATTAAAAAACAGAGTAAAAAGATCCTCCACTTGTATGCACATCTATACACAACTGTTTTAACTTGGATTTGAACATTGTCAGAGAAAAAGCATGTCTTACGTTTTCAGGAAGATTTTAGCTGCATACATCTGAAATGCAGCCTCCTCATTTTTAATCCTGACTCTGGGCACCAGCAGGAGGCCAGTCCCTGTGCTCCTCAGAGTCCCAGCAGGAGGCCAGTCCCTGTGCTCCTCAGAGTCCCAGCAGGAGGCCAGTCCCTGTGCTCCTCAGAGTCCCAGCAGGAGGCCAGTCCCTGTGCTCCTCAGAGTCCCAGCAGGAGGCCAGTCCCTGTGCTCCTCAGAGTCCCAGCAGGAGGCCAGTCCCTGTGCTCCTCAGAGTCCCAGCAGGAGGCCAGTCCCTGTGCTCCTCAGAGTCCCAGCAGGAGGCCAGTCCCTGTGCTCCTCAGAGTCCCAGCAGGAGGCCAGTCCCTTAACTGAGTTGGTTCATATAGCACTAAAATGCCAGATAGACGTAGAGGCAATATGAGAAACTTTGATTTGATCTTTTAATGCTTGAGTTAGAGATTTTGTTATATCGGAATTAGTATAGCTATTGTTCACTTATCTTGTGCCGTGTGCTCCTCTTTCCTACTGTTCTGTTACTTGTGATGCAACACTGAAATTTCCCCACTGTGGGACGAATAAAGGATCTTAATCTTTTGTCTTCTGCAGGTGAAGCATCTTCATAGAAACAGTTCATTAGGACTAAAACGATTAACCTCCAGCTTTTTACTCTGACACACCAACAGTTTTCTCTGCTCTCTGCTCACCTTGAGATTAATCCATTCTTGATTCAGCAGCTGTTTAGTAAAAGTAAATAGTTCCTGGATGGAGAGGCTCTATCTCAGTTGGCTTCCTTCTGACTCCAGCTCTGTGACTTCGGCTCCTGGACTCCAGCTCCTGACTCTGGCTCTTGGTCTCATGCTCCTTTTTTATTTTATTTATTTATTTGAACAGTATTAATACTGCACAAAATGAGTGGGCTGAAGTAAAAAGCTTATTAGCTCCTGACTACGGCTCGTCATCTCAAGTTCCTGACTTTGGCTCCTGGTCTCAAGTTCCTGACTTCGGCTCGTTATCTCAAGTTCCTGACTATGGCTCCTGGTCTCAAGTTCCTGACTTCGGCTCCTGACTCTTGCTCCTGGTCTCAAGCTCCTGACTCTTGCTCCTGGTCTCATGCTCCTGACTCTGGCTCATGGTCTCAAGCTCCTAACTACGGCTCATGGTCTCAAATTCCTGACTCTGGCTCCATGGTCTCAATCTCCTGACTACGGCTCCTGGTTTAGAGATTTAATTACATTTTGAAGCAACTGTGGTTAAACTTCTAACTCATCATTCAACAATATGCACAAGCCAGTACTTTTCCACTACATGTTTTGATTTCTGAAGGCCAAGCTACATGGCGTCGCGGCGAAAGCTGATTGGACGGTGTTCATTCTTCTGCTGTATATTATCACTTGCAGTCTGTAACATCCTTGTTCGTGTTTGTGCTGTCTCTATCAACGACAATAAAACATGTCTCCTGTCTGAATCAAAGATACGATCCCAGACTTTTTCATCTTCTTCACTGGTCTTTAGCTCCTGACTACGGCTCGTCATCTAAAGCTCCTGACTCTTTCTCCTGGTCTCAAGCTCCTTACTCTTTCTCTTGGTCTCAAGCTCCTGACTCTGGCTCCTGGTCTCAAGCTCCTGACTCCAGCTCCTGACTCCAGCTCTACTGTGCATTAAAGTGAAATTATGTCCTTAATCAGCAGCCCCTCTGCTTCTCTCTTTATCTGCTTCCTTCCACACAGCCTTTCCGCACTTTGCCTCTTTTTTAAGTCATTATCCTGAGACACTTTTATGGCATTTATTCTGCCTGGCAGCCCCTTCTCTTCTTCTCTCCATCTCTTTTTTCCTTTCTCTCATCATCCCTCTCTTATCCTGTTAATTACCCTTGCAGTCTTATCTGTTGACATCCTTCAAACCAGCGGCTCCCTGTCATGAATCAAGCCCCCCTCCTACTCTGCGCCTGCTCCTTCCACCGCCATATCAGCCAAACAATTAACCAAGCAACTCACTCTAATTAAGCGTCACAGAGAGACACACGCGAGCCCCACCTTTCTCTTTGTGCTGACACTTATCTGTTGAGTGACTTTACATAAAATGAGCACCTCAGGGTGAGTCATTCTGTCGATAGCGATGGAGGAAAAGTGTGAAGAGCCTCATGCAGCAGTGATCTCACATGTGTGCCACCAAACAGCCTGATGCCGAACCGTGTATGTGTTGAATTAATACTGATTTGTTTCACATATATTAGGCCCAAGCCCCAACTGGGTTAAGGGCCTATTGCTTTCCCAACGAGTAATTACTCGTTTTAACTGTCATAAGTCACAATCTCCGGGCTGTGCCAGGAGATTGTGACCTGCACACGACGGCACATGCCCAAACACTGATAAATCCGTGCCGGAGGCACAGAAAGGTTTTCGTACACAGTGAAATGAATGGGATCCTATTAAAGGGGTGGGTAACATCAAGTGTCTTCTGGACAAGCCCGACGGCGTGTGCCCAGACACTGATAAAACAGTGCCGGAGGCACTGAATGGCTTTACTCCTGCTGTAATACACAGTGTAATGAATGGGGTCCTATGGAGGGGGTGGGTGACCTCATGATGTCGAGGACGCGCTCGTCACCCGAGAACCCAATAGTTGCGTTTGTCTGGTTGTTTGCTTTAAAACAATGTATCATTTGTATTATAGGTTACTATGGAAACCTATATTGTTTTTGCCCAAAGATTTTTGGAAAACATTCCTTGGTTTGGTTTGGTTTATCAGGCCCGAGCCCCAACCGGGGTAAGGGCCTATTGCTCGTTGTAACTGTCATAAGTCACAATCTCCGGGCTGTACACGCGATGGCACGTGCCCAAACACTGACAAATCCGTGTCGGGGACACGGGATGGCTTTGCTCCTGCTGTAGTACACAGTGAAATGAATGGGGTCCTATGGAGGGGGTGGGTGACCTCATAATGTCGAAGAATCCAATAGTTGCCCAATAGTCTGGTCGTTTGCTTTAAAACGGTCTATCATTTGTATTATATGTTACTATGGAAACCTATATTTTTTTTGCTCGCAGATTTTCGGAAAAAAATCTTTATTTCTTTTTTTTTTCCTTCTGCACTTTGAACCTTAATTTTACCCCCTGAACATGAAAAGTTGTGAAATGTTGCCCAAAATTCAGAACGGGCAAAACATTTATTTTTTTGGTGTTTATTTTTTAGGGACAAAAAAAATACCAGAATAGCGCCCCCTACAAAAGTCAGTTTACATTGCGCCTATGGGAGGGGGTTGGAGGTCAAGTTTGTCGCAGAGAAACGGAATTTGGTACACATCTTCCTCAAGTCAAGACATGAAGAAAAAGTTACTACGGCTTTGCCCCCTGACAAACAGGGAGCTCATTAATTTCAATGGGAAATGGAAAAATGACATGTCGGTTGGAAAGCAAATTCTCCTCGGCCGTTTCACCGATTTATCTCAAAATTGCTCCACATGGTCTAAACACATGTACCATCAATAGTTGTTCATAGAAATTTGGATACGTTTAAAGTTGTTTGAGCAGCGGAGCGGCAAAATGGGACATTTTTTTTTCAATGTTTGACAAAAGCAAATTTGCTCCCATTTGCACAAACCAAGTTGAATTTGCACAACATTTTAATCAATTGTTCAGCTCCAGGGTTTAGGTCATTTGAAAGTGGAAAAACTGAAATTGGCTAATTAGCAACCCCCTACAGACTATGTCAAAGTTTTACATGGGATTGTTCCAATTTATTGAACGACAAACACTTCCCAGTATGTGTCAATAGTATAATCAAAGAGACACAGAATTACTGATCATAGGCATTCAAAATGCACAGTGCTGCTCCCGTCAGGGCTGCAGGAAGATGGCGCGTCAGCGCCACCTCTTTTGCACGGTGCGGCGAGGGCCGTTCGACGCCGCTTGCGGCTTTAATCTTCCTTCTTTCTGCCAGCCACACATTTGGACAGTGATGCTGAAAATGCAGTTATTTGTTCACACTGAAAGGAAACAGATAAATGTGATCTCATGACACTCTGGTCATAAATCTTTGAAGACGGATCTTCTCCGTTGAGAAGAGTAGTTGAAATTGCCACTACAAAAAGGCCACAATCAGAACCACCTCTTTGTTTTTGCATTGATGGATATTCAATAACCATATGGGATGGGCTAGTGTTGAGTAGCGCTGCCAGGGACAAACAAAGTTTTTCTTTGTACTTCTTGGAAAGTTTTTGATTAAGGGAATCATAGACTTTAACCTCATTCTCCTGACACCCTATGTTTGTGGCTGTTACCCAGTGATTTCCCCCAACATGGAGTATTTGGACAAAGTCTTTGGCACCTCTCTGTACTTTAGGGGGTTTGACTTCAAAGGCCAGGACAGAATGCAGACCTGTTGCTTGTGGGAATTGTTTGGACAATAACCATTGCGCATGGTCAATATGTGCATCGGTAAGCCAGTCTTCTTCTAATATTGCTGATATCAATAAATCAAGATTAGCATTTGCTGTGCATTTCCACACATTAGTCATCTTCTTCTTAGTAGTGATCTTCTCAGTCTTGTTGTTAGTCTTGTCAGTTTTGTTTTCATTAGTAATTGGTGGTGGACTAGGATTAACCAGTATTAGACTGTTGCCATCACATGGTGATGTTGTGTTGCTGTGGGGGGCTAAAGTCTCCTCAAATAGAGATTGGATCCCCTCAGATGAATTGTCACATGCTGATGAAAAGTCTGTGCTTTGCTCAGCTTTTGGCATGTCATGATGGTTGAATAACTCAGATTCGTTCAGGTCACTTATCGGCCTACTTGATTTTTTCACCTGTTTTGTTATGTTTCCATCCTGCTTTTTCTTGCCTTCAGTCAGTGCTGTCCGCTCCCAATAATTGTTCTCTAACATCTTTCTTGAAACACTCTCTAATTCTTCTTGTTCCTCTTCAGACGATTCCAAGGATTGTCTCAACCTCTGGATCTCTTCCACATAGCTTTGCTTAATCCTTTCCATCTCTTTGCGTTCTTCCTCCCATTTTATCTCCAAGTTTTCTGAGAGCTTTTCCTGATTGATTATCCTGGCATTGGCCAGCTGCTCCTTCTCCTCCTGTTTGCTTTCTTTGAGTTTGCTGATAACCTTGTCTTTCTGCTCAATCTTCTTCCTCAGCTCCTGAATCGTGAGATCAGAAGTCCTCCTGACCTCCTTCACAGCCTCTTCCTCATTCATGTATTGAATCCGTGCAGCAAGAAGTCTTTTCTCATTTTTCATCTGGCTTACCTGATCTAGAATTCTTGATCTACACTCTTCTAACTCTTTCTGGGTATTGGCCAGCCGCTGTGTCTCCTTCTCTTTGTTTTCTGTCAGATTGCTGATCACTTTGTCTTTCAGCTCGACCTTCTTCCTCAGCTCTTGAATGGTGCAAAGTCTCTGTTTCTCTGACGTAGCGTGGACATTTTTCAGCTGACTTTCCTGATTCAGAATATAAGCTTTAAGCTCTCTATTCTCTTTGACTTTCGCGTTTTCTGCCTCAGTCGCAGAGTTTTTTATCTGGAAATTTGCACCATAATCTTCTAACTCTTTCTGGGTCTTGGCCAGAATGTCTTTCAACTGAGAAGCTTCAGTCCTCAGTTTTGTTTCTTGCTCCTGCATCTGGGTCTTCAGCTTGTCTACATAGCTGCTGGCGTCCATCAGGTCTATCGCCTCCAGGTTTTTGTTATATGTCACCCGTTTCTTGTCTTGGATCTTGGTGATTATCGACATATGCCGATTGGATTCTTCTGCATTCGCTGCTTTCAAGGCCTGAATCTCCTCATGAGCCTTCTGCAGATGCCTTGTGGTTTCACTCAAAGCCGCTTGGAGAGCTGTCTTTTCCTGGACAGTAGTCTCCAGTTTGCGTTGGGCTGAAGTGGAGATTTCTGAAGCCTGCAGTAAAGCCGCTTGGAGAGCCGTCTTCTCCTGGACAGTAGTCTCCAGTTTGCGTTGGGCTGAAGTGGAGCTTTCTGAAGCCTGCAGTAAAGCCGCTTGGAGAGCCGTCTTCTCCTGGACAGTAGTTTCCAGTTTGCGTTGGGCTGAAGTGGAGCTTTCTGAAGCCTGCAGTAATGCCGCTTGGAGAACTGGAGAACCCTAACCCTAACCCTAACCCTAACCCTAACCCTAACCCTGGACAGCCTTATCCAGTTTGCGTTGGGCTGAAGTGGAGCTTTCTGAAGCCTTCAGGAAAGCCGATTGGAGAGCTGTCTTCTCCTGGACAGTATTCTCCAGTTTGCGTTGGGTAGAAGTGGACCTTTCTGAGGCCTGCAGTATAGCCTCTTGGAGAACTTTCATCTACTGGACAGTATTCTCCAGTTTGCGTTGGGTAGAAGTGGAGCTTTCTGAAGCCTGCAGTAGAGCCGTCTCTAAGGCAGACCTCTCCACCTGGAGCAAGCAGGCTTACCTGCTGCTGCTGTTGTCGACTCTCTTCCTGTTGAGTCTTCACCAGCTCGCTCCTCTGTTGCTTCTCCCTCTTCAGGTCCTCTTCCAGACTCTGGTGTTTTTCCTCCAACACCATCACGAGGCATTCAAGCAGTTCTATCAACTTGTCCTTCTTCGATCTTCTTCTAAAGCACGACATTTTGTTCAGTTGTGTTTCTCGCAATTAAAACAACGGTCCGGCCTCTCCTCTAGTCAGATATATTTTGCTGTCTGGGACTCCACACACAGAGACACTGTTGACTCTGGCTCTTTGATGACATAAATAACTATTGTAAACCGCTTTGTGACTCTGGTCTGTGAAAGGCGGTATATAAATAAAGATTACTTACTTACTTAGTATATTTACTTTCTTACATCAGATAGAACATGATGTCATGTTGCCGTGACGATATCTCACATTCCTTCGGTTCTGTTGCCATGGCAATTTTGGAAGCAGAATTCCTCATTGAAAATAATGGAATTTACTTGTTGGAAAGCAATAGAGTAGAGCATAGGTGTCAAAGTCACGGCCCGGGTGGCAGATCTGGCCCACAATAAGTTTAGTATCGGAATATTGTAAGGTATTGTGCTAACTGATTTCTGCTTACCGATATTGGGAATTGAATTTGGGAGTTTTACTTGAATTGATAAAACCATGAAACAGGTGAGGCCTGACCTCTGTGGTTATAGAAATAAAAAATGATAAAATGCAAAAAACAAAACAATAAAAAATAGAATACAACAATAACACATTTTATGTTCATTATTGTTATAACGTTCAAACATATTTCCTTTGAAGATAACCATGTGTCCCAACATGTCCATAGTTCAGCACCTGTTTTTTTGAGGCACGCAGTGACCCGGGCGCATGGGAGGGTGATTGTGAGTCCAGGGTCCGGTTGCATCCAATTCCATCAAAAAGCATCCTTCCTTGTCTGTCCTATGCTTAGGACAGCTCCCAGTTTGGCCACATTTAATGTAAAACCACTTTAAGATGCCGTGCCACATGTCAAAATGATCCAGATGGGAAGTGAAGGATAAAAAGATGTATTTATAAAATAAGATTCAGCCACTGACAGCTAGCTAAACAAATGTTCACCTGATGTTTTTACTTTTTTTGCACAACTTGCCTTATTTGCAAACGAACAATAACATATCAAAACTCAAACTATTATCTGCACAAATGAAACTGGAGGAAGCCAGTGATTTACCACCAGTTTATACGACATGACACTACCCGCACTTTTCAAGTAGATGTTCAAGCGAAGAGGTGTCTGGACTTCTGCCGTTACGAAACAAATGGGAGTAAGCTTTTTTGGTGTTTACTTTTATGGGACAAAAAAAATGTCCGAACAGCGCCCCCTACAAAAGTCAGTTTACATTGCAGCTATGGGAAGAGGTCGGAGGTCAAGTTTGTCGTAGAGCCACAAAAACCAAATTGTGGTTATTTTCAGAGAGAGGTGTGAAGTTCCCATGTTATCCAATGGAGACTATGGACACACTCACAGATTCAACCTGGAGAGACTACAAGAGACGAGATGCGTTTAAGAGTTTTTTATTTTATGGATTGAGTTTGTTTATTGGTTTGGAGCTTAGGCCCCGGCTGTGGCCGTGCTCTGAAGAAATCTGCGCCTGGGTGCAGATCATGATCCCCCGGGGCCTAGACACTGGTGGTGGCAACAAGGCAAGGTGAATGTGAGAGTGAAGAAATCCTGAGGCGGAGGTGGGGAGGAGGTGGTTGCAACTTGAAGTCCGTTTGGTGAGCTGTGCTCTGCTTTGCTCTTAAATGCTGGCTTGATTGACACGGCTGCGGGGAGTTGATTAAGACAGGCTGAGTAAGGCGTGGTCAAGCCTGGTGTGATAACGTAGGTAGTCTACCATCCTGAACCTCCGCTTAAGCTGCATTTCAACCTGGAGAGACTACAAGAGACGAGATGCGTTTAAGAGTTGTTTATTTTATGGATTGAGTTTGTTTATTGGTTTGGAGCTTAGGCCCCGGCTGTGGCCGTGCTCTGAAGAGATCTGCGCCTGGGTGCAGATCATGATCCCCAAAGAGAGAGCTTGGCTAGCGATGCGTTTGCCATGACTTGGTTGCTGCGTTTATGGAAGGCGCATGGTGTGAGTGACTGTTTCCGTGCACGAGCTCGGCTCTAGCGCTAGGCGTTGGCACGCGCACGAGCTCGGCTCGAGTGCGCGGCGTAATGTCCGGGCGCAAGCTCGGCTCTAGCGCTAGGCGTTGGCACGCGCACGAGCTCGGCTCGAGTGCACGGCGTAATGTCCGTGCGCGAGCTCGGCTCTAGCGCTAGGCGTTGGCACGCGCACGAGCTCGGCTCGAGTGCACGGCGTAATGTCCGGGCGCGAGCTCGGCTCTAGCGCTAGGCGTTGGCACACGCACGAGCTCGGCTCGAGTGCGCGGCATGCTGGAAATGAGGAGTTGCCACCACCAGGAGATGCATAGGTACTTATTAGTGCTGTCCAACGATTAAAATATTTAATCGCGATTAATCGCATGAATTTCATAGTTAACTCGCGATTAATCGCAAATTAGTCACACATTTGCGTGCTGTGTGCAATTGCTTTTTTTATTGAAAACAATGTGTAGTGTTATATTACACACTAACATTTGATGCAAAATCATCAATAAATGGATGACAAAATAAATAATTGGTAACAAAAAGCCCCTTCAATGTGTGTGTGTGGGTGTGTGTGTGTATGTGTGGGTATAGACCATAGACTGTATAGAAACATCATGGTGTCATTATGATGATGATAAACAATCTGTAAATATTTTGTAAATTTGTTCATGTAAATACTCTATGCTGTTTCTCTGTTTACCTTCGGTATATCTATGACTGTATACTGTTTGCTTGTATTGCCTTTTTTATTAACCCCTCCCCCCATCTCCCACTTCATGTCCCCCCCCCCCCCCCTCCCCTCCTATGTGCCCTTCTGGGTTTCTTCTTTGGCCCCCTGTATACTACATATTGTTTGTAATCTCTGTCTACAATGTATCTGAACTAGTCCTTTTCTTTGTTTCTATGTGTTTGTCTGCAATAAAAAGTAAAAAAAAAAAAAAAAAAAAAATCTTTTTTTTTTTTTTTTTTTTTTTTCATCGCGCGATAAAAAAAATGACGGCGTTAATATTGATTTGCGTTAACGCGTTAATAACGCGCTATTTTGGACAGCCCTAGTACTTATATGAGAGGAGGCGCTGGGCTGCCAGAACGGATGAATGTGGTAGAAAACCGGAGACCAAGCTCCTGGAGAGATGATTGAGGGAGTCCCAGGGCAGCAGCCCAAGTGGCTGCTCCTATCAGGAAGGAGTGGCGGATGTAGAGAAAGGAAGAGAGGTTACATGCAGGGAGCGCAGGTTTTGAATTTGTTCAGACCAGGGGGTCGTCAAGGGATTGTTTAAGGAGTAATTATAGTCTATGAATGTTGATAAAATGTCCATACATGTTGTAGAATGTTAAAGTATCCTGGATCATCACCACGGGCCTTCTAGTTGGACACTAACTGTCCAGACCCTCCTGCATGGCAAGGAAAACTCACAAAATCCCGTGTGGAAAAAAGTGAAAAACCTTCGGAAGACCCTACATTGAGAGAGGGATCCACTCCACGGACAGATAGGCTAGTCGTCCAGGACCTAAACTACAGAACAAGGACCATTGCCAATACTCCTTTAAGGATCTTCTTATGAGGGTGGAGCAGTGTGACTCGAAGTGGATTTTAGAGAATGTATTTAATGCCGATGTAGATGAGGCAGTGACGGCAGTACCCGCGATGCTGATGTCCAGAGACTGAGAGTGTGCAGTGAGAGGGAAAGGAGAATGCTGAATGAAGGATGAACTGCTGGTGTTTAGAGCGCTGATATTCGAACATGATTCCACTTGGGGAGACTAGAAGGTGAAAATGAGATTCATGAAGTACACTTACCCAGGAAGATTGATGTTTGATAGGAGATCTCTGGACCCCCAAAAACCAACGCACAAGGGCCCGGTCAGAATGAGGGCCAGGGTGCGTCAGGTAAGGCGAAGTGTGAGACAGGCCCGGCGGCAGGAGCCGCACCAGGAGACCAGGAGAGAATATGCCTGGGGAACATGAGAAGGAGCACCGCCTACAGCCACTCAGAGTGCACGCAAACCGTGGCGGGCAGTGCTGCACACCAAAAGCCAATGAGTGCGACCTGGGGAAGATAGCCGGCCAGGTTTGAAGGCCACGCCGAACAGTACTCATGCAGTCTCAGCAGGCCAGCTCGTAGCAGAGCTTTGGTGCGGCGTTGCGTCATCACGTTCCTGCGAAGCTGAAAAGAGAAACCTCGAACCACTATCACTCGAGTGAAAAGGACCAACGGGCAGTGTCAGACCACGTCTTCAGTCAGACCACTGACCTGATCCTTCGATGCCGGCTCTTCCCGTCATTGTGAAGCAGAACTCTCCAAGCGTTGGATTGTTCACCCACCAATAGGGAACGCGAGTCCATGGTCGACACTGGTCCCACGATGAATGGATGAGAGCACACGAATGCGTGGAAGCGTGGCGTCGAGAATGCGGCAGGAGGCGGACACCGACGTGGCGTCAAACAGCGGCCACCGGCGTGGAAGCGTGCGCCGACCGACGTACGGCCGTGCGTACGGACGAGCTGCGATAAACCGTGCGGCCACCGACGTGCGCCGTCGTTGAAGCGTGCGGCGTCAAAGCGTGCGGCGTCAAAGCGTGCGGCGTCAAAGCGTGCGGCGTCAAAGCGTGCGGCGTCAAAGCGTGCAGCGTTGTTGAGGCGTGCGGCGTCGTTGAGGCGTGCGGCGTCAAAGCGTGCGGCGTTGTTGAGGCGTGCGGCGTCGTTGAGGCGTGCGGCGTCAAAGCGTGCGGCGTTGTTGAGGCGTGCGACGTCAAAGCGTGCGACGTCAAAGCGTGCGACGTCAAAGCGTGCGGCGTGGAGGAGGAGTCGAAGCGTGGAGGAGGAGTCAAAGCGTGGAGGAGGAGTCAAAGCGTGGAGGACGAGTCGAAGCGTGGAGGAGGAGTCGAAGCGTGGAGGAGGAGTCGTCGAAGCGTGGCGTCGTCGAAGCGTGGCGTCGTCGAAGCGTGGCGTCGTCGAAGCGTGGCGTCGTCGAAGCGTGGCGTCGTCGAAGCGTGGCGTCGTCGAAGCGTGCGGCCACCGACGTGGCGTTAAAGTGTGGCGTTGAAGTGTGGCGTTGAAGTGTGGCGTTGAAGTGTGGCGTTGAAGTGTGGCGTAAGGCTAAAGCACTGGGCAAACGAACAGCACAGAGGGGCTCGGCCGCGCTCCGACCAATCAGAGCAGCTCATCAGACACGGGCAGCCGGGAGGCAATGCAGTGGGCAAAACTTACAGTCCACGGTCAATTAGACAGAGCGAAGGCCAATGCAGACGACAAATGTTATAGTCCATGGTAGAGCCCTGCACGGGCCTATTATCTGGGCCCGAGCCCGGCCCTGGCCCGAGGGGGTGGCGCCCCGGCCCGGCCCGATATGGTTTCTCAATTTTCAGGCCCAAAACCCGCATCAAGCCCGCCTTTTTTTTTTTTTTGTACCCTCCCATAACAATGTTTTAGCGTAGTATATAGTGCCGCGCACTGATATGAACGCAGACTTAGCTAGAGGGCGGAGTTATACATGGTAGTGATGTGTTGCAATGAGTTCTGTGTGTGCGGAGTGGTGCAGAGTGAACATCTGTATGATACACAGCTGTATGATGCCCAGATGCTGCAACACACCTGTAAGTAACGCTATGTGCCGTCAATGACAACACTACACAGAACAACAAACACTACAGCGTGATAGAACGCTATATTCAGTGGGTGCGTTCGTAAATGTATTCTGCCGCTCTGAAAATGAAGAGCCCAAGCCCGGCCCGTGTCCGAGGTCATTATGCGGTCATCGGCCCGAAGCCCGGCCCTCGGGCTGTCGGGCCGTCGGGGCCCTCGGGCCAAGGGCTCAAGTGCAGGGCTCTAGTCCATGGTTACAACTGACAGCCTGAAGGTCAATGCAGTGGGTAAAATGTTCAGTCCATAGTAAAACGGACAGCCTGGAGGTCACTGCAGTGTGTAGAATGTTCAGCCCATGAGTAAAACGGACAGCCAGAAGGCCAACACAGTGGTTAAAATGTGCGGTCCATGGTGAAAACGGACGGTCTCAATGCCAATGCAGATGGTAAAACGAACAGCCTGAAGAGCAATGCATCGGGTAAAAACACAGCCTGCGAGCCAATTCGGCGGGATTAACTGACACGCCGCAGTTCAGTACAGTTCATGGTAGTGCGGAAAACAACGAAACCGACAGTGTACCGTGAGTGGAGGCAGGGAGAAGGGTGGACAGCGGCAGGCAGACAACGGCAGGCAGACAGAAGTCCCGTTCCCGGTATGGAAGCGGCAGGGTGCGCGGAGTAACGCCTGGCCGCGAGCAGCAGCGGCCACGGGGAGACGAGCGGCAGCGAGTCCGCAGGAGAGGACCCGCGGTGAGCCGCGGTGGAGACACAGCGACCATGGCGCGCAGCCCCCGACATGTGATGTGGAAGAGGAGCCGCGACCATGCAGCCGCACGCTTCAACTGAACAAACACAAAAACTCACAAAATTTTGCCACAAGTTTATTTCAGGCATGAAGTGTATTATTTTGGTGTTCTTTGGTATGAGACTAAAACATTTAAATTGTAGGGGGCGCTGTTGTATAACATAAATGCCACCATTTGCACATACAAAGTCGAATTTGAAAAAAAATAGAACTGATAGTTCAACTCTCGGTTTTGGGTGAACTGAAAGTGTGAATCATTGAATTACTGCATTAGCGCCCCCTACGGACTTATACAAGTGTTACATGGGGAGAATGAGGTTTACCTTTTCAGTAGAGACACACAATCACGGCTCATAGGAATTCAAAATGCAGTGTTGCTCCCGTAAGGGCTTAAGGAAAATGGCGCGTTGGTGCCAACTCCTTTGCGCGTTGCGGCGAGGGCCGTTTAATGCCGCTTGCGGCTTTAATTGTAATTATTTTAACTATCACAATATATATGCTAATGATTTATTTTTGGGCCAAATATTTCCAGGTCCATGTTGAGAGCAAACCTTTCACAGTGGAAGTTCCTCTGGTCTCAGCTCTGTCTCTTCATGTTTCTGTCAGAATCCCATCAATATTTGACCTCTTGTGTTTGCCACTGAGGTCTTTTGTGAGACTCGACAGACTGATTCACACCTCTGCAACAACTGAACATGTGAGACCAATGAAATATTGAATCTTTGTAATATTACCAAAGTGTGGTTAAGGCATGATTAACACGACATGTATGTACTGTTGATATGCACAAGTGAACCAGACTTCTGTGAAAGTGAACCAGTTTTTATGCGTCTGTTCTATTCAGGGCTTCTGGACACTCAAAGACGCATCACATGGCTTTATTCTTCCACTCCATTTGGTGATAAACTGTACAGTAGCCACAGCTGCCCTGGGGCACACTGAAAAAACGCGATGCAACCAGTATCACACCACCAACCATTCACACACACCAAACTCATTCTAAAGTGGGTGAAGTCTTCATTAAAGACACAAGGACTTTTGCTGCACCTGCATGCTTTTGTGGTACCTGAGGTCTCTCATCATAACACCAACCATGTCCTGTCCTGCTTAGCTTCAGACGCCTGACATGATCTGGCTTTCACCTGCAGTGTTCTACCGTATTTCCCCAATAAGTACAAAAGATAATGCAACATTCTCCATTTAATTCTTGACTAATTGGAGACTTTGTGGAAGACCAAGACCAGTGCAGTCCTGAAGTTAATATATCTTTCTCTGAGCGATGAGGTCCTCCTCTAGTTTCATTATACACTGATTAAGATGTACATTACAACCAATTATCTATTCCTATTTGGATAATAAACTCCTGAAAAGCCTTCTTGATTGGATGTACAAATATCCACTCGTGATTAAGCCGCTGTGCTAATGTCTCTTGTGTCCGCGGTTTGCTGTGATGATGCTAACTCTCTGACAGAAAAGTCCCAAATGTCGTTGTTTCTGTTAACCTTGAAAACGAGCCGCTCCGTGATTGATGACTCTAATATATCAGGAAGCAATGGAGCAGAACTAAATAAGAATTTTGCGATAACTCCTCTGGAGCTTGACTTCCCTGGATTCTCTGTATAAGCACCAATATAAACATTAAAGGAATATTATCATCATTTGACTATGTTGACAACATGGTCATTCTTCAAAAACTGACTCCAAATCACTGACCAAGAATCTGCATATTGTCATATAATTATAAAATTTGCTACATATTTTGAATACGCTGGAAAACGGCTGCAAGTCCTAAGTAGCTCTTAAACAGTTATTGTTTACTGCTTTATCATTTTTTGATTTGTATTGCTTTTTTCTACCTGAGATGTTGCTGTGTTCATGGTTTTACTCTGGTCCAGACCGGAGCTGAGATTATTCATGGTTTCGAACCAAGTGGATCAGGTGAAAATCCACTGGAGGAATGCAAACTTTTTGAAAAATGTTAATGAAGCATTTAGCATTTTACTTTGGACTAGAGCAGAGAAAATGGTTCGAACCAAGCGGCTACTCCATGTCTGCTGCTGTGACCTGAAGGCCTGTGGATGATTAATACTATTATTAGCTTTTTAGAATGATCAATTTTATTTTTGCTGCAACTGGACACCTGATTTTCTCCTACGGGGATCAATAAAGTATCTATCTATCTTTCTACCTGTCTACAACATTGGCTACAAAGAAGTATCCCCACAGTTGAAAAGTAAAGAGTGAAAGAAATATTAATGCATTGATGTTGTATATCCCTTTTCTATACACTCAAACAGTGTTAATAAACTACTACTGTATAGCCACATGGTTAAGGCACATGGTGCATACTGACAGAAGCGAGGCAACGGGGCTGTGTCATTGGCCCCTCCCACCACCAATAACCATTCACACACACACACCAGACTCATTCTAATGTGGGTGAAGTGTCTTGCCTAAGGACGCAACTACAGTTAGGCATTGTACAGCTGCAGCCGCCCCACTGTAGCACCTGGTGTCACAGTACTAACCCCGCCCTGTCCTGCTTAGCTTCAGAGGTCTGGCTTTTGCATGCAAGTATGGCCACAATAATTATATACATGGAACTGATCTCCTCTAACATGAAAGGGCGACAACAGATTGGTCTCATCGATGTGAGAACTAATCAAAAAAAGTCGAAATATGAAACAAATGCAACGTCTTTTTGTTTTGTTTGATGTAATACCAGCAGGGGGAGCACTTCTAATTTTATTCCATTTCTAATATTAGAATTGTATGCCTTTTTTTTTTCAAATGTATGTATCTTGGAAATATAATCATCTGTGTATAGTTTCTCTATAGTCATTTAGCTAAAATGATGTTTACAATTATTATTTTAAATTTTCTAGGTATTAGTCTCCTCCCCCACTCAAAAGCCCCAAAATAAACATTTTAGGAGTTTTGTCATCATTTGGATTACTATTTATTGAATTAAGTTTTGGTGTTTTACAAGTTAATGCAGCTCCATACTGACAACGACTGGGAGAAGGAGATAAGACTCCTGGAATGATGGGATCCCGAAGTGCATCCGACTCGAAAATACAAACCACATGAACAAAAGCAATCACTTTCGCCCTCAAGGTGTAGGATATACTTATTACACTGCGACCGCCGCGATTTCTAATGCATAATCCTCTTCTCTGGCTTCCCTGTCCACGTTTATTTAATCATTCCACCAATAACAGTGTGAATGTAATTTAAAATGTCACGGCCGTAGTTATCCAAAGCAGTCCCATCCGGGCAAGAGTCAGTCCTGCGGTTTCATTACTTTAAAGCAAAGCAGCGACGGAAACGATGGGGAGACAGAATGGAGGATGGAAATGTGGTTTGGAGAAATTAGGCGGAGTAGAAAAATGTCAATGACTTATTTTATGTATTGACCACACTGCAAAAAGTGATGAAAATAAGCCAAAACTTGCTCAAATTTGGCAAAATGTATTTTAATTTGCACACTTTCTGACTGTCTTAAGACAAGATTTGTCAATGGGACAAATCAAAATGATGGGTTTTTAAAAGATACAAGAAATATCTCCCCTGGAATGAGAAAACACAGCAACAGTGTCATGTGAAGATATAGTATTTTTTGAACAGAAAAGTCAAGGGCAGGAACATAATAAAACAGGGGTGTCCAAACTTTTTAGTAAGAGGGCCACTTTAGCTCACCAGACTAGTCCAGGGGCCGACATCACGGACTGAAAAACTGTCTTGACTGGCAGCGGGCTGTTCTTAGCTTTAAAGACAATGATCTATAACAGAGCTGAAGTTGGCTGAATGACACATGTTTACCATCTCACCAGCCAGAGTAGAACCATTAACAGAAGTTTTTGACACCATCAAAAACCATGTGAGTGCAGTTTGTGCAAATAAAGTCAACAATATACTGGGCTTTTGAACCTGGTCTATATTGGCTGAGCTGAAGTTGGATGGATGACACAGTGAACTTGTGTTTATGATCTCAAAGACTTCTGTGGGTTAGCGAGGCAGAGGGCCACATAAAATGACACTGAGGGCCGCATTTGGCCCCCGGGCCTGAGTTTGGACATGCCTGTAATAAAACAATGGAGTCCAAGGTAAAAAACATATCCAAAATCCAAAACGGAACCAGGAACAACGACAGATACAGACAATCGACTAGCAATAAATGGGGAAGAGCACAGACACAGAGAGACACAGGTGAAACACATGAGGGGGAACAAGAAATGAAGAAAAAACAGTAAGTAAGTAATATTTATTTATAAAGCGCATTTTACTGACCAAGGTCACTCAAAGCGCTTTAAAACTAAAACAAAAACACAGAGAAAAGTCAAAATAAAACCAATTAAAAATGAGGCAAAATCCACACCATGACATAAATGGCTTCTTCCTACTGGATAATCTTGTCTTAGACCCAAAAAACGAAGAACAAAGTTAATAAAAACACTCAAATCAAAGACTATTCAGCTGCAGTGAAAAGAAAAGTCCATCAGTTAAACCAATACTGTAGAGGTTCCACTTTCACCCTCTGCCTCAATCACTGTGTTTACATTGGAGGAGAAAGACCCACATCATTGGACCAATCAATGCAATTCTATGTGTTTGTGTAGAGCCCTAAATCACAACAGTATTTACCTCTGAGGACTTTACAGAGCTGTCGAGTCGCCAACATAGATCAGAGAATCAAAGAAAGCAAAGATAGCATAGAGCCGTTGGTCCATAGGGGGCAGGTGACCAATGTCTGTGGCAGAAGCTCCATATGTCAGCATGGATGGATCTAAACACAACTCTAGATCAGGGAACAATGTTGTAACTCTAAAAAGTAAATTTGGCACAACGCAGCATGTCTCCTTTAACTTCAGTTGGGCCCAAATAGTTTTTTCATTCTATGTTTTAACATTACATTTCAGATTATTTTAAATCTATTGTCTTCGCCTTTGTATAGAAGTGGATATGGTGCTGTATATTCCCACGGTTGTGTGTCTGCAGCTGTGTGTCAGAGTGGTGTGTCTGCAGCTGTGGTTCTGTAGCTGTGTCTCTGCAGTTGTGCGTCGGAGCTGCAGCTGTGGTTGTGTGTCTGTCTTGATAGTCCAGGTGTGTGTGTGTTTCCTGCAGTTGTGTGTCGGAACTGCAGTTGTTGTTGTGTCTGTACTGCGAGCCCAGATGTGTGTGTCTCTGCCCACATGCTCTGTGCTGATAAGACCCAGGTAATCCCTTACAATGTTTTTTTTTTCTTTGGTGGTTTTTGTGTTTCCCCTAAAGCTCTCTTCTCTTACTTCCAGTTTAGTGCACGTATAAACCGACCAAGCAATCATGGGCCTGAGCATTTCAGATGTATGTAGCCAGGTGGGGAGCAATGATATTAGGGGAAAAGAAAAATGGTTAAATGATAAAAATAAAAATAAAAGTTAATTTTGCATTATAGGTCTTCTAATATGGAGAGATAGCTTGATAGAAAACTGATCTACAGCCTCAGTCCTGGATCTGCAGCCTCAGTCCTGGATCTACAGCCTCAGTCCTGGATCTACAGCCTCAGTCCTGGATCTGCAGCCTCAGTCCTGGATCTACAGCCTCAGTCCTGGATCTGCAGCCTCAGTCCTGGATCTACAGCCTCAGTCCTGGATCTACAGCCTCAGCCCTGGATCTACAGCCTCAGCCTGGATCCCTCAGAGTGGGTCTCACATAGGTTTCTCACTTTTCTCCCACTGAGGTATTACAGTTGTTCCTTGCCGATGCAGGAGGGTCTAACATAAGAACAGTGTTGATGATCCAGAACACTAAACATTCAACAATATTTATGGACATTGGTCATCTGCCCCTTATGAACCAATACCTATGTTTTTCCTATCATTGATTCTCTGATCTGTGTTGGCGAATTCAATGGTTTTGGAAACAGTATATACCGTTGTGTTTTAGGTCTATACAAAACAAAATGGATTTGAATTGAATGGAAAAACTGAATTCCATCCCAAACATGTGGAGACTGTAGACGAGGTGCACACTCAGTAGAATCTCTGCGATGGTCGGTGCCTCGTGTGGGTGGACTCAACGGGGCTGACTCAGGTGGGTCTGTAATAATGGCCTCTGCTCTGCCCAGCTTCCTTGTCTCGGTAATTTACTGCCGCTGCTAGTCTGTGTTTACTCGCACTCTGTTATGTAAGTGATATCTTGCTCACTTCATAAAACTTATGTGGCGGAATAATGACCTGACCAGTCCTGATAGAGCTAATTTATTCTAAGTAGCATGATCATTAGCGGGGTTTGTCACTGCGGCTGAAGGATGGCTCTAATCCCCACACAGGAGCTACATCTGGGTAATGGGTTCGTTCTGAGGACTCACAGATATGTGTCTGTATGATATGGGTCTATAAGAGGGAGTAACATAATTTCTATATATAATCTTTTGAACCAGCAGCGAGTCCTAAGTGGCTCTGAAACAGTTGTTGTTTTGTGTATTGCAGTATTTTTCTTGCTTCCCTCTTGGCCTTCATTGAGATAGAGTACATTGTGTGGTTAATATTTTGCAGTACCAGACAACGTGAGCAGGGTTAGGGTTATGTTCCATCGGTTCGACAGAATAAACCATAATCAATCAATCAATCATTTATTCATATAGCACAATTTGTGTACAAGGTAATTCAAAGTGAGAAAGAGAAATTTAAAAACACAGAACAAAATGCATTAAAAAGTCAATAAAAAAAAAGATTATTTCATATTAAAACATCTACATTTTTTTTATTTATTTATTTAAAGATCGCCGCATTGAGATAAATTATCTCTTTTTCAAGGGGGTCCTTTATCACAGAAGCAAAATAACAATTTAGATGGCTTACATCATGTATGATTGTTTTAGTATCTTCCAGATGCCCAAATAAACACAACTACTACTTCTACAACTACTACTACTACATCAGCAATACAAAAAAAAAAAATATCAAGCCTAACATGAATTGTTATACAGTATACTGTATTTACAGTATATATAGTACATCATACACACACACAACACATCACAATTTGATTCCACTGCCTGTAAAATTACAAACACACACACACGCATTAAACCAGATTACCTCCCCTCCCTACTTTTTTAATTCCGTATTGGTATGGATGTTACGTAAATATTGATCAGCATTGTTTCTGTAAAATGCAATTTGCACTTCTTGCTTGATAATTCCAAATAAAGTTTATGAAAAATATTGAATAAATAAAATAAATCCTCTTTCCGTTGCAGTGATAGCGTCCCCAGGAGTCCCCCCAGTTTTAATCACAACAATAGGACGTTGACACATATATATCGACGTTCTTTCATATTCTCCCAGTAAATTATTTCTCACTCACCAAAAAAGTGAAACAATTACAGCTGGAGCTACAGTACGACGCTCATCATCCAAACATCGATATCCTGCAGGCGTCTGTCTCTGCTTCAGCGAGCACAGGCAACTGTCAGGCCCCATAATCACTGTGCATAACCGATGCCTTCAAAGCCGATTAGAAAAGCTCAACGCTGTGACAGGTGTGCGCTGCTTGTGTGTGTGTGTGGCATTTACTGGTCTGTGTGTGTGTGTGTGTGTGTGTGTGTGTGCAGATGTGTGCGTGTACAGGTGTGTGTGTGTGCAGGTGTGTGTGTGTGTGCATGTACTGGTGAATGGTGGCCTATGTGTGTGGTAGTTTTTGTGTGCGTATTGCATCTACTGGTGATAGTTGCCTTTGTTAAGATGAAGAGACCCTCTATATGTCCCACAGAGGGGAAATGTCAATGTTGCATCACAAGACACAGAACAGTAGGAATCAGCAGTGTTTGCTTGAACGTGAGTGTGTGTGTGTGTGACATCTCATGCTGGATGTTTGAGGGAAATGTTGCCGACACAGCGGTCTCTGCTGATGTGGTGTAGAGTGAGATCGCGCTAATGCGGCAGAAGCAGCGAGGTTAAACTCACAAGTCAATGATCGCTGATATTTAAAGCTAGAGGTGGGGTATGTTTCCAATTCTTAAGTTATTTGCGTTTCGGCCATGGAAGAATCAAGAACAATTAAGAAAATTCCAAATTCCAATTATTTAAATATGCCAAATAAAGCAGAACTGAAATGCAGTAAGCACTGTCTTTGATTCAGAAAACTTTATTAATCCCAGAGGACGAACACACACTCTACACAAACACACAGAGTCCAATATGAGTTAAAACGATACAATAATAACAACAATAATAATAATAAGAAAATGAAAATAATGTGTCAGCTTTATACAGCACTTCTAAGGACGCTAAAAGTCTCTTCACATGTCATTATTCTTTCACTTATTACTGGTGTAGCCACAGCTGCCCTGGGGGACACTGACACAAGCAAGGCAACCAGTCTGTGCCATTGGCCCCTCCCACCACCACCACCACCACCACCACCAACCATTCAAACACACACCAGACTTGTTCTAATGTGGATGAAGTGCATTGCCTTAGGACACGACCACAGTTTAGCACTTGACAGCCGCAGCCGCCCCACTGTGGCACCTGGTGTTCCCAAAGGTCTCCCATCATAGCACTAACCAGGCCCTGACCTGCTTAGCTTCAGAGGTCTGACAGGATCTGGCTTTCGTATTGCCACATATAAAATACACAACAAGTCAAACACCCCCTTGAGTTCAGAAGTTTTACGGCAGATGCACAAAATAAATGGAAAGACTTTGTTTTTTGAGCTGAAGCATTAAACTGACGCCCTGAAGGCATCAAGACAAAGTCAGCGATCAGAGGATATTTGGGTTGAGCCAGAATACACTTATATCAGCACCTGTTCCTCCCACAGAGAGTGATGATCTAGAAGTTTTCTTACAGTGATTTTAGAGCACATTTTCAAGGTACTCTGCAAAGAAGAGAGAGGGATAGCATTTGTTTTACTTTGATGATAAATGTGATCATAAATAAAATAATAATAATGAATGGCCAATATTATTATTTTTTTCAAATAGGTTCATTGACATCATTCTAATACCTGACTGATACCGGAGCTTTAAGACAGAAGGGCGGAACTATGTGTTTGTGCCAGATGTTCCTGATATTAGCCTGGATGGATCTAAAAACAACTCCAGTTTTTGATGAGGAACGATATTGTAACATGGTTAAAATCTCAAAGAATGTACATATTGCATGAAATCTGCTTTAAACAACTCGTGATCTCCTGCAGCTACACGTCTGAACCTGAAACTTCTAACTGACTGGAACGGGAGTCGAGAGAAACAGAGCAGAAGCAAAAAATGTAATTAATTGGATCAGATTAAAATTAATGGAGTAATTAAGGCACTGACTGGCCTAGTTCTGGCAGCGGAGGAGAGGTGAGTGTCAAAGCACACACAGGATTAGGTCCAACTTCACTTCAGGTAATAATGACGAGCCAACGGAACGAAATAAACAGTGCTTTTAATTTGTTTAGTCATTAAGCTTAAGAGCCACAGGTTCGGGACTGGTGCCTTGGTGTTTTTAGGCGCCCATAGCTAGAAAAGCCTTTGAATTACTATTTGAGGTTTTTTCTTTTGGTTTAGGCTGAGCTGAGAGTGTACTTCTGATAGTATTAATGAGAAACATAGTGACATCTTGCTGCCAAAAAAACAATTTGATGAATATATTGACATCTGTAACTGAGTGAATTGTACAAAATACTGAAATGATATATATATATTTTTTTAAAGAAATCATTGTTAAATGTGTTTCAAGTCAATTCAATGTTTTTTTTTCTGGAACAGCCTTAAATCACAACTTCCAGTAGCTAGTCACTCTATAGCTCCACAGACAATAATTCATTCATTTATTCATTTTCTACCCCTTTATTAGTCGATTTCTGGGTCGGGGGTGGCAATCTGAGCTGCCACCCATTTCTCAAAGCACCAGCCCCTCACTGATCTTAAGTAAGTAAGTACTGTTTATTTATATAGCGCATTTTACAGACAAAGGTCACCCAAAGCGCTGCACAGTGTTCAGATATTGTTTCAATAATTCCACACGGTGATGACGGAAGCGAGTCGCCGAACACACTGGTGCATTAGCCCCCAATCAACACCATCCATTCACTCTCTCATTTACATTCATACCTATTGTGCATGTTTTTAGTGGTAGGGGGAGACACGGGGAGAACATGCAAACTCCTTCCTGCAGGTGGTGGGTCCACGGGAAGATGGCTGCGTTAATGAAGACATGGCTTTAGTGTTTCAGCTAAGGCCATGTCTTCAGGTAAAGTGGGGTTAAGTTCCTTGCCCAGGGACACAACAATCAGTGAGAGCAGTTGACATGGGTAGTGGGGGGGTTCGAACCCATGACCATTAGGTTCAAACCAACGCTCTACCAACTGAGCCACTGATCATTTTTATTATAATTATTATAAAAATGCCTACACCATGCACTTATGAATCATGACAAATTAATTTCAATTTCTCTCTCTGGTCTCTCTCTTGTCAGTATCAACAACTCTAAAAACCAGTGGGAGAAAGCATATAAGAAAACATTAGTTCAACACTGACAAAGCTAGTTTAATAGTCTATATGCATATTGCTACACTTAAAACCTGACATTCCCCATAGCTGAGTTTAAGTGTATGCCTAAGAAAAATAAAATAATTGGTGTCTTTTTGGGCATTCGTCTCACATGTGCTGCCGCCTCCTCATCACTTGCCCTCTCAGCTAATCTCCACTCTGCTTCTGCGCTGGGGTCATAAAAATCTGATATGCATGCATACCTCTACTGAGAGCCACTAATTCCCAATTTTGCTTTTGCCGCTCCATGCTAGCTTTCCTTTCCATTAATTGAGATGGTTTGGCACGCGCACACACACACACACACACACACACGCACTCACACACAAGTCCTCTGTGACACACTGGACATGCCTAGGCCTTATTGGAGAGATGGTGATTAGGTAACGGTGCAGCATTACAATAAGCGCAGAACCCTGGGGACCCATGTTAGCGAGGCTTTCGTTGCAGACAAAGTGGTTCTGACGCGAAAACATTAGCGCTTCAGCAAAACCAAAATAGCAGCAACCTAAAAACGGAGACAGACACAGAGTAAGGAGGAATCAGGGGAGGGACTCTCAACAGGAAGTCTGCTTTGCTCTGATTAAGACTGGACAGCTCTTGCTAATGGCATTGTAGGTGTTTTAATTAACAAGATCGCTCAATAATTGAAATGACTGCATAAGGAAAAGGTTCTAAAGCAACACACTGTTATCGTTAGCATTTTGTTTTTGCTCTATTTATTTTATGTTCCCCAGTTTTTGAACTTAGAAAAACGGTAAGACACCTTATAAATTACTAATGTTTTTATAAATCTGGTGGGGGACTAAAACGAAATCCTCAGAATTCCATTGGTTTGAATGAGAGCAGTCAAAACAACGGCTCTTGGAGTTCTGTTTCAGGCCCTGTTTAAAAGGAGACGCTGCGGAGACGCTTCAAAGCAATCAGCATAATCGGCCAGGCTCCGTATTTGAAGTGCGAAGCGTCTACACAATGATGGAAATGATGTAGTTCTAGCAAACGTCCAGTAGGGGGCCACTGCAAAGGGGATAAATATGTACTAACATCATTCTACAATCAACAAAACAGCGAAAAAATCACAGCTGTAGTTTCTATAGGACAATACAGTGGATATAGCACTCACACTTCTCAGCAAGAAGGTCATGGGTTTGAATCCCGGTTGGAACAGGGCCTTTCTGAATGTTCTTGTGTCTGCTCCAGTTTCCTCTGGGTACTCCGGTTTCCACTACCACTGGCAATAAGTCTGGTATGTGCAGAGAAGTGCATACGTGCAGGTGGTGAGGTCCTGTTCCACTCTGGAGGTTGTTTCTAAACGCATGCATTTTCACCGTCTTTGTGTAAACGAAAGGCCAAACCGACACCCAACTTATGGTTTTACTGTCGCACCGTGTCTGTGTATACACCGCCTCAGAGACACCGCCTCAGAGACGCCGCTCTGAAACATCACTGGATCCTATTTCAGGACGTGCTCTGCCCATGTGACGCGGTCAGAGATCGAGGGTGAATGTCTGCCTCCTCACCCACAGAGATGTTCTCTTCTCAGACAGTCGCCTCCAGAGAAACAAGGTGCTAAATTCTACACATACTCTTTGGACGCACACGCTGGGAATAAACGTACTCCAACCCTCCTACGCTGCAAAAAGTGATACAAAATGAGGTTATGCTTGAATCGAGTGAATAATTTAATCTGAACCAATTCTGACTGTGTTAAAACTGATGCTTTATTTTCTCATTCTGAGATCTATTTTTCTTGTATCTTTTTAAAACAAGACAAATGTGACTGCCTTACAATGGGACATATGTCCCATTGTAAGGCAGTCAGAATGTGATCAAATCAAGATCCTTTATTCGTCGCACAGTGGAAAAATGTCAACTTTTCATCACCAGTTACAGAACAACAGGAATGAGAAGCAAAAAGACAGCACAAGATGTCAATGAATAATAACTAAAATAAAATAAAATCTCAAACTTTAGCATAACAAAAAATCGATAATAAGATTTTGTATATTCTAGTGCAGAAATATTAAGTAACAGTGACACATATTATTCTATATTGGATAAATTACATAAATTTAAATTATTGCACAGATCCACAACATGTGAGGTCAGATAGGCAGTGTTTGTTAGTCCTCATTGTTCGTTGTACAATCTGACAGTATCACTTATTGGAGTGCCTGCACAGCCTCATACCACTGGGAACAGTCAAAAACATTGCTTTCTGTATTATTGTCCAAACTCTTGCAGTAAACCGTGCATTTTCCTGCTTTTCTCCCCATTTTTTCTCTACTTTGACACATACTGTATTTCGTCTTGTTTTTCCCTCAGCTGCCAAGGTCACAAAGTACACTGCGGGGATCTCCAGTTGGATACATTCAGGTCTCGAATTGTACTTTGTGGCACTTGTGTACAGTCACTCTGTATGTCTGAGCTGCAGAGCGTGAAGGCTGTAATGTCTGCAAAACAACTACAGGTCAGAGAACTTTGCCTCGCGCCATTTCCTCCGCTCTGCGATTTACTGAGCACACAGTAGCTTCACATCTGGCTCTGTGGGAGGGGCTTTTTATATTGTTTAATATTGCAAAAATTGAGACTACAGGCTGACGGTTCATGTTTGCATGAACCTTCTCTCAATTAAAATTAAGATTAATCGACAAACATTTCACACACAGGAATTGGAACAAAAAGAAACACATTGAGTCCATTGGTCCATAAAAGGCAAAGACCAATGTCCATAATTGATCAAATATATCCACGAATGTCCTTAAAAGTCTCGGATCATTACGATTAAGTGGGTCAGGCCTTAGCTCAGAAAGGTCCCTGAGCATGTGCGCTGACATGCTTGCAATCTCACTCCTAGCCGGTGGGGGTGTACCTGGAAGGAGAATTACCCAATGCTTTTGTATGCTGTTTTCTTTTTCTCAAAAATGTCTCTACAGGATGGTCCAAAAGTCAGCTCTTGGCCCAACACTATATTCCACATTCTGTCAATCAAGTTTAACCGCTATGGACTTTTGAAGGCATTTGTTCAATGTTACTGTAGGGGCTCACACTGGCTAACTAATGCGCAAATGTGTTTTTTCACATTTTCTTGCCCCGCGGCTAATTTAAAAAAGCCCACAAAAAGCAAAACTGGTGGCAAATTAGTTTCAAGGGCTGAGATAGGCGTGACTATGTTCGTTTCTGTTTACTGTACAGTCTATGCCTTAGGCTTAGACCCTCCTGCATCATGTCATGGCAAAGTGTGATATCTGCCAATTAGTGTGGATGGATCTAAATACAACTCTGTTTCTACAGCCTCTTTCCTGAATCTATAGTCAGTCCGTGGGAGTGATGGACTCCCAATGAGTTAGAGTTGTTTCTCTCTACACTTGACACTCTACATTTAACAACATACAGTAAATGGAAAATGGTCTCTGCCCCTTATGTACCAATGGCTTTATGTGTTTAAAATTATTGCATTTCTTGTGTTTGAACTGTTTGATTCTCTGATCTGTGTTGGCGAATCAACAGTTTTGTAAAGTCCTCCGAGATAACTACAGATGTGATTTAGGGCGATACAAAAATAGATTATTATTATTGAATTGAAGAGAAGAGAAGAGAACATTTCTGATTTTCACTTGTTTGTGTTCTACATAGCATGGATCTGTATTTGATTTGGTGGCATAAGATTAGGGTTAGGTTCAAAACAGCAGATATATACACTGCAATAAAATGATAACATATGAGGTAATAATGGCTTGAATCGAGATTTTTTTTTATAATAATATAAGCACATTCTGACTGTGCACAGTTTAGTCTTATTTGGAACATTGGACCAAATACATTTTATGTTTTGCCAAATGTGAGCAATGTTTGATTTATTTTTCATAATCTTTGCAATGTATGGTGGCGATCAGGGGGGGAAGCAGTTTCTCAGGTGGCCCTTGATGTAAAAGGTTGGCGATCCACTGCAACATTCCTCCTTTCATCTCTCCGTGCTTCTCACAGGTTTAATCAAATGTCCGGGTTTTACTGTATATCGTTAATAACATGGTCTTTCTCTGGTGCATGAGGATATCTCGCTGTTCCTTTCATGTGCGGTTGCAGTTTTCTGTGAGACCTTGTCAATCACAGAGCACGCATGACGCCTCAGCTGACAGACCGTCTCACACTGACCCACATTTGATTCTTGGCTTCAGCCCGTTTGCTCTGGACCTCCACAGTCTGCTCTCTCCTGTCTCTCACATGCTGCCAACAGAGTCAAAATCACAACAAGATGCACAGATTATTTCACTTGGAACCCTTCGTTATAGATAGCCATGCACAAGACTCCTTATAGATGATAGATGATGGACAATGCTAAGGCGCTAGCTCAACAAATCCCTAGGGAAGTGCTCATGAATGCTCTCATTCAATCAAAATGTATTTCTGAAGCACAGTTTATACAGAATGCAACCCAAAGTGCTTTACATTGACAACACTTAGAACCAGTTTAAAACACACTCTAAAACACATACAATACAATACAATACACATTATTCTTGTATAGCCCTAAATCCCAACAGCAGTCATCTCAGAGGACTAAACAAAACCATTGAAATCACAGTGTACATGAATGTTGTTAAACGTTCATGGACAATAAACACATAAAAATATAAATTTGAAAAAAAAAAAATTACTTTATAGAACAACACCTGATGATACTGTCATAGACACTGCTACAAAGAGCCGCTTTCAGCCTACACTTGAATATAGACAGGGTGTACTGGCCCGTCCTACACCTTAAGGAAGATTGTTCCATATTATAGGTGCATAGGTAAGGAAGTAGCAATGTTTATTTTAGGGCTGTCAAACGATTACATGTTTTAATCGAGTTACTCTCTGTCTCTCTCTCCCTCCCTCTGGTCTCTCTCTCTCTCTCTCTCTCTGGTCTCCCTCTCTCTCTCTGGTGTCTCTCTGGTCTCCCTCTCTCTGGTCTCTCAATAAAAGGCCACAGTTTTCATATGTAAGAGCCCAGCTTGTCTCTTCTAAAGTCTGTATGACAAAGACACTGTCACAGATGGCACAAACCACAGATTTGCTCAGGCTTTGTCAGCTCTCAGAAGGCAACAATGGCCTGACATGTGTGAAGTGATCTGAGTGGTTAGCCTTTGTCTTGGTGACTTATTGACATGCATAAGAACACTGGCCAAGTCTCCAATAAATCAAGAGCTTTTCAGATGGATGAGGAGCTACTGTCCTCTCAGCTGGTGGTCTGAGGAGGTCATCTGTCCAAACTTACCCGGTCGCTCTTTCATTCATTGGTTTACAATGGCATAGGTTTACGTACATGTCCCCACTAATATTTTTATTTTTACCAAATATGAGATGATGTTCCAGGCCGTCCAGAGCAGCCGCAGCAACAGCAGCAGCGTGTGACCCGAGGAGCTCATGCACTTACAATTCAATACAATACAATAGAATTTATTCTTGTATAGCCCTAAATCACAACAGCAGTCATCTCAAAGGACTTAACAAAACCTTTGAAATCACCAACAAAAATCAGAGAATCAACAGTTAAGACATAAAAAATTAAGAACACACATGTATTGTTCCATAGGGAGAGACCAGTGCCCATGAATGTTGATAAATGTCCATGAATGTTGTAGAATTTTAGAGTGTCCTGGATCATCTCCACAGAAATGTGAGTAACCTCAGGGAGATCCACATTGAGAGAGGGATCAGCTCCCACGGATGGACGGGCTATAGATCCAGGACCTAAGCTAGAGAACGAGTTGTGGATAACAGCGTGGTATTCCATACGAAAAGTGAAATTTGATTGGGTCGTTATCATAGACTGTATATATTAACGGACAGAGTCACGCCTATCTCCGCCGTTCTAACTAATGGGCCAAAAAATGTGCTCTACTGGAGCAATCCAAAATGGCCGCGAGTGGTCCCGCCCCCAAGAAAATTGTGAAAAAAACGCATCTGCGCATGCGTCAGCCGGCGCAGCTCCATTCATTTGAACGAGAGACTTCAAAAATTCACAGCAAGTAAAATAGAGTGGACCAAAAAAATCCACCCCCCTCAGCATTGACACACATGTGGAACGGAGTTTTGGGCCAAGAGCCAACTTTTGGTCCATCCTGTAAAGATGTTTTTGAGAGGTCTGCCAATGCTATATGTTAACATTGGGTAATTCTACTTCTGGGTCCACCCCCATCGGCCCGGGGTGGTACTGCAAGCATGTCAGCGCACGTCATTTTGGCCACTTTGGAGCTGGGACCCTCCCCCACTGGTCGTTATACATAGTTCCCACATGACGTCACTACATACGGGGATTTGCCGACCCGGCGCCATTTGAGTTGGCATTCTGTGGGCAAAACAATAGAAAAAGAAGCTGAAACGTGTTAATGTCGTGATAAAGTTGAAAATGGTCATCTCCTGCTGGGTCAATGGATGTTCAAATCGTGCCGGAGGTTCCGTTAAACTTGGATTTTACAGTATACCCATCATTAGACTTCATGAATGTGAGAAGACTTAAGCTTTTGTCAGAACAACCACGGAGGTTATGGCTTGCGAAGATAAACAGGCAAGAAACTCCCTCAAAACACGCAAGAATATGCTCGGAGCACTTTGTGTCAGGTGCGTATCGTATCTTATAATGTGTTGACAGACGTAATTTACTCAGTACTAACTTGTGTATGCTGATATCTGGTAACTTGAGAGTTTCATTATTTAGCGTTAGATTACTTTATTATGAGGAGGATCGGTGTCGCGTCCGAGGCTCTCGAGGGCAACGTTAATGTATTAAATAGATAATAATAGTTCTATGGTGGGCTAAAACAATGTTCACAAACAGCATTGCTTCTGTAAAAAGATCTGTGTCATAAAATAAACTGCTCTTTACGCCTGGAAAAATCAGTTGCCCACCATTCACCAAAACATACGGTCAAAAACGTGGAAATAAACAATAACAGCAATCCAGAGTGTCCGTGTGGCATTAGCATTAATTAAATTAATTGTTAATATAATTAAAATAATTAAATGGAGCTCCAATTGGTATTAAATCTAAAGTTTTTGAGAAATGTTTGCATTGCTTGTTAATTTTTGCTGCATAATTTGATCAAATATGTAAAACATGTCCGTAGCACGTTAAACTGTGGTGCCATTGTATTAATATACAATTATTTGCTCAAAAGTTGCCCTTTTTTTCCAATTTGCGTTTGAATATCTACATTTATTCTCATTCTTCTGTTTAATGGAATGCACAAACACAACAGTGTGCCATCAAAGATGGCGTCTCCGAGGAGGTCATGTGACATTCATTGGTCTGTGGGAACTATGTATATGTTTTCTCTCTGCAATGAGAAAATGTGAGTAGATAAGAAAGTACACCGAGGTCCAGTGGTTAAGACTGGACACCCCCAGCTCTGTGGCCAGGGTTTGATTCTTGGTCAGTACCTGCATTTTTGATTTCATATTTTTAATATGTTCCGACAAAAGCTGAAACCAAACCCCCGCCCTTGGTTGTATGCACAGCTAAACAGAATTGTTCTTAACATGGCTTTGGAAACGTTCAGGAAGACTATTCCTGATTTTTGCTGCATACAATTCTAAAACGATGCCCCCTCATGTTTACCACTGACTCTGGGCACCAGCAGGAGGCGAGTCCCTGTGCGCCTCAGAGTCCGCAGAGTTGTGTCATAACTATTGAAGAAAATGACCAAATACTGTATACAGAGGCCTGGAATCGTGTCACAGCAGAAGACATTTTAATGCAGCTTATTTATCATTTATTTAGCTTATTATTAGCTTCGACCTTCAGAACACAACATAAAAAACAAGTGGAAAATCACTGAAAAAAATCACTTCTGCATATTGTTGTAAAAAAAAGATATAGTTTTATCAAAAGTGCTATAAATCTGTCTTACCTAACTGTTAACTTCTTACTTTAGTCATTTTTGAGGAAAAGTAGTCAGTATAACAAGAATATCAACTAGTTTATTAAAGTCATGCATATCCATAATTTGGGGAAATCTGAGTGCAGTGTAAAACCTTGTGCAGAGAATAAACTAACAATTCTTAGTTTTGAATAATCCAACTGTATTTTATTCTCCGACAACCGTCTTTGTGCTTGATATTGCAGTGAGCTTTGAGTGTGTAAGTGTATTTTTGAGTGCCCCAGATAAAGACGCAGGCAGATCCCCAAAAGACTGGTGGGTATGAGCCGTTTATGACAATGAGGCAGAATGAGGTAAAATGAAGCCATCACCGCTGGAGAGGAGAGACACTCACTCACGATCTGAAAGCCGGTGAAACGAGGAGACAAGGTAGAGTTAAGGCAACAGGGAGCCAGAAAGCAGGAAATGTGAAAAGGAAAGGATTTAGGGAACGGCGGGGGATCAGCGCAGGCCGAGGCAGGACAATAGAGAAGGACGGGAGAGGGTGTGCTTGGAGATGAACCCCAATATCAACATGGCCGACCGCGGTGAAGGCTTTCTGCAGCGTTTGTGTCTCACCAGGACACCAGCAACAAAGCAGTGGTACAAAGGAGACGGATGGAAAACCAGTAATCTCTTCTCAAATCACACCTGTGTTGGTACAGTAGCGTAACATCAGAAAATTAAGGAACAAACACATCACTCTGCCCCCTTGTCTAAACAAACCTCAGATTCAGTTCATTTGCAGTAAAACCCCATTGGAATACTTGTGCAAATGTCCCCAATGTGCACCAGACAAGTACAAGAATAAAACAAGCGACAGTAGCTCAGTTGGTAGAGCATTGGCCTTTGAGCCAGAAGGTTGTGGGTTCGAGCCCACCTCAAGACTTTCACCATCGACTCCCTCTGTCTGCTGTCGTTGTGTCCTTGGCAAGACACTAACCCTCTGGGAACACCTGATGCCATAGTGGGATGGCTGTGGCTGTAAAGTGCCAAACTGCCGTTGTGTCCTTAGGCAACACACTTCACCCCCATTGGCTAGAATGAGTCTGGTGTGTGAGTGAATGGTTGGTGGTGTTCTGAGGGGCTGACGGCACATACTGTCAGTGTGCCTCAGGGCAGCTGTGGCTACAGTAGTAGTTTATCACCACTGTGTATGGAGTGAAAGAATAATGACATGTGAAGTGTCCTTGAGTGTCCAAAAAAAGCGCTATATAAAACCGATGCATTTTTATTATTAAGCTAAACAGTACAAAAACAATCAATACTGTGAAACAAATCAGCAAAAACCGCTTCAATACAAGTGTAAGATCATCAAGTGCTTTGCTCAGACTGAAAATCCAGATGTCCTGCAGCCAGCGATATATTCTGCCAGAGGGAAGAAGCTGGAACTTGGCTTTTCCAGGAGCCAGAGGAGTCAAGGAAGAGATTTTATTTTATTCTAGTGTAGAGTTTTGCTTTGTGCTCCTCATTCCTACAGTCCTGTCACTGGAGATGCAACACTGACATTTCGCCACTATGGGACCAATAAAGGAGCTCTTCTTCTTTTTTATTCCAAGAGCTTGAATGAAGAATCTGGATTCATAAAGAACTTGCAGAACAGCCAGCTCACAGTCCTTCAGAGTGCACTTGTTGTGGATCGTTGAAGCAATTATTGTATGTTAAAACCATAGACTGTATGTATTAACAGACGTAGTCGCGCCTATCTCCGCCGTTCTAACCAATGTCAGCGCACGTAATTTTGGCCACTTTTGAGCCGGGACCCGCCCCCACTGGTTCTGACAGAGCTTGTCATTATAACAGTCTGCAGTCAGTACTTTTCAACTTGATATTTTGGTCCGAAGGTCGAAGCTAACGACTGATCACAGGGACTGGCCTTCTTCTGGGACTGACAGGGTTTGTTCCAGATCATCACCGCTGTCCTTAGAAACTCTTCTGAAATAATGAATGATATTGAATAATATCAACTTGAAAATCCTAAAAAACATAGATATTTTAATCTGCACAAAGGTAAGTGTTGTGTTTTACATTGTAATTTTACCTGAACACATCTGCTCCAATAGTATTTGCCTGTTGTTCTTTTCTGGTAGAAGACGGCTGAGGCTGAAGCAGAAGCAGGCGCTACGTGGACAATAGTACATTTTACAGATGGACAGACTCCCATTATGTAGAGTTTGTTGGAAGATGTGGAACATAACAGTTCAAGTTTATGTTAAATCCAACAGCTCTATCGACCTCACGCAATAGCATCATAAGCTACATTTAGTGTGTATGTATTTGGTGAAAGAAACTTCAAAGTAATGCAGTAGTAGTGAAATTCTTTACAATTCAGACGTAGTAATATTGTAGTATTGGGTGGCCTTTCTGAGTGGAGTTTGCACGCTCTCCCCGTGTCTGCGTAGATTTCCCCTGCCACTAAAAATATGTACAATAGGTCTGGCATGTGATTCCTGTTTGGCGACCCCGCTCCCATCTCTGTACGGAGGGAGAGGACAAATGCCCAACAATAACAATTGTAAACCGCTCTGTGAAAGGCGGTATATAAATAAAGATTACTTACTTGTTTTATTGTTTTATTTTTGTTTATTTTTATACTCTTAAGGACTCACATGCAAGCACAGGATCACAGGACTTACTTACTTTGAAATAACAGTAGAATAAGCTCCATTATTTGTCCCACAATGGGGAAATCTCAGTTTGATGCATACACATATACAACAAGGCAAGCAGCAAACATCACTTCCGCGCTCCTTATAGGCAAAGTAGGCTAAGTGTCTTGCCCAAGGACAGCAGACATCAGTTGGAGTCGGTGGAGAGGGTCTTGTGGTGGGCTCGAACCCACGACTATCGGGCTCAGAGACCAATGCTCAACCAACTAAGCAACATGTCTTACGTTTTTGAAATAACTTTACCAACACTGGGTATGGTATGTAACTTAAAGGAAACCACTGGGACATATCCAGTCGTTATGAAAGGTTGTTCTCCTTCAGCCCTGACTTTGGTGGAGTTTGTGCAGTATTTCTATTCGTGGCGGTGGTCAGCTGAGCAGACAGGCCGACGGCACACGCCACGGCTCTGAGTGTGAAGGAACAGAACAGCTGCAAGGTCTGCTGCTCGGGTTCCACAAGACCACCAACTCATCACTGAACCAGGGCTAAACTACACAGGCAGAGAGAGAAAGTGAGGGGAGAGAGGGAGAGAGAAGAAGAGAGAGAAAGGGAGAGAAAGAGGGGGGAAAGGGTGGGAGAGAGATAAACGGGGGAGATGAAGGTAGAGAGAGGGGGAGAGGGTAGGAGCGAGAAGGGTAGAGGGAGAGAGATAGACGGCAAGGCAAAGAGAGGGAGATAGAAAGAGAGGAAGAGGGAGGGAGAGGAAGAGAGAGGAAGGGGGAGAGGGAAAGATAGAGAGAGAGGCAGAGGGAGATAAAAAAAAAGAAAGAGGGGTGAGAGGGAAAGAGGGGAGGGGGCAAGAGAGAGAGATATAGAAAGAGAGGAAGAGGGAGATAAAAAAGAGAAGGGGGAGAGAGAGAGGGGAGAGGGAAAGAGTGGGAGATAGAGAGGAAGAGGGAGGGAAAGAGGGGGAGAGGCAAAGAGAGAGATAGGGAGGGAAAGAAATAGAGAGGAAGAAGAGAAAGAGAGAAGAGAAAGAGAGGGGGAGAGGGAAGAGGGAGATAAAGGGAGAGAGGGAAAGGGAGATTAGAGAGGGAGATAGGGACATAGAGAGAAAAAGGGGGAGAGAAGGAGATAGAGAGGGAGGGAGAGAAAGAGGGGAAGAGAGAGGGTGTGGTGTGGGGCTGATAAGGACTGTGAGACAGAGACAGAGACACAAGACAAAGCAATAGATCTAAAGAATGAACTCGGACTAAGTTCAAGTTTTCAAATAACTGGATCAAAAATGTCTCCTTTGTTTCCACTGGAGAGGACATTCTGATCCGTGCTGTTTTAAATACATTATTTTGAGTGCCGCATATTAGGTTAAGTTTTCCTCTTGATTGCTGGTCTGCTAGCGCTGACGCATCTCTTTACGCAAATGTATTTGAATTATTCTGCATAATGTCCTCTGGAACAGGCCCTTGATTAAGACGAAGATGAAGATTAAGAGATCCTTTATTCATCCCACGGTGGGGAAATGTCAGTGTTGCATCACCACTTACAGAACAGTAGGAATGAGGAGCACACAGCACAAGATAAACAAATACTATAACACAATGGAATCTAAACTTAAGCATATTAAAGAAGAAAGAATACCATACTGTGATATCCTCAGGTCAAATTGACCCGCCACAGTGGATAAAAAATACCCTTTTTTTCTTTTTTTCGAGCTCATTTTGATTATTTTTCCTAACTCAACCAGCCCAGGGGTATTCAACCCAGTATTTTTCAAGCAGTGTGCCGTGGTACGTTAGTATGCCTTGCGATGTCGTTTGGTGAGCCTTTGGAAATGATCCAATGTCACCTCATTGGTCAAAATAATGAGACAAGAAAATAATGTGAGATGACTGGAAAGACTTGTTTGGTTTTTCTATAATAATTTCTATAATTCTAAATTGTTTTGGTTTTTCAGTCTATGACTTTGCATTGTCAATCAAGGCTGCAGAGTTTCAGATTCAGCTGTTGGTGTGCCACGTGATTGTTTTAAATGAAGAGGTGTGCCTCAAAAAGGTTGGGAATTAGACTCTTTTAGAACCTAATCTTGGGTATATAAGGTTGTTTTAATCACTTTGGCAGGTCAATTAGAGCTCGAGGGTAGCACAGAGGAGAAAGTAGTGTGGGTACAAAATGTTGGCAGCATGAGGGTCCGGGACACAGTGACCGTGACACATGCAGCTCTTTGTTATACATTCTGGCAATATTCTAAAACTATTGCACGGATGCACACCAGCTCTCTCCCTCCGTGTCCATACTTTGTTCTCAATAGAAAACAGATTTTCAACATTTCATTTTGTGGTTGCTTTACATTTACTGCAGCAGCTTTGAATTTGGTCAAAAGTGCAACATAATAAAGATGTCGAACAAAACGCCGCTGCAGAAGTCAGGGACACTTCCACGTCCTCGGAACAATAATACATTCAGTGTCTCTGCGCCTGTGGATCTACTGCATACAGACACACGCCAGAGTCAACACTCACCGCACGCTGCGAATGTAAACAACTATATGCAGCAAATGGGCCATAGATTTTATGAAAAAACACATTTCAGTCGTCGTCAGAGCTGCAGAGGACTGTCAGAATGTACGATGTTCCCTTCCATCCTGTCAGAGGGATCGATAAAATGTCCGCATGATGTGTCCCTGGGCGGTTCTCCATGGACCTATTGCACGGCTATAGAATAAGGCAAGGCAAGGTTATTTGTATAGCACAGTTCATTCACAAGGCAACTCAAAGTGCTGAACAAAACAAGATATAAACAATCAATTCAGTCAATGTGTATTTAGTTACATTTGTGGTAACACTTTAGATTATCCCTCAATTACCCGCTAATTAAGTGCTAAATAGTGTACACAAAGCCTAGCCCTATAACTTACTTATTTTTGTATTTTTCATTGCGAAATACTATGCAAGCTACTGTGACAACGCAATATCCCTTGTGGATCAATAAAGTCTGTCTCTATGGGAAAGTGTCTGTTAGTAGTTAGTTCGATGTTGAATACACAATTTAGCTGTTGATTAGTGAGTGATAAACTAACATGTGACCGGGTTTCTTATTTCTTCCAAAGCAGACATACAATGCAAATCTACTGTTGGGATTTTTTTAACCATGTTACCACAATTTTCCCTCATTCAAAGCAGACATGAGCACGAACATGTAACTCTACCGTTCGATCTGTCTCAAAGCTCCCGTCTCAGACCTGTGCGTATCATGTCATTGTACCACTTATCATTTACGGTCATCAGTAATGCCCGTGAATTTGTTTTGGCAAATTCTCAAGTGAAAATACATTATGACATTCTCTACAAACACATGAGTCTTTGCTGCCGATCACTTCTGTTGCTTCACGCTAAAATCTTCAAAGACAAACTATCATTATGCTACAATTTCGTCTTTATGACTTTAGGGCTATAAGTGTGTGTATGTGTGTGTGTGTGTGTGTGTGTGTGTGTAGGTGTGTGTGTAGGTTAAATTCCTGCCACCCCCCCTCTTCTGTGGACCGCCCCCCATGAGGAAAACCTAATCCTTCAGCCCCATGATGAGGCCGGCCCCTTCAGGGCATCCATTGTGGCCTGTGGGAAAATCCCCATGAGGATCAGGTTCCACAGGACTCATTCCCCCAGATGCCCTCCCTGCAGCTGGAGGACTGGGTTTGGTGATGTTTTGTCCTGGAGACATTGGGAAAACAACAGGAGGCCACACACTACTGCTGCTGCTGCTGCTGCTAATACTGCTACTGCTGCTGCTGCTACTGCTGCTGCTGCTGCTGCTGCTGCTGCTGCTGCTGCTGGTGTTTCTCATTAAGTCACATTCTTTACAGTGGATTTTCTGAGCTAGATTCAACTTGACATTAAAGATGATAATAATAATAATGCCTTTGATTTATACTGCACTTTACATTTCCAGGAAACCTTACATTGCTACAGATATAACACAATACAACAGTCACACAAGAACTTTCAGAGCGACTTAAGACTTTTCTCAATCTCATCTTTATGACATTATTTTTGTTATGATATTTCCTGTAATTTTAAAATGTGAGTAGTAGCTTTAACTGAAATACTGAAGAAAATTACAATTGTCATGTCTACTATTGACATGTTTTATTGTCATAGGAGACAAAGATTCACAGAATGCAAATGATATTATTTAGCTTGGAGGAATGGAAACCTCCAGTCAGCATTGGAGCCACGGTGCCAGTAGCTTGGTCTTCAGATAACAAAAACATTCCAGTGAAGAATACACTGTCTTTTGCCTTGTTGGAATGATGAGTTTAACTTTAACCACACACTGTAAACCCTGACAAGTAAAGTTTACTTGAAAAACCATGGAAATAAATTGCGTATTAACTTCACTTGAATTACTCGAGTACATCCTTTACTTGATATTACCAAGTAACTCCAATAAAGTTTAAATTTCTTCTTATGCTCCGACCAGGAATTGTACTCAGAACCCTGTAGTTGAGAGGTAATGGTGCTACCCACTCAGCCACCAGGCCACCCTGGCATTAACACACCTGCCTCATTAAAGAGTCTACACGTCAAAATGTCAAAAGTGAGGCTTACTTGAACAGAAACAGTTCAATTCAAAGAAAACTCTGAGTGACATAGGCAAGCTTTAAATAAACTAACAATAAATGAGTAATATTCACTTACTGGGAAAAATCTATTTAAAATAACTTTGATATCTGAAGTACGATTGAAGTTAGGGTTGCTTCAAAGTGTCATGAACTCACCAAAATATAAAAAAAAATGTATAAAAATACTTTTAAAAAAGACATTGAAAGTTTATTCTATGAACGTTGAAGAATCTCATGGAGCTGCTGGTTCTGGAGAGGTGAAGACTGAGAGGAAGTAAAACTGGTAGAAAACTGAATAACTTTTGGAAGAATCTTTCAGGTCTTTCAAAGCAGTCAAAATGACGGCTCTGGGAGTTCTCAATGTCCTAGTGTTAAAGAAATAAAAATGCGGCGCTCACCCAAAAACCATAGCAACCGTATCTGTCCGACCAGTTAAAACCAAGCTACGTAACAACTGAAATGTACTCA
Organism: Knipowitschia caucasica; assembly: GCA_964034765.1. Taxonomy (NCBI): domain Eukaryota; kingdom Metazoa; phylum Chordata; class Actinopteri; order Gobiiformes; family Gobiidae; genus Knipowitschia; species Knipowitschia caucasica. Next base: position 28,867,779 of record OZ035828.1, on the reverse strand, counting down.
CTTAGATACTGCAAAAACGTGATGAAAAATAAGTCAAAAATTGCTCAAACTTGACAAAAATTTATTTAAAATGGAGCACGTTTTGACTGCCTTAAAACAAGATTTGCCAATGAGACAAAAGCAAAGAGATGTTTTAAAATATACAAAAAATGTCTCAGTTCTTCAGATATGACTAAATAGCTTTGTCCCATTGGTGACTCTTGTTTTATACCAACATTTACTGAAATTAAAAGATAATAAAAACCTCTTTATGTAAGCATGTATTACCTCATATTTGATCGTGATTTGGACCAGCTTCAAACACATTCTGTTCTGGTTCTGGAGGATTGCTTTGACCCAGTAACTCTCTGCATCAATCTGAATCAAAGCAACATAGTGGGCAGTTGGCGCTGTCTCTGCTGTCAGACTCACCAAATTGGACAGGCTGAGAGCGACGAAACAGAGGATAATTGGACTGTGAATGAAAGAAGAGAGAGAGGGAGATACAAATAAAGAGAGAGAGAGAGAGTGAGGTAAAGAGAGAGCAAAAGGAGAGAGATAGAGAGACACAGAGAGAGATAGAGAGACAGAGAAAGAGAGAGAGGTAGACAAAGAGATGCAGAAGTAGAGAGACAAAGAGAAAGAGGTAGACAGAGAGAGGCAGAAGTAGAGAGATACAGACAGAGAGACGGAGAGAGAGTCAGTATAGAGACGGAGAGAGACACAGAAAGAGAGATAGAGAGGCGGACAAAGAGTGATAGAAGTAGAGAGACTCAGAGATAGAGAGACGGAGAGAGACACAGAAAGAGAGAGAGGTAGACAGAGAGAGACAAGTCAGCTCTTTGTGGTTATCTCACAACATTCATAGGATTTATGAGAGGCCTGTTTAAGACAAGGCAAGTGTATTTGTGTGGCCCTGTTCAGACACAAGGCAACTCAAAGTTCTGAACAAAACAAGATAGATACAATCATACAAGGCATTGAACTCATGAAAAATCACTGTACATTAAAGCAACTGAAGGTAAAATCCCTCAGTTTCAGAATATAGCTGAATAAATCTGAAACGCTGCCTCCCCAAGTTTAGTCCTGACTCTGGGACCTGCAGGAGGGCCAGTCCCTGTGCTCCTCAGAGTCCCGGCAGGAGGGCCAGTCCCTGTGCTCCTCAGAGTCCCAGCAGGAGGGCCAGTCCCTGTGCTCCTCAGAGTCCCAGCAGGGGGCCAGTCCTGGATGGCTGCATCGGTTTTATACACCACTTTTTTGGACTCTTCACTCTGACTCATCATTAGTGTAGCCACAGTTGCCCAGAGGCACACTGACAGAAGCAAGGTGACCAGTCTGTGCCATCGGAGAGACAGGAACAGCACTCGCACTTCAAAGATTTAAACAACATTTTTCATGATTCAAAAATATATGATAATGACAAAGGAAAATGTCAAAAATGAACTACTAAAAGAACAGAAAAGGTCACAACGTTATTAAGACCAAAAATAAAGGTCTGGAGGTGGAATAGAACCTAGAAACTTCTTGCTGTGAGGCACAAGCACCAACCACTGCACCAACGTTCTGTTGACAAGATTATTGTTTAGTTTTTGGATTACACTTCTAAAAATAAAAACCGTCAATTGGACTGCTTTGAGACTCCTTTGATCCAGAGACCCGGGCTGCGTCAGAACTCTGCTGGTGGGGACAGCCTTGTGTTTACAGTGCAGCGCTGAGAGCTTTTAGACGACTTGATAGATCACATTTGGCGTCTCAGTGGTCGCGGTTTGGCTGAAATATCTTTCCTTCGAAGACTAAATCAGCTCACAATCACACGGACGTTTCTCCTTCCCGACCTCCGGGCTGCAGCTGCTGCCAGAGAAAACTCCAACAGAAAGAAAACAAAATCAATGAGATTATTATGATCATAATGAATTAGCTGCAAATACATCCATCATCGGTGACGTCATCATTTTCGGGACATTTGTTTTGTCTCATCATTATCATCATTTGCCCGGATTCTTTTCTAAACTTGATGAGTCACTCTATTGTAAGTGTTAAATAAAAAAATAGCAAAAGTAAGTGCAGCAGGTAGAAAGAACGATGTGGGACCAGACAAAGGACAAAGGACATAGATATGAGAGATGCAGCTTAACAATACTGATGTAAGAGGGTCTAAGGACAGTGAGGATCCAGGACACTCCACATTCAACAACATTTATGGATATTTTTGGACATTGGTCTTTGCCCCTAATGGATCTATGGCTCTATCTGATTGTTTTCATTACACTTCCTGTTTTTGAACTGTTTGAATCTCTGATCTGTGTTGGCAAATCGACAGCTTTGTACCAAATACATGGATGAAATATTGGATCCATGATTTAATGAAACTGGTTAAACCGGTCCCGTGGCTTTTATGTTGATGTAATAACAATAAAATGTATTAATTTGTTCCTTTTATGAAAATGCTTTGTTCACATACATTGTTCACATAATAATAGTAACAATATTTACTTTAAACATTTACATGAAGGAAAGGAGCAGAAAAGAAGAATAAAATTCTTACATTTTTCTGCTAATTTTTTCAGTCGTGATTTGCATTTTTCCACCAAGGTGTTTCTATGGGAACATATTGGTTGATATCAGTCGTAGTCTATGGGAACATATTGGTTGATATCAGGTATAAAATACATTAATAATTAAACACATTAAAATATGTCTCTTTCTTCCTGGTATTTGATTGATATTTTATTTTTTTCGTAACATCAACAAAGTTACACTTCAAACATGATGTAATATAAAGATTTGTTACCAAAAAAGGAATAGGCAGAAGAAATGTTTATTCAAGCCGATGCTCTTCTACACCACCAGATTAACCAGCGTTTTAGCTTTATATCATATTTGACAAACATACAAAAAACAAGTCACTTTTCTTATTCTTTAAATATTTGAAACTTTATATATGTTTTTACATTGCATTTTTTTCAAAAATTCTAAAAATAAAAGGCTGCATCTAAAGGGATTTATCAAAGGGCTGTAGTTATTGTGCCGCTTTAATGTGCAAAGGTAAAGACAAAAAAGGCCTAAAATACTGCCTTGGGGCACCCCACACTTTAAATTAGATATTTGAAAGGAGAAAAGTTCTATCCGTCAGATAGGACTGAAACTATTTCAGGGCAGTTCCTGTGATGCCCATTTGTTGCCTGAGGCACACAGAAAGAATATCATGGTCCACCGTATCAAATACTGACGATAAAGCTAGGAGAACCAGCGCAATCAGGCAACTTTGAGATTGAGGATGTAAGGAAGTCCCGACCGTGGTACTCACTTCCTTAAACAGACGGATGAAGTCAAGGGGACAACCAGACGGGTGTAGCTTTTGTACAATGTGTGTCACAAAAGCTAAAGACACATTTTCAAAGTATTCAATTAAATTTTGACAGCCGTTATTATCACAACTGCAACTACCTAATGTAGGCAATTTTGTCATTAAAAAATACATTAAAATCATTCCGTAGTTAGTAAGAAGCCACAACAGGGGGATAATTGCATGGATTAATCAAAGAGGTATATTAAAGAATCTGTGCTTTGTGGCAATTGGTATTAACAATGTTCGACAAAAACTTGTCGAAAAGACTGTAGATCGTCTTTCAGCATGTCCAGCAGTTTTTTTTCTTATCTGCTTCTTTTAAAGTAGCGCGGGACAGTGACATATGTCTCCTCCGGGTGTCCCAGTTTCTCTGTAAACAACATGAACAATAGGTATGAGGGTTGTATTAATGAGTGTGTGTGTGTGTGTGTGTGTGTGTGACTGTAGGACTACAGGTGCAAATTAGCAACATAGTTATGATCACATGGAGCCTTTCCTACTGTTCATGAATAGTGGTAATGTGCAGTTTCATTAAAAAGATGGCCCCACCAGATTTAGCACCAGCTTAATTCTATATGTAGTCCTTGACAATACAATCATAAACATACACATTTAAGTACAGTATAAAAATACAATATGATTAACATTTAGCAGCAAATGGAGAAAGTACAAATTACTGCTATAAGGTATGACTACAAAGTTACAGTGCAGTATTTAGCAGCGACATATAAAGAGTAATCCATCCATCCATTTTCTTCCGCTTCATCCGTTGCCGGGTCGCGGGGGCAGCAGTCTAAGCAGAGACGCCCAGACTTCCCTATCCACACACACCTCCTCCAGCTCGTCCGGGGGGACTCCAAGGCGTTCCCAGGCCAGCTGAGAGACATAGTCCCTCCAGTGTGTCCTGGGTCTTCCCCGGGGCCTCCTCCCGGTGGGACATGCCCGGAACACCTCCCCAGGGAGGCGTCCAGGAGGCATCCGGAACAGATGCCCGAGCCACCTCAACTGGTTCCTCTCGACGTGGAGTAGCAGCGGCTCTACTCCGAGCTCCTCCCGTGTGACTGAGCTCCTCACCCTATCTCTAAGGGAGCGCCCAGCCACTCTGCGGAGGAAGCTCATTTCGACCGCTTGTATCCGCGATCTTGTTCTTTCGGTCATTACCCAAATCTCATGACCATAGGTGAGGGAGGGAACGAAGATTGACCGGTAAATCGAGAGCTTCGCCTTTCGGCTCAGCTCCCTCTTCACACAACGGTCCGATACAGCAACCGCATCACTGCGCACGCTGCACCGATCCGCCTGTCAATCTCACGCTCCATCCTTCCCTCACTCGTGAACAAGACCCCGAGATACTTGAACTCCTCAACTTGAGGAAGGGCCTCTCCACCCACCCGGAGAGGGCAAGGCACCTTTTTCCGGTCGAGCACCATGGCCTCGGATTTGGAGGTGCTGATTCTCATCCCAGCCGCTTCACATTCGGCTGCAAACCGCCCCAGTGCATGTTGTTGGTCCTGGTTCGTTGGAGCCGACAGGACAACATCGTCTGCAAACAGCAGAGATGAAATCCTGTGGTCCCCAAACCGGACCCCCTCCGACCCCTGGCTGCGCCTAGAAATTCTGTCCATGAATACAGTGAACAGAACCGGTGGCAAAGGGCAGCCCTGGCGGAGGCCAACATGCACCGGGAACAGGTCTGACTTACTGCCGGCAATGCGCACGCAGCTCTGGCTCCGGTCATACAGGGACCGGACGGCCCTCAGCAGAGGACCCCGGACCCCGTACTCACGGTGATACCATATTCAAAGAAATTGTAGGTACCCTCGAGGGCATCATTAAGAGATCCTTTATTCGTCCCATCCAAATAAATAAAACAAATAAGAATAAAAACCAGCTCATCTTTAACAATGACCACTGTTGACATTACAGTATTTCCTCAGCTCTATCCAGGGTTATGTCAGTCAGGGTTTGCTGTTGGAGCTAGTTTGCTACTTGCTGGATCAGTACACCTGTGTGATGCATATGAGATTCCGACCGAGACTCAAATATGCAAATACACAAGAGCAGCATATGTTCTTATTTCAATATGCATGACAAACAAGCCTCAAGAACTAATCGCTTCCTCCTCAGCCAAAGAAGGGGGCTGGCTGTTGGCTGTTGGCTGTTGGCGAGAAACATTGAACTTTCGCCCTCTCTCGTCTCAGATGCACAAAGACACGTGTTCCAGCGAGTGCAGGGTCTCCGTCGCCCTCTCCGACTTCCTCAAAGAGCTGCTTTTTGTCCCACATTGAGGATAGGATTGGCCTACTTAGCGGTAACAAAGATTCCTGAGCTCATCAAAGAATGACGGAGGATTAAAACAGCTTGACGTCTTTCATCAAGATGTTTCCTTGGGTTTGAAGAGGTGATTGGAAGTCTTCAAACCCTCGCTGTACTTTTGTATAAAGAGACATGAACCGTGGATCACAGCCAGGCGAGAGATAACACTGTGACTTTGCAGCAAAACGCAACATGAGTTTGTGAGGAAGAAAGATTTCAGTGATGTGGAATGGTCCCTTTTGCAGTCTCTAGACGTGGCGAGCAAAGATGTATTCATACGTCCATTTTTTTCATGTTACCGGGTCGAGCAGCGGCACTAAGGCTTCTGTATTCATGCACGGCATCTGGGGGAATTCATTGGTGTTTGCTCGATTAGTCTTTAGTTGAAAGAGACAGCGCGCCGCAACATTAAGCTCAAAGACAGATATTTACCAGAGGGTCAGAACCCATTTCCAGGGAGTACTGTTGAGCAAAGAAAAATTTAAAATAATGAATCTGTCCTCTGTAATTCTGCATGAACACAGTCATTAGGAACCTGGAATAGTCAAGGCCAATACAGCTGTGACAAAGAGATGTTCAAACTGAGTCAGAGAAATGCAATGACTCAGACTCGCACGTCAAAAGGTAACAACACATTATTTCAGCACATAAGGACCACTTTAAACAAGATTTACCAATGGGACGAAAAACACAATTATCTTATTCTAAAAATATACAAGAAATGTCTCCCTTGGAATGAGAAAATAAAGCAACGATTCTTGAAATGAGACTGAATTTTGAGTTTTGTTTAAACACAGTCAGAATGTGCTCAAATGAAGATAACAAACCACTCAAAATTATAACCGCATATTGTATCACTTTTTGTAGTGCAGACAGTGCAGGCCACCTGTCCCCGCTTCCATCATTATGAAAGTTCCTTATTTACTCTTTAAACGTACCAGGGACAGTCTTGAATACGCTTTACAAGTACCAGGGAGGGTCATATATACTCTTTACAAGTACCTGGTAGAGACTCAGCTTCAGACACATTCAGGTGATAAACGGCTCTGCTCCACGATTCATCGCAAACACAATCTTTTTTTGAATTCCTTAGGATCTGTATTTAGCTCTTAGACCCAACCTGAAGTCATGCTTATGTTCATATTATTAGTATGGGTTGACTCTGTGGACAAATCTGTGTGGAAATATAATTTATAGATTGTCCCTCGCTTCTTTACAGGCGAAAGTGTAAGGCAACGACGGTCTCAACGCAGACATTGCTCTCTCGGATTTTAACCGCTTTGGCTTAAAACTCTGAATCGGGTTTGTCAATAACGGATGTGGGTTAAATATCACTGTTACACAGTCAAATGCATAGAGTGTAACTTTGCAATTGTTTACAGCTTGAATATTGCACATAATAAGAAATATGTCTGTGATCAAATATTACCATATTGTGTATTGATGTCGCTAAATTTATTGATATTGATGCCATGAAATCGACATTGATATTGAAGTCCGATTCTAGTCACGTTTTCAGCCTGACCTGAAATTAGGCTGCTTCCTTAATCATGATGAACCTGACTCTTCGTATTATTTCCCAAAGGGTTCATTTGAAGATGGTGTGAGTCCAGTGCAGTGAAAGCCAGATGTCACGAGAGGCTCAGTGTCAGGGCACAGTCACATTGGTTTTCACATACGAACTCGGCCAAGTGGACTGGACCGTCACGAGGGTTTATTATTTCAACTGTGCCATTCCAAATGGGGAGTAGTACAACGCTCAGTCCAGCTGGTGGTGTAGGTTCAGCGACTACCTCTAGATCCAAGTTTCTCTTCGTGTTTACACAAGGCTACTATAGCCCCAACCAGCTCGAGCATGGATTGTGTTCTTTGCAATCAGAGTCAATGTGTACATGTGTGAAATGTGTCTTTCTCCAATGTGCAATAGCTTAGTGGGTAATGTGTGTGTGGGTAGTGGGTAATGTGTGTGTGAAGAATGTGAGACTGGGCCTAATAAAGATGAAACTGAGTTCAGTTATTATTTTGTGTTGTGATGGTAAAAAAAATACTGTTGGTTGTTTTGCTGTAAGTGATAACTACTTTAATGTTATGCAAAGCGGTAAAGTCCAAGTTTGAAACAGCGACAGGAAAAAAGTTGAAGAATTACGAAGAAACAAAACATAAATAATTGGATCAACCTGCAGCCAAACTCCGCCTCGCGTCCCACACAAGTGACTCTGTTTGTGACGACTCTAGGAAATGTATGGTTATAAAGTAACGAGGTTGTTTTGTGAAGCACTTTCAGTCACACGCTAACCACTTCTGGAAAATCTTTGTCATGATGTGGACTTTTTGATTATTTTTACCTGTTATATTTTTATATATTTTTGTTCCTTTGTAGTTTGAGTTTACTTCCTGTCTGTTGATTGTTTGCTCTAATGTGATTCACCTTTGTGTCCCTGTGTGTATTTATTCCCTGTGCTTTTCCCACTTTTCCACACATCCATTGCATTCACCAAGTTTGTTCTTGGCTTGTTTTCAGTTCAGGATTTTTGTGTTTCGTCATCACCTTAGATTTATTTCAGTCCTGCATTTTGGGTGCCTTTTTTCATTGCACCAAAAGATTGTCGTATGGGTATATATATGGGAACTCCTGGCCTAGTATGAGTGAGAGTCACAAAATGGTTGCCTCACTTTTGCCAGTGTGCCCCAGGGCAGCTGTGACTACAGTAATCGTTCATCACTACTGTCTTTAGGGTGAATGAATATTGACATGTAAATCGTTATGATATTCTGAACATGTGACAACTGCAGTAAATGAAAACACGCAATACAATTGTGAAAGTAAGAGAAGAAAATGAAAAACAATGACGATTGGTGAAGAAAACAAAGCACTTTACTTTGACACAACATTGATTGATTCGTGTCGTCCCTGTTTGCTCACACACATGTATCTAAGACCTTGGAAATGCCAACAATCGCATCCAGGTTATGGTTTGGAACAAAAGAGGCAAATCTTATGAAATGTGTGTAATTGGAGGTTATAGAGACATATTAGCGGTGGCGAAGCGGCGGAGACACGGACGACCCCTCTGAGGGCTGTAGGGTTGTGTTAGTTCAGACTGAGTGGCCTCGTAAAGAGCCTCTATGGCCACGAGCGCTTTATGGTGCCAGCTTTGTCAGAAGCAGATGTTTTACTGGACCAACCTGGCAATCTGTGGGGAGGGGAGGGGGAGGAGAAGGAAGGGGTGAGGAGGTGGAAAGACATCAGCATTGACCAACTGGGAAACAAAGGAGGACTCACGGACACTGCCTACCAGACCTCACATGTTTCATATTGCACATTGTGAAGATGCAGAATGTGCAATATGAAAGCTCATGTGTTTGTGTCACTTTGTCCCATAGCCTCATGCTGCCAAATGTGCAGATGTATACATACTTCTATATATTTGTTATACCGGAATGTACATTATTTTACACCTAGAGAGGTTATTCTTGCTTATATTTTGTGCTAAGTTAGATATATTATTTTATCATTGTACAGACTTATCGTTCATCGTTGCCTCTTGGACGCCTCTGGGCCTGTTCCAATGGGGGGAGACCAGGGGAATAAGATTTCTCACTTTTCCCATTGGGATTAGAGTTTTTCTGTTAGAGCCTTGAGAGGGTCTAACTAAAAGGACAGTGATGATGGTCCAGAAAACTCATTCAACAACATTTATGGACATTGGTATTGGTCAATAAGGGGCAGGTGACCAATGTCTTTTCTGTTGTATTTATTGAGTTTGAACTATTTGATTCTCTGATTTGTGTTGGTGAATTCAACGGTTGTGTAAAGTCCTACTAGATAACTACTGTTGTGTTTTAGTGCGATAGAAAAATAGAAAATAATTGAATTTAATATATAATTATATAATATAACCTTGAAATGATTGTTGTCAGAGTTTTATGCTTATGTACTGTATATGTGGAGTCAGATTACTGCCAGTATACAATTCGAATAATACCATGTGAAATATATATTCATTTTGGCCAATGCAATAAGGAATGCAGCCCCCACACGGAGAAACAGAGAGAGTAGTTTGTAGTTTCCTCCACAGTGGACCGACAGAACTGTTCCGTGTGTGCGGGTGTGAAGACCTGCATCTGGGTGATAATGAAAACAAGCGTTAGTCTTTACTTTGGGCCTACACCCACAGTTAAACCATTTAACTTCAAACACGACGGTCTGCAACAATCAGCACAAACACACGCGACTCCACAGGGGGGGGGATGGGATGGGATGGGATGGGGGCCGTCAAGATCCCGTCAGACCTCTAAAGCTAAGCAGGGCAGGGTCTTCTGTGATGGGAGACCTCTGAGAACACAGTGAGGCAGCTGCAGCTATAAAGTTCCAATCTGTAGTTGTGTCCTTTGGCAACACATTTCACCCACATTTGAATGAGTCCCTGGTGGTGCGTGTGTGTGTGTGTGTGTGTGTGTGCGCTTCTGTCAGTGTCCTCCAGGGCAGCTGTGGCTACTGTAGTACATCACCGGTAACTGAGGCCGTAGATGATGAGGGCAGTGAGGATTAGTTGTTTAAGATTTAGATTTGTGATTTCTTTCCAAATACTATGTCTCAGTGGAGCTATTGTGGATACTCTAATATATAAAAAAGATTGTTCATCCCCCACACGTAACACAGTGGAGAAATGTTAGTGTTGCATCACCAGTTACAGAACAGTAGGGATGAGGAGCACACAGCACAAGATAAAGGAAAAAAAACATTACTTTGGCATGATAAAGAAGCAAGTATAACATCTCTAAATTAAGCATAACAAAGAAGCAAGTGTAAAGTACTGTATATTATAGTACAACACTACCATCCATCCATCTTCTTCCCCTTAAACCATTTCTGGGTCATCCAATTCACAGAGCACCAGCCCTATAGTGCAAGACAAGACATAGTTGTATGTATACATCTGTACATTGGTTTCTTTCATTGCCTATTTACCTTATTGTATTTTACAATGCATACACGGTTTTTGAGACCAAACAGCTTATCAAAAACAGGAACAGAAAATGTATGTAATGCAGTCAGCTTGAATTATTCATTAATTTGACTAATAAACAACACACTCCACAGAAGCATCCCTCTGCTCCGATAGAGAAGCCGTATAAGTGGTTTCCTCTGGGCCGCTCCACGTATTTATTATGAATGAGCCCAGAGGCCGTGGGGCGCGAGGAACCCACCAGGCCTCACACACAAAGCCCTGAGTTTAACGGATGATACGAAGAAGAAAAATGACAAACAGGACGGAGAAAATGGTGGTGATGAGGTTTGGTCACTGGAGAGGAGCTGAGAGTAATGGAGAGCACAGATAGTAGAGTACAATGGGAGCAGTCGGGAGAAGGGAACAGAAGCATCGCAAACAAGGCTTTGAAATTTGTATACAGAAAGATGAAAACAGTGTCAGATTTACTCAATGTAATACCAGCTAAAGCCATAGAATAAACTGTTAAATTAATGCAATAATAATGATAATAAATTGATATTAAATAGCATTCTCACTCATTTTCACTTCATATGTTCATATTCATGCACTCCAAACATAGTGGTGATAAACTACTACAATAGTTTATGTGCCATCGGCCCTTTTCACCTCCACCAACTATTCACACACACCAGACGCATTCTACTGTGGGTGAAATGTCTTGCCTAAGGACACAACTACAGTTTGGCACTTTAAAGCCCACTTGGCTTTCCCAGAGGTCTCACATCACAGTGCTAACCAGGTCCTACCCTGCTTAGTTTCAGAAGTCTGACAGGATCTGGCTTTCACCTGCAGGTATTGCCACAATACACATGTACATCAGTGTATAATTTTTTTCCAATTTCACATTCTGTTTTGCTCAAATGCTGATACGAAAGCTTGGGGAGTGAACTCCAAACAATTGCCAAAGCTTGAAAGTTGAAGGAGCTGTATTTAGAAGGCAAAGCAAGTTTTTTTGTATAGCACAAGGATCTCCACATCTGCTGTAGACACATTTTTAGTGTGGTAAAAGTTGCTGATGTTACTGATTGATGTGGCGTTTTAACTCATGAACGCCTAGAACCATTATAGACCCCAGATTCCCTGATATGAAGGTTGGAGATCTCTTTGCTTCTGGAGACCAAACACAAACATTTCAGAAGAGTTTTGCATCCGGTGAGGCATAGAGTAGATCTGAGTATCATATTCACCAGAGAGAGAGACCAGAGAGTATAATGTAATGTGGAGTAACGAGGATCAGGGTCAGTATCAACAAAACACACAAAGTCATGTTTTCTTCTGCTATTGTGTTTGAGTGTCAATATTGCTGCCTTTTATTTCAGAATTCAAAACCTTACACTTGGGAATTTCTATTTTCTTCAGTTACAGTGAGCCCTCAGGTGGCAGGGCGCTCGTCTTGTATCGCGTCACGCCTCAAAGTGGATTACAACGCCAGACTGAGTAAAAGCCGCAGGAAGCACACAAACTCTAACAAACACTAACAGGTATGAAAGACGCACTGTACTCACTTCATTCTATTCACTTTAGATCTTTGATACGATGCAGACTTTGTGCTTTCAGTTGATCTCCAAATAGGATTTTGGATGTACTGGCATGGCAGACAGAACAGACAAGAGATACAGATACAAACCTTGAACACATTTAGGACTCAATTAAGAAACTGGTTGAAATCCAATCATTACTGCTCATTAGACCCTACACAGAACTCTTGGTACAGGACTGATCCAAGTATCAGGATCCTCTGCACAGGTGTTTTCTTGTAAAAAACTACACATTTATCCTTATAATGTCTTTTGTTTGAACTGTATGACCTGCCCTTGCACAAAAATCCCCTTTCTATCGTGAAAGTTATAGAACGAACATTCTGATTTTATCAATGTATGAATTATATCAACATTTGTTATGTGAGTATGTAGCCTCAGTTTTTAAACTGTTTTGTTTTATAATTGTTGTTGGCATTATACACCTTGCCCAGGGACAGCAGCTGAAAACTAGCTTTGCAGCTAATGCTGACACATTTACAGAAATGTTCATTAATGTGTAATGTCCCTGTCAAATAAACTAATAATAATACAGAACAAAGCAACAGACTGAATTTTAGTTATTTTGAAACAATTGGTATTGGAAATATACATGTGTGTAAATCAATGTAGTGAGAAAATACTGATAATACCATTGATTTTTGCATGAACTCCATACAATGTAGCATGCACAACTTTCAGAAATATATTTTGGAAAATTTAAATAAGGTTATTTGGTTCTTCTATACCAGACAATAGTAGGTTAGCAATGTTATAACCTTGAGATGTTTTGACGGCTAGGCGCAGTCAACCCAGCCAACCTATGTGGTTTACCGGGCTGACTGAGTGACGTTGCAAGACGCTTCTGAGGAAGACGGAAGTATCTATCAAAACATGTCAAGGTAATAACATTGCTGAACCCAATACCTTTTATTTTACTAAGAAGACAAGATGGAGCTTCCTAAACTACTAAAATCTCCTTGGAAAATAGCAAATCAACCTAATATCCTATTCTAGAAACTGTGGGTTTGTATGAGAATTTCCAAAACAAATATTTCTTATTCTCTCACCTCCACCAATGAGTCACATAGAAATGTGAGTCTGCAGCTCCAGGGTCAGTGTCCAGAGGAGGGACCTATAGAAGGACTGTGTCTGTTCTCTCTGAGACCGTCACAGTGGGAACAGCACACCACACTTTTACAAGAACTCCCACAGAACACTGTGGGAAGTCTCCTGGAACTGGCTCATTCTGATAATGTTGATAATGAATCTTCCTACTCCATTTCGAGCTCACAGAACAAATTGTGTATAATAACTATGTATAATGGCTATGCGAATATGTAAAGCTTGTTTATTTGTGCACGGGTGCATTAGTGATGTGGGTTGTGTGTTTGTGGTCTGTCCACTGGTGCACCATTGTGCATTTGGATGATTGTGGCGTGTACAAATGTGTACTGTTTTAAGCTTGGAAGGAACAAATAAATAAATAAATACAATAATCCCATAGTTCCGTTTGTCTCAATATGTTAAAATCATATCTTTGTCTCATATGTGCTGTAGATGTTTATGCAACTTTTACTAATCTTTTATTTACTAATGTATGTCTTTGAAAGCATTTCCACATCTTGCACAGAAATGTTCATTAATGTGCTTTTTCACACTTCACAAATGAATAAATATCAAATTAAAGTGAGAAAAGTGTCTTGCCAAAAGACAAACTACTTTAGCCCGTAGTCTGTCGCCTGGTTTCAGTCTAATAATGTGCCACAGGAAATCATCACAGAGCTCAACATCTGGAGCTGGATCCCAAGAGCTGCACAACACAACTCACTGCTCCTGAAGTTGTTCCAGTGAAACTATGATGAATAATGTGAAACCAAGAGATTTTTTCATAATAAATAGCGGGAGAGAGGTCTAGGAATAGTGTGTTTCAGGACTCTTGAAGACGCTTCACATGTTTTTATTCTTTCACTCTATACACAGTGGTGACAAACTACTACTGTAGCCACAGCTGCCCGGGCACACTGACAGAAGCGAGGCAACCAGTGTGTGCCATCAGCCCCTCCCACCACCACCAACCATTCAAACACACACCCAAGGGCGTAGGTTTGCATGGGGACATGTCCCAACCAATATTTACCGAGGAGAAAAATGTCCCCACCAAATATGACATGATTTCCCGGACGGTCCTGACCACATCCACTGTCTCCATACGCTGCGGCGCCTCCTCGACTCTAGAGCAGCAGCAGCAGCAGCAGCAGCAGCATGGGACCCGTTCCTCTCTGCAGTGATTTTCTGTCTTCCTCACATGCACTTGTTAATAATATAGCCTGGCGCTAAACCCTACACGTACTGCTACTGTTTTCTTTCTAAAAGTAAAGTCCGACTGGCAAAACCGGTCAGTGAAGCCATGCCAGTGTGAAACGTGATCTTTCCCTGGGCGTAGTAGCATGTGAGCAATCAGAGAAATGTGTTGTGGATCTAATCAACGTTCAACACTGTTTACATGTTCTAATCTGTCAGCGTTCCGAGGAGCTCCGACGGGCTCACACAGAGGCTGAAAAATACGTACAGTGCTCTTACTATCCAAAATATATGCGCTTCTCTGACTGTAACCTCTGTGTGGCAGACAGAATAGACTCGTGTTTGAGAGGGAACGTTATTGTAGAATATGGACATATTGTTAGCAGTGGACACGCGCAAGTGATGAGAGTCTGGAGCTTGTTTTGCTCTTCTTCTGTCCTTTGGTATTTACTGATCTCACAAACATCAGCCCAGCGTAGTATTGTGGTAGTCCACCAACGGCCCTGCGTCGTTTAGGAGGGAAGATGTTTGTGCGTGTGGCTCGTCTCATTTGTTTCACTTTGTGATACTGGTGAAGCATGTAGTGTGGAAGCGCACACAGCAGCCAGTGCACCCGCCATAACCTACTGTGGACAGTCACAGATGTACAGGGTTAGATGGTGTGGTAGAGGGTGTGGTGGAGGGTGTGGTAGAGGGTGTGGTAGATATGTGGTAGAGGGTGTGGTAGACAGTGTGGTAGAGGGTGTGGTAGAGGGTGTGGTAGATGGTGTGGTAGAGGGTGTGGTAGATATGTGGTAGAGGGTGTGGTAGACAGTGTGGTAGAGGGTGTGGTAGAGGGTGTGGTAGATGGAGTGGTAGAGGGTGTGGTAGATGGTGTGGTAGAGGGTGTGGTAGAGGGTGTGGTAGATGGAGTGGTAGAGGGTGTGGTAGATGGTGTGGTAGAGGGTGTGGTAGAGGGTGTGGTAGAGGGTGTGGTGGAGGGTGTGGTAGAGGGTGTGGTGGATGGTGTGGTAGAGGGTGTGGTAGAGGGTGTGGTAGAGGGTGTGGTAGACAGTGTGGTAGAGGGTGTGGTAGAGGGTGTGGTAGACAGTGTGGTAGATGGTGTGGTAGAGGGTGTGGTAGAGGGTGTGGTAGAGGGTGTAGTAGAGGGTGTGGTAGAGGGAGTGGTAGAGGGTGTGGTAGACAGTGTGGTAGAGGGTGTGGTAGAGGGTGTGGTAGAGGGTGGTGGTAGAGGGTGTAGTAGAGGGTGTGGTAGAGGGAGTGGTAGAGGGTGTGGTGGAGGGTGTGGTAGACAGTGTGGTAGATGGTGTGGTAGAGGGTGTGGTAGAGGGTGTGGTAGAGGGTGTAGTAGAGGGTGTGGTAGAGGGAGTGGTAGATGGTGTGGTAGAGGGTGTGGTAGAGGGTGTGGTAGAGGGTGTAGTAGAGGGTGTGGTAGAGGGTGTGGTAGAGGGTGTGGTAGAGGGTGTGGTAGAGGGTGTGGTGGAGCGTGTGGTAGAGGGTGTGGTAGAGGGTGTGGTAGAGGGTGTGGTAGAGGGTGTGGTAGAGGGTGTGGTGGAGGGTGTGGTGGAGGGTGTGGTGGAGGGTGTGGTAGACAGTGTGGTAGAGGGTGTGGTGGAGGGTGTGGTAGAGGGTGTGGTAGAGGGTGTGGTAGATGGTGTGGTAGAGGGTGTGGTAGAGGGTGTGGTAGACAGTGTGGTAGAGGGTGTGGTAGACGGTGTTAGACGGTGTGGTAGACGGTGTGGTAGAGGGTGTGGTAGAGGGTGTGGTAGAGGGTGTGGTAGAGGGTGTGGTGGAGGGTGTGGTAGAGGGTGTGGTGGAGGGTGTGGTAGATGGTGTGGTGGAGGGTGTGGTGGAGGGTGTGGTAGACAGTGTGGTAGAGGGTGTGGTAGATGGTGTGGTAGATGGTGTGGTAGAGGGTGTGGTAGAGGGTGTGGTAGAGGGTGTGGTAGAGGGTGTGGTAGATGGTGTGGTAGAGGGTGTGGTAGAGGGTGTGGTAGATGGTGTGGTAGAGGGTGTGGTAGAGGGTGTGGTAGAGGGTGTGGTAGATGATTGCACTGGTGGCAGCTGAGATATTATGAGTGGAATGCTCTGTGTGTGCCACAGATGGGCTCTTGTTCTGTTCTGTGCTGGCACATGTGGGAGGCACGCATCACGCAGACGCAATCAGCGCTGGGCATGCTGGGAGTTGTAGTCTTTGCTGTGTTTGGGAGCGGCTACTCTGGGAGTGTGGTTGAGTGTTTATGTTTTGTATTGAAATAATAATTGAGGGTAGTCTCACACACCAGTGAATGTCTCCACCAAGTTTCAAACCAAACCTGTGCCCAGAGGTCTCCCATCCCAGTACTAACCAGGCCCTGCCTTGTGTGATTGTTTTTATCTTGTTTTGTTCAATGCTTTGAGTGTAAACTGTGCTATACAAATACATTGTCCTTGCCTTGCTTTGAGCTAACCATGTGGGGGCTGTCCTCTTGTTTTCTCTTTCCTGACTGAAACAGCTGAGGACAAACAACACATAAAAACTGATAAAGAGGTTTTAGATCAGGACTGTACATACCACTAGTTCAATGTTTGGGGGTTTACAATTTGCCAACCCCAGCTTTAATATAACTGTGAGCAAAGTGCATTCTGGTCCATAAATCCAGCTTCGTCCTCTCCACTCTAACATCATTTGTTGTAGTTTTTCCTCCGAGCCTCAGTCCTCTTGATACTAGCCTTCTCTGTCTCATTGCCTCCACACCTCCCCAATGTCTCTGCTCCTCCTCTGATGGATTATTCAGCTACAGCTCATTTAGCCTGATGCTCTGCTCGCTCTTGTGGATCATGCTAATGCTAATGCACACATTTATGCTACAGATGTATGTTTTATGCCAAACGTCGATGTGTTTTATTCCATCTGTCTGAGCTGGTATTTACAGAGGACGTATCAGTCTATGATAGAAATGCATTCATACCAAATAAAGTAAATAAAGTGCATCGGGGTCAGTGAGGATTCCAATCCACCTACTGTTGGGTAATACAGTTTAAACCTCATGTTAAATTAAAGGCTCCATATCGCGCCGCCAGAGGTGTCACCATAGCAACAGATCGGGAAGCACAGTAAAGTCTGCATCATGATCACCGTTAAGGCAGCCGCCCCACAGTGAGAATAATAATAATGTTTTTTTATGCATGGGTTTTATACAACGCTTTTTGGACACTCAAAGATGCTTCACATGTCACTATTCATTCACTAAAAACACAGTGGTGATAAACACTGACAGACGAGAGGCAACAAGCCTGTGCCACCACCACCAACCACTCACACACACCATACTCATCCTAAAGTGGGGGAAGTGTCTTGCCTAGTGTCGACCCAATTTGGACCAATGTATTCTACTCTATGTTTTATGTTGATCTTTTTGATATTATTTGGTTTGACATTATCTGTCTCTTTGATGAGTGGCAGAGAGGTGCATGTTTTGGATAAGTGTTAACCCCTTTTTTCTTTTTTTTTGATTGATTGATATGTTGGTCAATACAACCAATATCTGTTTAACCAAAATTAGATGTGTCGTTTTTTTCCACTGAGCGTTTAATAAGAACAAAAGTGGGGGCTTTTTCAACAGCAACTGCAACAAATTCTCAAGATTCAAGATTAATGAATTATGTCCACACCACAATAGGAAATTTGTCTTGGACTCACACACTGATACATTGAAAATACACATAATACAGTATTCTAATTCTGACTAATGTATTATCCAATTTGTTCAAACAGGTTCTGGCTTTACATCTTCAATCAGGTCTGGACTAAATACCAGCGCGTGGTGCAGAGAGCTCCGTACATTATGCTAATCTCGCCCAATAAAGCGCTATCTGCAGGAGGTCAGGGAGGGGTTAAGGAGAAGCATTATCTGCCTGCATGGTTCTGTGCTCACACCTCTCCTCCGTCTCTCTTCTTATTCTTCTACAGTCTCAGTGTCCCGGGGAAACCGAGCCAACTAATCAATTATAATCAGGTAGCCAATCAGGGCCTAGGTACACCAATTAGGAAGCGTTGGGGAAACTGGGAATATCAATTAGGAGCTGATTCTGCTGTAATTCTGAACAGCTGCTCCAGGGCTCTCTGGGTGGCAGTGAGTGCTCTGCTCTCCAGGACTGAGCCGCTGAACCTGAACCGAGAGGATGAGCCAGAACCAGAGAGGAGGCAAAACGTGGAAGGCTTGTGTGTGGGGGATTGAAGAAGAAGAAGAAGAAGAAGACTCGGCAGTCGGCACTAGATCATATTCGGAAAATTGGGACGGAAGCAGAAGGTTACGTTTAATGTGTCTGAGTAAGATGGTTAAGGTTAAGGGTGGGTTGGGGTTATTCTATGGGAATGGCTGGTTAAGTTTAGGCATGAATAGGTAGTTGGTTATACTGTATTTACTTCCGCTTCTGGTTTGGAACGGTGAGTAAGAGAGATTTATGAGAAAATAATCTTTACAGGAGTGTTTTAACCTCTTTTCACTATACGACACATGGCATAAGTAGATAAGAAGTCCACATGTAGATAGATAAGTTTTTGTAGGTCTTTGCATTTCCTGTGTTTGAACTGTTTGATTCTCTGATCTGTGTTGGTGAATTTTACGGTTTTGTAAAGTCCATCCATCCATCCATTTTCTTCCCATTAATCCATTTCTGGGTTGGGGGGGTGGCCAGAGATGCCACCCAGTACACAGAGCACCAGCCCCTCACTGATCCTCCTGCAGGTGGTGAGTCCACAGGAGCTGAGATCTTTCAGTGGGAGCTTCAGGCAAAGGTTTTGTAAAGTCCTCTGAGATAATTACTGTTGTGATTTAGGGCGAGACAAAATTAAACTTAATTTAATTTTCCTGAATTAAGTTTCTTCAACAGGGGTTTATCAGGGACAGGACAGATTCATTTTACTATCTGACCTACAGAAATAGATTTGGCATAATTGAAGTGGGGTTGGCGGACTTTTAAACTTGGTTGAGAACATCACTTCGGTGGAGGCTGAGATGGCACATTCGAGCTCTCTGGTTTTGGGAGTCAGAAATGCGCCGACAGCAGACCATATGCTAGAAATGCCTTGACTGCAGTGTAACAAACACATCTGCCTTCTCCATGATGCAAACTGTTCGAAATCCCCCCATCGTCCCACCCACGTCTGTCTGTGTGTTGAACTATGCAAATGACTACAGCTTCACTCCGTGCTCGACTAAAATCAACTAAATCGGGATCTCTGCGAGTGGTAATAGACACAAAGACCTTGATTGTCTTTCTATGGACGATAAAGTGTTACAATCAGAGAAGCAACATACACATGCAGCTGCTCTCATTATGGAGTCACAGAACCAATGCACTGATGTCAGATGGATTTGCAGTGACATATTTTCTAACGGCGCAGACAAAAACATTAGAAATAATAAAGTTTAGACTACATTCATGTTTTATGTGAGAAAGTGTTTGGAAGTTTACACACCAGTCTGTAAAAAACATTCATTGTTTTGGCCATATTTTGGAAACACACACAATAGTACCCCAGTATTTTGTTGGTGGTTGCGTGAAGATAGGAAAACCTTTATTCGTCCCAGAGTTGGGAATATATTTATTTATATGTATAAATATATTCCCTACTGGAGAATATATTCAGAATTCATCGCCAACAGGAGATGAATGTTAGACCTATTGCATATGTTTTTAGTGGTAGGGGAAACCGGAGCCCCCAGAGGAAACCTACACAGACACGGGGAGAACATGCAAAGTCATTACTGAAAGGTCTGACCTTCTTGAAGCCATATAGAGTTTTTTTTTTATATATTTTCAAATGATAAATTACTTAAGCCTATCCGGGGAGATCACAAATGTGCAGTGCATACAAGGAGGCCCAGGAATTTACAGGAACTGACATTTTTTTGCCATGAAGAGAGAAGACTCAGAGCTTTGTTGATGTTAAAGGGGAAATATACGGTTTTCAGAACTGTGGAACAAAAATGGTAAACAAAAAGGGTATGGGTGAGCCAAAATATGGATTTTGTGATATTGAAAATGTGTCTCAAGATTGATTAAGTAGCCCCAAGACTCTATGGACTCACCTGAGTATGAGCTGCCAGCGCAGGTCATACCTAGTTATTAAGATGATTCATCTGAGCTAGTCACTTTGGCTATTCCCTCTTTCTAACCGTATATCTATTTATTTCTTGTAGATATGTTTTCATATTATTTTTCATTAAAGTAGGCATTGTGCATTTGTGCACATGGGAAGCCTAGTCTGCTTGGACTTCTCCCTGAACTTATCATGTTTGTGGCACTTTCGGATTTATCCGCGTAAAGGAACAGTGGCGCACAAGAACACACGGGAGCAGCTTTTTGGACTTAGAGACTCTGCTCTCCTGCACTCGGTGAAGCCGGTGATCCACACAGAGATATCCAGGAGACACAGAAGACGCACAGGCTGCAAAGGTGGCCGATAGCCACGTGTGGTCTATCTCTAACAGGACTGAGGAGCTGGCCATGCTTGCCCGCCATCAGATGGAAAATCTGGAGTGGGAACTCATGTGTTTCTCTGAGACGTGGTCGTGTGGGAATTTACCGGACGCTGTGGTCTCTCCGGAGGGATTTAAAAGTGTGCGTGCACACCGGTGTGTGCAGGGAGTGGAAAGAAGAAGGGCGGGGGAGTCGCGGTATACGTGAATGAGGACTGGTGGAACCCGGCTCTCTTCTCCGGGACCTGGAGCTGATTGTTCTGAATATGAGGCCCAGATATTTTCTGCGGGAGCTTTTTTTCACACTGTGGTTTTATATTTGTACAACCCTCCCTCAGCTGCAGCCGCTGCCGTGTGTGTACGCATCCACAGCACTGTGACCCAGATCCAGACCCAAAACTAGCACTCTCATTTTGAACAGTGGAGACTCTCCCTACATTCACGCAGTACGTTACGTGACCACTGACCACAACCTGGTCCTGCTGCGCCCGGAATACTCACCCCAGGTGGGAAGACAGCGAGCACAGAAGAAGAATGTTACAGTATGGACTGAAGAGTCAGAGGAGGGACTGTTTTCAGTCCACAGACTCGGACATGATCTGCAGCTTTCATGGAGATGACATCGAAAGCCTGACACACTGCATGACAGACTATATTCTCTTCTGTGTGGATAACACTGTACCGACCGGGAAGGTACAGTGTTTTTCCAAGTACTACCCATAGGTGACTGACATTGAAATTATATTTAAGTTATAATTTTAGAAAATCGCATGTGGCAAAAATACATACTGAATTCACTGTTGGCTACGGCCAGATTGTTTGAAGAGGGCGTTGTGGGAATGCTATTGTCTCTGCCACTTCTCCTGTTCTGTACTATTGAAATGCCAAATACCAAAGGTGCTGCTTTAAAACTGTATGTACTGTATTAAAGTGGGCTGGGCTTAGCCTAGCAAAAAGAAGTTTCAGCTTTGTCTGAGGTGATCTGATTTTGAAAACAAAAGAGAGCAGCTTTCTGCTCTGTCTCTGGTTTGGAAATCACTTCTCCTTGGAATGCAACCAAGTATTAAAAATTCCGAACTATTTCTTTTGTGTTTGTGATTTGGTCAGGATTGACTGTAAATTACAGGAGTAACAGTCACCCTTGAGCTTAAAGCTTTCCTGAACCTCAAGCAAAGAGGAGCAAAAGAGGATCCAGCACGTGCTCCAGTGGAGGATCAGGAAAACAAAAAAGAACAATGAGGAAAAGCTAGAGCAGAAGTTGGCACAGGGATATAACTGTGATGTGTAGAGCAAGGGCATAGGTTTGCATGGGGACCATGGGGACATGTCCCCACCAATATTTGGTGAGGACTAAAAAGTCCCCACCAAAATGACATGATGTCCCTTGACCCGGACGGTCCGGGACACATGTCTTCCGTTTGTGCATACGTCGCGCCTCCTCCTCGCCTCCAGAGCAACAGCAGCAGCAGCAGCACGTGACCCGTTCCGTTCTCTGCAGTGATTGGCTGTCTTCTTCAGCGCCAAACTGAAGCACTGAGCGACTGTTTAATTTTTAAAGGTTAGCCAGCGTGAAGCAAGGGTTATTTTTTCGTTCCCTGAGCGTTGTAGCACGTGAGTAATCAGAGGAAAGTACTGTGGATCTATTACCATTCAAAGTACTTACGTTATTTCTAATCTGTCAGCGCACTGTTTAATGTTCCGAGGAGCTCACACGGCACAGAGACAGAACAGAACTGGCTCCAATAAAGAAACAGGTTGGTTGAAAGGCTGAAAAAATACTTATTGTGCTCTTACTATCCAAAATGTATAAGTGGGTGTGTTGTGTGAATCAGGATAAACTAGGGATGAAAATATTCCACGGATCCACGATTTACAACCTTTATCTGCTGATAATGTAATTTCTGTGAAATGTGTGACAGCGGGCACTTGCTGTTATTTGCTCTAAGCACATTCAAGCGATGCACTCGAATGTGCACGTCCTGGTGCAGCTGCTGCCGCTTTGTAATGACAGCCGCGGCGCTCAGTGAAAGCACAGCTCTAACATGGTACCGAGCTCGGACCATATGCAGACAGAACCATGTTGCAAGTGCGGGTCTCCCTCGTATCTCCCCCGTTTCTCCCCTGTGTCTCTGACATGTCTCTCCCCTGACTCTTCCCAAAGCGCAACCAGCGCTCCCGAAATTAAAGCTCGGATACCTAAATTTTCCATTGCCTTAACGATGCATGCTGGTTGTGCGCAAAACACACCACAACAGGTCATTTAAGTTTTTACTTTGCATACTTGAGAGCCCTGTGAGTCCTTACTTGCCTTTTTGGGTTGAGAGTGGAATTAAAAAAAAGAAAATATAGAAAAATCCACACTGTTACTTATTGCCAAACTCTTGTTAACTCATTGTATTGAGAAATACTATGTAACTTTTGACATTGGCCAAGTTATATAAATGATTCTGCAGTTCATGTATATGAATGTCTGTTTTTGATTGTCTATACCTTCTTATATAATTTAGAAAAAATGCCACCTCCACAAAATAAGATAAAAGATATCAGGAGCTTTTTTAACAGTTGGAAAGTAAGTAAGAGAAAGCACAAGTAATAGCAAATTATGAATTGTGATGATTAATCTTCTGTTAACATACATAGGAAACTCAACCAACAAGAGAGAACAATATAAGGAATGTTGAGGTAGAAGCAACAGGCCCTTCAGTGCATCAGGTGAGGTTGGAATTTTGTAGGTATGCATGGGACTATGAATTGTTTTTAGAGATTGATCGTATATGTCAAACAATGTAGTGAGATACTCACTGTAGATTCTAATTCAATATTTTCTCCTCTGTTTTTATTTATTATAGGAAATTGAAAGATCAGAGCATGATTTATTTCAAGTATCGAGAGCAGTTCCTGAACTGTTAGAGCCTCAGGTGAGGGCTATTATGTAGGTTTGGATTAGGTTTAAGTCAGTATAGAATGAACGCAACACAAAACTCAGAAGCTCTGATCCAATTTATTTTGTTTTAACTATTAGAAAAAATCCTTAACTGCTTCTCATTCAGTCTACAGCTGAGTTTAGTATAGAAGGCAACACACTATTGCAAATATAGTGTGTGATTACACAACAAATTCTGGGGGAGAAACTCTGGACCCCGTGTCAATGGGTGTAGACTCAGGTCTTAGTGAATGTCCCCACCAAGATTGGAACCAAACCTACACCATTGGTGTAGAGAGGTCTTCAGAACATCTCCGGATTTTGACAGAGGAACAGCTGATGGATACCAGCACCGGGCAGATGAATTTAA
The DNA here is from genome assembly GCA_964034765.1 of Knipowitschia caucasica. Classification (NCBI taxonomy): domain Eukaryota; kingdom Metazoa; phylum Chordata; class Actinopteri; order Gobiiformes; family Gobiidae; genus Knipowitschia; species Knipowitschia caucasica. The sequence goes on along the minus strand of OZ035828.1, from coordinate 28,843,539 downwards.
CCAATATTTTAACCACTTTGGTTCTGTGCTTTGGTTCTGACTCTTTGATGGCCTGTGTGCTGGGCCCGGGCAGCACAAGCTGGTCAGGAGGGCCAGCTCCACTCTGGGCTACCCCCTGGACTCTGTGGAGGAGGTGAGGGACAGGAGGGTGCTAGTCAAAGTCACCTCCATCATGGACAACACCTCCCACTGCACAGGACTGTAGAGGAGCTGAGGAGCTCCTTCAGTGGAAGCCTGAGACACCCTCAGTGCAAGAAGGAGCGCTATTGCAGGGCCTTTATCCCCACGCTGTCAGACTGTACAATAAGTCACTTTAATGACATGCACAAGGACCGAAAAACTTGCAGTGCTATTGTCACTTTTATTTTTTTATTGTACATAATATATCTTGCACAAAAGAGACTATATTTGAACCTTTTTAACATGATTTTTCCCTTCCTGTATTTTTGCAAGCTAGGAATGCCAAATGTGTGTGTAAATGTCTCCATTGTGAGATCAATAAAGTTTCTTTTCTTAAAAACACACATCATGGATTGTACACTACAGATTAAGTAAAATGTATTTATATAGCACCATTCACAGACAGAGTCACGTGGCGCTTTACAATAGTGGGCAGTTGTCTTTCACTCCACTCCTGGGAGCAGGGTCATCGTACAGGAGGCACCTGCCAGACCTATTGTCATTGTTTTAGTGGTAGGGGAACAGAAGCACCTGCAGGAACTCCACACAGACAGGTCTGGAGGTGGAATCGAACCCAGAACCTTCTTGCTCTGAAGCACAAGCGCTAACCACTGCACCACTTTTAATCCAAAAGGCATTGGGAATAATAACATTTGAAAATAAATCTTTAAATGAGTCAACAAAACCCAGCCTTCTGTGTCAATACAAGCTGTTCCATTACAAGAAAAAAAACAATATTCATTAAAACTACAGAGAATTATTTATCCAATATGTTTCAATTATGGAACAAAAAAAAACAAGTAAAATGTGAATGCTTGTGTGTGTGTGTACATATTGTTTGCGTACATGTTGTGTATGTGTACATGTATAGTGTGTGTGTGTGTGTGTGCACACGTATAGTGTGTGCATATAGAGTGTGTGTCCATTGTGCCATGCCCTGATGTGTGTCAACTATTAACCAGAGTTCTCCTGATAAGTTATCTCAAAGCTTTTTCCGGCGGTTGGCAGTTGAACTCTAACACGCACACACACATGTTTTTGTTACCTGGTGGGTCCCTTTGACAGGGCCGTTCAGAATGGGACCCATAGACATAATCTTTTTTACTGGGACTACTTTAAGTAATACAAAACAATAGTCAATAGGGACTTCCGCTGACGTCATGCCTGCAGCTGCAGCTTGAAGAGGGAGCTCTCGTCCAAAAGTTTTAAGTTTGAGTATACAGCGTTACTCAATCTCGGCATTTTTACACCAGAACAGTGGACAACATGAGTGGAACCAATAAAGTAAGCAAAACTACAACCAGACGCGACAATGCGAAGAACGAAACGGAGGAAAGCCTGGCTAACCACGCTAAAGCTAACAATGCGGCTACAGGTGGGCAACAAGATAGCATCGCAGCGCTAATGGCAGAGTTGAAGAAAGTGAGAGCTGAAAACCAGGAGGGCCACACACGGACCAAAGCCTCGCTCGATCGACTTGAATTCTCAGTACAAGAGCTCAACACGAAAATCTTGAAGCACGAAGACAGACTAAATGAGGCGGAAAAGAGAATCGGCAAAAATGAGGACCGGGGAATGCGGCATGAACGAACATTAAGGTACCTGCTCCACCGGGAACTTGATCTCACATCGCGCTGTGAGGACCTGCAAAACCGGCTAAGACGCAACAATCTTAGAATTTACCAGGTTCCAGAGGGCAGCGAAAAACGAGACATGATGAGCTTCATACAAGATCTCATTCGCCAAGTCCTAAACAAACCGGACATGGAGCTGAAGATAGAGAGAGCCCATCGGGCGCTTGTGCCCAAACCCCGAGATAACGAAGCCCCCCCAAGGTCCATAATTGTAAGATTTCTAGACTTCACAGTTAAAGAACATGTGCTTCGACTTGCATGGGGCCAAAAGAAAACCTTCCTTGAGGGAAAACTGATTTATTTCGATCATGACTACTCCCCTGATCTGCAGAGAAAGAGAGGGCGAGTCCGGAACGTAATCAAGCAACTTAAAATGAAAGGTATCAGTGCGAAATGTCTATACCCAGCTCAACTAAAGATTCATCTGGAGACGGGAGAGAAAACCTACACGACACTGATGGAGGCCGCCACTCACCTACAGGAGATGGGCATTGCTGTGCGGACGGAGGAGCGAGAGCGGCTGGAGAGTGCGGCGAGGGAGGACAGATGGCTGTTGGCAGGAAAAGATACGCGCAGAGGAGAGGCGACGCTTGCAGCTGCGGACTACAATATCTTCTTTAACGAAATGCAGTAGAGAAGTATTGTCTTATAAAGAGAAGTATTGCCTTACAAAGAAATGTTGCACTAAGTTTATAATAATAAGATGCTGAGGATGTTTTATTTTATTTCTAGTAAGAATTGTGAAAAGTTTATATACTGTATTAAAAAAAAAACCGCTGTATAATTTTACTACATAGTCTCAATTTGGACGATTAGGAGTGACCCCTGAGTGTAATGCACTCACAAAGCAGTCTCCACACAAAGGTGACTGCACTGGCATTTTGCCTTACATTAATCCCAGAGATGGCTCGTCACCTATCTCTGCCCTTATACCAACGGGAGCTGATCACTTTAAGACCAGCTGGCTACTTGGAAGTTGAATATGTTATGGCATCAGTTCTGCCAAGGTTCTGTGTTCCTTGTTTTTTGACAGATGTTCTGGGTTTAAACGATCATAAAACATGTCCTTTTGTCACTGCAAAAAATTGTAAAGATAACCATTTTCTGCTGAAACGTTTATTAGTCAAATATGTCTTTGGTTAACTTGGTCAGCTATAATATAAAAGGTATCAATAATCCCATCAAGAGGAAAAAACTGTATAGTCAGCTAAAACAATTGTGTTGCTCTATTGCACTTATCCAAGAAACGCACCTGACGGACAAAGAACACTTGAAATTAAAGCGTGAATGGGTAGATCAGGTATACAGTGCATCGTGTAAAAGTGGTAAAAAAAGAGGAGTTGCCATTCTCTTTCATAGATCAGTAAATTTTCATAATGAAGAACTAATACGAGATGATGAGGGTCGCTATGTCATGGTAGTGGGCAAGATTGATGATGTAAAAGTGACAGTACTGAATCTGTATGCCCCTAACGAAGACTGCCCACAGTTTTTTCAGAAAATCGCTTTTATCTTGGCCGATAAAGGAAGAGGAATAATTATTGTAGGGGGCGATTTTAACTGTACACTAAATAGGACAATGGATCGGCTACCTAAAGATGTTGGGCCAAAACCTAAAAAGATGGTGGCATTGCAAGGTATGCTGGAAGAATTGGGTCTGGTGGATATTTGGCGCTCTCTTCATCCAAGAGAACGGGATTTCACGTTCATGTCTCATGTACATGGGTCCTATTCGAGAATAGACTTCTTTGCTATATCAAAAAAAGAGTCATATAGAGCTATAGAGAGCAAAATCGAACCCATAACAATTTCCGATCACGCGCCAACTACGTTGAGTATCCGCCTGGGTGTAGAGCAGCGCTTTAGGTATTGGAGGCTTAATGTTTCTCTTCTAACTGATCATAATGTGTGCCAAGAGTTAAAAAATGAATTGGCTGAATACTTAAATTTCAATGATATTGATAATATTTCCCCCTCTGTTCTATGGGAAGGATGCAAAGCTGTAATGCGAGGGAAGATAATAGCTGTATCCTCTAGGATAAAGAGACAAAGACTAAATGAACAGGGGAAATTAGAAGCCAATATTAGAAAGTTACAAAATGAACATAAGAAAACACAAGACAAAAAAATACTCCCCATACTAAAAGAAACTAAACAAAAATTGGATGAATTACTCACCTACAAGGCAGAAGGGGCACTTAGGTTTGTAAATAGAAAATATTATGAAATGGGTAACAAAGCAAGCAGACTACTTGCCTTCCAAATACAAAAAGCTCAATCAGGCCGAATTGTGACAAAAATTAAACATCCAATAACTAATGACATAGTAACACAACCTAAAGACATAACAGGAGCATTTGCAGCTTACTACACTTCGCTATATGAAGGCCAAAATCAAATTGATAAAACGGAAAAGATTACAAGATTCTTGGAGCCACTTAACATGGTTAAATTAACTAATGATGAGACTGCGGACTTGGTAAAGCCTATAACAATAGCTGAGGTCAGAGAGACTATTAGTAACTTGAAAAATAACAAGTCACCGGGAATCGACGGATTCCCTGGGGAATATTACAAGACGTTTATAAATGAACTGTCTCCAGTTTTGACAAGAATATATAATGATGCTCTGAACAACAAAGACCCACCTGCCTCCTGGTCAGAAGCTATAATATTGGTGATCAAGAAAGAGGGAAAAGATCCCGCGCTGTGTACTGGATACAGACCTATTAGTCTTCTGTGTGTCGACCTTAAGATCTTAACAAGTATCCTTGCCAAACGCATACAAAAATATATTAAGAAACTGGTAAAGCCGGATCAAACGGGCTTTATTAATGGCCGTCACGGTTCAAATAATATCAGAAAAACCCTAAACCTGCAATCACTTGCCGCCTCAAGAAAAGAATCATCAATGCTCCTCAGCTTAGATGCTGAGAAGGCATTTGATCGAGTGGACTGGCAATATTTACAGCATGTATTACTAAATATGGGTTTTGGCGACAAATTTGTTGGCTGGATAATGATGTTTTATAAAAATCCAAGATCAAGAGTCAGGGCTAATGGACACTGCTCTGATTTTTTTAGCCTGGGTAGAGGAACAGGACAGGGCGATGGGCTCAGTCCAGTCCTGTTCGCCTTGAGTATTGAGCCACTTGCCGAATCAGTGAGACAGAATCAAAACATACAGGGCATAAGAGACGAGAGCGGAGCAGAGCATAAAATTGCATTATTTGCCGATGATGTGTTGCTATACGTGAAGAATCCAAATTCCTCTATTCCAACACTTCTTCGATGCTTACATGATTATGGCTACATTTCAGGATTCAAGATCAATGAGAATAAGTCCGAAGCAATGATGTTATCTGGAACATGGCCTACCCAACTAAATACAATAACATCATTTAGACAATGCCATCAAGGATTTAGGTATCTGGGGATTACTCTAACACCAAATCCAATGCAACTTTTTAAATCTAATTATAATAAATTAATAACACAAATAAAGGCAGACCTGCTGAGGTGGGAGGTTCTACCCCTGTCTCTATTTGGAAGAGTAGAGACGGTCAAGATGAACATTCTACCGAGGCTCCTATACGTATTTCAATCGTTACCGGTATGGGTTCCTATGTCCACATTTACCCAGCTAGACAAAATGCTCTCCAAATTTGTGTGGCAAAATAAGAGGCCGAGAATTAGATTGAAAGTCTTATGCTCACCAAAGGACCTGGGTGGAGTCTCTCTCCCAAACATGAAATACTATTATTGGGCTGCTCAACTACTTGCTATAACACAATGGATAAATAATGACCAGGAGGCGGGTTGGATCCAAATAGAACAGAATGCAATACCAGGTGTACGCCTATCAGTCCTACCGTTCCTGAATGAAAAACTCTGGAAGAAACTCAAACTGAATAATGTATGGGTGAAACATACGCTACGAATATGGAACTCAGTAAGGAATAAATTAGGAGGTGCAATTAACCTATCACGGGCCATGTCTATGGGTGGTAATATTGAATTCCAGCCGTCATTGTGGGATAGTGGCTTTAAAAGATGGGAAAGCAGTGGTCTGCGTACAATTAATCAATTATTTGAAGGTAGTCACTTAAAGTCTTTCTCTCAACTACAAAACCAGTTTTTCTTACCTCCAAAAGATCATTTTCGATATCTGCAGATAAGACACTATATCCAAAATCATGCCGACTGGGACAAAGTAAAAGCAAATCCCACAGGTATAGAGCAATACTTCATTACTGTAAGAGAAAAACAACTGCCGACCAAGAATCATGTGTCCCTCATGTACAAAAAGCTGATGGGAAACCTGGGAGATAACACATTTGATGTTCGAGATAAGTGGGAGCTGGAATTGAATGTTACTATTGATGATGGAGCATGGAAGGATATGTGTGGGATCAGCCATAAAGGCATCAATAGCAATTTGTGGAAAGAATTTGACTGGAAAAGTAAAATTAGGTATTTCAGAACCCCTCTGATAATTTCTAAATTTTACAAAAACATACCCCCGTTATGCTGGAGAAACTGTGGCAAAGTGGCTGATCACACATATATTCTGGGACTGCCCGGTACTTGTTAAATATTGGCAGGATATTCAACTGGAGATAGAAAATATCTTGAATGTCAAAATCCCAATGGACCCAATAATTATTATTCTTGGAATTCCACCTGCAAATATTCATGATAAAGACCACCGGTACATACTCCGCATCCTCTTGCTGATCGCACGGAAGATGATTACTGTCAATTGGAGGAAACCTTCTCCTCCAACAACGAAGGAATGGACACAGAGACTTAAGCAAGTTTACATAATGGAACAGCTGACCGCAAAACTTCAATTGAAAATGGACTTGTTTTCACAAAGATGGACCCCAGTGACACATTATTTGAAAATATGATTGTAAAACCCTCTGTCAAAGTTGTATTTAAACATGTCTACATTCACACCTGATTTAAATAAACAAAGTTCAAAAAAAAAAAAAAAAAAACAATAGTCAATAGAAAACAAACAACTCTTTTAAAGGAATTTTATTTTTGATTTTTTTTTTTGAATTGCAGTGATTCTATTTTTGACATAGAATTTAATGCCACTCCATGTCCGATGTCTAAGGTCATCTGGTGAGGCATTAATGCAGGCCAGGCAGTGAGACTTTCCAGGGACTTTTCCAGTCTGTATGAAAGGCGTCATGGTCTTCTCCACAGCCTTCACCTCAGATGCAGACCATGGCCTTCTTACACGTTCTAGGGAGAGAAATAAAAATATATTAGCAATATACACTCCCAGGGTTAGGACCAAGCAGCCTGGCTGTAATCCCCCACCTGGTACACTTACCAGAAGGGGCACTGCCACTACCATGGGGTGCATCTGGATGAATGGTTGAAGGTTCTCCGCTTGAAGTTTCTTTTAGCCCGTCCGTTTGTGAGAGGATCTCTACTGCTCTCCCTGTCGCACAGAAAATAAAAATACAAGTGGCCTTTAGGGGAAAAAAATCATACATATTTTAATAATATCAAGAATTACCTTCAGGCTCAATTTGTATCTGGTCGAGGCTCTTTCCTTTGAATTCCGTCACTCTTCCCTGCTCCATGGCCATCAACACTTTGCTGATTTTGGCCAGCTCCAGTGTCCCCTCTGGTAGTCTGTAATATTGCCTGTGGATGCGAATGTCATGGCTGAGGAAGTTGGCTAGTATGTCCATTTCATTCTCTTTCATATTGAGAACTGTAGACATAGTAGCTATGTGCTTTCTAAGTTTGGTTGAGGATAGCATCTCTGGATGCACCGCACCACATTCTTTGGCTACCTGCCGTAGGGAGTCTGATCCCCTGATGTGGGTGTCTGCGCCCGGGCGGGAGAAGAAGTATGGGTTATGGTCAGAGATGGAACAGGCCCTTCTGTTCTCCACCAGCACCTCCATCAAAGCAATAATTTCAGGAGTCAAAAGAACCGGCACTTTCCGACTTCTTTTCCCTTTAATTTCAATGCGTTGAAAATGCTGACACGGCTTTTTCTCAAGTTGGGACAGTCCCAGAGCAATGTCAGAATGGATCCCAGTCTTACTTCTTAAGGTAAACGCTGTCAGTGGCATCTTTGAAACCTCACCTTCCCTTCTTCGATTGAAAATAATGACCTCACAAAGAGTCAAAACTGCCAGTTTAGACCAATGCTTAGACGTTGGCTCACTTATTAGGGTTTGCACATATTCAGGTCGACATACCTCAATATGTGCATGCATGGCTCTAACGTCCTCAGTCAGAGGGAGCAGGTCCGGAGTGTTCCACTTGGCTTGCCGGAGGGGAGGGCCTGTAGGGCAGCAGAAGAAACACAGACGTCCCACCTAAATAAAGGAATAAAAAAATCCTTAATTGTTTTCAGTTTCCCTGCGGTTTTTGCTTCGTTAATTAACCTACCGACTTCTCTCATTTTCTGCCTAATGTAATCATGCTTAGTCTTATCATGCCCGTGTTTTAAGTACAGGTGCTCTCCGAGTCTCAGAATCCCCTTTTCTGCTTTGACAACACCCGTGACCTCATCCTGATGCATTACCGAAATTAAAGACCACAGCTTTTTGCTGATGCCCTCCGGTACAGGCTGGGCTAGGGAGCAGAGGGACTGGACCCTACTTCTACCTGGTTTAGCCTGGGCATCTTTCTGTGAAAGCCGGCACCTGGCCACATGCCTCCACAGCGACTTTCGCTTAAGCAATGCCCCACAGTCTATACAGTGCAAAAACTCACTGGATTTAACTGGGGAATTTGGCTGTTTAGCTGGGACTAAAGTTCCAATGCCGGCCTTTAAAACCTCAAAATTGTGCTCACGGTTTCCACTATTCCTGATCAAATCAAACTGAAGTTTACGTGCTTTAGATTTCATAGGTAGAGCCAATGCTCTGGCTACGTCACTTTCATTTCCATGTTTTCTAGTCAAATGACGGGACATTTTGTGGCAGGACATTGAACAGTAGAGGCAGAAGTGTCTCTTGATGTAAACTCTCCCCCCATTTTTCTTCTTTTGCAGCTGCATGATAACAATCTTATTTGCCTTTGGATCATCACTTTCCGAGTCTTGAAGAAAAGTGTTTTTGATTTTTTTTTTTTTTCATACTTTACAGGTTTCTTCTTGACAGTTAAATCGTCAGAATCTGAGTCGACTTCATCAATTAGGGACTCTTTGCTAAGTAAGCTGCACAAACAATAATTCTATATAACAATTTGAAGTCATGACTTGTAGTCAGCACTTACCAGTGGTTTGTAAGCGTGCGCTTCAGTGTGCTCCTCCATGATTTCTTGCAGCCTAATGAACCACACACTTGCACCTTTTGTAGCCTGACACCTGACTTCCTCTGTTGTGCTGCTCCATGATTGGCTCCAGCCTGCTGGACTGAAATTGCCCCAGTGTGCCCCTCCTTGATATCCCGCAATCCACCACCAGGGTTCCGACACATAACACACTTTTTTCAGGAAAGTAAACCTCCAGGGGTCCTTTCCATATTTTTACAGAGACTGCATAAGGACCGTTAGAAAAGCATTACCCATTGATTATTAAGCTTGGACCAGTGGGGTCCGGTGTTCGGGCTCCACCACGTAAAACCAGTCCCCATGACGTGAGTGGAATCTCAGGTTATGGAACCCACCAGGAGTTGAAAACAAGTGCACACACACACACGCTCACACATAATTTGGTGTGAGGCCATGGAGAGCAGGATTGCTTAAACTATATTCATTCTCTGATCCACATTAGGCAGAGACCTGAGACCAGGACTAATGTTCCTGGTTCTCGTCTGGACTCTAGCTGCATTGTTTTGGAACTCGTTGGCATAATTTAAAGATAAAGTTGATGATGCTGGTGTGTTTCCACAATAAGATAATATAGGGTTGCGGTCAGAGGTCAGAGGATCCACGGAGGCCTTTGTGTTTCTGTGTGGGTCGTGGGAGAGGTCAGAGGTCACACAGACTGACCCGTCTAGACACGCAGCAGAGTCTGCATTCTGGTGGCTCCATTCCATATGAAACACTATTATTTAAATACACGGAAAGATTAGGTAGATGGATAGATGATCGATACTTGATAGTTTTATGTATCTTATAATTCTTTATACAGATATTGGCATTATGTGTTTTTGAGCTAAAGTTCTCCAGTGTCATTGCTTTCATTTGTGTGAAGGGGCAATCAGATAAATGGCCTGCACAATATTTAAAAAAAACATAACATTTGAAAAATAATATTAAACAGAAAGCATGACAATCCGAACCCTGAAAGAGGTGCTGTATGTGTCCCTGTGTGTGTGTGTTTGCACTGCATTTCAAACACTGATTCGACTGAGTTTTGACCTGCTGTCAAATGAGACAAGTGCAGACTCACTGGTTCAGGGCAAAATTCAATTTGAGTTTGTCTGGTCAATTTGGACTGTGAACGGGCCGCCTACATCGCCGTTCCAGAAGAAGAAGTTCCATTCATCTCCCTCCATTGGGATTCTGAGAAAGCAATAGATATATAAGTTGGAAAGATCAACTCTTTAGAAACCATAATGTCAAGTTTTAAAATGTGTGTTATTTAGTTAGAATAAAGCTGCCTGCTGGATTCTCTGAAGAAAGAAGGAAAAATTGACTGCCCCAGAACTGAGACATACCATGCATAATTTGAAGGGCTGGGACTCTTTTAGAGCAGTGCACTGCAAAAAATTATAAAATATGAGGTAATAATTGCTTGAATCAAATGGTTGAGCACATTCTGACTGATTCACCAATGAGACAAAACCATTGAACCTCATTTTAGGAATTGTTACTTTATTTTGTCATTCTAAGGGAGAAATGTCTTGTATCTTTTTAAAACAAAAACATTGGCATATCTTGTTTAAAGGAAGTCAGAATTTGCTCAAGTTAAGAGACATAGCCAAATTCTTTCAATCTTTCATCATTTTTTGCAGTGTTGTATCCAACCCACAGTTTGGGAATAACCAGTAGCTCGCCACCCCTTTCCACGTAGCTCCCAAAGGATTTAGAATTGACAAATATACTGAATATTTTTACTAATATTTTATTATTCATACTATCAAAAATGCCCTTTGTTGTGAAGCAATACATTACAGTAGATGGCTGTGTGTGCGTGTGAGGAGAGACTGCAAAAGAAGATTAAGATGAAGCTGAAGGGATCCCGTCTTCGTCCAACAGTTAGGATATTTCACCTTTTACAGAACAGTAAGAAACAAGCACAGATTTATACTCTATTCTAACTTACATGGAATAAATGCTAAAGCTTTGTTATGCTAAAGTTAGATTTCTATACTTTCTTCTTTTTTCTGCTAAAGTTAAGAGATTTTGCTTTATTTTAGTTTTGAGGTAGTGTTCATTTGTCTTGTGCTGTGTGCTCCTCATTACTACTGTTCTGTCACTATAGTGATGCAACGTTGACATTTCCCCACCGTGGGACGAATAGAAGAACTCTTCATCTTAATCTTTAATTTATGTCTAAATAAGAAATACATGGATGCATACGTAGAGCCGCCAGAGCTGATCCATTAATGAGTTCATTATTCCTGAAGGTGACATGAAGGTGACGCTGGAACTAATGGTGCAGCAGATTGCAAACTGGGAAGGAGGACGAGCTAATCAGACCCTCTTTAGTTTTCTAATCTAGACTGAACTGTTGTCAATTACCAGCCACCTCCTGAACCGGGGTCCGGCTCAACAGTCTGTTAATGACTGTCTGTGTATGATTGAAAAGGCGCAGGGCTCGGTGTGAAGACAGGAAGCAACAACAGCCAGGAGGGCGTTCACGCTGATGAGGGCACAGCTCTGAACTTAGACACAGGTGAGCACCAATCACCACAGAGAAACACAGCCGTAAGTGGCTAACGGTAAATGGCTAACAACATATGGCATGGCAAAGATCCACCACTGCTTGGAATATCAAGGTTTTGGAGAGTCCATTTGCTGCCTTTTACTCATTAGCATTTGTCTCTCCTCAGATATTCTTGAATCAATCTAATCTCCCACTGGTTATGAATGATCTGTAAGTTATCTATTTTATGAAAAAGTGTATTGTTTGTTGATCTTCCTTAATTCAACGCTGATAAACCCTCCTGCTGCTAACATGTACAGATGTGCACACATTATGCAGTAGAATATTTACACTTACTTCTTTATCATGCTAAAGTTAGGGATATAATTCTTCCTTCTTTACACAGAGATCCATCCATCCATCCATTGGCCTAAGTGGCTAACGGCACATGGTTAACAGCACATGACCTGCGTGACTGGGAGTAACTTGAGAAAGTGCTTTTTTTTAACACCTGGACTCCCAAAACAGTCAATTGGACGGCTTTTCATTTTGGGATTACGTACTCTTCTTTCTTTCTTTCAATGTATTTAACGGTTGGTAGGGATTTTGCAGTACCTGTGCTTCAATTGTATCCTGTACAAAATACATCAATCATATGATACACCAGAAAACAGTTACAAAAATGTATAAATCTTTTATATCAATTTCATACTCTATTTGTCCGTTACTGAATCTGGGAGGAAATCAGAGCTGCCACTCAGTCCACATAGCACCAGTCCCTGTGATCCTACAGCAGGGGGTGGGTCCACAGGAAGATGGCTGGTCCGTCAGCGATGACACAGCCTCGGTCTTTCAGCGGGGGCTTCTGGCAAAGTGGGGTTAAGTGTCGTGCTCAAGGACACAACAACAGCAGAGAGCAAATTCAACCCACAACCATTCGGGCCTGAAAGCCACTGAGCCACTGTCGCCCCCACAAAAAAAATGTGTACAACTAAAATCAGCATCACGAACTGCTGCCTCCCCCACTCTTCATATTCACATATGAACATCCAGCCACAAACATTGTGTGTACTGTCTATTCATACCCAGACAAACCCTTGCAGGCTCAGGCTGGCACGCACACACACATGCACACACACACAATTTCCTTCATATTTTAGCTGCTTCTTCTCCAATATAATCATGTCCAGGATTCCAGATTTTGAAGAAGGTTTTGGTATTTCCTTTCAGAAGACTTTCACTTACAGTAAATGCACTTTTGCATGTGCATTAACTTACATGTTTGTTATATTTAAATTCCTTTCGCACTAATTATTGGAATTTTAAGTTGCATTTATAACCTCAGAGACCCTTGACCTCCACACGCAGGTAACTAACACTGTAATAATGTTCAAATAAAACAATAAAACAAATCAAATTTTTGGTACAAAATCTCTGGTTTGATGCATTGAGGGTTACTGTTGAATTGTCTAAGCATTATTCACACTCAGTGGATGGGAGACTGTCCACTACACTCTCATCTGAGCAGCAGAACATGCAAAGTCCTCAGTGGAGGTCCCTCTTCCACAGCAGGGATCGTCCTCACAGAGTCACTGTCCCTGTGCTCCGTGTGGGTCTCCTCCCTGTTTCCTGAACACTCCAGGACGATACCACTACTCTCAGGTATGTGCAGCCTCAGGATCAGTGGGGATGGGTCTAGGCTCAAAAGGGGTCGATGAGCACGTGCGCTGACATGCTTGTAATCGGAGTCCTTGCCTGTGCTGTTGGACAGGAAAAAGAATTATCCACCCAATTGTTATGGTACCTTTTTCCACTCAAAAATGGCTTGACAGCTTGGATCAACGCTGAGTTACAGATGCTGTCAATGCTGAGGGGAGAGGGGAGGGTTTTTTTTTCAACAACGGAAATATGCGTCACTATGTCTGTTCATATTTACAGTCTATGCTCACGATCCAGACTCCTCAAAACTGCTCTACGCTACATAAGAGGCGTCCACTCGTCCTTCAGTATCAACACAGCATCAATGACCAGTGGTTCCTCTCAAAATAATGCTCTTTAATCAAGGCCGGGTGTTTGTCAGAGTAGGCTTTGCTAGAACCAGTATGAGTCATGGCAAGGCAAGTTTATTTGTATAGCACAGTTCAGAATGTCAAATAAAGTATCAGTTCAGTTTCATTCTATTCTAAACTCTTAAAGTGATAATCTGGAACTCTAAATTAATTACAAATTTTAAGAAATGTATTAAATTGACCGCCTGGCCTTAAATGTTGATATAAAATAAGAATTTTAAGAATTCCAATATTACGGGTAAGTCCCGCCTTCCCTTCTCTTAGCTATAGCTCAAAATCCACAATGCCTTCCAGTTTAACCAATCAAGTGTTGCCAATGGCTGTCAATCATCGGCGCTCATGCTTGTAGTTTGTTTTCACGGAGCCTCCGAGTCAAGCCTCCATTAGGTTCTGGAACTACATGAAAACTGAACAAAGAATTCTGAAAAATGTTTGTGTATTAAAAGATTATTTTTGTCTTGAAAACGTTAACAGATCATTCTAAAAACCTGGATTAATAAAAACTGTGGATTGATAATGTATATGTATAATGTGTTCTCCGATTAACATTTCAATGGGTGGATTGATTGTTATGGAAACGTAGGCGTAGACCAATCAGAAAGGAAGGGGGAGGAGCTTGGGTCGTTTTTTTCAAATCATGTATCGCTCTCTCTTTTTTCTGACAAACTCCAGACAATCACTTCAACTGGACGACCTTCTATGTTTCCAGGAGATTTGATTGGTCGATTCCCTTACAGTAATCTCAAGCATCACATTTCTCGCTGCACTTTGTGTCAGATAAACACTTGTCGGAGTCAGATTACACTGAAGCGAACCTTCAATCGCTGCCACCTGTGGAAGCCGTGAGTCTGCTCTGCTGTAAACAGGGCGACTTAAAGGGGATTGTTGTTATCCAGATTAGTGCACTCTGCAGGAGCCCCCGCCCCATCGCCTCACCCTCACTCCCCCTGCCCCTCACTCTTTCTGTGTCTTATCCGCTCAAGATTTGCACTATGTATACAAAGTTGGGGCAGCACAGCGACGCAGTGGTTTGCAAGAAGGGCCTGGAGTTCGATTCCACCTGCAGGGCTTTGCATGTTCTTCTTGTGTCTGCGTAGGTTTTCCCCTACCACTAAATACATGTACTATACAGTAGGTCTGACATGCGCCTCCTGTAGGCGACCTGCTCTCACTTCTGTTAGGAGTGAGAGACTAATGCTCGCAACTATTGTAAAGCGCTTTGTGACTCTGGTTTGGGAAAGGTAAGGTGCTATATAAATGAACATTACTTACTTTCTTCTTACTTTTTATTTATTTATTTTTCAATCTTGTAGAACCCCAGGTATAAGATATTTGTTGAAAAAGATTATCTATGCAAAGCAGCATTCAATGACAAAATGTTGCAATATTTGCTTCTTTGGCTTCTTGGCTATACATTATTCATCGTTTTAAACCAAAGAGTCAGTTCTTTTGCCAAAACTGTTGAACTTAAGCACACATTCAGGATTTATTATTTAGAGAGAGAAGAGATGGTGAGGAGAACCATGATTGCTAGAGAGAGGTCCTTACTGCATGCTTTGTCTTTGTGGGAAATGGGTTTTTGAGGGACCGGAGTGAAGCTGTTTATTAGCATTTAGCTTCATAGAAACGTTTAGCACTTTTGGCAAAAAGCCAGGCCACTTTCAGCCCAGCACTTGGTTGTGGAGACTTGGGAAACAGCGGGTTGGTTCAGCTTGTGCATACAGAGTGAGAGATCCTGCAGAGCGGGCTCCATCAAGCTCTGAGGATAATCGCCCAACAGTGCAGCTCTGCATGTAAATCCAGGGAATAACCAAACAACAACCTCTGTAACAACCTCTATAAACTATTATGGTCGGTTGGAAGTTTGCAGTGTAAGTGTTTAAGTGCAAAACTAACAAACAGACAAACAAAGAAAGAAAACATAACCCAGCTATGGTGATTCATTTAAAAAATGCCTTGTTTTATATGGTCTGGGAGAGTAAAGTAATGGTATTTGGTCATTTCATACTAAAGATATTTCACATTGACTGTTTATAGCAGGGGTGCCCAAACCTTTTGCTTCCAAGGGCCAAAGTAAAAATTTGCCAGTGGGCCGCGGGCCAAATACACCAATATTATGCATGAAACACAAATAAATGTAGATTTGATCAAGTTCTTTTAAATGCATTAATTATTGTCTAGCAGTGCAAATCACAGCTGAATGAATGAAATCAACACAGTCTTAGTGAAATGGAGGCTCCTGGGAAATATGCAGGTTTGAGGAGACTACAGTACGGAAAGATTCCGGCCGGGTAATCAGGGTCCAGAGGAGGGAGATTTTCTGTCATGGCTTATTTAAAGGTTAAAATCATATAATAAAACCTCAAAAAGAGAACAGAAACATACATTTTGTGTGCACCATGTGCACTTGTATATTGTAAATAGTAACTAACTCTATTTTAAATTTAAATTTATTCCTTAGAAGTGTTTTTTATTCTTTATTTTTATTATCTCTGTTGCACTGAGCCAAAGCAATTTCCAAGTCTATTTTCATATATTTATTTTGAACAAAAGTTTTTAACTACATTTGAATCATATTACTTTATCTTAGCTTTTATCAAAAAGGGGAGACATCTCTGATCAATAGATCTGGTTTTAGCACACTTTTAAACAATACATTTTAACATTAAGTAATGAATTTGGGAACATAATTGCTAACTGCATTTTCTAAACATGATCAGGTTTTAACTCTTTTAACTTAATATTTTTAACATAGGGCAAGTATTCTCAATTAGTAGCGAACTGAATATTAAACTAACAAAATCAGACTAGTTAACCATGATTTGTTCCTGGAGTTTTGTTTTGTTTTGCCTAAACAGAGTACAACATTTAGAAACAATCAAAACAAAGTAACTGTTAAAGAGTCCGAGTTTCCGCTCCTCCAAAGGGCTCTTGAACGCATCATAAAACTCCGCGTAAGTTCTGACACTCAATGATCGCGAGTGAGGACGACGCTTACCGGCTTCTTTCATGGGGTAGTAGAAGGGTTTGTTTTGCACAGTATTTGTTGCTTCTACTTGCGTGGATCGTGCGCTGCGATCCCTGCTTGTCCTGCTTGAACTCACTCTGAAGTGTTTGTGTCCGTCCTTTTTAACACACCGGGTGGGTGCGGATTGCGCAGGTGAATAGTTCCACTCGCCATTTCCCTCCGGTGAGGAGGGGGAGGGAGAGTGGCAGTTTGGCAGCACAATCCTCTCAATTTGATAAAACATTAAATAGCTCCAAAAAATAATAATAGTAGGCTGAAAAAAAAGAACATAAAGGGGCCTTGCACCCAATTGTTTTGAAAGATGTGTTTGATTTTGAAAAACAGTTTAGTGCAAGTTGATGTGAACCATGAGTGAGGAGTGTATCTCGATACAACAGTTAAGTACTGGATAGTCAGAGTTCAGAGAGTGACTTTGTGCCCGTGCGACCTCAGACACGTTACTGTTTGTTCAGCGTGGCTGAGGGACGCAGATAGAAACTTACAGCGGAGGTGGGCAATGTTTGGCGGGCCAACTGAAATGGTCTGGCGGGCCCCACTTTGGGCACCCCTGGTTTATAGTATTCCCTGATCCCAAAAAACTCCAAAGCTAAAGCTTTTTGAAATCTTTATACAATAATTAACATTTTCCAAAATGGCCGCCACCTTGATGACGTCAACATATGCAAATTAGATGACGAATCAACTTCCATCCCAAAGTTTGGTTCAAACTGAAGATATTTCTAATTTACAGTATGCCTTTATCTCAAACCATTTTAAAGTTATAGCCTTTTGAAATCTTGAAATCAAAATTGTATATTTTCTTGAAAAAACTCTGGCGCCTAAAGGGTTAAGATTTTTAAATATTGCACAATTTTAAGGAGTGACACAGGAGCGCGGAAGTGATTTTCGCTGCTTGCCTTGATGTATGTATATGTGTATGTGTATGCATCAAACTGAAATCTGTGCCTGTGTGAGCTGAGCTGGTGTCTGAGGTTCAGTGACCAAAGCCATTTTCCCGGGACAAATACAAAGAAAACATTGCCATTTTAAGTATAAGTCCACAGACATAAGGATACTTTAAAATGGCAATGTTTTCTTTGTATTTGTCCCGGGAAAATGACTTTGGTCACTGAACCTCAGACACCAGCTCAGCTCACACAGGCACAGATTTCAGTTTAATGCATACACATACACATATACATATATACATCAAGGCAAGCAGCGGAAATCACTTCCGCGCTCCTTATGGGCAAAGTGGGGTTCAGTGTCTTGCCCAAGGACACAACGACAGCAGACATCAGTGGAGTTGGTGGAGAAGGTTTCAAGGTGGGCTCGAACCCTCGACCTTTGGGCTCAAAGGCCAATGCTCTAACAATCGAGCGCTGTGAGCTACTTTAATAAAATTAAATCAGGCATAAGCCACTCATGCTCGGAAATATTTATATTTCCATTATGGTATAGACAAAATGCACACGTCACAGTGAGTAACATGCAAGATCAATACCATAAGAAGTGTGTGCGTAACATTAAATTCAAAAAGCACAAGTTGAATTCGACAAGACTGCCGCATTGTAGAATGTAGCTACCCCAATTTACTCCGATGGAATCATTTAGGTGTTGATCAGTCAATCTCGTTCTGCACTTAAGGCCTGTGTATACTCGGACATCATCGGTTGCGTGGGCGGTTGTGCTGGACCCACGCAGCCACAGTTGCTCGTACGCTCGGTGCGTACCCCCCTGCGTACTTTTGAAGAGAATGTTGTAATCCTACACCGCAACTACATGATGGCGACACCAAATGGGTCCCATTATAAAGTTGTGCTAGCTACTTTCTCCTCTTCAGAACAAAAACAATAGCAAACCGAGCTGTTTGAGCTCATTAAATGTGTATAGGTGTAGGTTTCTATGGACTCATTGTTTCATAATTCATTTCAACTGTGATGCTGTGAATAAAGACACAGTTCTTGTTGGAAACATAGATATTATTAAAGTGTATGTTTTTTTATTTATTTATTTATTTCGAACCATGCACAATACACATTTTTACATATATCAATATAGCAGACAGATAACCCGTACCTGGTTCGAAAAGGAGTTGGATGAAGCAAATGCTTATTGGGTTCCAACCCCATCAGACAAAGTGTTTAACAATATCATGCAGTAGAATTCTTGAAAGTACGACAATACATTACAACAGTTATACAATACTACCACCGATGGTATAAGACAGACAACACTAAACACACACACACACACACAGGCCCAAACACACTCCGACCCTACACCTCTCACCCACTACTTGCTCTGTGCTCAAGGCATCACTCTCTTACTTCCACATATTTGTTCAATAAATCTTTTTTAAACATTCTTTTAAATGTGATCAGGTTTGAGCAGGTCTTTAATTCATCTGATAAATCATTCCAAACAGCTGCTCCTCGCACTGAGATACACATAGATTTTAAAGTAGTCCTACATTTAGGCACATACACTTTTTTACTGCCTCTAAGTCTATAATTATGATGAGCATCTCGATCAAGGAAAAGGTTCTGCAACTTAGATGGCAGAGAGTTTACAGATGCCCGGAACACTATTTGAGCAGTTTTAAATGTAATCACATCCTGCAGTTTCAGTTTTCCCAACTCCATGAACAGTGGGTTTGAATGATGTCTATAATGGACATTTGATACAATACGAATAGCTTTTTTTTGAAGAGTGATTAAAGGCTTTAAGTGAGATTTATAGCAGTTTCCCCAAACTTCCACACAATAATTCAAATACGACATAATGAAAGAACGATGCAATAACAATAAAGCTTTTGTGTTCAGTGAGTGGCTTGCTCGTCTCATCGCTCCAACACATTTAGCAACCTTTGTCCTCAGGTAACTAATGTGGGGTTTCCAGGAGATCTTTTCATCTATTATAACTCCTAGGAATGTATTTTGATTTACTTTTTCTATTGGGGTATCATCAATGAGAATCCTGACTGGTACATTACATTTCCGATTACTAAAAAGCATAATTTTTTTTTTTTTTTAAATTTAGCGACAACTTATTATTGTTGAACCAAGTTTTTAAAGTGTCCATCTCCACAGTTACTGTGGCCAAAAGTTGCTCTAAGTTATCACCAGAAAATATAATATTTGTATCATCAGCAAACAATATACATTTTGATACTTTGTCTATGTCATTTATATACATTATGAATAATGTGGGTCCCAGTATCGACCCTTGTGGTACTCCACATGTTATGTTCAGACACTCTGATGTATGACGATCAAACTGGACAGTCTGCTGTCTATCACATAAATCACCACTCTTTTGCTGGTCCCCTTATGCCATAGTTGTCCAATTTGCTTAGTAAAATATTATGGTCAATGGTATCAAATGCTTTCTGTAGATCAATAAAAAATCCTAATACAAATTTGTTTTTTTCAATACCATTGGTAATTTCCTCAATTAAATCAATTAGAGCTAGTGATGTTGATCGATTTTGCCTAAACCCGTACGGACTATCTGACAATATTTTTTGTTTTTCAATAAAACCCCGGAGTCTTGTGTCATATAATTGTTCTAGTATTTTGGAGAACTGAGGCAGAAGGGACACCGGTCTATAGTTATTGAAACAGTTTTTATCTCCTGATTTAAAAAGTGGGATAACTTTTGCCATTTTCATTTTGGAGGGGAAGTGGCCAAGTTGAAAGGATAAATTACAGATGTATGTAAAGGGTTCAGTGATTTCATCTGCAACATTTCGTATGGTTTTCATATCAATATTGTTTATGTCACATGATGTTTTGTTCTTGCATTTTTTTATTACACTTAGTACTTCTCTTGTGTCAGTGGGAGTGAGGAACATTGAGTTAGAGTTAGTTTTAATTAGACTCTTTAGCTGCTTTTTATTGTCTGGTATGTTTCGAGCCAACTCGGGGCCAACATTTACAAAGAAATGATTAAATCTGTCAGCGATCATCTTTTTGTCGCTTATAATTGATCCATTCTCCACAAAATAATCTGGATAACAGAGGCTGTTAGAACCACGACCCATTACAGTGTTCAGTACATTCCAAATTCCTTTAATGTCATTTCTCTTTTTGACAATTAAGTTGGTGTAATATTCTTTTTTACTTACCCTTAGTATGTTGGTTAATTTATTTTTGTAAGTTTTGTACTTTTGTTTGCTCTCTCTAGTTCTATACTTTAAAAATTGCCTATACAAATAATTTTTCTTTTTGCAGGAGTTTACTAGCCCTTTTGTCATCCAGGGAGTTTTTGTAGAGATTCCCGTTTTACACTTAACATTCGGACAGTGTTTGTTGTACAGTGTGACAAAGATGTCAAGAAACAAATTATAAGCTGCATTTACCTCGGACATTTCATAAATACATTCCCAGTTTGTATTTGCCAAATCATTTTTAAAAGCTATCATTGTTTGTTCTGTTGTAACTCTGCGGTAACAGTCACTATTTACGGCTTTTGATAATTTACAGTTTATATTGTACAACATGAATGTGTGCACAAACAGAAAAACAATAAGTGGTAAATAAGTGAGACCAAACATGAACTATTTACAAGTGCAGGAGGAATGGAACAGACGCGATAAGCTACAAGCGCAGATTCAAACAAAGAGAGGCGCAGGAACAGTGTAAAAGAAACAAATTTAAATGTTGGATGTGCTAGTCCACGGCCTTCACGTATGTCAGGCTCTGAGCCATGAGCCTAACCTGCTTTTTCTTCGGTTCCTTTGAAGCACGAAGCAATCTACTCGGAGTGCCTCGTCCATGTTCCCCGCAGCCGCTCCATACTTCCATCCAAAACGTAATGACACACAACCAATCACAACGGACCTTCTCCTCGCTGCCGGCTGCGTAGTTAGAAAAAAATGTTGGTGCATGGTTGACTATACGCAAGGGTCTTGTGGTGACATTACAAGAGCCACCGCAAGCTCAGCACTGCGCAAGTATACACTAGGCGTTAGATTTGATTGTGTTCATGTTAGAAATAGCGGACCCAAACAAAGCAGACACTTTCAGAGCAACTTCATTAGGATTCTTACAGTCTTTTGGATCCATGAGGCTCTAGAAACCTTCCGAACTCGGCTGACACTTGAGCTGGATGTTGTTTGGTAGGTTTATCAGCTCAATTTACATTTCCTCAAGATCAATACCAAAAAGTACTGCCATCTGACCAGAAATGTCACTCATGTCCACATCTATAAAGGGGTTTGCCATGTCACACAAGGCTGAAATTTGTCAAAGTCAACAAATTTGTCAACTCCATCTACTTCATTAGACTTAGACATCAGACTTAACCATCTGATGTCTGGAAGAAGGTGACGATCCCTGTGATCTGCGACGCAATCCTCCAGGAAGAGTTTGAAGCTCCGATGCTTCTTTGTCTTTGCTTGAATGGAGTTGTTGATCTTGAGTTTCCCATAACATAATCAATATCTCGAACCCTTGCACATATGACTAGCTGATGGATAATACAATGGTAGTTCATAAACTTGGGAAAGTCTGAGTCCGCTTTGCTATTCACATTTAATCTGTGGGGGCGGCCAGTCATAGCAGAGGCTCAATCACAAAAGGGATCTTTTTATCCACCTAATATCCTTTTACGATGTTGTAGATGTCTACTCTGTGGAGGTTCTTAGTGGATGCAAAGTCATACAAAAAGAGCTAGCTGAGCAGTGTCGTCACATTGAAGGGAAAACCGTTGATTTCTCTGAATGTCAATAATCAGCTGTTTTGTGGAATCCTGTCACAGCGCAGTAACTCGCCAGGCCACTGTATTCGCCCCAAGTTGCCCTTAAGAAATAGCAGAAAGAATCTCAGTCTCTTGTGGGAAAATCATGTGAAAATTAACCGTGGACTGAGGCATAATGGCGTTGTATGTTGTAACGCATACCAACACTGAACTCACTGATCAGACAAACTCATACAGTAGGTCCCATTCCGTTTTGTCGCCTTTCACGCGTGAATCACACGTGAGTCTCGTGTGATTCACGCGTCTTTTATTTCCCCCCCTCCCAGTGACGTTGCAATGACCAAAACAACCACCAGGTGGCACTTGTGAGCAGGGTTACATTGGCCAGTCTCTGGAATAACCCGCAGACATTAAAACTACTGCACACTGAGAAAAGTGTTGCAAGCGCAACTTTGAACCTAAGTACTTGTATTTGCAATTTCGGACTTAACATTTATTCTTATGGTTTTAATATTAGAAAAATAATTTCCATTTACTAAAACAAAAACAATATACCCACAAATACGTTTTGTGTGTGTATTGAACTAAATTTTGAAAAAATATTGTTGGCAGTGCAGTGCTTCTTAAATCTGACGCTATCAATAAGTGTTCAGACAAAGTAATTTCTACTGGGCGGGAGTTTGCTTCCGGTTCGGACCGTTTCCGCGAGCTTGTTGTTGGTGATGGGCGCTGAGCCAGCCTTGGACACGGTCGTGTGGTTTCCCGTGAGATCCAACTCAAAGTAAGATTTTTTAAATATATGGTGCTTTCTCTGTAAGGTTTGTCGCGTATTTGATCAAATATATACAATCTGTGGTCAAATCGTCGTTTTATTTTCTTGGCAGTTCGTGTCCAAAATTACTTCATGTTAGCCTAACTGTCTACTCTAGCCCCAAACATGTTGTTAGCATAAAACTGTGCCAGTATAATGGTCCTACAATTTCGTTGTTTAGCAAAGTGATTTGTGTTAAGACTCGTAACATTACCAACTACCCCTTAAATGTTCTGAACCATAATAACAGGCGTAGTTTTCGCAGTTTGGAGCTGCTAGCTTCTAGCTAGCTGTTGCTAACGGTACGCAGCTAACATAAGTAGACCAAAGTCGCTACTGTCCTGCTCTGTCTTGTTGCCGGAGGTGCAAGTGGAAAATACAGTTGGCAACAGAAGCCACGTGACATTTATTAATCTTCTATTATTTTCTACTCTTGGGGACAGTTCATTTTCCCGCAGAAGTCCCTAGTTACATTAGCTCAGCGGAGCGACTCTCAAGGAGGAGACAGGTGCAGAGCATGGTGCGGAGGCAGAAAACATGTTTATTGCTATCTGAGATCGCTCTGATTTCCTCGCGGTCAGAAAGTAGCTTGTTTCAGCAGAAAACTAACGTTAAGTTAACAGCTACTGCATGTTGTTAATGTTATGACTGTATGGTTGATATTCATGAATAAAAAGTCTGTTTCCCACTGTTCGGTACAAGCGTATGCAGAGCTCATGACGCTGCCTCAAAGGCGCTGATAGACAAATAATGTTATTTAAATAAATGGGGTGGGATATCGACGGATGTGATGATGTGATAGGTCAAATCGCCCAAAATGTGAATGTTTTTCTTTTCTGATGCTAAATTTGGATTAGAATGGATGCCCTTGCGCGAGCTACTCAAAAGGGGTCAGAGCTATAGGTTGGAGACCCCTCGTCTAAGGACAGTGATGATGATCCATGTCAATCGACATTTATTAACATTTATGGACATTGGTCTCTGCCCCTTCTGGACCAATGGCTATACGAGTTTGTTATTTCTTGAGTTTCTTGAGTTGGAAATGTTTCATTCTCTGATCTGTGTTGGCTAATCGACAGCTTTGTAAAGTCCTCTGAGATAACTACTGTTGTGTATTAAGGCAATAAAAAAACGCATTGAAAATAGAAAGTAATAAGGTACAGGAGATGTAGTCATTACTCAGGCCACGCCCTCACAACCTTGTGGAGAGAAAAAAATAGCTAAAAATGGTCAAGAATCTTCTTGTCTGTCACCAGCACTGTTCTCCCTCCAACAAAAGCTAAGACTTGTGATCCTATTACCTCTCACCTGTGGCTCTTGCTCTGTGTGAATGGGATAATGATGAATACCATGTGACACTAATGACCAAACAGTTAGCTAATGGTATGACCCTGCCCCTGAGACTAATGGGAAAGAACAAAGAAGACATTGCATTAAAAATGTCACTTATACTCACACTGTAAACATGTTAAGTTAGCAAACAAACGTGTCTGGTGGATGATGGGTCATGTTAAACACGGATTAGAGGATTGACTGAAGATGACTTCTTAATTTATGGGACTGGAAACATAAAACACTACAATGGTTTAAATGCAGACACGAGGATTTTACACAATAGTTTTTAATGAAACGGACCATAACATTGAGGTGTGTGTGTGTCTTGATGTAAATACAAGTATGAAGATTCTACACAATAATTTGTTGATGAAATGGACAATAACATTTAGCGTTTGTGTGTGTGTGTGTGTGTGAGGGATGGAAGAGACACAAGCAGAGGGGCATGTTGGACTGTACCGATCACTCACCACTTGGCAATTACAAAGAGCAGAGGGCTGCGGGTAATCTCCATTGAAACACACAATAAGACACACACGCACACACAATGAGACACACGAGCACACTTCGATCAGGTTAAGTTAGCCTGCAGAGACGCTTTGTGTGACAGAAAGGAGGAGTATGATAAAGGATCCGAAAAGTGAAATTCAACATGAAGAAGGTGAATCTTTCGCAGATATTCAATTACTGAGACGGAAAAAAAAACCTAATCTCATTATTGTATTAGCCTTTCTTGCAAATGACGTCACTCATGGTTTCAAGCACCATATTGAGGGGATGACAACAAACGGGTTTCATTTTCCAACGAATGCGGCGCCCAGTAACCTTCATCATATGTGCTATTATTTTTCTCTATATTAATTTATTATCTCCCAAAATATGGCTCATTGGTGCGATATAAAATTAAGATTACGTTTTTTCTCCGGTTTCCTATGTGTAGGGTTTGCTGTTTGGGTCAAGGTCATAAGTAATGTCACTTTAATAAAGACATAATTATTGTTTGTATACAGTAGGTACAGTAGTCACATGTTGATCATTGAAATTAATAAAAATTGGGATTGCAATTTTTGACAGAGTTCAAAGAGCCACTATGCATCCCCTCTCCGCCTGGGAGCTGCCTCAGTACCGGATCTACAGGAAGTGAATCCCTCCCTCAATGTGGGTCTCCCCAAGGTTTCTCACATTTCTCCCACTGAGTTTTTAGAGCTGTTCCTCTCTGATGCAGGATTGTCTAAGGACAGTGGTGATGATCCAGGACACTCAACATTGATCAACATTTATGAACATTGGTCTCTGCCCCTTGTGCCTAGCGTACATCGGACTGGCAACTGATTATATCCGTCGCCTATGGGTCAGGGTTAGGTCGATGTGTGTCTGCCCCGCACACATCGACAATCTGGCGAAAACAGGCATCTCCTAGTAGCAGCCCAGTCTCGGGAATAACAGCGCGTACATCGACAGCAACCGGCCGTCAACTACAGTGTGTTTTCTGACATAAACTGTAGAGGGCGCGCAATACACATATGTTGTCGGAGCGCGCACATTGGGTGATATAGTTGCTGAAAAGTAGAACACGGGCAACTGACTGAAACTTGAGATCGACTGTTTATCTCCATTTGTAAGAGCGCTCACATCGACCGATTTTGGCAACTGATCATCTCCCATTCTACTCTCAGTTGCCAAAAGCCGCCTTGTAACCGGTTGTCTCCAGTTTCTCTGTTGATGTACGCTAGGCATAAATCCGACAGGCAACTGATTATATCCGTCGCCTATGAGTTGCTGCCCCGCACTCATCGCCAATCTGGCTAAAACGGGCAACTCCTAGTAGCAGGCCAGTCTTGGGAATAACAGAGCGTACATCGACAGCAACCGGCCTCAACTACAGTGTGTTTTCTGGCATAACTCGAGGGCGTGCAATACACGCAATACACACATGTTGTCGGAGCGCGCACATTGGGTGATATCTCCGGATCTGAGTACAACTAAGTAGAACACGGGAAACTGACTGAATCCGGACATCGACTGTTTATCTCCAGTTGTAAGACCGCTCACATCGACCAATTTTGGCAACTGATCATCTCCATCATCTCCTCTCAGTTGCCAAAAGCCGCCTTGCAACTAGTTGTCTCCAGTTACTCTGTCGCTGTGCGCTAGGCTTTATGGACCAATTGACTCCATTTCCTATCATTCCATTTCTTTTGTGTTTGAACTGTTTGTCTCTGATCTGCGTTGGTGAATCGACAGCTTTGTAAAGTCTTTTGAGATAATAACTGTTGTGATTTAGGGCGAAACAAACTTAAATTGACCTGAATAACTCCAACCAAACTTAGTAGATGGTCTCAGACGTCTCTGCAGCTATGTAGTAGTTCTTGTTGAGGGCAGTCACCTGTAGAAAAAGGAGCTCAGACCATAAGTCCATGTCATCTTCTCTGTCTTCTCTGTTTCCTGTCCGCCGCTGTCTAAGCTCAGAGGCCTCAAAATATCTTTTAAAATGTCAGGGGAGACTGAGCTGCATTCTGAGATGATCAAATCGAGCTGCTGCCTCCAGGCCATGTTTCTGCCAATACACTCTCGTACTGGATCCAGACACGCTTTCAAACATTCAGAGAGCACTCAGGCTTTGTCCGTTCCCATTCAAGGTAAGGCGAGTTTATTTGTGTGGCACACTTCATAGAAAAGTCAATTCAAAGTGCTGAACAAAACATGATCAAAACAATTCACACAAGGCATTAAAATCTAATCAATAATCAAAGGACAAAGAGTAAAGATAAAATCCCTCAGTTGTAGCACAGCTAAACGGAAATGTTTTTAACTTGGATTTGAACTTTGTCAGAGACGATGCCTGTCTCACATTTTCAGGAAAACTGTTGCATGACTCTGGAATTGGTTCTCTTTATTACACTAAAATGTGTTTTTTTGTTGCACTTAATGTCCGGCAATTCTAACGTCCACCTTCGTGACAATTGGCATTGAACAACAAAAATGCAACTTATTATTTTTGGACAAAATTTGTGTTCTCCACATGCTAGTGTTTACTTGGGCTAAATCATAGAATAATAATGACAACAAATCACCGGAGTTATGGTTCATGTCGGAGCGATTCCAGATACTCTGATAAGGACTACATGAAAGCAGTAACAACCAATCCACGAGATCAACAATTGTAAGAGTTCGGCTTGTGCTTGTGGTCGGCAGGATTTTTCACATGAAAATGTAAAGAACACAAATATTTGTTCCTAACACTTAGTTGGTGAAGCTGGACAAAGTGCGGAGCAGATCCAGTCCCAGCTACGTTTAGCCCTGAGCAAGAAACGCTAAGTCATTGTCATGGTCTGGTTTAAATAATCTTCCTTTGGTGCGTATACTGCGGGGTCTCAAATTGTTGAAACAGTCTTCTCCTCTAAGTTATCAAGTTATCTGAATAATCGCAAGTCTACGTGTTAATGTTAGTGAAATAGAGGCTGGAGGCATAGTGGATGGAGGCTGCCAACAGTGGCTAATATGGCCAACAGTTAACTTGGCTGTTAGCTGATGCTAACGCTAGTTAGCGCAAGGTTGTTGTTTCTCAGTCAGAAAATCAAAATAAGTCACATCGGAAAGCAGGCAGGTCAGTGCTGAAGCATTAAGACGACAATTACAAATGACGACTAATTAGTATTAGTAAGCGTGACTTCCGGTAAGCAGTACTGCAGGGCTGCTCTGTGCACCTTTTTAGTAAACTTTTAACAACTTTTTAGCGCGTTTTTATTGTTCAGTTTTTTAATATATCTGAGTGTTTTATGTTATTAATTCAGTGGTTTCAGCAAATAGCGCTTAGTCCCGACTGAAACCCACTAGTAGCACAGAAGCTAACACAAGCTAACGAGGACATGGAAAGTGACAATGAAATTGGCTCAAACATGCACAATATTAGTCGCCTCACCTTGGAGCTCCGTGAGAGCGACCGTGCCACCATTGCAGAACTACGAAAAGAAGTCCTTCGTCTCACCGCAGAGTTGAATGAGAAACAATCTCTAGTGTCCAAACTTTTTGAAGTCGCTGGTGGGCAGCATTCACGGCTTATGTCACTGAGTGCTGCATATTGTGACACTGTCGTGTGGGAGAGATCCGTCAGCTCCGGACCCTCCTGTTCTACACCTAAGCGCCCGGTTCCGAACAACGAGCCCGCGGATTCCGAGGAGCCATCCTGCGCCGTGGCCCATGTCCTTAGTCTGGCAAACCGCTATGCAGCCCTCTCCACTGACATCCCGGCCCCCTCAGCAGAATCCCTGGACACTGCAGCGTACTCTACTGCTCGAGGATCCAAGTCCACTGCGAGGAAAACGCTCCTAAAGGAAGCAGTCCTCAGGCGAAAGAGCGGTCCACCAGCCATGTTGGCCTGTTCCCCTTCTTTGACCCCAGTGCAGCAGCCTCAGACTGTGGTAGCGAGCCATCATTACCACCGCTCACCTCCACTGGGTCAGCAGCAGCGCCCAGAGCCAGCCCCTCTCTCACCGCTCCAGCGTCCCCGAGCACACAGCGTGGGTCGCCTGTAGCTGAGAGTCAGCACCCCCGCTCCTCCTCTCCATGTGTTCAGCGGCGCTCAGGCTCGGGTCCTGCTTCGGGTGAACCCGCTGGTTCCGTCCACCGAGCTCCTTCTCCGAGGCCACTCTTCGCCCCGACCACTCTGATTATTGGAGATTCCATCGTGAGACACGTCCGCTTCTTTAACGCGGTCACTCGCTGTATTCCCGGAGCTACTGTACCAGACCTGCTCATACGTCTCCCTCCTCTGCTTCAGTCCCTGCCTGATACCGTTTCCAAGGTAGTCGTGCATGTGGGAATTAACGACATGAAACTTCAGCAGTCAGAAGTCACTAAGAAACATTTTATGGATCTGTTCCACCTCCTTCAATCCACGGGATTATCTGTTTTTATCTCTGGTCCAATCCCGACTGTAAACAGAGGTGACTGCCTCTACAGTCGTGTTGTGGCGCTGCATATGTGGATCCAGGCTACATGCAGCTCTTTTAACTTTGTCTTTGTGAATAACTTTGCCCTTTTCTGGAAACGTAACGAAGCCTATCGTCCAGACGGATTACACCCAAACAGATACGGTAGCAGCCTGTTGATGGGCTACATGCGTTACGTTGTTCAGCGTTCCCCGAGGGGGGCGTGACTGTTTACATCTGAGCCCCCTCGGACCCCACCGCACTCCCCCGCCTCCTGCTCACCAGCACCGGGTGAGTACAACGGTGCAAACACTGCTCCCTGTCCGTCTGGCAGTGTATTACCAGTCCAAACACTGAACTGTGCTGACTCCCTTCTGACTCTGGGAGCTAAAGAACAACAAGGGTTTTCACATTTTAGTCCAATTGAGACTGTGTGTGTGTTTCCTCGCACCAGCTCAAAAATGTTTTTAAATTCTAAAAAACGAAATCAAAACAGGACAGCAGTTAGACGGTCCAACTCTGCAAATCTAATTTCTGTTCCCTGTAGAAATCAATCAACCACATTAATCGACTCTGACGTTATTTTTAAACTTGCTATGCTTAATGTCAGATCTCTATGTAACAAATCATTTTTAATTAATAATTTTATCACTTCTTATGATCTTGATTTTATGCTTATGGCTGAAACATGGCTGGACCAAAATACAGGAAATGCAGTTCTAATAGAAGCAACACCACCCAATTTTAAATTCGAATCCGAAGTACGAGAAAACAAAAGGGGGGGAGGCATAGCTGCAGTTTTTAGAGAGCACTTTGTCTCCCATAGAATGCCCCTTGGAAATTTTTCATCGTTTGAGTATATTTCTTTTAAAATGGAACAAAAGCAATCTTCTACTCTTTTCATTGTCCTGTACAGGCCACCACAGTCATGTTGCGATTTTATTGACCATTTTACTGAACTACTTTCATTCGTGTGCACAGATTTTGATAGTTTAGTTATTACAGGTGATTTTAATGTACATGTTGATAATGTTGATGACAGAAATGCAAAGGAGCTGGCTTCTGTACTTGAGACCTTTTGGTTTCATTCAGCACGTGAGTGGCCCCACCCACAGCAGGGGGCACACTCTTGACCTGCTAATTACAAAGGGGGTTAATGTATCAAATGTTAATGTAGTTGATGTTGCTTTGTCAGATCATTTCTGTGTATTTTTTGACATGTGTTTTGCTAGCAAACCACCAGCTGAATTTACAATTGCTAGAAGAAGACACATACATGAAAACACAGGTGAACTGTTCATGGGAATGCTAAATTTTGAGAAAACTCCATGCTCTACTGTTGATGAATTGTATAACTCTGTCACCACCAGTGTTCTGAATGTTCTGGACGCCATTGCTCCTGTGACGGTTAAAATAGTTACCAGTAAGAAAAAGGCCCCATGGACTAAGGCAGACTCGGTCAGGGCACAGAAGCAAGAGTGCCGGAGGGCCGAACGGAAGTGGCGAAAGTCCAATTTCCAGGGCGATTATGAAATCTTTAAAGATGAGTTGGGTGAATTTAACCGGGTTCTACGAAGAACAAGAGAAATGTATTTTTCTGACATTATTGGAGGTTGCAGTAACAATTTTCGTGTTATGTTTTCAACAGTTGGTAGATTAACGAACCCCCCTGTAAAGTTGCCCCTAGAATTTTCCTCTAAATCTAGGTGTAATGAGTTCGCACAGTTTTTCGATGACAAAGTACAAGGAATCAAAAACACTATAACCTCCACAGCACGTATAACAATGCAACAGCCAGAGAAGCTTTTTGAGCTAACTCACTTTGCACCTGTGGATACTGAAACTGTCAAAAAGATAATCATGAGTCTGAGCTCCTCCACATGTAGCCTGGATATATTGCCCTCTAAATTTCTGAAGTCCGTCCTGAGCAGTTTGTTACCTTCACTGACACAAATAGTAAACATGTCTCTGTCGTCAGGAACATTTCCTATGGCCCTAAAAACAGCAGTCATAAGACCTCTCCTAAAAAAGAGCAGTCTGGATCCTGCGGGACTTCAAAATTATCGCCCCATATCGAATCTGCCATTCATTGGAAAAATTCTTGAAAAAGTGGCCTCCCAACAACTTACTGAATTTTTAACAATGAATAATTCTTTTGATATGTTCCAGTCTGGGTTTAGACCCCACCACAGCACTGAGACCGCTCTAGTGAAGGTAACAAACGACATTCGACTTCACACTGATGCAGGTAAAGTCACAGTTTTGGTCATGTTAGATCTTAGTGCCGCGTTCGACACTGTCGACCATGAGATCCTCATGCAGAGACTGGAGGACTGGGTTGGTGTCACTGGCACAGCCCTAGACTGGTTTAGGTCTTACCTGGAGGATAGGAAGTACTTTGTGGAGATTGGAGACTGCGTCTCAGATCATGTGGCCCTGACCTGTGGAGTACCACAGGGGTCGATCCTGGGACCTCTCCTATTTAATCTCTACATGCTGCCGTTAGGTCAGTTAATACAAAGAAACAAAGTGTCCTACCACAATTACGCCGACGACACTCAGATCTATGTCTCACTGACTGCAGGAGAACATGGACCACTGGATTTGCTCCTTCACTGTATCCAACAGATCAGTGAGTGGATGCAAAATAATTTCCTCCAGCTAAATGCAGACAAAACCGAAATCATTGTCTTTGGTCCCCAGAAACAAAGAGAGGGCGTCATCTGTCAACTTCAGTCTCTCTCCCTACTTCCTTCAGACAAGGTCAGAAATTTGGGGGTAATACTGGACTCAGACCTAAATTTCAATAGCCACATAAAATCAATAACATCAACAGCTTTTTACCATCTGAAGAACATTGCCAAAGTCAGAAATATAGTGTCCAGGGCAGACTTGGAGATTCTTGTCCACGCATTTGTCTCCAGCAGGCTAGACTACTGCAATGGTCTGCTTACAGGTCTGTCCAAACAGACCTGTAAGCAGCTGCAGTACATCCAAAATGCAGCAGCTAGAGTCCTGACAGGAACCAGGAAGTATGACCATATTAGTCCGGTCCTCAGGTCTCTGCACTGGCTTCCTGTGGCTCAAAGAATAGATTTTAAAACAGCTCTGCTTGTGTACAAGTCTCTCCATGGCCTTGCACCAGAATACATTAGTGACATGTTGGTGTCATATGAACCAGCCCGGACTCTGAGGAGCACAGGGACTGGCCTCCTGCTGGTGCCCAGAGTGAGAACCAAACATGGGGAGGCTGCGTTTCAGATCTATGCAGCTAAGATCTGGAACAATCTCCCTGAAAATGTGAGGGAGGCGTCTACTCTGTCAATGTTCAAATCCAGGTTAAAGACTGTTCTGTTTGCCTGTGCATACAACTGAAGGATTTTATCTCCATTTGTAATGCACTGCTGTCATTTATTTATTTATTTTTTTAAATTTCTTGTGTAACTTTGAAAGTGTTAATGGTTTTATTCTTTTGTGTGATTTTATTGTTTTTATTGTGTTTTAATCTTTTGTGTGATTTTAATGTTTTAATTGTGATTCTGGTGTTTGTTTTATGTGATGATTTGTGATGTGGACTGTGAAGCGCTTTGTGTTGCCCTGTGCATGAAAGGCGCTCTACAAATAAACTTTGATTGATTGATTGAATTATATAGACCATACACGCTAACATTTTTTTTTTCAGCTCCACTAACATCTATACTCATACATTTAATGTTACTTGTTTATCTAACATTATATTCCCAATGATGATTATATTATAACAGCGACAATAGTATTTAATGGCCAAGTCCTTCCTACCCTTCTTAGTATAATCAATTTTAAACTTTTTCCCGGTCACTGGTAGCCTGGTCGTACCACACCATAGTACAAATTTCATTTCATAGTAAGGTCTGGATTTGCTCCATTGAGCTCCGTGAACAGGTGGGAGGAGTTAACTCCTTTTGCAGATTGAAACGATTGGATCTGAGTTTACCGTGACGTCAGCCCGTGGGGAGTAGCGCCACAATCTTGACCAGCGATTACCTTTGCTAAACATTCCTCTTGCTCTGGCTTCAATTTCTTGATAGAACCAGACTGGATTACTTTACTATTGCATTCTTTGCCAGTGTCAAACTACAACCTGCCTGTTCGGCGCAAACTCTTGACGTCACCGGCACCGACCTACAACACCCGCCTTCCGCGCTCTCTGAGTAGCCGGTCGAAATACGACCGATTGTATTCGCTAACACAGGGACCAGACCCAGATGTTACATGCAGTGAAATGATGATTGAGCGGAGTGTACGGATGGATACGGCCAGGCTAGGTCATTGGTAGACCACAACATTTAAAGAAAAAAAATGGAGATGACTCTGCACAGCTTTTGCTCCAAAGAGATTCTAATTCTCACCACACAATGTGACGTTTCGGGTCACTACCCTTCATCAGGAAGACCACAACATTTAAGAGAAGTTTCAAATGTGAAACACTATGATTCCTGATGCATTCATGAAGAGATTTTGCTCCTGGTATTACATTTTCATCTAAAGTGACCAGGATTACTCAGTGTTGTCCGTAGCATGTGGGCGGGTGTTGCAAGGCAGCGAGTGTGTTTCAGTGGTGATGTCATTCAGATAGTTCTCCTACTGTTAAGCAACACTGACATTTCTCTATGGGACGATATAAAGGATTTCTTCATCTTAATCTTAGGTTTCCTTTAAATCGTCCATGGCCACAGAGATCCATATTGGTCTCCATCAGTGACCTTAGATGGAAACCGAGGTCACGTCACTCAGAAAAGTGCTCTACACTGATTTCACACCAGAGTAAAGAGCTGAAAGGTCAATTATAAATCATGATTTGTTTTCTACCCCAGCAGTTTGAACTGAATTAATGAGTCATTTACAATAATGTGTCACGCTGCACTAATTACTAATGTTGGTCATAAGAGAAAAAAATCAAAATGCATGACATTATCAAAAACAGTTAATTATGCTCCATTCTACTGTGACGACTCAGCTCTGCTCTGGTGTCGAGGAAGTAAGTTTACCTTAACCATAACTTTATATTCAAATCTAGTCATTATATTTGTGTATCACCCCAAATCCCAACAGTAGTCATCTCAGAGGACTTAACAAAGCTGTCGATTTGCCAGCACAGATCAGAGAATCAAACAGTCCAAACTCAGGAAATGTAACGATCCAAAACACATAGAGCCACCGGTCTAGAAATGTTGATAAATGTGTTGTGTCCCGGATCACCGCTGTACTTAGACCATCCTGCATCATCCAGGAACAACTCTTTGACACCATTAGATTTTTACAAGACACTGAGATCATGTATTACTAATGCAACAAGACAGCTTCTCCAACTTTGATGCTAATCACAGATATTGTGCGTTTCATGTCTTGAAATAAACATTACTCTAAAGCGAAACATGATCACAAGGATCATTCATGCAGGTTCACACCGGCCTCAGTGATGGAATTGGGGGTCTGTACCCTCCACATAGCTGTGATACCTGTCTAAATACATTCACACACGGTCTAGAGCCAATGCAAACACAAACAAACCCCACACACAGCCCTCTGTATGCCTCTGTATGCCTCTGTAGAGACCAGAGAGAGAGTGCAGAGAGGGATCAGAGAGACACTCTCTGACTCTCTACGTCTATGTCTCTCTAAGTGCCTCTGTGTCCCTCTGTCAGGGTAGGTCCCCTCACCAGAACCTTTCAGAACCCGCCCCAGCCCCTGTTTACCTCCATGCTGTAAGTGCAGGTCATTGAGCTCCCTCCCTGATCCAAGACAGACAGACTCCTAAATGTTATAATGAAACACTCGGGGAGGAGTCCTGCACCGAGGCCAGACCCCACACACTTCAGTCATCACACCAGGAGGTCTCCAAGCAACTTTTATAAAACAGAAAAGGCAAAAACTTTCAGCAGTCGTAATACACTTGTAGTCTTTTTAATAACTAGAAATCCTGTAGGACACATCACAGCAGTAGAAATAAACTACTACTGTAGTACTTTATTTCTTTGGTCAATTAACTGCAAAACATTTTAAAATGTGAGGTAATTATAACTTGAATCAAGTTTTTTTTTTTTTTATCTTAATCTGTGTACATTCTGACTGTTAAAACAAGATTCTCCAATAAGACAAAGTCAGTAATTCCTATTTCAAGAATGGTTCCTCATTCCAAGGGACACATTTCTTGTACCTTTGTGAAACAACATTTTGCTTTGTCCCATTATCAAATCTTGTTTTAGGGCAGTCAGAATTTGCTCAAATTAAGATAGATTTTTGCCAAATTTGAGCAATTTTGACTAAACTTTCATCACAAGATTGTATACGATTTGTAATAAGAAAAAAAAGAACCTAATTGTGTATAATATGAATTTTATTGCTAAAAAATGCCTGACCGAGAGTGCTTTAGGTTGAGGTCAAGACTTATGCTGTTTACCCCAGTACAGTATCCCTGCATTCCTAAAAAAGTTCAAATAAATATGTATTGACTCAAAGGTAAATGATTCAGATTCATGTGTTAAATTCCTGAATCCTCTGGGGAGCTACCTGAGAGCAGGGGGTGAGCCACTGGTAGCTCTCGAGCCACAGGTTGGAGGCTCTAGTGCATTCAAACAAGCATTTCCAGTAGATAACAGTTTTGCATTTATTGGTTTTAGAAAGCTGCTTTTTATGTATAAATTTATATTTTGGCATCGTTCCTTTGCCTCCTCCTACGTGTCAACAACTCACAAGATTGTTCTTTGTGCTCGCTGCAAATGTAGGTTTGAAGAGAGAGCGCAGGGTGATCTGTATGCACATAAGCAAGCAGAGGAAAGGTCTGTCCACTCTTTGCTACAGCACTCAGGGAGAGAGACCAGAGAGAGAGAGACCAGAGAGAGAGAGAGAGAGAGACAGACACAGAGAGAGAGAGAGAGAGACACAGAGAGAGAGACAGACACAGAGAGAGAGAGAGAGGGACACATTGCAGCAGCATCAACGCAAACCTGGGCAGTAATATCAAATTTATATCTGCAGTAAAACTACATTGGAATACAATAGACAAATATTGAATAGAACAATGGATTAAAAAGAATGTGTTTGTTTTCTTTATATTATTTTTGGTCCAAAGGCCGCATGCTAGACATGCTTTACTCAAGTACTGTACTTCAGTACTTTTAGTCTTCTGGTTCAGGCCAAATTTTTTGATATTACGATGTAATAGTATTTTTGTTGACCATGAATCACTTCTATGAGGTGTCCGGAACAACAGTAAAAGTCCTGAGAAATCCTGGTTTGCATCAATTCAAACACTCTCTGACCCTTCACCTACATCTCACTCCCTGGGTCTTAAATGATAATAATGCAATGATTTTATACAGCGCTTTTTGGGATGCTCAAGGACATACAGTGGTGATAAACTAACTGTAGCTTTCCCACTGTTCGTACGCTGGTCTGGACAGCTTAAAGAAATGTTCGGTGATGCAGATTTGTTCCCAGTTCTCATCAAGGAATGGTGTGAAGACTGTAGTGTCGGTGTGAAGACAGTTACATGTTGTGCATGTGTGCACATGTTGTGTACAAACTTCCCAATGTATCTCCTGTTGTTTTAACTCTGCATGTGGTTTGTGATGTTGACACGTTTGCTGTTGCGATGCCGTTTCTAGATTTTTGCATAATTCTTTTTCTAAAAGATTCTTCTTCGGGCAGTTCTTAAATAACTGTGGTCTTCCATGGTTCTTTTACATATCTGTGGTCCTCCATGGTTCTTTTACATATCTGTGGTCCTCCATGGTTCCTTTACATATCTGTGGTCCTCCATGGTTCCTTTACATATCTGTGGTCCTCCATGGTTCTTTTACATATCTGTGGTCCTCCATGGTTCTTTTACATAACTGTGGTCCTCCATGGTTCTTTTACATATCTGTGGTCCTCCATGGTTCTTTTACATAACTGTGGTCCTCCATGGTTCTTTTACATATCTGTGGTCCTCCATGGTTCTTTTACATAACTGTGGTCCTCCATGGTTCTTTTACATATCTGTGGTCCTCCATGGTTCTTTTACATATCTGTGGTCCTCCATGGTTGTTTTATTTAGCTGTGGTCCTCCATGGATTTTTTTTTTTACATAACTGTGGTCCTCCATGGATTTTTTTTTTTTTACATAACTGTGGTCCTCCATGGTTCTTTTACATAACTGTGGTCCTCCATGGTTCTTTTAAATAACTGTGGTCCTCCATGGTTATTTTACATAACTGTGGTCCTCCATGGTTCTTTTACATAACTGTGGTCCTCCATGGTTCCTAGCTCAAACTTGTGACGACACGCTGCACAGAGCAAGTAGTACCTAGAACCTTAAAGAGTTCTTACGACCAAAACTTTTGCCATCTCAGCTGAAAACAATTCTATGGGAAAATGTGGATGGCTCTGTTACAGGCCTTGTTAAAACCACGTTAAAACATCCTCAGTGAGCTGAGAGGAACGGCTCCCAAACACTTTTATGTCTACAGCTGTGTGTTTTTATAACAAGAATTTGTCTGAACCCTGGAGGACGTATCTCTGAGACGAGCTCAGTACAAGGTTCTTCATGTTTGGTCTACACTGATTCTGTTCATTATCTTTGTCCTTGTTTTGTTTCACGTCTTCACATTCTTCCACCCTCAGATTTTACAATATTTTGTCACATGATGGTAGCCAGAATCAAGTCTTTAGGATCTGGACATGAATTCTGGGGGCAGCACGGTGGTTAGCGCTTTCATTCCACTTCCAGGTCTTACTGTGTGGAGTTTGCATCTTCTCCCTGTGTCTGCTTAGGTTTTCTCCAGACAGTGTTGGGGCGTAACTGAATACATGTAACGCTGTTATGTATTCAGAATATTCTTTTGAGTGGCTGTATTCTGTTACAGTTACTACTTCAACGTATAGTACTTAGAATACAGTTACTTTTAAACAACAAACACATTTTGTTTTCAGACAAATTAATCAGAAAATACACTCATGTCACATATAAGTCATTTCAAAACACCATTATAATGTAAAAAAAACTATTAAAAGAAAAGAAAACCCCTCCTCTTCTTTTGACCCCCGACCAGAACACCCCTGCATCACCTCTGCATCCCCCTCACAGTATATCTATATAAATATATCTATAACAATATGTGACATACAGAGGTTTGAATACTGTATGTTACATAAAGCACCAGATGAACTCTGAGTAGATTCTATATATACACGTTTCCCTTTCTTTCTTTTCTGCCAGAAGCAACGGTTTTTAGACACAACCTTATTATTGCCTGTTCTCTCTGTATCTGGGTCACCAGTTATTATTTTCTACATAAACTCTGCTCCTCAGGCTTTTTCAGGCCAATGAGGGACGGTTCAGATCTGCAGCGACTGCCGCATCCGCCGCATCAACATTAGACACACAGTAAGGCAAGGCAAGTTTATTAGTATAACACAGTTCATACACGGGGCAACTCAAAGTGCTGAACAAAACAAGATCAAAACAATCACACAAGGGATTAAAATCATAAACAATCACAGTACATTAAAAAGAATTAAGATGAAATCCCTCAGTTGTTTGTACAGCTAAACAGCTAAGAATAGTCCCTGTGCTCCTCAGAGTCCCAGTTGGTTCATATAGCACTAACACGTCCCTTTGGAGCATGAGCTTCTTCAAAGTCTATTCTCAGAGCCACAGGAAGCAGGGACCTGAGACCAGGACTAATGTGATGGTACTTCCTGGTTCAAGTCTCGACTCAAGCTGCAGCATTATGAATATACTGCAGCTGTTCTCAAAATGGATGCTTGTGGTCTGCGTGGTCTTTAGGTTTATCAGTAACAGACCATAACTCGGTCAGTCTGGTGATTGATGCTGATAGATTCCAAACCTGTGAGTCGCCCTGAGGCAGAAGCATGGGTACACACAAGTACACACAGTTACACAAAGAGAGAGCAGTTTGGTCACACCCTCAGAGTCGTGAGAAGTCCTCCGTAAAACCGTAAACGTGACCTGGCCTTAGATAAGAAACAAAAGAGACGAGAGCCTGAAGGAAAAGCAGAAGGAATGTAGAGAGATTACAGAATACTGTGAAAAACTAGATCAAAATCAAGTGAAAGTATTCAGATTACAGGGACAATCTGCTGTAATCAGTCACACAATATATGCAAATGTATTTACAACCTGTAGTGTATCACAACAACAGGAGTCTCCCATCACAGAACTAAACAGGCCTCAATTTACCAGTCTTTGACAAATATGTAGGCAAGTGAAAAATCATAAATAATCACTGTACAATAAAAAGAGTGAAGGTAAAATCTTGCATGCACAGCTAAACAGAATTGTTTTAATCTAGATTTGAACATTGTCAGAGAAGAAGCCTGTCTCACATTTTCAGGAAAACTATTCCAGATTGGAGTTTCAGGAATCTGAAATGCTGCCTCCTCATGTTTGGTCCTGACTCTGGGACCCGCAGGCCAGTCCCTGTGCTCTACAGAGTCCCAGCAGGAGGCCAAAATATGAGGTAACATTTACTTGAATCGAGAAGATTTGGCAATGGGACAAAGCCTTTAAGTCTTACTTTTTCTCATTTGCTTTTTAAAACAAAATCATTTTGCTTTTTCCCATTGACAACCTTTGTTTTAGAGCAGTCACAAGGTGTTAAAAATAAGAAATTGAGAAATGTTTGACTTATTTTTCACCACTTTTTGCAGTGTAACCCTCGTAGTTTGCTGA
Organism: Knipowitschia caucasica; assembly: GCA_964034765.1. NCBI lineage: Eukaryota > Metazoa > Chordata > Actinopteri > Gobiiformes > Gobiidae > Knipowitschia > Knipowitschia caucasica. The sequence continues at coordinate 28,803,359 of OZ035828.1, read as the reverse complement.
GCTCCTCACAAAGGTCTAGGATTTCTCAATAGGAGATTAATTTCGGAAGTTGGGGCCTTGTAAAAAAAAACTTTGAATGTGATAAATCACTTGTCCGTTATCTTGAATGACGTGCTACTTCAACCGCTCACATCGAAGCACACGACTCCTCGCTGCCTGGTGTGGTTTAACCGGAGCGGTTGACCGCACTTAAACCAAACTTTTCACAAAAAATGTACTCTTAAAACCCACATATCACAAAATGAAACCATCAACATTCAGCCTCTAATAGCATTAAACTTGACATCCGTGACTCAATTTGCTTCATGTCCGCCGTCTTAGTTGGCTTTGGCTGCCGTGAAACGCACATGCGCACGTTTGCATGCCATCATAAACAGCTGAGGCAGCAGATTTCAAGGGGGCGGTGCAAACCGCCGTTACACCGGCAATCCTGATTGGTTCATTATTGTTTGCTATCTTGAAGGAGTTTGCATTGCCTTTGATCCCGGACCCTTGTGTGAAGCTCAGAAAAACGCCTCTGCTGGAGTATGGCGGAACAACAAGGGTCTGGCGAGAGTCTCATGTGTAACAAATCCTGATTGTCAAAAGGAAAAGTGGCCAAAAGAATTTCAATCATTTAAGGAATAAACTCAATCTGCCCCTGAGGCCTCTGGTCTGTGGGCCGTTATCCGTTGCTCTGATCCCTGGAGAAGCCACGCCTGCCCGAGAGAAGTAGAGTTCCAGCTCTCCTCACATTCCTTCACTGTCGCCTCAAGGAGAAGGCCAGATCTGCAGATAGGCCGCCTCTCTGGCCCAGAACAAAGGATCAATAGCGTGACTTTGCATGTTCAGCTGTAATTCACTAAATACCGGGAGCGACTCGGCTGGAGGCAGAGGGAATAGAGACACCGAGTACAGAGAAAGGAGAGGATGGGAAGAGCAGAGTACAGTAATGTTTGCACACATAAAGACAGATATTGAATGAGACTACCTCCAGTACTCTATATATAGAGAATAATTAGGCTGGGGATCCGGGAGCCTATTCCATCTGCAAATCGCTATTGATCCGTCACCAGGTGTTAGAAAGAAAGCACAGTTTATGTTTCTGTTATTGCAGAACACGGGGGACACTCCCGGTGGTACACATCACTGTCATCTTTTATGTTGTTGTTAGAGGTCGGACGGCAATTTTATGGGAACTTTATCGAAAAAGAAAAAGACCATCCAAAAGGTTGTCTTTAGATTCAATTGAATTCATAATTTCTCTGTCTTTTTGTCTTTTCTAGTGGCTTAAATCATGCATGTGTTTTGGCCTCTTTGAAAAGTATGGACAATGGCTCTATGTGCATTTTCTGTGTTTGATTCTCTGATCTGTGTTGGCAAATCGACAGCTTTCTAAAGTACCCAAAGATAACTACTGTGATTGTTGTGATTTAGGGTTATAGAAAAATACATTGAACTGAATTGAATATTGCCACTACTTTTAGACAATTTCGTGTGAGATAATCAGACCACGGTTGACAAAGATGTTTTTGTTTCACAAGGATCAACCCAGAATATACACAGCAATTACTTGTGTCAGTTTCCATAGTTACCAGGACAGCTTTTTAACTGTCCTCACCAGATTTAAAGTACAGACTCTTTGGAATGAATGCAGCCTGTTCAAATTATTTTCCTTTTGCTATAGAATCCTGAATAAATGAAAGACAATATCAGCAATCAATGGATAGTGGCACAAGAACAGTTACTAAACAAAAACATAGGAGAAATGTGTTTCTTATTAAAGGCTCACACACCCACACACACACACACACACACACACACAAATACGCACACAATAATAATCATAATGATACAGATTTATACATATCGTTAAAGATGCTGTACTGCAATATTGTTCCTTCTCTCTGCATAAACTACAGACCCATTCATCCATTTTCCTCCGCTTTTTCCGTTGCCGGGTCGCCGTAACGGCAGTCTGAGCGGAGATGCCCAGACTACCCTCTCCACACTCACCTCATCCGGGTCATCTGGGAGAATCCCAGGGCGTTCCCAGGCCATCCTCCTGGAACCTCCCCAGGGAGGCATCCAAAACAGATGCCCACCTCAACTGGTTCTTCTCAACATGTAGAAGCAGCTCTGACTGCAGACGTTGCTCCCTCCTCTCCACAACAGTCTGAAACAGCTCTGACTGCAGACGCTGCCCCCAAAGAGAAAGCGGTAGAGAGACAGAAATTTGCCTGTCTGACCCTCACATCTTCTTTGCTTTTGGTTTAACTTCTCCTTCAGCAAATTCTATTGGGGATGGCTAAGATGATGGACTATTTGATATATATAACTATATACAAATATAAATTAGATTGTGATTGCACAGGGTCATATGGTCAGGAATATGCATACATTAAAAATGAAATACAAGGTTGTTGACATGAGTCCGTGGAGGCCTCTAACCCTCTTCACCTCTCTACTTACTTCTCTGCTTTCCCATTTTCTGGGCTCCACAGCCGCATGGTAAAGTCTGCGCAAATAAAGTCTAATGTGCTGCAGATATAGTGTCAGGGCAGAGGGAGGTTATCATTTACAGTATTTTTAGAGACGTTCGCCAGGAATGGGCAGTGAAGGAATGTGTGAGAGAGGTAGGAGCATAAATCACACTCTGGAAAGGTCTTTGGAGAGTGTGGAGACTCGTCAACTGAGGCCATTGTAACGTTTAGTTTTACATTTATGGTAGAATTCTACAGAAAAATACAGGACTCCACTCCATGGTCTGCATAGATGAATGTTTGCATATTCTCAGTCTTTGGAGCTCACTCAGGGCTGGCAGTCTTTCCATATGCGACACACATTACGCATCTAGAGTCAAGGGACTCTCAGTTCCAAACACAATAAATCATTACAATATGTATCACATTTTAACCCAGATTATTGTTATTCAAATCTAAAATATTTGATCATTTTTTGCAGTGTGGCTCATGGCTTCCATGTTGCTTGTGCCAACCACTGCACAATCTTGTCATGTGGTGAGATGGAGGACTCAAAATGCAGGAATGAAAATATATAAATGATTTAATAATGAAAAACAAAAGTCCAAGGTAACAGAACATCCAAAAAAACAAGACCAGGAACAAAGGCACGAACAATGACAATACAATGGACCAGCAACAAGGGGAGAGAAGCACAGGGTACATATAGACACAGACACAGGTGAAACACATCAGGGCAGGGCAGACAATCAAGACAGGGGCAAACAGGACAGGAAGTACAACTAAAACCAAACCACAGAGAACAATGTAAAAATAGAACAAAAATACAAAGATAAAACCCACACCATGACAAATCTTTAGACCGTAGATGATTTTTATGTAACGTCTTTCTTGTCTGATGTAGCACAAGACACTTACACTGCAAAAAAGGATATGATATGAGGTAATAAATGCTTTAAGTCTTTTTTTTTTTTTTTTATCTTAATCTGAGCACATTCTGACTTTGTTATAACAAGACTCACCAATGGGACAAAAACAAAAACAAGTGTTATTTCAAGAACTGCTAAGAGAGATATTTCTTGTTTTAAGGCAGTCAGAATGTTCTAAAATTTTGCTGTGTACATCCCTGTCTCCACCGGAAGTTGTCAAAATAAAAAATACAAATCTAAAGCGGTAACAAACCTTTACAGATCTAAAAATAAAAAGTGGACGCCATCAAACTGCCCCCCGTCATAACTCCAGATGGATGCTGCCAATAATACAGTACACTCACATTACACTCACATGCAAAACACTGCCACTGTCTCTGCTCCCGATTTTAGAGACTGAACTCCTGGTAACGACAGAAACCAAACATGAATAATTCAGGAGCACAGCAATTTCTGAAAAACTGTCGATCAACCGTCGCAAAAGGAAAAGAAACATTCAGACGAGAGCCATATCTCCAACACTGACCCAGGAAATGTCTCACGTCTGAGCCTCTCCCTCTGCTCCGGATCCTTCTCCTGGACTCCTGAATTCATCCATCTTTTAAAAACCAAGACAAAGAGATCCTATATTTGTTCACACAGTAGGGAAATTTCAGTGTTGCATCACCGGTTACAGAACAGTAGGAATGAGGAGCACACAGCACAAGATAAGTGAACAATAACACAAAAAAATTCTATGTGTGTGCGGGGGTTAGGCATGGATGACACACACACACAACATTACACAAAAGTAAAGCTGTGACCAAACATTTTGATCTTAGCAAATGAATGCACAGCAACCCGTGAATGTCAAAGGGGGTCGGCTTTAACGAGCTTTGCTCCTGTCTACTCCTTTTGGGCCTCATTTTTATTTGTACTGCTGTGGAAGTTTTGCACAGGCCGGGAGCATAAATATTGTAAACAACCCAGAGCTGTAAGTAATTAGTAAGTAATCTTTTAGTAATCTTTATTTTTATACCGCCTTTTCACTGCACATCGGAGTCTAAAAGCGGTTTACAATTGTTATTTTTGGGAGTGGGGTCGCCAGTACAGGAGGCACATGCCAGACACAGGGAGAACATGCAAACTCCACTCAGAAAGGCCCTGGTCCAACTGGGATTCGAACCCAGGACCTTCTTGCTGAGAGGCGAGAGCGCAATCCACTCAGCCACCGTGCCGCTGTAACACAATCAAACTGTGAGTTCATTAATTAGTAAATGTAAGTAGTAAGTAAGTATTGTTTATTTATATAGCGCATTTTACAGACCAAGGTCACACAAAGCGCTTTACAATGTTCAGAGTTCAGATATAGTTCCAATCATTCCACACTCGGTGATGACAGAAGCGAGTCGCCGAACACACTGGCGCATCAGCCCCCAATCAACACCATCCATTCACTCTCTCATTTACATTCATACCTATTGTGCATGTTTTTAGTGGTAGGGGAAACCGGAGCACCTGGAGGAAACCTACGCAGAAACGCAGAGAAAAAGCAAACTCTACTCAGAAAGGCCCTGTTCCGATCGGGATTCGAATCCAGAAATGTGCACATATACAATGAATAACTGAACCGATACCACCTGCAGCCGTCTGAAACCGTCTGCCCCGAATGAGGACATTACTGGATATGAACTAGACCAGAGTAAACAAAGACATATCTATGCTAGATAATACACAAATGAAATCAGTATTGATATGAGTCGCTCAAGGCTTCTCTTTGGCTTCAACTCTGATATTATGAAAAACCACATGGACACATCGTTCTTCCGCTCAGATATTGCCGAAGACATGTTAGAAGCACGTCTCCCATATACAGTATCCTTTTTTTCATACATTTATATAATTGTCTCTATTTGCATTATTTCAAGGTCTGACAACTCATGGCAGATGGCAATGACAATTCAAAACAAGAGAAAAAAAAGAAAGGATGCCCCAGCTACAATACAAAAAAGTCATGACAAAAGTAGATGGACAAACCAGAGTATCCAACAGACCAGATATAGACAGACAGGACACAGACAGAGACAAGATACAGACAAAGACAAACAGACAGGACACAACAGAGACAGAGATAACACAGACGGACAAGACACCGACAGAAAAGACAACATTCACTCCCATTCTCATTCAACTCACTCCTGGTGCTCCACTCCTCCAATAGGTCTAACAATGTTTGAAATTACTTTTACTTGTATGTTTATTGTTTATTATTTTTATTATTTATGGACAGTGTTGGGTTGATTGTTGGGCTTCATACATTGTTCCCCATACATAGTTAAAGTGTACTTGGTTATTTTTATTCCGCTGACAGGGTTCTTTCAAGGATTAAATAATATTTTAATGAGGACTTCCATTTTATCTAATCCTGGAACGTCTGCTTTTCCAGTTCTCCCATATATCAGCTGACCTCGCTGTCAACAGATCATATGTGCTGTTTTTGAATCCAGAGTTGACTCGCTAAAATCTTGCTCCTATAACTATTCAATGTTAATTCAGATTGCTATACTTATTTTATTTTATGTTTATTACCTCTTGCTTTACTTGCCATGCCGATATATACCTCACTGTCCACCTTGATGCTCAAATAAGAACGAACGAATAATACAATCTTATGACTTTAGCATAATAACGAAGCAAGTAAACAATCTCTAGCATTAGCATAACAAAGAAGATACTGTATATTATAGTGACAGTTTGGCTCTATATTGCACTTTCTGACATTATTGCACAAATACAGTCATTTCTACTGTGGCGTTTTCATTAAAAAAAATCTCATGTTTAAAAAGTCAACGTTGGGGTCAGTGTAATACAGAGCAAATATTGTGACAGCCTGAAGCCCAGAATCTCATTTCATCTTCTTCTAATTAAAGTTAAAACCGCGAGAATGTCAAGCGAGGTTATCTGTGATGTGTGTTCACTTTGCGGAAGAAAAAAAAAAAAAAAGCCATAATTCTAATCTTGCAATTTAACCTCAGTCAGAGCTCTGTGACAATGTGATGATTCACCACGATTACTGCAATTACCCTTTTCCCAATTCTGCAGATAAACACAGCTCCTCGCTAAAAAAAAAATGATAGCAAATTCTGCTTGGCCACATTTTCTGTTCCATTACCTTTGAAGAATGCTATGTTGTAATCTTTTCCACATGCTGAACATTTTCCACACTTTAAATACAGATTTGGAAGAACTACTACCACTCCATCTGTTTACTGTACATCTGTTTCTCCAAATGTGTTATAACTAGAGACCTGAAACATCACATTCCAGTTTTCAGGTCTCTGCACACACGAATCAAGCACAGGGTCGGGCCTCCTGCTGGGACTCTGAGGAGCACAGGGTCGGGCCTCCTGCTGGGACTCTGAGGAGCACAGGGTCGGGCCTCCTGCTGGGACTCTGAGGAGCACAGGGTCGGGCCTCCTGCTGGGACTCTGAGAAGCACAGGGACGGAGCACAAACTACACAAGGTCAGCTCATGAACCTGTTGTCGCCACGAGGCTTAAGGCAGTGATGTCGAGACTAGCTCTGAACACTGAGACTTCCAGCCATCCATTTTCTTCCCCTTAATCCATTTCTGGGTCGGGGGGGTAGCAGTCAGAGCTGCACCCAGTACACTTAGCACCAGCCCCTCACTGATCCTCCTGCAGGTGGTGAGTCCACAGGAGCTGAGATCTTTCAGCGGGAGCTTCGGGCAAAGTGGGGTTAGGGTTAGTATCTTGCCCAAGGACACAACGACAGTAGTCATCAGGGGGAGTCGTGAAGTAGGTCTTATGGTGAGCTCGAACCCACGACCTTCAGGCTCAAAGGCCGATGCTCCACCAACTGAGCCTCTGTCGCCCCTACACCGAGACTTTGGCTCCGGATATTCACACATTCTTTTCATACTCTTGCCACATTAAACTCATTCAGTGAAAGGAAGGGTTAAAAAGAAGGAAACTGAACCCTGAATCACTGTGAATTCTAACACGTTGCTCCGATCCATCCACCACTTTTCTATTTTTGATCACTAGGACTGGGACCAGGACAAAATTACTAGAACTCTCACAGCCGCCATTTTGACATCATTTTGACAGCTTATATCAAATCAAACTTGCACTCATGTGTAGTGTGTGTGTGTGTGTGTGTGGGAAGGGGCTTATATCATTACATCACCCCAGGGGCTACGAGCGGAAATGAACTCTTAAGCTATAACCTGGTACATTGTACACTGCCCCTGTCACTTATAATAAATGAACTAAACTAAACTAAACTAAAGCTTAAACTTGTATATATAACATGAAATAACAACAAAAACTGTTTGTTATGTTAAGCTAATGGTTACATGCTAGCTCTTAGTACAATGCAACGTTTAGGCCGATGCTACGAAGGGTGGGTGTGTGTGTGTGTGTGTGTGTGTGTGTGCACCAGGACCCCTCTACTTACCCTTCAAGATAAACCAACATAAATTACAAAAGGAAATGTATTTTGCGACACAATACGATGCACACAACGTATTTCCGAATGTACAGATGTGATAAACAAGTGTTAAATCGTTGATTATGAATAGTCCAGCATGAGACACATTCTCTCTGCATTTGGAGCCCGCATTAGCCTCATCTGCTTCTCTGCCCCATTTCTTTCTAGCAAGCACAGATATGAAATATTAACAAGCGGGCCGGCACCCTAACCCACATACTGAGGGCCTGCCGTTTTCATCCGGGAGCAGAGAGAACTGTTTTCTCTTTATACACAACAACTCATCTGACAAGCTGTAAATACTGCCACTCACTATTGGTTTCTCCGTACAAGCTTTCAAACTGCAGCCAAGCCCAGCGTTCCAGCACTAGCACCATATGCCATTTAGTAGATGCATTTTCCACATTATTACCCTTCAAAACACATCACTTCTCTCTTCCCCCATGAGACAATTACAACATTCAAACAAAAATAAGACCATAAAGAAAGGAAGCGAGTGGGAGTAAAGTAAAAAATAATACATAAATTAGGTGGGACACACATTTAAATTGTGTATATTTGATGTTGTATAGTTTCAATGGGTATGAATAGGGTCTGGTTAGTACTGTGATGGGAGACCTCAGTGGGGCAGCTGCAGCTGTAAAGTGCCAAACTGTTGTTGTGTCCTAAGGCAAGACACTTCACCCACATTAGAATGAGTCTGGTGTGTGTGAATTGTTGGTGATGGTCAGAGGGACTGATGGCACATAAGGGTTGCTTCAGTCAGTGTGCCTCAGGGCAGCTGTGGCTAACGGTCGTAGTTTATCACCATAATAAAATGTTAAGCGTCTCTACAATATGAAACAGTCTTCCTGAAAACCTGAGACAGGCTTCTTCTCTGACAATGTTCAAATCAAGGTTAAAACAGCTCTGTTTAGCTGTTTAGACAACTGCGGGATTGTATCTTCACTCTTTTAAATGTACTGCGATTACTTATGATGTAAATGTGTGATTGTTTCTGTCTTGTTTTGTTCAGCACTTTGAGTTGCCTTGTGTATGAACTGTAACCTTGCAAGCTGAAATCTTGTGGTATTTGTGATTTCACAAACACACGAGAATACATCTTGCAGCACTCCCGCACTTTTCAAGTAGAACCTCCCGGTGTGTTCTACCCAATCATGGGCCAGTCTTGAAGTTTAGGGCGGGATATCCGGGCTTGCCGAAAGCAAACAGTGCCGAGCCAAGGCAAAACAAACATGGCCACCCAGCAGGATGCATAGCTGAGGCTATCAAGTCAGTTTTAGCATAATCTCTATTTTCTTTTCTGAATGATGTTGTGTGGTGTTGGTGAGGTTGCCTTTACTCCGAAAATTACAAAAACATTCTAAGACACGGCAGTCATAATCCAAATTAGTCCAGCGCAACCAATGACGACACATTAATTTGTTACCGAGATTGGCTTAAGTCAAAACAGTGTCACTTCACCCAATCAGCTTGAAATATTCTGCTGCATGTCCCTCCTTTCCCCAAAAGGATTCTCCTGCAGATGTCCCAGATTGATATTGTGGAGAACTCACACTCACCTACACAGTCATCAGTCTTTATCCAGGTTATATGAACTATGTTATACAAATAAACTTGCCTTGCCTTGTAAGTAGAGTACTGTACTTTATGTAGTTGTATGTATGAGTAAAAATAAACAAAATACACCCTCATAATATAAGACCAGCGAGAAAACAGAAAGAAAAGAGAGCGACGGTGATGGCGGCGGTGGGGATGATAGTCGTTGGGACAAGCAAATAGGATTTGAAACGTAGCAAAACAGGAAGTCTCTGCGGGAGAAGGGAGTTGTCACTTTTCATTAGCTGCAGTTAAAGGGACGGGCCCAGACTCTCCTCCCTCTGCCGCAGACTCACACTGACACATGAAACACTACAGCTGCAGATTCAGTTCTCTGCCTTTGTGTGTGTGTACAGTAAATGTGTGTGTACAGTAAATGTGGTGCACGTTCGTCCTCTGAGTGTCATCCAGCAGTGAGCAGCATCTGCCTCTTTGTCTCCTGAGTCTTAGAACTGTTAGAACTGAAGCAAATCTTTCTTCATTCAGCTGGATCAAAGAAAAGCAGCAGTCTAACGTTGGGGACACGTATTCCTCTTGTTTCCTGCAGCGTCTCAAGGTTCATCCCTCTCCTCCAAGTGAGGACAGCCACACCTCAAGACGGTTCTCAAATGTCCGTTGATCTGAATGGGAGCAGTCAAAATGAAGGCTCTTGGAGTGGGAGTAGTTTCATAATTCTGGGGTCTTGGTGTTAAACATGAACACTGTAATGAATATCTGCTGGAGGTACCGAAGAATTTCACTGCATGAAAAGTACATGTGACAGACTATAATAAAATAAACTAAACTGCAAAAAGTCATGAAAAATAAGTCAAAGAATGTGGCAAGTTTGGTTTAATTTGAGCATTCTCTGACTGCCTTAGAACAAGATTTGCCAATGGGACAAAGCAAAGTTTTGTAATAAAAACATACAAGAAATGTCTCACTTGGATTAAGAAAATAAAGAAACAGTTCATGAAATAAGACTTAAGGGCTTTGTCCAACTGGAAAATCAGAAAAAGTCAGAATGTGCTCGACTTGAAATTAAAACCACTTGATATTAGCACTGATTGCCTTAAATTTGAACCCTTTACTAAACATGAAGTATTTGTATGCTTTCTGGTGTATAATATAAATTGAGAAACTTTGTGTTTTTACACTACTGCTGCTCCTGTCCTGTCAAATTCAGAGATTAAGATAGTATAGTGCCAAACAAACACTGATTTCACACATCATTCAAGTGTTCAAGGACTGATTTTGACTCTTAAGTTTAGAAGCAATTTATTGATGTTCAGCCTCAATCGAAATTGGTAAAATTCTGAAACTCTGGATTATTCACATGAGCTTCCTGCAGGACAAATTACCAAGATTTTACTCATGAACCTGAAATGTTAGCATCCTCAAAGCTTCTCGTGTCATTTCTGTCACATGTACCTTTTGGCAGCGACCGGTTTAACGTCCGACAATAATTGCGCAAACCGGCTCCAAAGGCACTTTAACCCCCAAATGTGCAACACAGCCTTAAGGTCATCGTTGTGTCGTCTCAAATCTATTCCCGCTCTGTCTCTGCTCTTCTTGTCTCTTCTTTCATTGGCGGCCCGGTACTGAGCTACCCATGGCCTAATACCGGAACGCTGACCGGGTGTTGGGAACCACTCCTTTTCAACATGAAATCACACAACTTGAATTCAACTGGGATATATTTATGAATAAAGTTTGTTTTTCAAAAGAAGCTGGTGCGGCTCATAACAAGTCTCAAACAGCAAAGAAGTATGATAAGCGATTCTAAAACTATACTCTGTAAATAATGAAGTGAGTCCATTGATTTTTAGTTTACCGTTTCAGCCCCATGTGCCGGTATCTCTGCCTCGTCTTTCTCTTACAATAATAACATCCTCACTTTCTCTCTTTTCACTGCTTTCCAGCGTCTACACTTTCTTGATAAGTGTAAAACTCAATATTGACGCTTCATAAGGAATTGGCCCCATCGCCGCTCTTGTGTCCGGCCTCTCTCCCAGCATGCATTTCACAAGGTTTACTTCTGCCTCAGCTCTCATTCACGCTTCTGTCATACATTCATGAATATAAAAAACTCCAACTGCCTGAAGTCAAGCTCGGCCTGTCTGAGCATGTTAGAGCAGAAATACAGCCGCTGCCTTTCTCTAACAATAAGACATGGGAGAGTTGGGGCACGGTCTAATAGGTTTTTACAAACAAACTGGGCTATGTGGCCACAGGGGTAAAGAAGGCCCGCGGTCACAAGGGTTTATTTTTTGAACTATGCCAGCCCAAATGTGGTGTAGTTCAACGCTCGGTTCAACTGGTGGCGCTAATGCTAACTTCAGCGTCAAACCTTGTTGTCCGAGTGAAGTTTCATGTTCCCACCACAACACATCTCCGACTCCCTACATTGAGTCCCCTCATCTGGGCTTTAGAAGCGTGCTCAGGCCCATCTCTCCCAACCGATTGCAGCAACCGATCTGGGCGTAGGCCCACTTTAAACGGGTACTAGGCTGTGCATGTGACCGCAGCCTAAACCAAGGCACATGCACAGCCTCAAGCCCTGTTAAAGTAGCCCACTTGAGCACAATTAAGAGACATAGGCCTGAGCACGGTTGTATAAAGCCCAGATGAGGGGGGCGATATGGGGGGGATTGGGGGCGATGTGATGGGGACATCATATTGGGCGTCACATTACGTCTTTTCCCGCTGCACCCGCTGTGACATGAATTTTTGCATACGTCTCTGAGCTCCCTCGCTAGTATCACACCTTTCATGTGAGCCCCTGGAGCGTGGTAATTGGGCACAAGGGAGATTTCTGATCCAGGGCTGAAGGGATGTGTTTCCCACGGGGTATAACCACCTTTTGTTTTGACCCTCGCGGTCACAGTGTAGTGTCAGTGTAAGTGTGCAAATAACACTTTGGACACTTGCTTTTATTTTGTTGCCAGAACACACCAACATACACTTATTTCCATCCTGGCTCTGATCACTCTGCTCGTATGCTACACTTTCTATCATTTCATTCTCATTGATGGCAGTTACACAGCCATTGACTGGTCCCATTATGCCATTATGAAGTGTCAGAGAGAAGTTGGTAACCTCACGGTAAAATGGAGTGACTGGGTCAAGTGGGATGTAGACATATAATCTGCGAGAGTGAATGATTCTGTGGAGATCTCAAAGCAAAGAATCACAATCATAACCTATATAATGCATTAAATGAGAGACATTTACAGCCAAAGTAACAAAGCGAATGAAAAAAAATAATGCATCAGTTTTATATAGTGCTTTTCTGGACAAGAAGAAATTACATTCATACTGTGTCAGACTTAGCCTTAGTTAAGATGAAGAGATCCCTTACAGTGGCAATAACTCAAACACAAATATTATACAATCTCCAACATTAGTATAATAAAGAAGCAAGTATAAACAAAATATCTAACTTTAGCGATATCAAGAAACATGTATTAAATATCTAACTTTAGCAAAGTGAACAATCTTGTATAGTTCAGTGGTCCTTAACTTGGGTTCGATTGAACCCAAGGGGTTCAGTGAGCCGGTGGCAAACAAGAAGCGACTGAAACTGACAACAACTGAAAAACTTGAATAAAAACTTGACATCTACATCAAGTGCATAATATATATATACATATATGTATATATATGTATATATATATATATATATATATATATATATATATATTTTTTTTTTTTTTTTAATGTAAGTATTTATTTATTTATTTGTTTCGATTGTAGACAAAAACAATACTACACATATTACAATTAAATTTCAAATAATTGTCGTCTTGTCTCACAAATGAAAAGGAGCAGAAAGACGAAAAAAAAATCTTATGTTGCCTGCCGCCTTTCTTAATACATGTACAAATTAAATTTAAAAAAAATTAAAAATAGAAAAAAATAAGATGGCCTTTAGCACTTCTTCAAACTGTTTTTATTTTATGTGTTTTTGTTTTCATAATTCTTTGTTTTTTATTGTTTTTTTCTAATCATTCATTTCGTACGATTTCACTGTTGTTGCTTTGATTTTTTTCTTAAACATTTTTTATTTCATAGTCAAATTGATTCCATAGTTTTACTCCGACCACTGATATTCCCATGTGTTTCTGGGTGGTTCTGGCAAAAGGGACAGAGAAGTGTAACTTCCTTTTACTGTCCTGGTTAATATTGAGAGAGAAGAGCTGTTGTGCAGCTGCTGGCAGCAGAGAGTCTCTGGCTTTGTACATCACAATGAGTGACTGTAGTTTGATCAGATCCTCTTGTTTTAACAGTTTTGATTGTATGAATAGGTTGTTTGTGTGTTCTCTTGAGTCCACTTTATGAATGATTCTCACTGCTTTTTTTGTAAGAGGATTAGAGGATGTATGGTGTGTTTGTATGTGTTTCCCCAGACTTCTACACAGTAGGTATATATATTTGTAAGCATAATTTTATTCAATATACCCAAAACAGTATGAATTTGAAAGTACATTTGGAACACAAATCAAGTTCTGCTCTTCAGAAGCGGCAATGTATATATTTTTCCTCTAGATGTCAGAGTTACAATCTAGTCTGGGCTAGTTCAGAGGCTTTGACACATTTGAAACAATCTAGTAATGAAAGCCTCAGTGTGCTACGGAGCTTCATATGTCCATTACTTGGAATTGATTTCCCTAAAAGAGGGGTTTGGTGAATGCAAATATGAATCTGGTGGGGTTCGGTACCTTCAATAAGGTAGAACCACTGATATACAGTAATTGTATGTATCCATCTAGTACTAAATACATAGTGTGTATACATCTGTTCATGTTGCTGCATGAGGTTCTGGGTCACAGTGACAGTGGACACTGTCAGTGTATAATATCAGAATGTGCAATATAGAACCAGATTATTATTGCACAGATGAGTAAAGTGACAGTGACACATGTGGACAGTACAGTACATAATATTCTAATGCACTTATTACACTATACATTCATGTAACTAACCATTGGATGAAACAGCTCAGATCTAGGATGACTAATGAATCCGCCCAGAAAGATAGTGCTCAGTGAAGTGCTCTGCTCCCAAAGAAGACGTCCATGAAAACACAAACCAATTACATTAACATTTACTCTCTCTCACACACTCAGGCTAAAACATCACCTCTTCGTGAAGAGTTCATCGATTAATTGAAACTAATAAATTATTGAAGTCTCTCTGGTCTCTCTCTCTCTGGTCTTTCTGGTGTCTCTCTGATCTCTCTCTGATCTCTCTCTGGTCCCTCTGGTCTTTCTCTCAAACAAGACAACTTTCAGCAGCAATAAAAGTGAAGCAGAATATTAGAGTTTATCATAAACTCAGATCTAAATAACTAATTAATTAACTGAAAAAAACCTCAACAATATTTTACTATTAAAATAATCCTCGATTGCGCTGCCGTTTCTGATCTTTCCTTGAATAAGTTCTTAAACTATAAGATAACTATTTATTCTAAGTATTCATGGATTTATTCACGGTTTAAAACTGTTTGTCCAGATTGGATGAATAAATAATTAACATTTTTATGAATATTTGATCTTTTAAATATTTGATCATGCCTACAGGGATTACTAGCACTGACCGTTCATTCAAACTCATTCTTTCCAAACAACTCAGGTCAAGTCAGCGTTTTCATCTTTGCAATTATGTCAGAATGTGCATTATTGTGTCCACTTTACTGTCCCAGACCCTCATCCTGCAAGATGTTTTACCTGCTTCTTTATCATACTAATGCTAAAGATTTCATACGTGCTTCTGTATTATGCTAACAGTGGCGAAGCTAGACTTTTAAAATAGGGGTGGCAAAGATTTATTTGGGGGCTCAATATACATGATGATCTTGATCTTCACCTGATTTTTGTCTCTTTTGAAAAATAAAATTGTTGTCTCTATACAAACGTTGGTTACGTCTTGTGGAGAAAAGAAACATTGATAGAACAACTACATTCAACAAAACTAAGCTGTATTTGACACCGAAAAACATTGCTAGCCGCTGATGAATTGTAGACTCAAACCTGTCAGCACTTGATATTTCTCCTCTACAGTCAAAATGTCATTCAAACTAAATGAATATAGTTTTTTTTTAATGATCAGACCTATAGTAATGGATCAGATAAATAAAGTTACTTGTTCTCAATCAAATTTATTTTACTTTTGTTGTACTTGTGTCACTTGTGATAGTAATGTTGAACAATTTGGCAAAGAATTCAAAACGAAGGCCCTTTTAAGCGAACTGGATTGCTGTCAGTTAGTTAAATACATAAAACCTTTTGCAGAGACCCTCTCCTTAAACATTCACATTTCCTTAATTTATAGTTGAAAACGAAGGCTATGTACTATGCTACGTACTAGCAGTTTACGTTCTTCAATTATCTGATGTCAGTGATGCAGCAGCGCAAGATGCATTCACTTGTGCTCGGAAATTAGACATTTTTCTTCTGCAATGTTCATAAAATTCCAAAAGTTCAATATTTTCAGTGGGTTGGCACGGGGGGTGGCAAGGACTTTGTCTGGGGTGTCAAATTCCAACCCAACCACTGCCCATGGCTCCCACACAGATGCTAAAGGTAGAGATTTTATACTTGCTTCTTTATTATGCTAAAGTTCTTTTGTTTTAGTATAGAGATATTGTTCATTTATCTTGTGCTGTGTGCTCCTCAGTCCTCCTGTTCTGTAACTACTGATGTAACATTGGCATTTCCCCACTGCGGGACCAGTGAAGGTCTTCTTTCTCAGTCCCAGTGGGAGACATTCGCTCCATATCATATCTACATCATTGGGTGTGTGTGGATAGGGAAGTCTGGGCGTCTCTGCTTAGACTGCTGCCCCCGCGACCCGGCAACGGATAAAGCGGAAGAAAATGGATGGATGGATGGATGGATCATTGATGCTGTCATACGCTGCATCGACAGAAGCTGCAGATGATAATTGGTGTCTGGGTCAATGCCATCGTCCTGACTCTATGGGAGGAGGTGTAGAGTAAACACATTGATTTATTTACTTTTGATTATAGCGGACATACACTCAGCGACACTGACACCAGGAGAAACCAACAGTGGGATCTGAATATGGACCAGGGGCTGCTGTCCATGGGCTCCTGGTCAACTGGGTGAAAAATATGACAAGAATGGAATAATTTGAAGTATGTTTGTTATTGAAATGTTTGTTATTGTAGTCTATTTTTTTCACATTTTATAAATATTTCAATTTATTTTCGCTCTCTATCCAAAAGCTGATAGAGAGGCACTAAGCAGTTAGTAAGTTATATGTATTTAAAGAAATACTCCAACCTTACAACAAAGAGCTTCTCTAGAATATTAGAAAATTGTTGCAATAGCGATAAAGTTCCATGGTGAACTCATGTTGGTCACTTTTGTACACATGTATTGTCAGTGAGGCTCTCCGGTGTCTCTCTGGTCTCTCTCTCGGGTTTTGACAATGTTCAAATCCAGGTTTAAAACAGTTCTTTTTAGCTGTGCATAGAACTGAGTGATTTTATCTTTTCACTATTTTCATTGTACTGTGATTCTGTATTATTTCAATGCCTTGTGTATTTGTATTTATTGTTTATTTGGTTGGGACAGTATGTTAATGAACACATCACTCCGGATTGGAGCCATGGACTAATTTCTATCCGTTGTCCCACATCCGCACTCACAAACTCACACTCAATGCACTCTGAACTATTGCACATGTTTTTAGTGGTAGGGGAAACCGGAGCACCCGGAGGAATCCTACGCAGACACAGGGAGAACATGCAAACTCCACTCAGAAAGGCCCTGTTCTGACCAGGATTTGAACCCAGAACCTTCTTGCTGAGAAGCGAGATGCTATCCACTCTGCTACCGTGCCGCCCGTGTGTGACTGTTTCTGTCTTGTTATACAAATAAACTAGCCTCAATATATGTATAATTACATTTGCCAATAGCATTAATATTATTGCGATAGGCTCACTGCAAACTAAACTGTTCAATGGGTCAATCTTACTTCAAGCGGCAATAGAATAGATGAACCAATAGATGAACCAAAAATGTTTGTTGGAAGCTTTGTGAATGGAATAATAACATAGGACAGGGAAGACTATGTAATGCCGATAATGGTTGGAGATATAACTAGAATCAATCTCTAATTACAGATTATACATTATGCAAACAAATATTATTCAATAACTGCAGACAAAATGGGCATTTTGGACTTAACACATCACCTCCAAAACAGCTGTCTGTTGCGCTATTTATAGTACGGGCGTGAACAAATCGTGTATAAATAGCACCTGCCCCTTCACTGGACAAACAAGCTGGAACAAAACAAGAGTGGGTCTGTGAACATTCGGCAGCAACGGCTGCGGACATTTCAGGACTTTTTCATGTCATTGACCCAAATGTAACACATCAGAGCAGTTTACTGTGGAGTGAGCCTTTTATCTTAAAGCTGCATTACCTCACTTTATTTTGGAATTCATTACAAAAATTCAATCCATATCCATGCAGTGCATTGGGATATACGTCCTTTTGAAGAAAAAGTAGCGCTGGTTTGTGCTGGCGTGTCATTTTATTTTAGATCGAGTTTTTGTGCAACAAGGAAGAGAATGTGTTTCGGGTCCAGATTGTGACCAATCACAGCGGACCACTGGCCCCCACTTTCTTGAGAAAAGCCACAGGTCTCTGGTTAGCACAGACAGCTGAGGTAAACAAGCGGCGGAGGCTAACCTGAAACTCCCCGTGTCTCCATGACCTGTTACTGCTTACACAGTGAAACAGACATCCAAAAGAAAGTCTCGTTCCTCCGCGCTTCCCGGATTATCATTCTATGGTCACGCCATCCACGTGCAAATGTGCGATCCATATTGTGAGACGTGAGCTCCGTAAAGTTAACAACAGCACATGAGCACAGGCTGAGTGGGGGGCGATAGCTTCATGAGTGTGGGGAGGGGGAGCAGAAAGAGCAAGGCCAGCGCTTACATTCGAAAATTTCACAAAGTGAGTTAGTGCAGCTTTAACAATGGTATTCTGAAAAACTTACAAAAAAAAGTTACGTTTTCCACCAGAATGTATTAGGTTTTTACCTTTTCTTACTCTTAAAAAGTGCTAGAATGGGTTAATATACCATGAAATACAGCAAAAGCAGTTTGTTTAATGCATGGATCTATGATAGATCTGGGACACTAAAACGAAAAAGTCTAGGTTATGAAGACCAAACGGGACAGACGCTTAGCCTGGTCTTACCATACCATCGTACTAAGTTCACTCAAGTATATGTGTATATAGATGTAGGGAAATGATAATTGCTGAGTAGTCGCTTCCAAAACTAATTTCACTGCAGTGGGAGTCTTGGTGTTTAAGTAAAATAAAGACAACGTCGCCCCAGAAGCCATCAGGGGAGGTCACTACGTCTGCTACAAATATAATGAATGAAAGAGCAGAGTTAAAAAAAAAAAAAAAAGAAAAGAAACTGGGGACTGGCGCTTACATTGGGGGTGGAGAGATCCAGGGGCTGGCTGTCTGTCCGACCCCTCCTCTCTCTCCCTCTCCACTCCTCCGGGTGGAAACTCATCCTTCAGCCTCGGCGGCGGACATTTGAGACGCGGACTACGGGACTTCACGGACGCGCTCACATTGGTCCGTCTGTCCAACCGTCGGGGACTACACGGGCGCAGAGACGCAGGAAGTGCCGCTCTCTCACGCCGCGTCTGAAGCAGGCTGCACCGCGACACTGAACCCCTTCCTGTGACTATACTTCCTCGCTAACTTTGGAGCTCTATAAACCCAACCAAACCAAACCAACCCTCTCCAGACGCCAACCAGGGGCGCAAACAGGAGATCTGACACCGCGCACTCTTGCCTATATTTGTCCGCTGTGCAAGAAAGGGGAACGACTATCTGCTCTCCCCACACTGTCGCTACCTCCGCTGCCACTTTCCTGCTTTTTACCCTGCCTTTACGAGAGGAGACGAGGATTTTAGCCACGTATAAAGGATATATACCCCAACCCTGAAGCTGATTGAATGGTCAGTATAGTGTTTTTGCCTTGTTATTGTCTGACGCGCTGGTTTTGCTTCGCTGTCTTTACGCGCAAAATATTAAACAACATAGAAGACTGTCTGGGTTTTGCTGTTGTTGTGTGTGTGTTTTTTTTTTAGTTTTTTTTTTTAGCAGGACTGGACTGGGGCAAGCTGTGGTTTGGCTGAGCATATACACCTCTCTATATGCTGTGATTCTCAGTAGCGTTGGAAAAGGCACAGGGTATTTTTAGGCGCAGCGTTATTAGCTGGCTCGCTGGGCTTCTAATCTCAGCCAATGCTCTCTCCCTGTTGTGTGCTGTAGTTCCAGTCTTTGCCTTCGCCCTGTTTTTGTGTGCGTCCTCTCTCTCTCTCACACACACACTCACTCTCTCTCTCTCGCGTAATATAGACGAGAGACCACTGTGGCGATGCCAAATAACGCCACGCAAAAGAAAGCAGATCGCATTCGCCCAGCTCTGGCTCCAAGGCGGCTCATTCCACTGGCGTCCGAAGGGAACAGGTGCATTGTAAAACCGAGCCAAACCAGGACAGGACAGGACACGCTGGACTCGGGCTGCATGCTGGGAATGCCACCCTGCACTGGCCAGGGTGAAGGCGTGAAGGCTATATTCCGTGTACTTCAGAGGCTATTTTAAGTATGGCTGCTCAGGTCTGCAGTTGCCTTAACACTAGAACTCTTAAGAGCAGTCAATTTGACGGGTTTTTAGTTTTGGAACTGTAATTACCCAGCTCATGTACCCTATTTTTATCTCCTTAACTTTGTGACATGTTCTGTGTCTTATAGTTTATTATTTGTAGTAGTAGTAGTTGTATTAGTAGTGCTGTTTTATCTCAGAAGACTTCACAACGTTTTTTATTAGCCAATAACAAATCAGAGAATGAACCGTTCAAAGGAAAAAAAATGCAATGATAAAAAAAACACATAGAATATTAAATCAAAATCAGAGTCTGTTTTACGTTGGCTGCTACCGTCTCTGCCTGTATCCTCATCAGTCAATGTGCCGCTGGAATTCTTTTCAATGAAAAATATCTGTTTGTTGAAAAAAAACTCATACACATGTTGGCAGTAAAGACTTAAATTAGAATAAGACATGGAACACATTAGCAGAATGTGTTATTGTTAACTTTTAAGGCATACAAATCTTCATCAATAGCCATTTTCTATTTCGAGTTGCTTCAGTGGTTTTGCATACAGTCTTTTTTGGATTTCTCTTGTACTTTAGTTGTTTAATGTGAATTGTTTCTTATTCATGACTGGATTTTGCCGTTTGGGGCATTAATTTTGATATTTTATTGAGATAATTATTATTATACACTCACGTTTAAGATATTTGATATTGAAAATGTTTATGTTCTCATGCATGTCTTTAGTGGCATCCAGTTTAAGATTAAGAGATCCTTTATTCGTCCCACTGTGGGGAAATTTCCGTGTTGTATCACAAGTTACAGGCGGTATGAATGAGGAGCATACAACACAAGATAAATTAATAAGAGCTCCATACTAAAATAAAATGTCTAACTAGCATAAAAGAAGAAAGTATAAAACCTTCATCTTTAGCATAATAAAGAAGCAAGTAATGAAAAAAGTCTAATTTTAAAATCACGTTCGTTAAAGAAGTTCAAATTGTACCATGTTTTGGTCGATTGGGGATATCTTTAGGCAAGACAACCAACTTTTGACAAGGCAACTCAAAATGTTGAACAAAATGAGATCAAAACATTAAAAGGCATTGAAATCACAGTGCATTAAAAAGAGTTTTAAAAAAAATACAATCCTCCTGTTGTTGTCAGTGTCAGTTTTTAACCTGGATTTGAACATCCTCAGAGAAGAAGCCTGTCTCACATTTTCAAGAAGACTATTTCAGATTTTAGCTGCATAAAATCTGAGACACTGCCTCTCCATGTTTTAGTCCTGACTCCTCCACAACAGCATCATCACAAGACAGGCATTTACTACTAAGATTTTAAACACAATCTTATAAAAACTCACTCATAGCTAATTCTATGGGTTAGGGTTCGTTTAAATTGAAAATCGCTACGTTTCCCTTTGGTTTGAACACAACTTTTATCCCATGTCCCCCGCTCCCAGAGGCTCACCCCACTCTATAGTTCATCACTTTCTCCTCTGCTCTCTGTCATTGGAACAGCCAGTCTAAATAAGGTTAACGTGTTTAGAGGTGAGGAGGGTGTTTGGGCCTGCTCCTCCTGATTCCTCTCACGTCTGCTTTGCCATGGAGACGTTTGACAGCCTGCCGCGGCATGGGGATGTCTCCTCCAACCAAGAGACCAAGACCAGAAATTAAAAACTGATGAGAGAGAATATGAGAGACTCCGATCCGAGGGGAACGGCTCTGAATGTGTCCCAGCCTTTTTTGTAAGAACTGTTTCCTAATTTTCCCGAGTTGGATGTATTCAGTCTTTGATTTTTGAGACGGAGTGGTGGAAAAGCGTTGATTCTCTTCAGTATTGTCATATTTTGTGCATGTAATTAAATGGATACAGTAGAACAAAGTATGGAAATATTTAATTCATTATAATTATTTGCTTTTATGACTCTAGTCTGTTGTGTTTGTTGGGACTGGCCTCCTGCTGGTCCCAGAGTCAGAACACGGGGATCCAGCATTTCATATTCATGCAAGTAAAATCTGGAACAGTCTTTCTGAAAATGTGAGACAGGCTTCTTATCTTTACTTTACTTTACTTTAATTCAATTTTAGTTTATGTGTGTTTGGACTGAACCAAAACTGAGTCAAAGTTAAAGGATTTACGAATGGTTATATTCAGAATACATTGAATTATGGTTGTTTTGAGATAATAATCTATAAATGAGGTATAACATGCCATGTTCTACCATCCGTGTTGCCAATCAATAGTAATAATTAAAAATAATAGCAGGGTCCTGAAGATGATCTGTCGGGCCGCATTTGACCCATGGGCCTTGTGTTTGACACCTGTGCCCTCAGGTCTGTGAATAAGATTAGAGAAGAGACCCTTTATTCCTCCCACGGTGGAGAAATTTCAATGTTGCAGCGCACATACAGCCCACAGAGAGCACACAGACTATACAATACGAGTCGCTAATAAGTTCTTTATGGAAATAAAACCTGGCATTTCCTTTCATACATTTGACCTGTAAGGATTTAAGCAGACAGAGACGGATCGTGGTGTGCCAAACTCTGGAAGTTTATTTAAGTTTCTCTCAAGTTCCACTAGTTTACTCTGTTTCTTTCTCTCAGACAGAATAAAGGCAGTACACAGTTTATATAGTCATTGTCACGTCACACATCGAAAGACATACGTGTCACAAAGAGACAGTCAAATCATAGTCATAACATGGAGTCCTTGTAGAGTCCTTGTACAGTCCTGCACGTAGGCCATATTGCTATCTAATACTAATACCCTCCCCTTTGATCACATAATCACATGTGATCACTCAAATCGATCAATCAATAAAGTGGAAAAAGAAAAAAAAAAAAAAATCCCAAAAAAAAACTTCAAAAAATTATTAAAAACAAAGAAAATGTATGCATTAAACTCATAATCATCAAATCAATATCAGTGGATTTTATCCTCTATCCTGGGAAAAAATAAAAAACAAAAATAAAGTAAATAAACAAACAAAAAACAAATCAAAAATAAAAACAAACAAAAACTATTGGACACACAAGAACTCAGCAGATTCAGTCAAAACACAGACAAAAACGAGCTGAGTCTCAAATTTGAAGCTAATTTCACTTTTATTACTCTATACTTTTATTCTAATGACAATTGTTTACACTACACTCAATCTTATTTCACTTTATTATTTTCACTTTTCAATCTTAGACTGTGTACTTTACTTTTACTATTCACTATAGTTTAAAACTATTCTAATCTATTTACAAATATGTTTGCATATTTGCTTCTATTGAGCCATATTCTTAAACATACATTTTAATCTAATAAATCTCTCTGTGGTATTATACTCTAATTATCAGTGGCATATTGTTAGTGGGATTTTGCTCCATGTCTATTCTCATTCTCAGGAATAAAACTGTGAACAGCTGGAAACTTCTCAATATCTAAATATCTACTATTGTGTTTTTGTGCTATACCCAAATACATCAAAATGCTTTTAAATGCTTTTGAATCTCTGTTGGTTGTAATCTATCTCATTAATCTAGGCATTAATCTAGACTACACTTATATGGACTTTTGCATTGTCAACATTCACTCATGTTTGAACACAAGTGAATTTGGCAAGTATCTAATAAAACTGTACATAAACTGTAATTAACTTTATCTACTTTTGAAGTAAATGTTTGTGAAATGGTCCCTTTACCATTTGATATTAGCACTGGCTACAAATAATCTCTATTTTTGAAAGAATCTATGGTTGATGCATTTACCTATTCCTATTTCTACACTATTGTGACTCCAAAGTTTGGCTGCAGTTTGAGCCAAGGCATATTCCTAATTTGTGACTTCTGTCACTTTTAATATCTCTAAAATACTCTGATTCTAATATTATAGCTGATCTATCAAAAGGATAACATTGTAGGGTACTATTTTAACTCTTACGTGGAAATATGTTTATGAACAACAAAGGAAGTCAAATTCTACTTTTTTACTACTATTTAACATCTACTAAAACGCTACAATACTTATACTTTATCATTTTCAAAGTTTTTGTCTGTCAGATGTCTGAATACTTAACATGTATATTGCATTTGTCACAGTTGTGGTTCTGGTTGTAGCAATAGCATCGGCAATAGACGTTTTCATTGGCTGGTTCTTGTTCTGCAAATGGCTGTGTCCAATAGATCATCAGATGTCCAGAAGCTAGGGACAAACAAAAACAAAAGAAAGAATCATGAGTATCTCTCTCATTTAGCACTCATCAATGGCATGATTTTAATAATATAAACATCACTCCCCAGTTTTCTCTCAGGTCCTCAGGGTCCTCTGAGGGTCAGTCTCAGTCGTCATCAGGTCAGGTCATAGAGAGATGTCATCTTGGACATCAGTAGGGTCCAAGCCATGGTTTTGGTCTCTCCAGTTGGACATCAGATCTCCAGATACAGTCTTTTCACTTGAAGCACATCAGGTCATTTGCGATGCACTTCTGGTCAATGGTGCAGTGTCTCAGTTCCTGTACACAGCTTGTAATGCAGTAGTTACTCTCTATGGTTAAATCACTTTGATTCTACTTTAACACAATTTCTATTCATGCTGTTGCTAAGGTCTCTCAGACAAAAAGCAAGCGCAGTTTACTTCTCTAATTTGTGTTTTTATCAGATCTAATTCTAATCAATGTAATTACTTCACACAGTACAAAATCAACAAATCAAAAGTGTCAGGACAGAGGTCAATTATGTCCATGACAATATAGAATTCAAATGAACATTTCTGGTCTCAAAAAATACTGATTCAAATAAAGATTCAAGTGATAGACAATTAAAAATGTGTGTACATTGGAGTAAACTTTTAAAATGCTTTTTCTCATGTTCTACTTTTTCATGTATCTATATGTAAATGTGAATGTGTGAGTGTATGAGTGTATGTGTGTGTGTATATGAATTTTGGGGTTGTCTCTCCAGACTCCACGAACCACCTGTAGGTCTCAAAGGTCACACTGTGGTGATGTAAACCACGTAGACACACTTTCAACTCCCTCTAGGTCTCTACCTGACGCTCCACCCATCACGTCTCCAGATACCTCTCTTTCATGGCCCCGGTCTCTCTCACACCCACTCAGTTCTGCAGTGGCGTGGGGAGGGGCAAGGAGGTGGCATTTCCCTTTGCTCTTTGATCTGTGACCTGTGGCTGGGTGGGCTTTGCGCTGTCCAGTGTCCAGCAGTCCAGTGACCCTGTACAGTGTGTGCTCTTGGTTCTGGAAAACAACCTTATAGTCAAATTAAAAACAACAGAGATTGTGAATGAGATTGTTTTTCTCTCTGAAGTCTAAACAATTTTGAAGCGCTCTTGGCTTTCCCAAGCGCTATGTAAATAAAAGATTACTTATTATCTTACTAATGATGACATTTAAAACCAGAAACTCTCAATATAAAAAAACAAGACTCAAATCTCTTAAACCTTCAAACTTTAAAATATGTATTATGTACTTTTGTACTGTGTGATTAATTATCTATGCGTCCTTGGGTTTCTTGAAAGACGCCATGAAATGAAATTATGAAAAATCTCTATAAAAATGAACATTAATTTGTAAAAACATTTAAAACAAAACTTGAAATCAAACAAAGATTTAGCTCCAGCTAAACTGGATTTGGTTCAATAAAACTCAATTGTGCGTCGGAGCTGCCTCCTCATGTCTCTGAGCAGCAGCAAGGTCACGCGTGTAGTCAAAACAAAAACAAAAGTCACCACTTGAATGTGAATTGGGTGAATTGGGTAGTTTAACTTAATAATATAATACTTTTACAGCCTAATTCTCTCTTTCTTTTTAGACGAAGTCTACAATCATTAATCACTTTTAACAGATTCTAATTTAAATGTTTGAAAAACGGCTTTTGTAACTAAAATAAAAAATACATGAAAAAATTCTCACAAACAGCTATGAAATATATCAGAGATACAATAATGGACTCACAAAATAAGCAGCAGATTTAAAAAGAAAAGCAAAGCTTTTTGTACTAATCTTTGGGTTTCAAAAACATACTAATTCAAAACTTCTTCACTAATGGTGTTTAAAAACGTTTAACTGTGTCTAACACAATGTTCAAATGGCAAATTTAGCAAATTTAACGGAATAACAACTATGAAAAGCCAAATTCCTAAAGCAGTAGCTTTGCTTCAGATTCACAGCCAGAGCAGCGAAGGAGGGGGCCGTTTCCCTGACAACGGCAGCAAGATAGAGATGTGCACACACACAGGCAAAAAGATACAGAAGAATAACTTTCAAGATTACTTTGTTAAGCGAATATAACTGATGTTGTTCTTTATACTTTTGTCATTTATCAGCCTGAAATTCGTCAATTTCAAAGCTTTTGTAACAAAGGCCTCCTTAACACGTTTCCCTTTTTATTGCTTTTATTATTACACCATGGTTTCTCTCAAAGGGACTTTAACCCTGAAGCTTCTTCTCAAAGGGACTTTAACCCCGAGGCTTTTCTCAAAGGGACTTTAACCCCGAGACTTTCTCAAAGGGACTTTAACCCCGAGGCTCAAAGGGACTTTAACCCCGAGACTTCTTCAAAATACAATTTAGAGAGTTTGACAGACCCCAAAAAACAGACCAAAATTTAGCTAATATCCAATTATGCAGACTTTACATATTAAAAAAGGTGTCTGCTTACCTTATTCTTGTCAAACCGGTTCCAAGGACTGTCCAAGAGGTCTGCCAACTCTTTTCCGCGTCGGAATATTCAATTTAAAAAACAAAACAGAGAAAGTGAGGGAGCAAGAGCAAGCCCATCCAAAAGCGAGCCCTTTCAGCGTCCGCTGGGATTTCTCCCCTTCCAGATAACGTGCTGTTGCTCCCACACGCCGAAAAAAAGAAACAGGAAATTCCCTCAAAACAATCCAGAGAATGGCACAAACCGAGCCGCGCATTCTCCACCAAATCTGTAAGGATTCAGCAGACAGAGACGGATCGTGGTGTGCCAAACTCTGGAAGTTTATTTAAGTTTCTCTCAAGTTCCACTAGTTTACTCTGTTTCTTTCTCTCAGACAGAATAAAGGCAGTACACAGTTTATATAGTCATTGTCACGTCACACATCGAAAGACATACGTGTCACAAAGAGACAGTCAAATCATAGTCATAACATGGAGTCCTTGTAGAGTCCTTGTACAGTCCTGCACGTAGGCCATATTGCTATCTAATACTAATAGACCCACACCCAGTTCAAGGCCTGCCTCTGGAGAACATCTTCATAGAGATTACGTTGAATCGTGTATAAAAACAATTCCACTGTATTCTGCAGAATTATCAGTCATAAAACCTCTTCACTGCAGGTTTAGGTCCATGTAAGGTTGGAGAAATCATGAAAAA
The DNA here is from genome assembly GCA_964034765.1 of Knipowitschia caucasica. Classification (NCBI taxonomy): domain Eukaryota; kingdom Metazoa; phylum Chordata; class Actinopteri; order Gobiiformes; family Gobiidae; genus Knipowitschia; species Knipowitschia caucasica. Next base: position 28,775,869 of record OZ035828.1, on the reverse strand, counting down.
CTGTTTCAGTTATTATTCAGTTGCGATTCATTCATTAACTTACTACATTCCCACTATGTTTTTACAGTTTAAATCAGTTTAAATCCGAGAAGCCTACATGCAGGCAGGAATTATCAGGCTTTACACTTCTTTTGTTTATCATCATGTATTGTCTCAGCAGCTGCCTTCCACACAACTAAATAAATGCGACTGTTAAGTAATGGAGATTTCTGACTGCTCCCATGGGTGCCATTGACTCTCAGCCTGAGCTAATAGTATAGTATAGAAGTGGCTTAGAGGAGCATTTCCATAGGACCTCCAGTGGATTCAGACCAAAACCCTTAGGAGTCCATCGCTGCCTCCATTCTCTCCATTCTCTCCTATTCTCCTGCACCCTGTTCTCCCATCAGTCATGTAAATACAGGCATCCTGCAGCTGATCACACTGGCTTTGTGTGTGTGTGTGTGTGTGCACGTGCAGATGCGTAAACAAGGCCTGGGGTTGACAGTGTAGGCACGGTGTCTTTTCTCCTCAGCTCAGAACATGCCTTGTTGTTTCTCAGGGAGCTGTAGAAACTGGTCTCTCTGTCTCTCTTATCGCTCTCTCTCTGGTCTCTTTTTGGTCTCTCTCTCTGGTTTGTCTCTCTCGGGTCTCTCTCTTGTTGCTCTCGCTAGTCTCTCTCTGGTCTCGCTCTCCGGTCTGTCTCTTTCTGGTCTCTCTCTTGTTGCTCTCGCTGGTCTCTCTCTCTTGTCGTTCTCGCTGGTCTCTCTCTGGTTTTTCTCTCTGGTCTCTCTTTCTGGTCTGTCTCTCTGATCTCTCTCTTGTCGCTCTCTCTGGTCTCTCTCTCTGATCTCTCTCTCTGATCTCTCTCTCTGGTCTCTCTCTCTGGTCTCTCTCTCTGGTCTCTCTCTCTGGTCTCTCTCTCTCTCTGCTCTCTCTATATCTGCACAGAGGGCTCCAGGGACAGACATGGAAATAACAGTAGCAGTCATGACTCGTGCTGATAACTGGTTGTCAAGACATTTTCCCAAAAGGTCCTTCGCTCCTGTATAAACACCACGTCATCCACCTCGTCCTTGCTAAATAAAGCAGGTTTTGTGTGGAAAAACCTGGTTGCGTCTCATTGGTCTCACTTTATCAGGCTTCAGTGTTGGAGACAGTTGAAATGACAAAGCGATATATAAAGCGGACTGTGGCTGTCTGTCCTGCAGAGAAGGTAGAAAGGAACAGATAAAAGGAAAAATTCCACTGACAGCTGACATCAAGATGGGCGATACTTTTTCCAACTGGCTGACGGATTGTTTAAACACTGAGCTGTAGTAAACCAGAGACAGGTGACTAAGGGCTCGGAAATGCTACGATAAGTTTATGGATCTGAGTCTGACTGAAACTGAACTTAAATGTATAAAAGACAAGCGCATGTGTCACTGTCACTTCACTTTAGTCACTCTGTCCCAGACCCTCATGCTGCTAACATACATAATAAAGAAGCATAAAACCTATATTTTTACTCTATTTGTTCTATATATATTGCAAGAAGTGTATAGTCACATGTAGGGCTGCACAATATATCAAAAAAATATTGTTATTGCGATATTTGTGTGTGCGATTGCCAAATCAAATTATTATTATTATTATTTTTATTTTTTTATTTTCCTTTATTAAAGACAACAAAACAGACATACACACCAACATTCAACAAGAACAACAAACAAACAAAAAAGTGTATAAATATGCTTTTGAATGTCATTAATGTGCTTATTTTTTTTATTTGTCTCTTGCGTTGCAATGCAGATTGTCGTTGTAGGTGAATGACAAAAATATCGCAATAATATCGTTATCGAAATACTAAACTCTCATATCGAATATCGCTCTAATTTCCAATATCGTGCAGATCTGTACATGTTAGTATAAGGCTCTGGGACGGTGACACATGTGGTTCTAAATTGCACATTGTGACATTATTCAGATCATTTTCCCAGTCCATTCCACACTTTTACAGTTGATCAGTGAATAATTAATCTCTGACAGTGTCCAGTGCTTGTGCTGCCTGTTGCCTACAGGAGTAAACGATAGAGGTGTTTATCAAACCTCTTCTCTTTTTGTAGCAGTGGAACAGAGCGTCTGCATGGCCTCAGCATGTGTGTTGTGTTTTGCCAGCATCAAGAGCTTTATGCATAAAGCATTTTTAGCGTTTCCCAATACAGCAGAAGAGAGATTCCTTCACATTTGACCGATTTTTATCTTTCTCTTATGATATAATACTTTTGTGGATCTGTGCGACACAAACACTTGTCATGGTAAGAAGTCATGGTACAGAGAGACTTTGTAAATGATACACTTTAGACACAACCAAAACTACCTCTTTGTTGTATCTCACTTGGTTTTTGGAACTTTTATATCAAACTGCATCTCAACCATTTGGTGAAGGCTTATAATGAAAATACAAAAACTAGGGGTTAAACAACAAAATAAAAAAAAATAAAACATTGATAACACAAATCATTTGTTTTTGTGTCTGCATCTTTCTACATCTTCGAAAATCCAAAAAAGAAAAAAAATACGTTGCTTTCTTCAAGAAGTGATCATTAAAGGGTCCAGAATGTGTTCAAATGAAGATGAATAAAAAAATAAGTATCAGCTCTGATAATAAACGCTAGATAATGAACAGAATATTGTTTCCCCGCCACCAAGACCAAATAAAAATGTCTAAATCATGTCATACACAAGACCTGCAAAAAAATGTTATCTCTCATATCTACCACAACCTGCCGTGCCAAGTAGGGTTTTATGCATTTGATTAAAAATACCTCACAAATATCTGAGTGAAACAACACTTTTATTAGATATGCTGCTGTACGTGTTTGTGTGTGTGTGTGTGTGTGTTGTGTGTGTGTGTGATAGTGGGGCCACTTCTGGCAGCAGAGATGAGGTTTGGATGCCTCCCTCACAGCCGTGCTTCTAAAACAGGCGATGAGGCATACTGTGTCTCCTGCCTACATTGGTCTGTTTTGTCCCGGTGACTCAGACACGCATGGCGGCTGAAACGTCATTTGCCTGTTTAAGCTCACGGCACTCTGAAACATCTAAAACAGGAACATAACTGCCTCTGCTCTGACCCCATGTCCTATCCATGTGTCCGACTGTTATTTCAGAACCTAAAACATAGAACATACATGTAGATCTGTATCGTGACCTTTTGGCTGCAGCTTCCAGAGCCCTGACAGTCAGAAGTGTGTTTTCGTTGCCGTTCCTCAGCTGTCACCTCAGTCTGTTCTACAAGACTGCATTGCCCTAAGATGAAATTTCTTGTCGCTGTATGCAAAAGATAGAAATAACCAAACAAGGCATTAGATTCATGAATAATCACAGTACATTAACAACAGTGAGAATAAAATCCCCCCAGTTTCATGATATATAGAAAGATAGATACTTTATTGATCCCTGCTGGAGAAATTCTGGTGGTAACCCTGAGCCTAATAAAAAAACACTGGATTCAAGCATTTATTACCTCACATTTTGTAATTTTTGCAGTGTGGTGTAGTTATGTTCTGCACTGACTTCCTGTGGCTCAGAGAATAGACTTTAAAACAGCTCTGCTTGTGTACAAGTCTCTCCATGGCCTCGCACCAAAATATATTAGTGACATGTTAGTCCCATATGAACCAGCCCGGACTCTGAGGAGCACAGGGACTGGACTCCTGTTAGTGCCCAGAGTCAGAACTAAACATGGGGAGGCTGCTTTTCAGATTCATGCTGCTAAAATCTGGAACAGTCTTCCTGAAGATGTGAGACAGGCCTCCTCTCTGACAATGTTTAAAACCAGTGTGCATACAACTGAGGGATTATATATTTGTATCTGTCTTTTTAATGTATTGTGATTCATTTATGATTTTAATGCTATGTTATTTTGTTCAGCACTTTGAGTTGTGTATGAAATTGTGCTATACAAATAAACTTGCCCTGCCTTATGTTGTTGGTGAATATTTGTCTAAACAGATGAGTTATGAAGTAGATTTGATGGAGCTTGTTCCTTTCTCCGTTGATGGAGAGAAGCAGAACATGTCACCTCTGCTTCTCTCTGGAGTCTTTATGTGAATTAACCCATCATTCTCCCGAGGCAAGGAATCCTTTTTTTGTGTCAGACACGTCTCACTCTCATGTCTCTGTGTCTGTCTCTCACATGACTCGAGCAAAGAGAATGTTTGAATCGTGCTCTGGTCCTTTTTTACGATACATTTTTAAATTGTGTTCATTTATTGACTAAGGACAAAACAATGGATGACCAGATGTATTGTTGTAAGCGTCACATGTGGTAGTTTTTTTAACACTAGTCCTGAGGGACTTTTGCATTTCAGAAGATAGAATATGTTTTATGCAATTAAAATAATGCTTAGTTTTTTTATTTTTTTAGATATCTGCACGTTCACCGTCAGAGAAATAGTCACAGGTGGGAAATATTTTGTACAGTTGTCGGGATTGAGCTGTAAGCAGACGACTAGGAAGTCTGGTTCCTCTGTGGAGGGGATTCAGCAGTAATGTATGCTCTTCTTTACAGGGGTGTGACGATATATCGATATACTTTCTCCCGCGATTCGATTATTGTTATGCATTTGCCAAGTATCAATATCGATTTTGAAAAAAAAGAAGAAAAAATAAATAACATTTTTCTTCTTTTTTTATTTTAATTAGTATCAATACTTAATCAATGGCTATATTACACATCTCCATTCTATTTATCATGAGATAAAGTGTATTTTTTTCACTTTTTCACTGGTATATTTCTGACCAATATATCGATAATCGTCATTTTGTGATAAAATCGTTATTGTGATGTTATCGTTATTGTGATGTTATCGTTATTGTGATGTTATCGTTATTGTGAGCTTTGTATCATATCGTATCGTGAGGTACCCTTAGGTTCCGACCAGTGGGAGCGGGTCCCGGTGTAACGCCGAGATACACTGTCTTGAAGAGATGCACAGCCTCAGCTGTTTATGATGTAATGCAAAACCTGCGCATGCGCGTCTCACGGCAACCGAAGCATACCAAGATGGCGGACCGTGAATTGCTTTAAAAGTTGAAATACGAACGAATTAAGACACGAATGCCACTTTTAATGCAATTTGAGGCGAGATGTTGATGGTTCCGTTTTGTCACATGTGGGTTTTAAGAGTCAAAGTTTCGTGCAAAGTTTAGTTTAAGCAGTCAACTGCGCCTGTGAAACCACAAAGCTAATGTTTTCATAGCAGTCCGCGGCTGCTGACGTAGGCTGATGACGTGTCCTGTGGCCACTCTACACTGGTCTGTCGGGTTGATAATGGAAAATGGGGAAAAAAATCAATCTAATTAAATATTTTGTTTGAACACACTATTGTTAATCATATTAAATACAGTACGATACATGTATTGAATGAAATTTATTATTTCCATTATCAACCCGACAGACCAGTGTAAGAGTGTAGAGTGGCCACAGGACGCGTCATCAGCCTACGTCAGCAGCCGTGGACTGCTATGAAAACATTAGCTTTGTGGTTTCACAGGCGCAGTTGACTGCTTAAACTAAACTTTGCACAAAACTTTGACTCTTAAAACCCACATGTGACAAAACGGGACCATCAACATCTCGCCTCAAATTGCATTAAAAGTGACATTCGTGTCTTAATTCGTTCGTATTTCAACTTTTAGCAATTCACGGTCCGCCATCTTGGTATGCTTCGGCTGCCGTGAGACGCGCATGCGTAGGTTTGCATTACATCATAAACAGCTAAGGCAGTGCATCTCTTCAAGACAGTGTATCTCGGCGTTACACCGGCTCAAAAGTGGCCAAAATGACGTGCGCTGACATGCTTGCAATACCACCCCGGGCCGATGGGGGTGGACCCAGAAGAAGAATTAGCCAATGCTAACATATAGCATTGGCAGACCTCTCAAAAACGTCTTTACAGGATGGACCAAAAGTTGGCTCTTGGCCCAAAGCTCCGTTCCACATGTGTGTCAAAGCTGAGGGGGGTGGATTTTTTGGTCCACTCTATTTTACTTGCTGTGAATTTTTGAAGTCTCTCATTCAAATGAATGGAGCTGCTCCGGCTGACGCATGCGCAGATGCGTTTTTTCACAATTTTCTTGTGGGCGGGACCACTCGCGGGCATTTTGGATTGCTCCAGTAGAGCACATTTTTTGGCCCATTAGTTAGAACGGCGGAGATAGGCGTGACTCTGTCCGTTAATATATAGTCTATGATAACGACCCCTACTTCTTCAGCTGTATAGTTTGAGACACAGGGAAAACCTCCTTATTCTCTTTTAATCACACTTCGTATTGGTATATTGCATATTTGTACAGCTTTTTCCTGACATGGATTGGGAAGAAGTTTCTTTCAGATACTATCGAATAGATCAGACCTGGGCAAAGTGTGGTCCGAGGGTTACATCAGGCCCCATTTAACTTTCTATGCGGTCAGTCACCTCATTTTGGTCTGTTGTTTATTTAAATGAATCAAGAGTAAATACCCAGTAAAGGCTTGTGACTTGATCTGTGCGGCCATTGCTTGTCATACGTATATTCTGTCCCAAACGTTTTGAGTAAGCATTTGAAGTAGTCAAAAGGCCTTGTTTTGTCTGAGAGTTGAATCCCAAGTCCTCAGAGAAAACTATGGTTGTGATTCAGGGCGATAACAAAATGGATTTGAATGGAATTAAAGTGAGATGATGCCTGGAGGAGTTTTCTGCTATAACGCAAAAGAAACAAGTGTATCTTAAATAATGCAACAGATAAAGTAAATGCTTAAAAAGTGGGCAGCAGAGTGGGAAACATTGCCGTGTCTTTATGGCCCTGTGCATTGCGGCGAGTGGCAGTTGGCGTTCTAATTGCGGCCGACATGGCGGTGTATGACTGCACAGGGAGACGCTACCAACATTATGAGCCGCCAGCGGAGATAAGTGCCCCGGCTGTGTGTCACTGATACTGAGGCGACTTTAACACTGCAAAAAATGATAGATAGATATTGCTTGAATGGAGTGGTTTTCATCTTTATCCGAGTACATTCTGACTGTGTTAAAACAAGATTCACCAATTTTGTGTTATTTCAAGAACTGTTGCTTTATTTCCTCATTCATTCTAAGGATCATCAGCTCGTTTTGATCCTGATCCTGACTCTCTCTGTTTGAAATCCAGACTCAAAACCCACCTTTTCAGACTCCTTTTCCCACATGAACAGTCACCAACACACTCGTCTAGTTCTGTTCTGTTTTGAATCATGTTTGAACTGTGTCCTTGGGTGTTTCGAAAGTCACTTTTAAATAAAATGTGTTGTTATATGATCATTTAAAACACAATAGGAAAACACAATCTCTGGTGTTGGTTCACATTGAGCCTGATCATATCGACAAATATTGAATCCAAAGCAAACATAACAAGATGGTGTCCTGTTTCACCGTGTAACATTATTATTATTGATATAGGGCGGCACGGTGGCCTTTCTGAGTGGAGTTTGCATGTTCTCCCCGTGTCTGCGTAGGTTTCCTCCGGGTGCTCCGGTTTCCCCTACCTCTAAAGTATGCTCACTAGGTTAAATCCTCCAGCTCTGGTAGTCCTGACCAAGCCGAGCATTAACATTTGGAAATGGGTCCCCGGGAGCTGTTACTACGGCGACCACTGCTCCTGACGTGAGCATTAGTGGCATCAGGATGGGTCAAATGCAGAGGACAAATTTCCCTATGTGGACAATAAAGTTCACATTTACATTTACACATTTATAAGGTTCTAATTCAGACAGAGAGTGAGACAGTGACGTATTTTACTGATGATTGGAAGCCGAAGCATCAGAGTTAAAACAGCTCTGGTCTTATATGGGGCACCGCGTCTTTTATGTCCAGTTTAAATCAGTGTAATCTTCTTTATTCTTCGCAAGGTACAAAGAAGAAGACATCAGCAGTCCTCAGTGTGTGCAAATATCTCACCCTGGATAGAGAAAGTGGTGGCACTGCAGTAATTAGTTCTGGAGCATTAACTGCTTATCAGTGGACAGTTTTATTAGCCCCCTTGTTTTGCCTGGTTAGCCTTCTGGACACGGAGCCAAAACGGTGCTTGCAGTTGTCTGGTCAACCATAAAAGAATCTAGAGCCAGCGGCCTTATTGCTTTGAGAGGACCTTAATTGGAATATGACTTCTATGGCACCACAGTAACCACACGCTGTGAAATTTAAACACATGGCATTGCGTTGTCATTAAGCGGAGGCTCTAAAATCCCAGAGATCATTTGCAAGTGCTGCTGTAAAAAGTGAAAATGAGGATTTAATAGCATCCAGGGTTTTTGCACTTAAATTCCCGCGTCTCGTATTACTGAATGTGGGTGACGCTTCACTCTCTGTTCAGAATCCTACACTGCAAAATGAAAAGCATGTACAACATTTTTCTTATTTGGCAAATCGTGTCTAAATTTTAGCACATTCTGACTGCGTTAAAACAAAATTTGCCAATGGGAGAAAGCAAAATGAACTTGTTTTAAAAGGATGCAAGAAATGTCTCCTTTGGAATGAGAAAATAAAGCAACAGTTCTTGAAATAAGACTAAATGGCTTTGTCCCATTGATGAATCTTTTTTTTTTCTTAAGTCAGAATGTATTGAAATTAAGTTAGAAACCACCCGGTTCAAGCAGTTATTTCATTATATTTTATTGTTATTTTCAGTGTATACAGTCTTTTCTGCGTCTACATGTTGGCCCATGTTGCTTGGTCATCCATTAAGGAATTTGTCTCTAAAACAACCCCCCCCCCCCTCCCCCCCCCAAACGTCGGCCCAAAGTGCATAGTAGGCATAGTGGTGCAGTCACCATGGAGATGTTGAATAGGAAGCGTTCGCGAGGCCCCTTTTGAAGCATTAAGTCGTGGCCGTAACTTACTAAGTGTTGTCTCAGATCAAACCATGAGACATTCCTCTGCAGACCAGAAAATACTGTGGGATAAAATAAAGTTTTCTGCATTATCTGGCATGTGTGAGTGCTTTAGTTCAGACAATATTTGTTTGGAATTAAATAATGTATGTGAAAAGTAGCAGTGGGAATTGGCGAACATGTGAGGATTCCATAGTATTCCAATATTTGGGCCAGAATTCCATATTATTGCAATTCTTAACATATTCCGATACAGACAGTATTGTGTGCAATTGAAAGAAATGGAGAAGGAGGCACTCTAAAAACTGTGTTCTTTGTAAGAAATGATCGACGCGTTTCGACAAAAGTCTTCGTCAGGGTAACCTGGTTGTACCACACCATAGTACAAATGACATTTCATACTAAGGTCTGGATTTGCTCCACTGAGCTCCGTGAACAGGTGGGAGGGGTTAACTCCTTTTGCAGATTGAAACGATTGGATCTGAGTTTATCGTGACGTATGTAATGCGCCCGAGTGTGTTGTTAGTATTTAGCATTTAGCCTATCCATCTCCTTTGCCGCTAACGGAGCCCGTGGGGAGTAGCGCCACAATCTTTGCCAGCGATTACATTTGCTAAACATTCCTCTTGCTCCGGCTTCAATTTCTTGATAGAACCAGACCGGATTACTTTACTATCGCTTTCTTCACCATTACCAAACTACAACCTGCCTGTTCGGCGCAAACTCTTGACGTCACCGGCACCGACCTACAACACCTGCCTTCCGCGCTCGCTGAGTAGCCGGTTGAAATACGACCGATTGTATTCGCTAACACAGGAACCAGACCCAGACGTTACATGCAGTGAAATGATGATTAAGCGGAGTGTACGGATGGCTATGGCCAGGCTATCGTCAGGGCAGTGCTGTGATATGATTATGTGATATAATGCGATTCATGTCCCTGACCCCCCGACTCCACCGGGCGCGTCTCCGTTGACGCGCGTTGGCTGCTGTCCGTCAGCCGTCCGTAAAACGGACCAGTGGTCAAACCGGCTGCAGCAGCATGCAACTCTGGCTGTGCGTTTATCAGCCTGCTTTATTTTTGTAGGAGACATGTTTGGGCATTGTGTGAATGAATGAATGTTTGGCTGATGGAGGAGTTATGTATTGTCGGCGTGCATGTGTGCGTGAGCGTGTGCGTGAGAGCGCCCGTGTGTGTGTGTGTGTGTGTGTGTGGTGGGAGGCGTGTGCGTGCATGTGTGTTTGGGTCTGTGACTGCAGCGTTTATTATGATCCAGCCTCTTCGTTTGTTTTCTACTTATTTAGCGCATGATACACTTTTATCGGAGCCAACTCGCCTCTCTGCGGCTTTAGGCAACAGGCAGAGCTATAGTTTTAAATAGAAGAAGCGGTGTGTGATTTGAATGAGCTGTGGCTATGATCAGTGCAAAGCACAGCATATTGAAGCATTGAGGACGTCGCGATGGATGAGGCAAAACTTATTGAAAGCAATTGGAAAAAGGGGAGAGAGAAAAGAACTCCAACATATCCAGTGTTGTGAGATCTGTCTCTCATAAGTGCAGCTCTGTGTGTGTGTGCGTGTCTGTCTGTCTGTCTGTCTGTCTGTCTGTCTGTCTGGGAGCGCGCGGCGGTGAGGAGAGAGCGCCTCGGAGGTAGACGGGACAGAAGAGCGAGGTTTATGTAAAGATTAACATTACGCGAAAAATAAATGGTAGATTTACGATCAGGAAACAATTATTTAAATTAATACATGAAAAACATTACACACGTTTGTTAATAATCATTGTCATTAACAAATACTTATAACCAAGGACTACAGCATATATCAATACATGTTTAACAATGTTGTAAATATATTATTCCATTGCATTTTCAATGGAAAACGGACCCGACACGCGTCGACGGACGGAACAAATAGGATTGTTTCTATTTCGTCCGTCCACGTCTTTTGCACCCTCCGTTGACGGAATAGGTCCGACGTGCGTTGGACGGACGCATGCGGAGGCAGTGGAGCCACTTCCATTCACTCTCATGGAGATAACGGAGACGGAGATGAAACGGACATGTTTGGACGGATCCGTCGTCCGTTTTACGCGCCCGGTGGAGTCGGGGCCTTATGAATGAATGAATGAATATTTTAGTGTCATACACATGCAGTATGTGCCCAGCCCTCATGGGCTTATATGACACTATCAACAAAAAGGAAGATATAGCCACACCTGTGGACAAAGATATTACTGTCTCTCTGGATATAAAGTCCTTTGTCTCAGTGTCCAGGCCTTTTCAACAAAGTTTGCCACTGCAAAAAAATAATTTTCAAATATCCAACAAAGTCTATCATATATTATTATACCTAATATTATTTTAAAACCTTTTTAAACATGGAGGAATATTATGGTCTGCACGGTAACTGAAGTTAAACTTAGGAGCTAGTGCAAAAACTGGTATAGAATCAATCAATCAATCAAAGTTTATTTGTAGAGCGCCTTTCATACACAGGGCAACACAAAGCGCTTCACAGTCCACATCACAAATCATCACATAAAACAAACACCAGAATCACAATTAAAACATTAAAATCACACAAAAGATTAAAACACAATTAAAACATTAAAATCACACAAAAGAATAAAACCATTAAAACTTTCAAAATTACACAAGAAATTTAAAAAAATAAATAAATGACAGCAGTGCATTAAAAATGGAGATAAAATCCTTCAGTTATATGCACAGGCAAACAGAACAGTCTTTAACCTGGATTTGAACATTGACAGAGTAGACGCCTCCCTCACATTTTCAGGGAGATTGTTCCAGATCTTAGCTGCATGGATCTGAAACGCAGCCTCCCCATGTTTGGTTCTCACTCTGGGCACCAGCAGGAGGCCAGTCCCTGTGCTCCTCAGAGTCCGGGCCGGTTCATATGACACCAACATGTCACTAATGTATTCTGGTGCAAGGCCATGGAGAGACTTGTACACAAGCAGAGCCGTTTTAAAATCTATTCTTTGAGCCACAGGAAGCCAGTGCAGAGACCTGAGGACCGGACTAATATGGTCATACTTCCTGGTTCCTGTCAGGACTCTAGCTGCTGCATTTTGGATGTACTGCAGCTGCTTACAGGTCTGTTTGGACAGACCTGTAAGCAGGCCATTGCAGTAGTCTAGCCTGCTGGAGACAAATGCATGGACAAGAATCTCCAAGTCTGCCCTGGACACTATATTTCCAACTTTGGCAATGTTCTTCAGATGGTAAAAAGCTGTTGATGTTATTGATTTTATGTGGCTATTGAAATTTAGGTCTGAGTCCAGTATTACCCCCAAATTTCTGACCTTGTCTGAAGGAAGTAGGGAGAGAGACTGAAGTTGACAAATGACGCCCTCTCTTTGTTTCTGGGGACCAAAGACAATGATTTCGGTTTTGTCTGCATTTAGCTGGAGGAAATTATTTTGCATCCAGTCACTGATCTGTTGGATACAGTGAAGGAGCAAATCCAGTGGTCCATGTTCTCCTGCAGTCAGTGAGACATAGATCTGAGTGTCGTCAGCGTAATTGTGGTAGGACACTTTGTTTCTTTGTATTAACTGACCTAACGGCAGCATGTAGAGATTAAATAGGAGAGGTCCCAGGATCGACCCCTGTGGTACACCACAGGTCAGGGCCACATCATCTGAGACGCAGTCTCCAATCTCCACAGAGTACTTCCTATCCTCCAGGTAAGACCTAAACCAGTCTAGGGCTGTGCCAGTGACACCAACCCAGTCCTCCAGTCTCTGCATGAGGATCTCATGGTCGACAGTGTCGAACGCGGCACTAAGATCTAACATGACCAAAACTGTGACTTTACCTGCATCAGTGTGAAGTCGAATGTCGTTTGTTACCTTCACTAGAGCGGTCTCAGTGCTGTGGAGGGGTCTAAACCCAGACTGGAACATATCAAAAGAATTATTCATTGTTAAAAATTCAGTAAGTTGTTGGGAGGCCACTTTTTCAAGAATTTTTCCAATAAATGGCAGATTCGATATGGGGCGATAATTTTGAAGTCCCGCAGGATCCAGACTGCTCTTTTTTAGGAGAGGTCTTATGACTGCTGTTTTTAGGGCCATAGGAAATGTTCCTGACGACAGAGACATGTTTACTATTTGTGTCAGTGAAGGTAACAAACTGCTCAGGACGGACTTCAGAAATTTAGAGGGCAATATATCCAGGCTACATGTGGAGGAGCTCAGACTCATGATTATCTTTTTGACAGTTTCAGTATCCACAGGTGCAAAGTGAGTTAGCTCAAAAAGCTTCTCTGGCTGTTGCATTGTTATACGTGCTGTGGAGGTGATAGTGTTTTTGATTCCTTGTACTTTGTCATCGAAAAACTGTGCGAACTCATTACACCTAGATTTAGAGGAAAATTCTAGGGGCAACTTTACAGGGGGGTTCGTTAATCTACCAACTGTTGAAAACATAACACGAAAATTGTTACTGCAACCTCCAATAATGTCAGAAAAATACATTTCTCTTGTTCTACGTAGAACCCGGTTAAATTCACCCAACTCATCTTTAAAGATTTCATAATCGCCCTGGAAATTGGACTTTCGCCACTTCCGTTCGGCCCTCCGGCACTCTTGCTTCTGTGCCCTAACCGAGTCTGCCTTAGTCCATGGGGCCTTTTTCTTACTGGTAACTATTTTAACCGTCACAGGAGCAATGGCGTCCAGAACAGTCAGAACACTGGTGGTGACAGAGTTATACAATTCATCAACAGTAGAGCATGGAGTTTTCTCAAAATTTAGCATTCCCATGAACAGTTCACTTGTGTTTTCATGTATGTGTCTTCTTCTAACAGTTGTAAATTCAGCTGGTGGTTTGCTAGCAAAACACATGTCAAAAAATACACAGAAATGATCTGACAAAGCAACATCAACTACATTAACATTTGATACATTAACCCCCTTTGTAATTAGCAGGTCAAGAGTGTGCCCCCTGCTGTGGGTGGGGCCACTCACGTGCTGAATGAAACCAAAGGTCTCAAATACAGAAGCCAGCTCCTTTGCATTTCTGTCATCAACATTATCAACATGTACATTAAAATCACCTGTAATAACTAAACTATCAAAATCTGTGCACACGAATGAAAGTAGTTCAGTAAAATGGTCAATAAAATCGCAACATGACTGTGGTGGCCTGTACAGGACAATGAAAAGAGTAGAAGATTGCTTTTGTTCCATTTTAAAAGAAATATACTCAAACGATGAAAAATTTCCAAGGGCCATTCTATGGGAGACAAAGTGCTCTCTAAAAACTGCAGCTATGCCTCCCCCCCTTTTGTTTTCTCGTATTTCGGATTCGAATTTAAAATTGGGTGGTGTTGCTTCTATTAGAACTGCATTTCCTGTATTTTGGTCGAGCCATGTTTCAGCCATAAGCATAAAATCAAGATCATAAGAAGTGATAAAATTATTAATTAAAAATGATTTGTTACATAGAGATCTGACATTAAGCATAGCAAGTTTAAAAATAACGTCAGAGTCGATTAATGTGGTTGATTGATTTCTACAGGGAACAGAAATTAGATTTGCAGAGTTGGACCGTCTAACTGCTGTCCTGTTTTGATTTCGTTTTTTAGAATTTAAAAACATTTTTGAGCTGGTGCGAGGAACACACACAGTCTCAATTGGCCTAAAATGTGAAAACCCTTGTTGTTGTTCTTTAGCTCCCAGAGTCAGAAGGGAGTCAGCACAGTTCAGTGTTTGGACTGGTAATGCACTGCCAGACGGACAGGGAGCAGTGTTTGCACCGTTGTACTCACCCGGTGCTGGTGAGCAGGAGGCGGGAGAGTGCGGCGGGGTCCGAGGGGGCTCAGATGTAAACAGTCACGCCCCCCTCGGGGAACGCTGAACAACGTAACGTATGTAATCCATCAACAGGCTGCTACCGTATCTGTTTGGGTGTAATCCGTCTGGACGATAGGCTTCGTAACGTTTCCAGAAAAGGGCAAAGTTATTCACAAAGACAAAGTTAAAAGAGCTGCATGTAGCCTGAAGCCACACATGCAGCGCCACAACACGACTGTAGAGGCAGTCACCTCTGCTTACAGTCTGGATTGGACCAGAAATAAAAACAGATAGTCCGGAGGATTGAAGGAGGTGGAACAGATCCATAAAATGTTTCTTCGTGACTTCTGACTGCTGAAGTTTCATGTCGTTAATTCCCACATGCACGACTACCTTGGAAACGGTATCAGGCAGGGACTGAAGCAGAGGAGGGAGACGTATGAGCAGGTCTGGTACAGTAGCTCCGGGAATACAGCGAGTGACCGCGTTGAAGAAGCGGACGTGTCTCACGATGGAATCTCCAATAATCAGAGTGGTCGGGGCGAAGAGTGGCCTCGGAGAAGGAGCTCGGTGGACGGAACCAGCGGGTTCACCCGAAGCAGGACCCGAGCCTGAGCGCCGCTGAACACATGGAGAGGAGGAGCGGGGGTGCTGACTCTCAGCTACAGGCGACCCACGCTGTGTGCTCGGGGACGCTGGAGCGGTGAGAGGGGCTGGCTCTGGACGCTGCTGCTGACCCGGTGGAGGTGAGCGGTGGTGATGATGGCTCGCTACCCCAGTCTGAGGCTGCTGCACTGGGGTCAAAGAAGGGGAACAGGCCAACATGGCTGGTGGACCGCTCTTTCGCCTGAGGACTGCTTCCTTTAGGAGCGTTTTCCTCGTAGTGGACTTGGATCCTCGAGCAGTAGAGTACGCTGCAGTGTCCAGGGATTCTGCTGAGGGGGCCGGGATGTCGGTGGAGAGGGCTGCATAGCGGTTTGCCAGACTCAGGACATGGGCCACGGCGCAGGATGGCTCCTCGGAATCCGCGGGCTCGTTATTCGGAAGCGGGCGCTTAGGTGTAGAACAGGAGGGTCCGGAGCTGACGGATCTCTCCCACACGACAGTGTCACAATATGCAGCACTCAATGACATCAGCCGTGAATGCTGCCCACCAGCGACTTCAAAAAGTTTGGATACTAGAGATTGTTTCTCATTCAACTCTGCGGTGAGACGAAGGACTTCTTTTCGTAGATCTGCAATGGTGGCACGGTCGCTCTCACGGAGCTCCAAGGTGAGGCGACTAATATTGTGCATGTTTGAGCCAATTTCATTGTCACTTTCCATGTCCTCGTTAGCTTGTGTTAGCCTCTGTGCTACTAGTGGGTTTCAGTCGGGACTAAGTGCTATTTGCTGAAACCACTGAATTAAAAAGATAAAACACTCAGATATATTAAAAAACTGAACAATAAAAACGCGCTAAAAAGTTGTTAAAAGTTTACTAAAAAGGTGCACAGAGCAGCCCTGCAGTACTGCATCGCAGAAGCGATTGCGATGAAGTTCATTTGAACTTCCTGTTGAATAAATGAGCGCCACCTTGTGGATGTAAAACACAGATGTAAATGACCAGTGTCTCTGTCAAGACACAATTAAGATTAGTCAAATCTAACCTAAAGTTAACTCAGTGAAAACACAAAAGTGAAACAGATTATTATTCAATTAAATTTGTTTGATACTTTGCTCTACTGTATCAATTCTGAACAGAATGCATTTTTCTATACTACTCGTAATAAGTAGAGACTGCAAAAATAAATACTTCTTCCAATGTATTTCATGAGTATCCATGAAGCTAAACTACATTTGGGAACTTGTGTTAATAAGCTCACTGACTGCTAACGCTACCGCTAACCCTAACCCTATTGATTATTTACACATCATTGAGCTTTAACTTGAGATGTAACATTTCTGGGTATAGTTTGAGTTTGTGGCTGTTAGATACAATAATCCAAATCTTGCCTAATTTCCAACGTCTCGTGAGGCTTTCGAATTGTCAGACTTAATCTTCAAACCAATAAATCAGACGGCCCCAAGTCTCAGGCACATTGCAGAGAACTGGAAGAGCCTCAAGCAGAAACAAAATGTCTCTTCAGAAAGCAGCTCAAAAGTTAAAACAACAGATTTTTACCATGATTCTCTGAGTTTATAAAATGCCTTGTTTCCGTTTGGTTGCCGTGTTGACTCAGGCCGACTGCTGCCATCCACCTGGAGGCATTTCCAAATATTGGTGGAACGACTAATACAACAGGAGCAGGAAATGAGAGGAGATGGAAGCCGACATGTTAAATGTAACAGGACTGTGCAATGAAACCACATGTGTCACTAGCACTTTACTGAAGCGCTGTGTCCCGGAGCCTCATGCTGCTAATGTACAGATGCAAACACACATGTATATGTCGGCACTAGCATATACAGTGTTTGTGCTTCATTATGTTTAAACTAGAGATTGTATTTGATGTTAGTATAGAGTAATTGTTCATTTCTCTTGTGCTGTGTGTGCCTCATTCCCTTTGCTCTGAGACACATGACATTGTAGAAGCAGCGTATATGTATACTCGGAGTAAACAATCACACACCAGAGTCTGCCACAAACATGATGAGAGGCGCTCAAAGTCGACGAGTGCAAACCTGGAAGTTTATTGGCAGTGAAGCATTAACCCGACTTCACTGCCCTCAACACACACTGTACAACACACTGTACAACACACTGTACAACATACTGTACAACACACTGTACAGCATACTGTACAACATACTGTACAACACACTGTACAACACACTGTACAGCATACTGTACAACACACTGTATAACATACTGTACAACATACTGTACAACACACTGTACAACACACTGTATAACATACTGTACAACATACTGTACAACACACTGTACAATATACTGTACAACATACTGTACAACACACTGTACAGCATACTGTACAACACACTGTACAACATACTGTACAACATACTGTACAACACACTGTACAACATACTGTACAACATACTGTACAACACACTGTACAACACACTGTACAGCATACTGTACAACACACTGTACAACATACTGTACAACATACTGTACAACACACTGTACAACACACTGTACAACACACTGTACAACATACTGTACAACACACTGTACAGCACACTGTACAACATACTGTACAACACACTGTACAACACACTGTACAGCACACTGTACAGCACACTGTACAACATACTGTACAACATACTGTACAACACACTGTACAACACACTGTACAGCACACTGTACAGCACACTGTACAACATACTGTACAACACACTGTACAACATACTGTACAACATACTGTACAACACACTGTACAACACACTGTACAGCATACTGTACAACACACTGTACAACATACTGTACAACATACTGTACAACACACTGTACAACACACTGTACAACACACTGTACAACATACTGTACAACACACTGTACAGCACACTGTACAACATACTGTACAACACACTGTACAACACACTGTACAACATACTGTACAACATACTGTACAACACACTGTACAACATACTGTACAACACACTGTACAGCACACTGTACAACATACTGTACAACATACTGTACAACCCACTGTACAACATGCTGTACAACATATGAATAATGTTGAATCCTGGTCTTTAAATTAATATCTAAAAACACATTTTGGGCCGACAGTGGCTCAGTTGGTAGATCATTGGCCTTTGAACCTGGAGATTGTGGGTTCGAGCCCACCTCGAGATCTTCTCCACCGACTCCCACTGATGTCTGCTGTTGTTGTGTCCTTGGGTTCTATTCTATTGCACCAACACATCATCAGTAGGGTAAAACTAACCTGTCTCACGACGGTCTTCTTTAAGCCTAGCGTACATCGACAGAGTAACTGGAGACAACTAGTTGCAAGGCGGCTTTTGGCAACTGAGAGGAGATGATGGAGATGATCAGTTGCCGAAATCGGTCGATGTGAGCGCTCTTACAACTGGAGATAAACAGTCGGTCTCCAGTTTCAATCAGTTGCCCGTGTTCTACTTTTCGGCAACTAGTTGTCCTCAGTTTGTGAGATATGACCCGATGTGCGCGCTCCATGCGCCGCTCCGACAACATGTGTGTATTGCGCGCCCCTCTACAGTTTATGTCAGAAAACACACTGTAGTTGACGGCCGGTTGCTGTCGATGTACGCGCTGTTATTACCAAGACTCGTCTGCGACTGGGAGTTGCCCGTTTTAGCCAGATTGGCGATGAGTGCGGGGCAGCAACTCATAGGCGACGGATATAATCAGTTGCCAGTCCAATGTACGCTAGGCATTAAGGATAACGTTTTTGCACTTTTACCCTAATATCCAAACACAATACTGTCTGTATCGCAATATGTTGAGAATCACAATAATATTGGGTTGTGGCACAAATATCACAATACTGTCAAATCCTCACATTTTGCCAGTTCTCGACTATTGACACCCTGGCCTGCCCTTTTGCTTACGCACAATAGCCAGTACTCACTATTATAAAGACAAGATGTATTTATTTTAAAAGTGGGTCTAGCTTTTTCTCCTCATGCACTTTTTAAAATATTTTGTTAATACATTTTTACATAATAATCTGACCTCTTAGTTCAATCTCCATCAGTAGTGCTGTAATGAACAATTATTTAGTTTATCTTTTAGTTGGCAAATAATATTTTTTGATTATTTCATTTGTTTGGTTCCCGTAAGGCAGGGCCGTCAAACTCAGGGCTGCACTTTTTTGCCAGTTCCATCTAATGTTCAGGCTGAATACAACAGTCTTTACCTCGTGACTAAAAATGAATGTATCAGGAAATAAACACGGAGGGTGAATTCATATTCCCGAGTGTCTTTGGTTAATTTATTGAGCGGATGAGGATGTCATGACTCACACATTCATACAGTTATGGTTTCTTCTTCTCTTTTCTTCCCCTCCTCCCACTCATCCACACGCCATTCTTTCACCCCATCCATTCATCTGCCAATCTCTCCTCTTATGACGGACAGTTATTCAAGGGAACAACGGTTGTCGTCTGCCAAATGCCGTTGATGATTCACATCGCCATGACGACGCGCCGTTCAAATTGACTTCCTTCATATTTGTAAGAGGCTCCGTTTTGTCATTGGATGTGTGTGTATGTGTGTGTTCGTATGTATATATAAATGTGTATACTATATATACACACACACACACACAGCAGTGAATAAGGCGGGAGGTTCTAGCGAGTGACGGGGCAATGGTAATGGGATGTTCTTGATTGATTGCACTTGGAGGCAGCAGGAAAAAAAAAACTGTGAGGAGGAATAGGGAGCTAGGTGAGATAGAGAAAGCAGGTTAATGGGAAGTGAGAAAGCACGAGGCGAATGTGGCAGCGGTGAAATATAACCTTGCCCAGTGTCCTTCAGGATTCCATTTTTAACTTGGGCTCAAGCTCTGGCTCTTCACATTTGGGAGGCTTTACTTCACGTTTAACTACAAGACACATTTGAAGTCGTTTTATACAAGTTTTGTAAAATTGGAATTATCAATCCCTGGATTAAAACAGGGACCAATCATGTGGCAGAAGCGAGGGGCTGGAGAATGTCTATTTTGTGTAGTTTGTGTAGAGTAATAATTCTAACAGATTTTATGAAGAGTTTACCTTTTTTAACTTGTTTGAACCTGAAGACAAAGCAAGTGTACAATCTTCAACTTTAGCATAATATATGTAGAAAGTATAACATCTGTAACTTTAGCAAAATATATAACAAGTAAAACATCTATAAATTTAGCATAATGAGGAAGCAATTATAACATGTTCAACTTTACCAAAATACAGTATATAAGAAGTGCGGGGTTTAGTTTAGTTTATTAAGATCCCCATTAGCCACTGAGATGCAGTGGCTAATCTTGGGGTGCAGCTCTGATTGCCACCCCCCTAACCCAGAAATGGATAAAGGGGAAGAAAATGTATTGATGGATGGACAATCTGTACCTTTAGCATAATAAACATTGATTTGAAGTTCAGAGATACCAATATTGTTTTCTAATCCACATTTCTAGAAGGCCTCATCCTGCTACACGGGTTAAAGAAAGACAAAAGAGAGGCCCTTTGGCTCCCACTTGTCCTGTTATTAGTTTCCATCATCTGTATCTTTTAAGTTTTCCCTCTCGGCTCAGGCTACTCTTGAAGTCCACCCCAAACCAGGTGTTCAGCCTCTGCGAGCTCTGGCCTTTAATCAGCGGCGATGCCCAGGAATGATATGAATGTGCTTTGATTCCACTCTCTAACTATTCAGCAGCGTTCACACCAGCCAAGAAAATGTTGTTTTGTTTTGCATAATCAGATTTCGCAGCTCATTGGAGTTGGCAATTTTGCTCTGATTTGATCCAATATCAAATCAGAGCAAAATTGGTAACTTTTTTGCACTGCAGCTGGGGCTCACATGTTTTGCAGGGGTCTCCAACCTGCAGCTCGGGAGCCACCTGTAGCTAGCCACCCCCTTCCAGGTAGCTCGCCAAAGCATTTAGAATTGAGCAAATCAAATAATATACTTAATATTTCAGATTGCATTATTTATTACTTTTTTTTTTAATGTGCAACAAATGTGCAACGATAAAAAATGACTGTACCCAGTATTAGGCTCGTTCACACCAATATCTCACCACATTTTTCACAGGGCCGCTTAAAGAAGTAGTTCTCTGCCATTGTCGTCCCGGGATTGTAACTCTCGCCTCTCAACAAGAAGGTCCTGGGTTCGAATCCCAGGGTCTTTCTGTGTGGAGTTTGCATGTTCTTCCCGTGCCTGCGTAGGTTTCCTCCGGGTGCTCCAGTTTCCCCTACCACTAAAAACATGCACACTAGGTAAAATCCTCCAGCTCTGGTAGTCCTGACCAAGGCGAGCATCAACATCTGGAGCTGGGTTCCCGGGCGCTGTTACTACGGCGACCACTGCTCCTGACGTAAGCCTTAGCGGCATGAGGATGGGTCAAATGCAGAGTATGAATTGCCCTACGGGGATCAAGTACTGGGACCTCTGGTTTGTTAATATTTAGTTGTCGTAGCCGAGTCAAGCAGTGAAACCAAAATGCTCATTGTTTACTGGCCACTTTACATTATTATTATTTATTATGGTAAGCGCACTACTTTGTGGACTACAAATATGCAACGATAAATAATGACAGTACCCAATATTAGGCTCGTTCACGCTTATATATCACCACATTTTTCACAGGGCCGGTTAAATAAGTAGCTCTCTGCCTGTGTTGTCCCGGGAAAGTAGCTTTCTGCGTGTAAAAGGTTGGAGACACCTGATTTAGAGAGACAGAAAATAGTCTTGTTAATATTCAGTCGTGATAGCAGAGTCCAGCAGTAAAACCAATATGCTCATTGTTTACTGGCCACTATCACCAAATTCAGAGCTGTACTTTAAGAGACTGTCACCCACTTCCCCTGCAGAGAGAGAGAGAGGTGGAGGAAGGGGAAGAAGGGGGAGGAAGCCATCAGGGCGGACAGAGCAGGATGCATGGGCGCATGGGCAGCTCTTTCCCAGCATGCAGCAGTGATCGCAGTCCGCCCACGGCCTTCAGAGCACAAGGGAGCAGCAGCAGTTGTTGTTGTTGTTGATCCAGGATAAACATCTACATCTGAATCCACATGTACAAATTGAATTATTCTCCCAGACGTGCAGTGTTGCAGGCGGCAGGTGGTGACAGAAAGTATTTCAATCTTCAAGTGGAGAGAGAGTGACATGTGAAATGTAGCAGACTCCAGCGGCGCCACTTCACTGCAGCCGTTAGTGACAGCGTCTGTGACTGACAACACTGACATATTTGCACAAGCTTTTCATGTTTAATGTTGCACAGAAAATGGCTGCGTTTGATAATTACTTCTGCTGCCTTTCTCTGTCCATGTACTCATTTTGATAACGGGCCGGAGAAGAATTTGGTCGGTGGCTGAAAGACGAGAAGCGATTTATTGTTCTTGTATTTGCTTTTTTACATTATGAAGCCGTTTATCCATTCCTTTAATGTGACATGGGTTTTACTGCTTAAGTTCTCTGAAAACAAAATGTGTTTATTGTTTGGATTCAACCCAAACTGGACCAAAAATAGTTTTATAATTCACTTTTAATGATCCGTTGCGTTGAAATTGTTGAATAAATTAAATAAAAAGGAGAATGTATTACATGCTGTGGTCGCCCTATGACTATCTAGAAATCCTTTTAGGGGCCACTAAAACTTGTCTTGCAGGCCAGATGTGGCCCACGAGCCTGAGTTTGACACGCCTGATATAGAGGATGCCTGTTCCTCTAAGTCCTAACTTTTAATTTACTGTTTTTGCTGTAGATATTTAAACAAAATTGTCTCACTATTGTCAGAATTGTGTGCGCAAAATATCGTGATACCGATAGCATAGACCTTTCTCCCCACCACCGCAAATGCATTGTTGGGACGTTCTCGATTCTTCCATGCCCGAATCACAATCAATCTAAGAATCCGTAATCTCCCCCACCTCTACCATTCAATGCTTCTTTTTCCCACGTCGTGTGACATTGTGTGTTGTCCCGATCACAGTTCAAAAATATATTATTCTGCAGCATATAAACATAAATGCACTTTAACCTCTGCTTAATAATAAACTCAATTCTATAAAATGTATGTTTGTTTCGCCCTAAATCACAACAGTAGTTACCTCGGAGGACTTTACCCAGCCGTCGGTTCGCCAGCAGAGATCAGACTTCAAACACCTGCAACAATAACAATCCATAAACCATAAACCAAGTCCATACATGTTGTTGAATGTGTCCTGGATCACCACTGTCCTTAGACACCCCTGCGTCAGTGGAAAAATTGAGAAACCTCAAAGAGACCAGCATTGAGATCCAGGACTGAGGCTCTAGAAAGAGTCAGAATAAAAAGAACTTGGAGCCTTTTACCTTGAACTAAAAATAAGTGTCTTCCCACCACAGTGAACATAATTAGTCTCTTTTTCGTCACCAATGTGAAATAAACCAAATATGATCATTCCTCCATGAGCAGAGCAGTGTGGCCGAGTTTGCCTCCTCCATTAGACACCTACAGCTGCGTACTGGATGGATTTGCCCTTGACCTCTTGCGGTGCAAACGTGTAACTTCAGTCCTCTTCACTCAGTTCAGCAATGTCAGAGTTTGACCAGTTAAACGTCCAGTCCGTTTGTTTCCTCAGTCTGTGTCTGAGTGTCTGCGGTCCATCAGTGAGAGCCAAGTGAGACTGACAGGATGGAGGAGCCGTGGCTGCAAAGTGCGAGCTCTGCATCGGAGTCTGATTCCTCTGACGGGCATCTCCACGGCACAGATGCTCTTTTAATCCACTGACGACTGCTCACTGCAGGCGGCGGCACTGAGGAAACCACAGACTGAGATAGATTAGATAGAATAGGAGGTAATAAATGCTTAAATCAAGTGTTTTTTGTCTTAATCTGAGCACATTCTGACTGTGTTTAAAACAAAATTGTCAATGGCAGACATTTCTTATATCTTTTCTTTATGAAACACGATCATTTTGCTTTGTACCATTAGTAAATCTTGTTTTAAAGCAGTCAGAATGTGCTCAAATGAAGACACATTTTGCCCAATTTTAGCAATTTTTAAGTTGTTTTTCATCCCTTTTTGCAGTGCATTTAACAGTATCACGTCACTTGGTCTTTTGGCTGTAATCGACCAAATTAAAAGGGCTGAGAACTGGCAAAAATGTGACAATCTGATAGAAATATCTCTATATACTGAGCAGTAAATTTTATTTTAGATAAGAAAGATATGCCCAGTCAATGAATTAGATGGAAAAGCTCGGGAGAATAGATGATTTTAGGTGTGTAATCCCTCAAAAACTCAAACTAAAACGAAAAGTGGACCTTGTATATTGAGAGTTTGATCTGGCTTGGAAAGTAAACGGCTAAATCTTCAGCAAAAAATAAAACCAGGGGGGAAAAATCTAGTGAATATCTTGTATTTCACTCAGTTAGTGGACATTTGATTATATTATTTGAAAAAATATATATATAGAATCTTGTTAATATATTATGTGTGCGCGTTTTCAGTTTCAGTGTATATAATAAATAACATTTGGGGTACATACTGTATACACACACATACCTACATGTACGTACACAAACGCATACACCTATTTAAAGAGACCGTGGGCCGACTTTCTGAAATACAAGGAAGGGTCATCTATAATTTCTCCTCACACTGAACACTATCTGTCGGCGGCAGGAGAAAGCACAGCCAAAGTGGGAGAATATCTTGTGATAAACATCAGTATAAGGACAGTGTTTATAAGGTCTGGCCGGCGCAGAGCAGGACTGGTCTATTTAACTTTTGATAAATTTAGCAGATGGGGATTGTCCTTTAGTCTAGGGAGACGCCACAGCACCTTTAAGTCCGTGCCAGCACATTAGAGGTCACGCTGCAGAGGCTATCGGCTCAGGCCTCTGTTACCATATCCAGATAAAGAGAGTGTGTCGCTGATGAGACGTCTGTGGTGACCATGGAGTCTCTGTAAAGCCAGGGGAGGGGGCTACACTCTATATTTATACTTCACTGCTTACTTTCTCCGCCAGAACCAAGCCTGATGTCCTTTTCTATGTCGTGTGCTCATTGAACGTACCTTACAAACATACACACGTTTTGCAAATCTGTATTTATTGTATGTATGTGTGTATGTGTTTTAGTTTGGTCCTTTGTTTTTACTTCATATATGGTTTGTAAGTGATTTCCCATTGTGTGTGCGCGTGTGTGTGTGTGTTGGTCTCTCACTCTGGTCTCTCCCTCTGTTCTCTCTTTCTAGTCTCTTTCAGGTTTCTTCCTCTGGTCTCTCCCTCTGGTCGCACTCCGGTTGCTGTCTGGTCTCTCTCAAGTCTCTCTCAGGTTTCTCTCTGGTCTCTCCCTCTGGTCTCTCCCTCTAGCCTCTCGCTGGTCTCTCTCTCTAGTATCTCTCGGGTCCCTCTCCAGTCTCTCTCAGGTCTCTCTCTGGTCTCTCTCTGGTCTCTCTCTCTCTGGTCTCTCTCTCTGGTCTCTCTCTCTTGTCTCTCTATGGTCTCTCTGATCTCTCTCTCTCTGGTCTCTCCCTCTGGTCTCTCTCTGGTCTCTCTCTCTTGTCTCTCTATGGTCTCTCTGATCTCTCTCTCTGGTCTCTCTCTGGTCTCTCTCTGGTCTCTCTCTGGTCTCTCTCTCTCTGATCTCTCTCTCTGGTCTCTCCCTCTAGCCTCTCGCTGGTCTCTCTCTCTAGTCTCTCTCGGGTCTCTCTCCGGTCTCTCTCAGGTCTCTCTCTGGTCGCTCTCTGGTCTCTCTCTGGTCTCTCTCTCTCTGATCTCTCTCTCTGGTCTCTCTCTCTGGTCTCTCCCTCTGGTCTCTCTCTCTCTCTCTGGTCTCTCCTTTCCAACATGAACACCAAACCACATTTGTAATTCTGCCCAGATCAGTAGTATCAGTCAATCATAAGTCAATGAAGCTGCAGTTAAATGAATAGAATAACTACGTCAGCTCAAATCTCATCTCAATTTCTCCTGACTGTAGTTATTTGTGTAGTTAAAGTGTGACTGCATACTCCGGTGTGTGTGTGTGTGTGTGTTGCGGTTTCACTTTTGTCCGCTGACTGGTGCCCTTTGCCCACAGGAAGAGTAGAAAACCTGGTGAGCAGAAAGACAGGCTGAGAATGGATGACCTCCTTGGGATTGGGAGGAGATGGTTATCGTCGCTGGTTCTTCAGTAGTAGTAGTTGTTGTAGTTGTAGGAGTTGTAGTTGTAGGAGTAGTTATTAGATCTCAGGTCACATGTTTTCAAAGATCCTATGTATATTTTACAAAAAGAATCATATATCTTTTCAAAATATTGCCTTTAATGATGTTTTATCCCAGCACATGTAGTAGTGACTGCATTCTGTGTCAAATCCAGGTGTATGTGTGTTGGTGTGGAGCATTTCTGAGTGTCCAAACCGTGCTTTTAAGTTTATGAATGTATTTGGTCTCTAGCCAAAAACAATGCAGACTCACAAGAAAAACATATCATCCAAAATTGACTTTTATATTCATATTCTGCCTAACTTAAGTGCCAAACTGTGGTGTTCGCAGGCAAGACACTTCACCCATATTCGAATGAGTTTTTGAATTGGTAAGAATTTTAAGGTATTTTTTCTTTCCCTGTGACAATAACTATAAATGCTAATCTTTTTTTCTGGCATTTTGTAGTTCCTGGTGAATTCAGCATCAGTGAAAATAACGCAGGAGCAAAGTTATTATTTATCCATTGTTTTTATGTTCCTCTTGGTCATTCCGATGATGTCATGAGAAGGAGAGAGAGGAGGGAGAGGCGGTGAGAGGTGGTGGAGCGTGGAACAGTTTTTTTCCGTAATGAGCATAATCCAAAATAAAGACTAAAGTTACAGAAAGTAAACCACAGATTATGATTATGTTCTTTGAAATATACGCCAAAGAACCAGGCACGAGAACACAAAACTACGTCGAGCTCTAAATCTTCCAAACGTCACCAACTGTAAATAAAGCGGCTATATATACACAGACACTATTAAGCTATAGTCTCCCCCAAGAGGCGCAGAGCCAGAGGACACACGCACAGGGACCGGCACGACACCTGCGGGGTAAAAAGTTCATGGACTGGAACCTCACCCTCGATTATAGCTCTCAGATTAGCAAACCCCCGGAGCTTTGCAGCGACGAATGAGGAGTGGAGGAGAACCGAGGGCCATGTCTCTGCTCTTTGCATATTTGTCGGAGCCTATAGAAGGTCGTGTGTAGTCATTTTCCTGTCACAGTCTGCAGCTGTCGCTCTCTGGCAGACACACACATGACGTGACCGCTCGCCCCGGGCTGTCAGTGCATCTGAGGCTCGGAGCTGGTGGTCTCTGTGGAACACGCTACACGCATGGACACACAACGCACATGGATACGCATACACACATGCGCATACACACACACACAGTGACAGTAGCGAATGAGGAAGAGTGGAAAGTCCCCTTAACGGAAATATGATGCATTACTTTTACTCATTAAAAATCATGGTCCAGATTCAGATAAATAGTTTTTAATTGGGAACATGTGTAAGAGTTCCCAGTGTGCACCAGACATAATGAAATAACCTCAAAAAGTACAGAAAGGATCACTGTGAAACCAATCAAAAAACACTACTTGAATACATGATCATTGAAGTGCGTTCAGACTGATATCATCTCTCTGGTCTCTCTCTCTGGTCTCTCTCTCTCTGGTCTCTCTCTCTGGTCTTTCTCCCTGTTGTCTCTCTCTCTGGTCTCTTTCTCTGGTCTATCTCTCTCTGGTCTCTCTGGTCTCTCCCTGGTCTCTCTCCCTCTGGTCTCTCTCTCTCTCTCTGGTCTCTCTCTCCCTCTCTGGTTTCTCTCTCCCTCTCTGGTGTCTCTGTCTCTCTCTGGTCTCTCTCCCTCTGGTCTCTCTCTCTCTCTGGTCTCTCTCTCCCTCTCTGGTTTCTCTCTCTCTCTCTCTGGTCTCACTCTCTGGTCTCTCTCTCTCTGGTCTCTCTCTCTCTGGTCTCTCTCTCTCTGGTATCTCACTCTCTGGTCTCTCTCTCTCTGGTCTCTCTCTCTCTGGTATCTCACTCTCTGGTCTCTCTCTCTCTGGTCTCTCTCTCTCTGGTATCTCACTCTCTGGTCTCTCTCTCTGGTCTCTCTCTCTCTGGTCTATCGCTCTCTGGTCTCTTACTCTCTGGCCTCTCTCTCTCTGGTCTCTCTCTCCCTCTCTGGTTTCTCTCTCTCTCTCTGGTCTCTCTCTCTCTGGTCTCTCTCTCTCTGGTCTATCGCTCTCTGGTCTCTTAGGGTGTATTCAGACCTGCACATTTGCTCCACTTTAAACGGACCAGGATTCGTTTGGAACTCTGATCCGAAGCTTTTATGCAGGTCTGAATACACACAAACGAATCCTGGTCCGGACCAAAGAACCGAACCGAGACCCACTTTTTTAGGTGGTCTCGGTCCGCTTCCAAACGAATTCTGGTCCAAGTCGAATCAGGTCTGAATACATCCGGTGTCGATCCGACACAACTCCAAGATACGTGCGCATTTTTTGGGCTTAACAAGCCGCAGACAGAAACTGAGGAATTAGCCACGCAGCTGCTAACTATGATGCTAACTATGCTGCTAACGCTACACAACAACACTGAGCCGTGTGCAGACCTGGAGCAGTGAGGAGACGCTGTGCGACAGGCTTATGGAGTTACAACTGTTCACAGTATACATTAATGTTAATGGCAGCATCTTCAAACCATTTGCATTATTAAAAACCTGACACTGTTTGACTCACGTCTCAAAGAGCAATATCCCGCATCATGTAGTGAATTGTGTTCTTTGGTTCCTACCTGATCCTCAGCGTCTGTTTGTCCCGTGGTTATTATAGATCCATGGTTTAGCCACAATGCTGAACAGGGCCGTTATTATAATAGATCCATGTGTGGGACAGGACATGGAGCGCACAGACAGTCTCTTTCGGCTTTCTCCTCACGCATTCTCCGACGCTGTTCCAATATTTAAAATAACGTGTTTGGCCTGTGTCATATGAGCTGCTGTTGATGTTGAAGGTGGTTTTGCTCTAAAAAGAGAAAACATAGGCAGAGCAGACATGCTGCACATACGAGCCCTCAATGTTTTCTGCCGGTTCCGCGTCTATCCTCCCTGAGCTCTCGCTGTCCAATAGGAGCCGATCGTCACACGTGTCAATATGTTTATATAAAAAAGTTCACTTGCAAAAAGGACAGTCTGAATACGAACCGGAGCAAAAGAAAAAAGTTTGGTCTGCTTTTGATTCGGATCAAGCAAGCGGAGCAAAGGATTTTTCAGGTCTGAATACACCCTTACTTTCTGGTCTCTCTCTTCCTCTCTGGTTTCTCTCTCCCTCTCTGGTTTCTCTGGTCTCTCTCTGGTCTCTCTTGAGCTTCTTGCCCTCTCCTTTTGAGCAGAATGAATACAGTTTAAATAGATACATGTATATTTCACTTCTCAAGCTCAGTCCAACCAGAAAGCAGAGATAGCATCACATGTGGGCTCTCGTATGGGTTGCCAGTTCCTTGGTTCAGTCAAAGCTCCTCAGTGTGTGGGCTTAGCACTGGCCACAAAGGTTTAGTTTGTATTTGTAGTAAAGTTGTGAGAGCAGTAATAAACTACATACTGTTCCTTTAACTTTTGAGCACATTCTGACTATACAATGTTGTTCTTCCTCCAACGCTTTGTTTTGTTTTGTTTTTCTGAAACGCAGAAAGGCAAGGTTATATTTAATTGTTTTAGCAGTGGGAGGATAATCCATTCTTTATTGAAACACTATTGTACATGCACTTTTGTGTTTGTGTTGGAAAGTTGCTGTACAAATAGTTGATTAATTGATTGAAATTTTGCTTTATTTTTTTCATTCTAAGGGAGACATTTCTTGTATCTTTTAAAGCACAATCATTTTCCTTTGTCCCATTGGCAAATCTTGTTTTGATGAAGAATGTCAGAATGCGCTCGAATTGAGATACAACAATTTTGAGCCATTTTTGACTTATTTTTCATCACTGTGTGCAGCGGAAACTTTGGGAGTGTCGTTGAACAGTATAATGTTTGTCTTCTATTGTGATGGAGAAGATAAATATACGTTTTCAGTGGAAGTCCCCCAGAGTCTGTGGAGACGCAGTGTGATCTGTTATGTTTCCTCCGTCTGTGGTTTTTAATCCGCTCCCTTTACTTTCCCATAATGTTGGGTGTTTTAAGAGGCAGGTTCACATCTGCTTCCAGCTGCCACCTGCACATCTGCAGTGTAGCATGTTGTGATTGAGGAGCGGCCGGAACTTTCTAACCGGGACTTTTTACTCTGCTTTGTTTTTACTTTCTGTTAGTGTAGGTGACATCGTTCTGCCGGATTCTGTGCAACAACACTGCAAAAAGTCATGAAAAAATAAATTAGGGATCGCTCAAATTTTGCAAATGTCTCTTCATTTGAGCACATTCTGACTGATTTAAAATAACGTTTGCCAATGGGAGAAAGATGAGCAAAAATTGTTTTCAAAAGATACAAGCAATTTTTCCCTTGAATGAGAAAAAGGCAACGTAAAATTAGACTAAATGACTTTGTCTCATTGGAAAATCTTGTCAGAATGTGCTCAGATTAAGATAAGAACCACTCGATCAAATTAATTATTACCTCATAATATTTTTTGTTTGCTGTGGAAAGAGTTATCATTATAACCAGATATTGTTATTACAGAAATGAAACCAAATGAGGGATTGAAACAAATCACATACATCTTCACTCGAGCTTTACTTCATTTAAGTTTTGCCTCAATTCATTTTAATTCATTTAAAAAAGTATTGTTAATTTTACTTTTTTTTTTTTTTTTTTACCTGTAAGAGTTATTTCTATGTTATCGTTTATAGCAGTGTATTTTCTGAAGCAATGTACAGTATGTGTTATCATGTTATTATGATAGGGCACAGTGGCTGAGTGGATACTATAGCACTCTCGCCTCTCAGCAAGAAGGTCCTGGGTTTGAATCCTGGTCAGAACAGGGCCTTTCTCTGTGGAGTTTGCATGTTCTCCCCGTGTCTGCGTAGGTTCCCTCCTTGTGCTCCGGTTTCCCCTACCACTAAAAATATGCTCACTAGGTAAAATCCTCCAGCTCCGGTAGTCCTGACCCAGCTGAGCATTAACATCTGGAGATGGGTTCCCGGGCGCTGTTACTACGGCGACCACTGCTCCTGACGTAAGCCTTAGCGGCATCAGGATGGGTCAAATGCAGAGGACAAATTTCCCAACGGGGACAATAAAGTGCACATTTAAATTCAAGATTAAAATGATATCTTTTATTGTTTCTCTTGCCACTAAAAACAAGTTCTGAATGTAATGAGTGAGTGAATGGTGGTGTTTGGTCGGAGGCTTTGATGGTCCAGTGTGTTCAGGGTCTGCATCACAGTGTGGAGAGAATGGAACAATATCTGAACTCTGAATATTGTAAAGTGCTTTGGTGACCTTGGTCTGTAAAATGCGCTATATAAATAAACGTTACAACTCACTATTGTCTGAACTGTCTCAGTGTTGGTGAGACACGAGGGCGAAGCAGGATCTTCACTCTCTCATTCATAAATAGACTTTTGTGTTTGTTGACTTCACAGATGCATACAAATCTGTTAAGGCTTAGATTTCTGCGCTTTCTCTCACCCCAGCCTCACCCAGCCTCACCCAGCCTCACCTCTACCCTTATCCGCCTCACCCCTACCCTCACCCGGCCTCCCCTTGCCTCACCCTGTCTCAACCCAGGCTCAACCCGCCGCACCCATTCTCACCCTGCCTCCCCCAGCCTCACCCTGGCTCCCTCTAGCCTCACCCCTCCTTCCCCAGCCTCACCCAGCCTCACCTCCCCCTGCCTCACCCCTCTCCTTATCTTGGTTACATTTATGCCGATAGTTCTGTGGTGTGCGGAGTCTTGGAGGTCGGACGATGGGAGTAGGCGGCTTTTTGTATTTTTACCAAACATTTGAAAAAGGAAACACATATGGGATGTCTTTGAACTGGGTAAATCGTGCTGCTCATTGATTAATTACAACTAACGTCATGTTATCAGAGCTATACTTACTACAGAATGACATTATTTTATTAGAATACAATTATGTTACATCTATGTGACATCATGTCTGCATCTGGCGTTTCTTACGCTTTGTTTTGGTCAAATGCATTTAAAACCACTGTTAAGTCAACAGATTTAAACAACTCATTTTCATCCTAATCTTAAAACTATTCAACACAATATCACTTTAACCCCATTTACTGTGTATATTTAGAGTCTTCTCCGGTTTCACCTTGATTATCACATTGTTGTCACTCTGTCATCAGCCATCTGCTTTGATCACTGTCCCTGCTCTTTTTAAAGATGTCCTTGGAGTCCATCGCAGCGTGTCATTCAGATGTATTTTTATCTGTGCTGATGCTAAACGCTAACATTACAACGGTGCGTCCTAATGATTTCCACTATCGCTCTGATCAAGGACAACAAATGGTTTAGTTAAAGAAACCCATTGATTATGTTTTGGACCAAAAGAGAAGTGTGTGCTGCCCTCAAAAACTCTCATCTGTTTTCACTGCACTTTTATCACAAAGACTTTCAGTGTGTGTGTGTCTGTGTGTGACTGTGTGTGTGACAGTGTGTGTGTCTGTGTGTGTGTGAGACTGTGTGTGTGAGAGATTGTGTGTATGACTGTGTGTGTGTGAGACTGTGTGCGTGTATGACTGTGTGTGTGAGAGACTGTGTGTGTGACTGTGTGTGTGTGCGACTCTGTGTGTGAGAGACTGTGTGTGTGACTGTGTGTGTGTGTGTGTGTGTGTTTGTGTGTGTGAGACTGTGTGTGTGAGACTGTGTGCGTGTATGACTGTGTGTGTGAGAGACTGTGTATGTGACTGTGGGTGTGTGCGACTATGTGTGTGAGAGACTGTGTGTGTGTGCGACTCAGTGTGTGAGAGACTGTGTATGTGACTGTGTGTGTGAGAGACTGTGTGTTTGACTGTGTGTGCGTGCGACTATGTGTGTGAGAGACTGTGTGTTTGACTGTGTCTGTGTGCGACTATGTGTGTGAGAGACTGTGTGTGTGACAGTGTGTGTGGGACTGTGTGTGTGTGTCTGTTTGCGTGTGTGCGTGCGTGCGTGACTGTGTGTGTGAGACTGTGTGCATGTGTGAGACTGTGTATGTGTGACTGTGTGTGTCTCGCTTCTCAGCAGGACGGTCCTGGGTTCGAATCCCGGTCGGAACAGGGCCTATCTGAGTGGAGTTCACATATTATCCCCGTGTCTGCTCCGGTTTCCTCCAGGTGCTCCGGTTTCTCCTACCACTAAAAACATGTCCACTCGTTACAAACTGAATGTATTGAGTGAAGGAACGAATGATGTTGATTGTAGGTTTTAACACACGGTGGTGTAGTGGACACTTTCAGCCACTTTGTCTGAAGCTGTTTGGGTGAGGTGGACTTTAGGACATGGAAGGAACTAAGAGTAAAAATATCCATAATGGAGGGGAGCGAAGAGGACAAGAGGGGGGGAGGGGATGTGCTGCTGCAGTAGAAGTTAGTCTACATTAAAAGGATCAATCTCACTCCTGGCAGCATCTTGGACCTTGGTGTAAAACAGAGGAAAGAACAATAGAGTAAACCCTGCTGCTGCTGCTGACACAATAATAACTAGGGATAGGCAGGTGAAGCCCCGTAACGCACCAAGACCGGATTGTATCAAATGTGTCGAAGCCTCTGAGCTCATACTAGGTTGTAACACTGACATCTAGTGGACAAATTTAACCCATCGCAGCTTCTGAATACTTGAGTATACTGCAAACACTGTCTATACCAGTGTTTTTCAACCAGTGTGCCGTGGTGCAGTAGTGTGCCTTGAGATGTTGTTTGGTGTGCTTTGGGAAATTTTCCAATGTGACATGATTGGTCAAAATAATGTGAAAAAAAAATAATAATTTGAGAAGATGAGTTAAATGTTTTGCGCTTGTTTTATTTTCTTTATACATCTACTTTGTTTAGAATGACTTTGTTTTCATACTAAAAGCTGCAAAGTTTCAGCTGGTGGTGTGCCATGTGAGTGTTTTTAACCAAAAAGGTGTGCCACAGCTACAAAAAGGTTGGGAAACACTGGTCTATACTATCCGCTACAGTCTAGGCCTGCCATTCCCAAAGTCAGTAACACCGTGGCCCCCTTAAAAATCTGATGGGTCTGTGCGGACCCCCGAAATAACAACCAAGAAGACAACGTTAAAAATAGGCTCTTCTCGTTATTTTATTTGGGGGATATAGGCTCTGCTGCAAACATGTAAATGACGCACCCCATTTTGTAATACCAAAAATGATTACAATTTGATTATTCAAGTCAAATAATGAACACGAATATTTTGATATTACAAACAAAATATTATTAATTTAACATATAATAATTATATTGAACCCCACTTTGGGAGACACTGGTCTAGGCTATCCACTGCAGTCTATTTACTATCCAACACAGTCTAAACTATTGTCTAAAAGCTGTCAAAGCAACACAGTGTTACGAATCATCTGCTTCAGGAAGAGCGACACACGTTCCAGAGCCTCGGTGTAGTTTGTCAATCACTAATCTCTAATTATTATGCTTTCTAATACTTGCTAACATTAACATAAAGTCTGCTGCAGAATTGATACTGTTACTTTAAAGACAGAGAGATAGATAATAACTATTGATTTTATATGTTTGGTTCTGTGTATGTCTCTGCGGTCTCTGTGGTCTCTGTGGTCCCTGTGGTCTCTGTGGTCTATGTGGTCTATGTGGTCCCTGTGGTCCCTGTGGTCCCTCTGGTCCCTGTGGTCTCTGTGGTCTCTGTGGTCCCTGTGGTCTCTGTGGTCCCTGTGGTCTCTGTGGTCCCTGTGGTCCCTGTGGTCCCTCTGGTCCCTCTGGTCCCTGTGGTCTCTGTGGTCTCTGTGGTCTCTGTGGTCCCTGTGGTCCCTGTGGTCTCTGTGGTCTCTGTGGTCCCTGTGGTCTCTGTGGTCCCTGTGGTCTCTGTGGTCCCTGTGGTCTCTGTGGTCCCTGTGGTCTCTGTGGTCTCTGTGGTCTCTGTGGTCCTTGTGGTCTCTGGCTCTTGTTTGGGATTCTTTTGGAATCATTCACTAATTCAGTTCCTACTGTTTGGTTGTGAAAACATCAGCTGTTTTCATCCCCAAAATCCATACTTCTAAATCAGTTTATTGACTTTTAATTAAGGTTTTCCTCTGTGTTGAACATCCTTTCTTTCATATACAGAAATGATTCATACTGGCTCAATGTCATGATACTGAGAAAAGTAAAAAGACAAATACAATAAGATAAATAAATGTGTCTTTTTACATCTTGCACTTTTACATCATCTCGTCTAAAGGTGGAATGGGTCTGCTGCTGCACATGTGTTGGACTCCAGAGATCGACACTTTCATTTCTCCATAATCTGCAAATGGACTTGCTACAGGGATTTTCTGTTTCCCCTTTTCTTTCTTTTCTTTCTCTGAAGCTCTTTTCGATGTCCTCCGTCTATCTCATTGTCTCTAGCAAAAACCTCCAGGGAAATAATTTGTGACGTGCACACACACACACTCTCACTCGGAGCCACTTTTTCGTGGAGGAGCTGAATGAATAACAAATCTAAAGTTCAGCCCTCGACCTGCGCTTGCTCTGGACTGTAGTCTGCTAGACACAAACACTAGCACACGCACATGCACACATACACATACACATACACACACATACCCACATACACTCTGTCTGAACCCTCACAAAGCAGAAGCCCGCATTCTTCCAGCTTGAGGCTTTCTCTGGTCGTGGTTGATCCAAGGTCCCACCATAGATCACCTCCACTTTCACATCCATCTCGGTCCCTCTTTTCCCCGTCCTGTCACTACTTCTCTCTCCCTCTCTTCTCTCTGTCTCTCTTCTCATTATGTGGAGAGAAGTTGGAGACTTGTTTACCAATGAGGTATTTAGAATTGACGTGGGAGAAAAGCTGTGATCTAAAAGCCAATTGATTCACACGACTGGAGTGAGAGCCTAAAACCCTCCTGTCAGGTGCAAAGTTAGTTTGAAATTCAGATTTATTTGGGCGAATCCTTATTAGCAGGCTAGCATCATTTGTTGTTCAGTTTCACACTGCATCGCATGGCATGGCCTTGGTGCTGGATCTAAAGCCCATCTGTGGGAGTGGAGTCGTCTCTCAATGTGGGCCTCCCCCAGGCTTCACTTTGTTCCCACTGGTTTTTTAGAGTTGTTCCTCTCTGATGCAGGAGGGTCTAAGGACAGTGATGATCCAGGACACTCAACATTCAACATAATTTATGGACGTTGGTTTCTGCCCCGTATGGACCAATGACCAATTCTCTGTTCTGTGTTGGAAAAACCACAGATTTGTAAAGTCCTCCGAGATAACTTGTGATTTAGGGCTGGACACAAATACCTTGAATTGAATGGAATTGTGATAAAAAAACAACTTTTTCCAAACTTAATAGAAGGCATCAGAGAGAAAGTAATTGAATTTAATTAATACGCACTTTGTATTCAGGTAATTTCTAACTCTGCTCTTTACTTTCTGTTTTGCAGATCTCAAAGGGACTGAGCACAATGGGAAGCCTAAGCCTCTGAGGGGGGAGCACAAAGACCATACGGAATAAGCCTTATAAAGCCAACGCAGGACAAAAGAGGAGGAGAAGGTTGGACAGGAGTAGGCGGAACACTCTTAAGCCAGCGCCAGGCCAGCGAGCAGGGGATCTTTTCAACTGCAGAGGAGGTGGAGAAAGGAGAGAGGAGACAGTGAAAGGAGGTGTTGTTGTCCCTCCCCTGGGTGCATGCGCCCTCTCCACTCCCCTGAGACCTGGACATCCACTTTTTATGTGTTACTGACGGGAACAAAAGGGCAAGAATGCGCAATAAACCAAGTATTGAAAGCCTTTGGGCCCAGAGGGGTGTTTGCATGACACTGCCCAGGACTAAAGCTTTGATGCTGGTCCTGCTCTTGGCGCTGGCGGGAGGGTTGACCCCAGTGGAGGCCGAGTTGGTCGACATGGTGGTCATCGATGCTGGAGGAGGACGGGACGCACTGGAGCTGGGGCTGGAGGCGTCCATGCATTCCTCGCTGCTGCAAGGGTTTCACCGAGCGACAGAAGACGTCAGAACACCCGTGTCTCAGCAGAACGCTCCCACGGCCTTCCCAGACTCCTCAGCGGTCGTGGGGCGGATCTTCAGGATGGAGGTGCCCAACAAGATGGAGGGGGTCTACCTCGGGGATATTGTCAAGGTACGTTTGAATTAATGATGAAAGTCTTGCACAAACAGACTGTTTAGATAAGAATAACGTTTCTCACTCACTCATCTGTACTAAAGTCTTTCACCTAAATATTAACCTAGATATTAAATAAGTTCTACCAAAACATTAGTGACTTTATATATTATACATGAAGTTTACTGCTCCTTCTAATTACTGTAAATGTTTAAACTATATACTGTAACTGCTAACATTTGTGAACATTGACATGAGAAGATATATAAACATAAATACAAATATTACATGATAAAACTGGTTAATATAAATGAAATACAGCCAAACAAAATGCTAAGTGCTACAAGTAAACAGTGCGTTGCTAAGGTAACTGGCATTTTCAAGGACCAGTCCAAGACGAGTCAAGGACCCAGATGATCTCATGAACAAATAAACTACAGATAGAAACAGAAAAAAAGTCACAAAGTTATGAAGGAGTGCTTTCCCTAGAGGTGGAAGTAGGGTATTACAAGGGCATCCCAGAAGATGTAGTCACACACAGTACAGATTATGTGTGGTTAAAGATGAATAAACATTTTTTGTTTTACTCTTTTTTTGTATCATGATTTAAGAACATATTTGTATACAATTAATTAGAAGAAATATCCTGATTTGTTTTGGCGTCTGAAGGTGAAATGTCATGTTAGTTATTTAAAAATGAAATGTTTTGTTTGGGGACTTTTGTGGAGAAGGCCTGGACATATAGACAGAGAATGTGTCCAGAGATGAAATGACTGTTGTTGCTTGGACTTTTCTTTCATGTGTTAGTGTAGTAGTAGTTGAAGTAATTTCATTTCAGTCAATGACATCAAAGTAATTCATAAACTTTTTGTTCATATTTTAAAACATACTTCTGACTGAAATGGTTTAGGCCGAAGTGTGTTTACTTATTTTTTCCTAAACCTTTTTACAAATCAAAAACAACTGTCGACTGTTCACAAAACTGTTAAATAAATAACAACCAATCATCATTCATAAGGTTTTAGTTGCACATTATATGAACTTTTTTG
The DNA here is from genome assembly GCA_964034765.1 of Knipowitschia caucasica. Taxonomy (NCBI): domain Eukaryota; kingdom Metazoa; phylum Chordata; class Actinopteri; order Gobiiformes; family Gobiidae; genus Knipowitschia; species Knipowitschia caucasica. Next base: position 28,737,272 of record OZ035828.1, on the reverse strand, counting down.
TAGTTCATCTATTTTTCATCAGTCTATGTTCCAATAATTGCCTATATTTTCTTTGAAAAGTTTTTAAAATGGTTTTAATGTTGTCATATTAGCCATGTGGGCTGGGCCCATGTGTGCATGACACTTAAATAAAATTGATTCATATGAAGACCTAAAAACTTGCATAAGCCGAGTAATCTCAAAAAGCCAGCCATTGGACTGCTCTGGGCTATGGTTTTTTCAGAGTTCAACTTGTCAAAGCACATTTATTTTTCAAACCCCACAAGCTTTATCCAAGCTTATTTTCTCTTCTAGATTAATTTACAAGTGCAAACAATACTTTACACTAAAAAGATGTAAAGCATAATATGGGCACAAAAACAAAGAATTCTCAGAGTATTTCTTACCTTTGGACTTGTGCTTTGTTATTGAAGTAATCGATGCTTGCTGTGGCTAATTAATGTTCATAGAAAAGCAATATCCACTTGTGATTCCCGAAATACAGTCCAGTATGGAGATATAATCCAAAAATGTATTGTTTTTTTAAGCACAACATTTTTTCTTAAAAGACATTACAAGTTTCTCCTTCCCACTTTACTAAAACTATGAAACTAGGAACATGAGCCTAGGATTTGGCCATAAGATCTTGGTCGAGGCAATCCGTGCAGTAGGTTTTTTTTTTTTTTTTCTAAAAACCGCATTTGAACACAGGTCTCTAGCCTCGTAGCTGGGTTAGCGGTTGCAACATTTGACGGTTCCAGCATCCAGTCAGGCTCCGATGATGTTTGGCCAAATGATTGATAGATTTAAACAGATAACGATAGCTGGGAATGGTTATTTTTACCCCTGACCCAGATGCGTACGAAGGCAAAACACATGAGACAAGAAGCAGGTTTTACACTGCAATAAAAATACAAACTTTGAAAAACTGTAACAACATCATACAGAACGATAGCGTTTAAGAATAAAAACATAAACATTTGTTGTTTTATGGTGATGGATCACCTAGAATTTCAGTGAATGAGTTTGGCACATATTGGCACAAAGTGTGCCAAATATAACTGAATGGCACTAGCATTTGGAAAAGGGCCACTGCATCAAAATTATAAAACCTAGAGGTCTGAAACTTCATGCCTTTGTCAAGGTTTTTATAAATGTAATATTTTAGTTTAGGTTAAGTTTTTTTCCCAAACTTCAAAGGATGCAGATTGAAATATGAATGACATACATTATTCTAGTGTAAATGTGCATAAACTAGAAGGCTCTAGCTTTAAACTTATGCATCAGTGAAACGTATTGTAATGTCCCCACAGAGACCAGTTCCCCATGAACCCACGTTTATTTAAAGTCTGTCGCTACATATCCAAACCATAACATGTTCTTGTCCATGTTCTTTTGTAACCCTAACCTCTGGCTATTCACATGTCCGTGCCCACTTTTATGATTCCATTTATACATTATGGCCCGCTTCTATTCTTCCCCCTCCCTTTTTACGTTCACTGAAAACATAATTCCTCTTCATCCCCTATTGTCCAGCTTCCCACTCACTCTCAAATGGCCCAGTTATGGCATCATTCTGACTCCTACGTTTCTCCTTACATAAAACTCAATCGTGTGTTATAAGCTTGTCTCAATTATCCTTTGTTTTTTGTCGTTTCTTCCATCTCCATCTTGGCTTCTTCTTGAACAATCACAATCCCATGTTGCTGTTGTGTTTCTGGCCGTGTCAAATCACATCAAGCGTTCAGTAAAATAGAGCCCTTTTATTGCCACTTGAAACGACAACAACGCTACAAAATGTACGCGTTTACACTGTAGCTGTAAAGTATCTGTCCAATATAATCATTTTTAATATTCCTATAAACGCCAGCTTTAAGTATGTGTCAATTCTCGGAAGGAAATAGGAGCTCCTTCTGATTTAAGAGTTATTGAAGTAAAGTAGTCTCTAAAACCTGTCCTATTTCCACTTCAATCTGATGCTTATTCTACTGTATCTGTTCGCCATTTTCCCCGACATTTTCTGACAAGCGTTCTCTCTGACAATAACCTCAAAACTCAAACCTTACAATCTTACATTCTGCTGTATGTTCCGACAATAATCTAGCAAAACATATCTTAAAGTGATTGTCTGCAGTTTGTCAGAAAGAGAGAGAGAGAGAGAGGTGCTTGATTTGAAAAAAAAACGACGGAAGCTCCCTCCCCCTTCCTTTCTGATTGGTCTACGCCTATGTTTCCGTAACACTTTGAAATGTTAATCAGAGAACACATTATACATATACATTATTAATACACATGCACGCAGGGTATCAGAATTATTTGTTAACGTTTTAAAGGAATAGTTCACCGTTTTTACATACTGACATATGTTCTTACCTTACCTTAGACTAGTTAATACGTACCTGTCTGGTCTTAGTCCGTGCGCTCTGTCATGCAAACGGAGCAAAAACGGGAGCACAACCGCAGCCTCCTCTGTATACTGTGTAGGACCAAAAGGTAGCTCCCGCTAGAAGCTACCAAACTCTTCCAAGTGTTCCCTATTAAATGTATATAGTTACGTGACGTGTTACACTGCAAAGTATAGTAACACAGAAATGTAACAGTCGATTTTCTCAGCGGATAAAACGGGTACTATATTGTGAGGCGTAGTAATCTGAGTAGCGCTACGTCCGCGCACTAACTTCTCTCCGGAGACTTCTCTCTCGCTCACTTCCGTCAATAGAAGCAGCGTGACTTGTAGTACACACAGTAGCAGCGAGAGAGAAGTCTCCGGAGAGAAGTTAGTGCGCAGAGAAGTTAGGAGCGCTACGTCCGCGCACTAACTTCTCTCCGGAGACTTCTCTCTCGCTGCTACTGTGTGTACTACAAGTCACGCTGCTTCTATTGACGGAAGTGAGCGAGAGAGAAGTCTCCGGAGAGAAGTTAGTGCGCGGACGTAGCGCTACTCAGATTACTACGCCTCACAATATAGTACCCGTTTTATCCACTGAGAAAATCGACTGTTACATTTCTGTGTTACTATACTTTGCAGTGTAACACGTCACGTAACTATATACATTTAATAGGGAACACTTGGAAGAGTTTGGTAGCTTCTAGCGGGAGCTACCTTTTGGGTACTATACAGTATACAGAGGAGGCTGCGTTTGTGCTCTCGTTTTTGCTCCGTTTGCATGACAGAGCGCACGGACTAAGACCAGACAGGTACGTATTAACTAGTCTAAGGTAAGGTAAGAACATATGTCAGTATGTAAAAACGGTGAACTATTCCTTTAATGAAAAAAATATTTTTTTTATGCACAAAAAACGATCGCAGCCTTAATTGAACATTATAGGACACATCTGCAGAGGATCTGATTATGGATATAGGTTCAGTATATAAATGATTATGGATATAAGTTCAGTATATAAATGAGTAACTCAGTGCGGTTGTTCAGAATTCTTTGCTCAGTTTTCATGTAGTTTCAGAGCCTAATAGAGGCTTGATTCAGAGGCTCAGCGAAAAAAAACAACTGAGCATGCGCGCAGCTGCGAGCATCAGCGCCGATGATTGACAGCCCTTGGCATGACTCGATTGGTTAACATGGACGACATCGTGGATTCTGAGCTATAGCTAAGAGAAGGGAAGTCGGGACTTAACTGTAATATTATAATTAATAAAATGACTTATTTTATATCAACATTTAAGGCCAGCAGGTCAATTTACTACAATTCTTAAAATTTGTAATTAATTTAGAGTTACATAACTATCACTTTAATCTCTAAACGTGTCTCACTATTGGCTTGAAACCCCAAATGTACATCAACATGATTTGACCAATAAAATCCCTGTTCTCTGGCAAAGCTAAAGCAGTCAGACTATAGCCCAGGGGTGTGGTCCTCAAAGGGCCGGTGTGGCTGCAGGTATTAGTTCCAACCCGAGAATTCAATCCCGTTTTGTTTAGCTGTGCATACAACTGTGGGATTTTATCTTCACTCTTTTTAACAAACTGTGATTATTCATTATTGTACGGCCTTGTGTGATTGTTTCTATCTTGTTTTGTTCAGCACTTTGAGTTGTCTTGTGTATGAACTGTGCTATACAAAAAAACCTCCCTTGCCTCGCCAGTACAAAACCACCTTGAGAATACACTTATGTTTGACACCAAAGGTCCATTGGAGGTCAGGCTTCTCTTTTTACCCAGCAAGCTTTTATTTGAAAGGACTCTCTTCTGCCAATAAACATACGCGCACACACACACATAAACATTGTCCGGTGATTTTGTCGGCCTGCCATATCTTTTTAATTTCACTCTTTCCTCGCCGCCCTGGACGCCACGCATTGAATTTTAACATTCCTCGGTCATGCGCCTCTCCGCTCTCTTCAGATATTAGCCCCCTCCCGTTTGCGAGTTCCCTCTCTTCAGATGTTAGCCCCCTCCCGTTAGCTAGTTCCACGCTCGCCGGTGCTCAAGGTTGCGGAGCGAAAGGCCAAATCAATTTTTTGTGCTTGCCGCTGCACTCATACTAATGGTCCTTTCTTATGAAAATGTGCCAGAGGTCTGCGTCTCCGTGACAGAATTGACTCCCATTCACCTCTCAGTACCAGAGCTGCACCGGGGGTTTTATTCATGCTACACATACATATACACACACACATACACACACACACACACACATACATACACATACATAAAGACACACACATACACACACACACACACACATACATACACATACATAAAGACACACACATACACACACACACACACATACATACACTCACACAGAGGATTTGCTGCTTGGACAGGACAGATTTTTGCCTTTTTCCAAATATGCTTTTTGTAGCTCCACCTGCCGGATTTAACACAAACACTGGGTCATGAATGAATGGAGAATCATTTATAGATGTGCCTTTTAGAAATTGAATAGATTATTTTTTTTTTAAATGGCGTCCTGGATCCCCTCCGTACCAGTGTTGGCACAATAGGTTAGAATGCAAAGTAACCAGTGGGGGGTGTGTCACGTTCAAAAAAGTCCGTGAGCACGTGCGCTAACATGCTTGTAATCGATGCCTGTGGTGGTGTACAGGAAAGAGAATTATCCAATGAATTATTATTAAGCCCCTTTTTGCCTCTCAAACCGGTTCACAGCCTGGTCTAAAGAGAGTTAGATCTTGGCTCAGCGCTGCGTTACAGATGCTGTCAATGCTGAGCGGGAGATTCTTTTTGGACCAGCCCAGTTTAGCCGCTATGGATTTTTGAATGCTTTTTATTCTGTCCCTATCAAATAAATATATAATAATAATAATAATGGTGATGATGATAATAATAAAAATAAAAATAATACTATTAACAACAATAATAGTAATAACAACAATAATGATAATAATGATAGTGATAATATAATGAACTTGTTAAATGAACGGCATGTGTCCAGGCTCACGGCCATTTTGAAACTTGGGCAGCTGTGGCCATAGTAGTAGTTTACCCCCACTGTGTATGTAGTGAAAGAATAATGACATGGGAAGCGTCTTTGAGCACCCAGAAAAGCAATGTAGACATCTGATTTATTATTTACTACTATTTATTAGTTTAGCTGAATTCGACCTAATGCCAGAGTTGCGGCGGTGATGGAGGAAACGCACAGAAACTTTGGTGATTGGATGAAGCTGCTGCAGGTGAAATGGCAGGACCTTTAGCAGCGGAGCATCATCTGTATGCACCGGACACACCTGCCTCCAGCTCACATGCTCTATACTGTTATTGATGCAAGTGGCTGCGAGAACAGGCTCTCCTGGCCGGCACACGAGGACTCTCTATAGCCTCATTACCACAATTACTAGCATAATTAGCTGATCGGCTGATGGACCGCCTGGCTCGCACTGCGGCTGTTCCTGCTCCATTCTTTTTTCCAAATCAGTTCCCGAAACACAGGCTGCAGAATGTGGATTCTTCTGTGCACTTTTATCACCGTTTGTTGTTAGAAAAGCCCTATACAGGAACATTTTGGAGAAACCCTGCTTGAGAATTGAGTCTGGGGCGAACATATACCTTCAGCAAAGCGATGACATAAACGCAAAGCTAAATCCACAATGGGAGGGTTAATAATGGTATGATATTATTATTTTTTTACAGGGACACTTTATAAAAAAACATTAGCTGAAAGGAGAGATGTGTTGTACCAGGTTGCAGCAGCAGTGCTAATTTACAAGTCCCTGAGCAGGTTCTTGTAAAACGGTAATATACAATATTTTTCAAGCAGAAATCGCAATTTAATTTACCACAAGTTATAATAAAACCACGCAGCCCAGATTCTTCACTATCTCTCTATACATGCATTCATATAATGAGCTCACACACACACACACACAGATGGGAACAGATTGGTCTTTACAAATGTCTTACTTTGATATAGAGCTGAAGTTGTTTTGTCAAGAGGAATGGGCTAAACCTTCTGTATCTAGATGTGCAGATAGTCAGAACCCAAATTACTGTCTGTTCTTATTGCAACAAAAGAAGGTTCCACACAGTATCAACTTCATTTCATCAGAATCAATAATCATTTTACTTTCCATTCATTCCGATCTCCTTTAAGATCGGAATGAAATCTTAAAGGAGCAGTAAAACTCTGGCAAAAAGTGGTACTGCAACCTCTCCCACTCTCCCTGACCCAGGTTGCCGAATCCAGCTGGGACCATAACAGCTGAATAGACAAGAGTTTTGTCAACAACAAATCTATAACAACATATTTTTCACAGAAATCCTTGTTTTATTCCTTGTCTTGTCGTTAATGATTTAAGAATGTTTGCGAGACATTTTTTAATTTCTGCGGCCACATGTTACTTTGCCAGTGAGATTAGCTTGAGTTCTGGCAACCCGGATCACGGACTTTCTGATTGGTGAAACGGATGGAGGGCAGGACATCAAAACTGCTGTAAACCTAATGGCTGAACTACTGTTTTTGGTTAAAGAAGTATTGGAAAAGAGCATGATTTATGAATGCCTTTTGACAGATTAGGGCCATTTAACCCTAATCCTACATATTGCTACTTTAATACACATGGTTGTTAAGATGACGAAATGCCCAAAGGTTCACAGAGAGGCTGTAGCGTGGCTCTTATGTGATTTTTTTTGTCCTCGTAAACAAAAGGCTGAACACTGTTTTCAAACGGCTTTGTAATTACTTCAAACTTCTCTTTAGTCAGCGTTTGTTTCCCCGAGGGAAACCTCTTCATGACAATATTCTGAGAGTCTGCTGCGGCTGTGAATGCTCAAGATGATAAAGTGTGTGTGTGTGCGTGTTTGTTTCTCATTCCAAGGGAGACATTTCTTGTATCTTTTTAAAACAAGATTGTGAACGTTCTCAAATCAATATGTATTTTGCCAAATTTGAGCAACCACTTGTGTGTGTGTGTGTGTGCGTACGTGTGCGTGCCCAGCTCATGCAGATCTGTTTTGTCAGAGCTCAGAGATTGTGTGACTCTGCGGTTGTCAGGACAAATCAACTGCACTTTGGATCGCGGGCCTTTTATGAATGAAGACTGAAGCTGCTTTTATAAATCGCCCTTTCCCTTGAGCCCTATTTTTAGACGAGGGGGAGACTCGCTTCTTCTTCTTCTTCTCCTCCTCCTGATTCTGTTATTTCTTTTTAGCCCTTTCTTCATTACTTTCCTCGTCCTCCTCCACTTCAATTTCCTGCCCCAGCCATCTCCTTCCCTTTCACTGTATTTTCAAGAATCTCGTTGCAATTCTCTGCACCTACGCCAAAAGTCCTCCCCCTTCACCGCCGTTCATTTGTTCTTTCTCGACCTTTTACCACACAATACCTACCATTCTCTTCCTTTTCAAAAAACCATTCATATGTTCTTCGTGCCTGGATCTTCTTTTTGCTTTTTGGAGTCTACTTTCTCTTGTCCACTGCGTAAAAGGCAGTGGACAAGATTTTTTTTTGACTTGTCACAACATTATTCCAATTCAATTCTATATAGTTGTGTATCGCCCTAATTCACAACAGTAGTTTTCTCGGCGGACTTAACAAAGCTGTCGATTTGCCAACACAGATCAGAGAATCAAACAGTTACTCGGGAGCCATTGGTCCAGAAGGGCAGAGACCAATACCCATAAATGTAGATGGGCTTGTTCACACTAAAGGGCACAAAAGTGTGACAAAAGGCCAAAAATTACATTTTAATAATCAGAAGATATTTTATGTTTTTCATGTTTCCAAATACTTCCTCTGTCCATTAGAAGTTGCTAGAACATAACTGTTTTATACATTAGACAAGTTTCCTATAGCGGCCCTGTTTATTTTATCTAACGGACTGACGGAATGAGCTTTGTGGAAGTTTGATAGGTATTTTCAGATGTCCACATTTGATTCAGAGATTTTATTTTTTTTACACAAAGTAGATGCAAAGTGATACTTTCATATTATCAAGCAATTAAATGTGAAAACAGACCAGAATTTTTTTTTTCTCAAGTTTAATTTTTAGAGAAAAGAGGACCGTCCTCATCACGTCCGTTATACATTTTTCAAGGGAAATTTAATTAATTAATTAATTTTAATTTTTTTACGATTCCTTTTTATATCAAGTGATTTCCTTCTGTTGTGGTAACCATGTAAATCTTGTGGGATTTCATCTTCTGCTTTTTCAGACTGAGGACATTTTATTTTCTATGTAACTGGCGTCACAGTAGAATGGTCCAATCAGAGGCTGATTTGGTCGTTTAAAATGTTGCTAAAAATTTTTATGTCAATCTTTCCTTTTGATTTTTTCCACACGATCTCTTCAATGTGTCTGTGTTTGAAATCTTTTTTCCAATCTATGAAAGTAATTTTAGTTTTTAAGTTATAACCTTTTAAAGTCCAGATACTTCAATTGTCACTTTACTGTGAACACACTCAGATCAAAACCACTACTGAAGCTTTACCTATGATTTCACGTTCTAAAACTTGAAATGAAAAAGTAAATTGTCTCTAAGTGTATGTAATTGATAACAGCTAACAATAACGGATAAGATGCCCTCAACAATTGTTAAGCGCTTTGTGACTCTGGTCTGTGAAAGGCGCTATATAAATAAGGATTAATTACTTACTCATGTCTACATTGAACGCTTTTGAGCTGCTCCAGCAAAGTTACCGTCAGAAAACAGGAGTGGAAAAGTGGTATTAAGGGAGAGAAAGGTAGAGAGAGGGAGAGCAAGGTAGGGAGAGAAGGGAGAGAAAGGGAGGGAGAAGGAGAGAAAGGGAGGGAGAAGGAAAGAAAGGGAGAGAGGGGGAGAGAAAGGGAGGGAAAGGAAGAGAGGCAGAGAAAGGACGAGAGAGGGAGGGAAAGGAAAGGATAGAAGGGAGAAAAAGGAAGAAAGAGGGAGAGAAAGGAAGGGAGAGGGAGAGAAAGGAAGATAGAAGGAGAGAAAGAAAGGGAGAAGGAAAGAAAGGAAGAGAGAGGGAGAGAAAGGTAAGGAGAGTAGGGAGAGAAAGGTAAGGAGAGTAGGGAGAGAAAGGTAGAGAGAGAGGGAGGGAGAGAAAGGGAGAGAGAGAGATAACGGGAGAGAGATGGAGGGAGAGAAAGGGAGAGAGGGAGACAAAGGGAGGGAGATAAAGAGTGAAAGAAATTGGTGGAGAGCGAATAAGGAGAGAGGGAGAGAAAGGGAAGGAGGGAGGGAGAAAAAGATGGGGAAAGGGAGAGAAAGGGAGGAGGCCATGGGAAGATAAAAACCCTGCAGAACATATGAGTCACCCTCACCAGGCGAGAGCATGCGTTTGGTTTCCAGCCGTGGCACAGCCTATGTTGCTATGTTGCTATGCCGTTGCTATGTAATTAGACACGCGGCAGAAACTTTTGATTTACATCCGTTGAAGTACACGCTTCCCCAGATATCCCACAAACCCCCACTTCCCTTTAGTGACAAAAGGCAAGTTGTTTATTTAACTTTTCGTTTCGTCACTGCGTACATCATCAAATTGACTTTTTCTTCTTCTTTTATGAACTGTAAGTCTATAAAAGGGGACGTGTGAGTAGCCTCCCTGTATCCTGGCAACCGAGGTTTTGGACTGGGCACTGCTCGATGCTTGGTTGTCGCCCAATGGGGAAGTGGCAGAGCTCAGCCTTCATTGGTTTTCCCGTCTTTACGAGCCAAGAATGTTATATTAGTAGATTATATTTAGATGCAGCTCAGCAGGCAACCAGTGATTACACAGTGGCCTAATACTGAACATATGTGATGAGCTCCAAACTAAGGCAACCATGTTTCATTTTTAACCAGACACAGGGACAAGGTCTCTGCCCCTTATAGACCCATACTAATGTGTTTTCTGTTCTATTATCTGTGCTTGAACTGTTTTATTCTCAGATCTGTGTTAGCGAATTGACAGTTTTATAAAGTTCTCAGAGAAAACTACAGTTGTGATTTTGGTCGATACAGAAATAAATGTAATTGAATTTAATATGAAATAGACACATTACATGCCACGCCTTTTCTTGTTTTTCCTTTACAAAATAGTTCTTAGATGTCTTACTTTGGGTTTTACAAGCTGTGAGACCATTTAAATCATCAACATAATAACAAAAACATGTGATAGTGTCACATAATAAGATCATTTACAGAAGGAAATTGACTTTTGAACAATCATCAAACCTGTATTTACCGTTATATTATATTTAAGTTGCAGTTATGATTATGTTTTTGTGGCCATACTTGCAGGTGAAAGCCAGATCCCCTCAGATCTCAAGCTAAGCAGGACAGGGCCTGGTTAGTATTGTGATGGGAGACCTTTGAGAACACCAGGTGCCACAGTGGGGTGGCTGTAAAGTGCCAAATTGTGGTTGTGTCCTTAAGCAAGACACTTCACCCACATTAGAATGAGTCTGGTGTGTGTGTGAATGGTTAGTGAATGGTTAGTGGTGGATGGAGGGGTGATGGCACAGATTAGTTGCCTCGTTTCTATCAGTGAGCCCCAGGGAAAGTGTGGGGTAGTAATTTATCTCCACTGTGTTTGGGGTGAATGAATAATGACATGTGAATAGGCCTGTCGCGATAGTCAATAAATCAATTAATCGCACGATAAATAAAATTTGCTCAATAACTTTTCTGGCCGCGATAAATCCCATTTGCATGCTTGTTTGTTTCCCCCGTCTCTCTCGGGTCAGAGAGCCGCAAAGTGGTCACGGGAACACTAGCGGTCTAGCAAGCAGACGGAAATTACTCAAAAATACAGCCAAAACAGGACCTAAACCAGGACTTAACCAGGATTGACAATGGGGGACACAGTAGTTGTGAACATATGCCGGCAGCTGAGTTCTCATTCAGGCTTGATTAGTGACTATACTAGCGCAGCTAGCGTTAGCTTGTTCGCCGATGCAGAAGTACCGTACCATACCAATAAAATATTGGACGTGCCCGGAACACCTCCCCAGGAAGGCGTCCAGGAGGCATCCTGAACAGATGCCAGAGCCACCTCAACTGGTTCCTCTCGACGTGGAGAAGCAGCGGCTCTACTCCGAGCTCCTCCCGTGTGACCGAGCTCCTCACCCTATCTCTAAGGGAGCGCCCAGCCACTCTGCGGAGGAAGCTCATTTCGACCGCTTGTATCCGCGATCTCGTTCTTTCGGTCATTACCCAAAGCTCATGACCATAGGTGAGGGAGGGAACAAAGATTGACCGGTAAATCGAGAGCTTTGCCTTTCGGCTCAGCTCTCTCTTTACCACAACGGTCCGATACAGCGACCGCATCACTGCGCACGCTGCACCGATCCGCCTGTCAATCTCACGCTCCATCCTCCCCTCACTCGTGAACAAGACCCCGAGATACTTGAACTCCTCTACTTGAGGAAGGACCTCTCCACCCACCTGTAGAGGGCAAGGCACCTTTTTCCGGTCGAGCACCATGGCCTCAGATTTGGAGGTGCTGATTCTCATCCCAGCCGCTTCGCACTCGGCTGCAAACCGCCCCAGTGCAGGCTGCAGGTCCTGGTTCGTTGGAGCCAGCAGGACGACATCATCCGCAAAAAGTAGAGATGAAATCCTGTGGTTCCCAAACCGGACCCCCTGCGGCCCCTGGCTGCGCCTAGAAATTCTGTCCATAAATACAGTGAACAGAACCGGTGACAAAGGGCAGCCCTGGCGGAGGCCAACATGCACCGGGAACAGGTCTGACTTACTGCCGGCAATGCGAACACAGCTCTGACTCCGGTCATACAGGGACTGGACGGCCCTCAGCAGAGGACCCCGGACCCCGTACTCCCGGAGGACCCCCCCAAAGGGCACCCCAGGGAACACGGTCGAACGCCTTCTCCAAATCCACAAAGCACATGTGGACAGGTTGGGCGAACTCCCATGAACCCTCGAGTATCCGATGGAGAGTATAAAGCTGGTCCAGTGTTCCGCGACCGGGACGAAAACCACACTGCTCCTCCTGAATCCGAGATTCGACCATCGGCCGTAGCCTCCTCTCCAGTACCTTGGAGTAGACCTTACCGGGGAGGCTGAGGAGTGTGATCCCACGATAATTGGAACACACCCTCCGGTCATCCTTCTTGTAGAGAGGGACCACCACCCCGGTCTGCCACTCCATTGGCACTGCCCCCGATCGCCACGCGATGTTGCAGAGACGTGTCAGCCAAGACAGTCCTACAACATCCAGAGACTTTAGATAGTCAGGGCGGATCTCATCCACTCCCGGCGCCTTGCCACCATGGAGGCTGCCAACCACCTTGGTGACCTCGGCCAGGGAGATGGAAGTATCCGCCCCAACATCCTCAGCCTCTGCCTCCTGGACGGAGGACGTGACGGGGGGATTGAGGAGAACCTCAAAGTATTCCTTCCACCGCCCGACAATATCCTCAGTCGAGGTCAGCAGCTCTCCACCCGCACCATACACGGTGTTGGCAAAGAACTGCTTCCCCCTCCTGAGGCGCCGGACGGTTTGCCAGAACCTCTTCGAGGCCGACCGATAGTCATGCTCCATGGACTTTTGCCTCTGCAACAGCCCGGGCCGCGGCACGTTTGGCCTGCCGGTACTGGACAGCTGCCTCAGGAGTCCCACGACTGTTGGTTGTTTGTGTGTTCTAGCGTTAAATATTTGTTAAAAATAAAAGTTTATTTCTCTTTGAAAAGGTGTACCTGCATTATCATTGTAATCGATGCAAATGATCTCAGAACGACAATATAATCGCTTATCGCAATAATTTCTGAGACAATTAATCGTCCAGCAAAATTTGTTATCGTGACAGGCCTACATGTGAAGCATCTTTTAGTCTCCAGAAGAGTGCTGTAAAAAGATGATGCATTATTATTAGTCATGTAATCTTATTAGTCATGTTATGACTGTGTCCTATTAAGTTTTATTTTAAATTATATTTTTTTCCTTTTTGAACCGACACTAACACGGATTACTCACCATCTCTTCCTTTTCAATCACCCTCTTATTCAGAGGAACAGAAGCTTCTGTTTTTCGTGTGTTTTTTCATTGATTTAACTACAATTAACAATCTAGAAAAAAACTAATCTCTGTTAAGAAAACCCTGGGTCGTACGCTGTCGTTGTACACTGTGGTCATGGATGGTTTTTTCTCTGTTAGCAGTTTCTACACTGACCACAATGGATTTGTTTCCACTCTGCAGAATAAATGTATTCCATGTGTGATTAATGACTCGGAAAGAGGAGAGACCTATAGAAGAACTTTACCATTTCCATTCATATTTACCTTTTGAATCACTGAATACACTCCTAAAGAATGATTAACCACTTGTTGGTGTGTAACATTTATACTGGTAAGAACCTTTATTCACATTAACAGTTACACGTCACGTTGTAAAAAAAAAAAATAGTCTGTTGGATCTTCTCTTCATCTTTCTTGTCACATTGTTTTGACAAATGATGTGATGGTGTATACTTTCAAAAGGCTCAACAAACATCCTCTCAGGCCACACTAACGTACCGCGGCCCACTGGTTGAAAAGCATTGCCATAGTGTCCAGATGTATAGTAGTTGTAGCATATGGGTTCTGTCATAGTGGATAACCTCTATACCATGAAGAAGATGGCCGACCTCTTTGATGTGGTTTTTATTTATTTTTTATTTTTAGAGCTGCAACAATTAATCACAAAAAGTCTGCACCAGTGTGCGCTTTGAAGGTTAAAACTCATTTGATATTTTGCAAAAAGTACTTTGTTGCTTACTTACTGGTTAGATTCCTTCTTGATGACTTTGAGCTAGACATACAGTTACTAGTCTCATTCAATTCCAATCTATTTTTCTTGTGTCGCCCTAAATCACAACAGTAGTTATCTGAGGACATTACAAAGCTGTCGATTCGCCAACGCAGATCAGAGAATCAAACAGTTCAAACACAGGAAATACAATGATAAAAACACGTAGAGCCATTGGTCCATAAGGGGCTGATGACCAATGTCCATAAATGCGGATAAAGTCCATAAATGTGGTTGGAGCATCACCACTGCATTTGCACTTTGAAAATAAGATGCAAAACCAGTAATAGTTGTGTTTTTGTCGATATGTTCACGAGGCTGGCATCCCTTCCTTGTTCCTGGATCTCACTGTTAAAAGTGTGTGAAAGCTCCTTCAGTGCTCCTGCTGCTGTAAATGCATTTTTAACAGCAGAAAATGGCCCGTAAGATGGATCCCCCCTCGTAAACATCCGCCTTCCTCCCGGCCACAATAAGCCTCCTCTCCTCCACTATAACCCCAGCATCCATCCTGTGCATTCCTCCTTCTTTCCACAACATTTCGACGCTGCCAAGTCCCACTGCTCCCTCTCATGTTTCCCTCTAAAGAGAGAAAAGCCCTGGTTGCCTGTTCCCTTCCCGCTGGAGCCTGGTGCGATTCTTTCTCATTACGCTGGTTCCTCGCTCCCTCGCAGCTGCCCTCTCCCATCGGCCCGTATATCATCACTTCCTCCACATCAAGCTCCTTATCCCCGTATCCCAGCATGCCCCATCTCGTCCTCCTCATCCGCCGTCTGCCAATATATGAGGCTTATCAGTGGAGCTGTCAGCCCGGTCGCTGTTAACAATAGCCACCTTTCTTCATGTTACAATAATCGGCTTTCTTCCCACGGCCGCAGACACACTTCATGGCTAGGAGATTGGGTTTGCGTTCCGCTGTCCCTGACCTCTCTTTCATCCCGTTCTTACACTTTTGTCTCTATAGAGGCTGCTCTCCCAGTTTCAAACGTTTTTTTTCCCCCTCATGCAAATCCATAGGGATGAAACAAGTGTCAGTGCAAAGTGACGTGGTGGCTATATCAAGAGCCTCCAGTGGGTTTGGAAGTGCGAGGTCAGCGAGCTGGGAGAATGTTTAAAAGTGTGGAGATAAATGGGTGAGATTCAGTCAAAAACACATCTCAACCCAATGTTTTAGAGCAAAGGTGTCGGACTCATTTTGGTCGTTTAAAAACATGAGAATTGGCTGGAGCCAAAAGTTTGATATGACCCAAGGACGTGCAGAGCCTCCCCTGCCATCATAAAATCTTTACTATTTCTGGTATTGTTTTACACTGTCCTTTGCTTTAATTGTATGTTTGCTGCGTTTCCGACCAGTTTTGATCATTTATGAAGTCCAAATTGCTGAAATTCTGTTTTCCTTGCGTGCCACACCCCAGATGGCTCGGTCACAGAGGACTGTGAGAATGCACTCAGCTCGTGCTGGTTGTCATTTCGCTGTTTGTTTCACTTTGATTTATTGTCCATTTCAGTGTTTATCATTGTAATTTTGTTATTCTCTGACTTACTGTTGACATAAATACAGCGCCACCTAATGGATGAATACTGGTCATTCTCTCTGAGTTTTCTTTCATAGTTTGTCATTATTCTGTAACAAAAAACGTTCTCATAACTTGTTGTTGCTGTTTTCTAACATGTAAGATACTTGACATGTTTGAGGAGACGCTAAAGTTAAACTAAATAGTGTTACAATCACTTTTCTCAGCTTTTTGTTTGGTTTCATATTTCACATAGTAATGGCACACATTATTCTGTGGGTCTTGAAAATCAGTGAAATCATTTGACGCGTCTCTCTCTCTCTCTAAAACTTTAAGCGAAAAGGTTGGCGCCCCCTGGTGCCACGAGAATCAGACTCTTCTCTCCAGTCAACTGTGAACATTTCTTTAAAGCGTGTGTCATCCTCATTTTAGCCTTTTCTGCAAAACTTGAACTCTCACTCCTCCCCACGAAGACTGTAAACAGAAGAGCTGATGCGGCAGCGCTGCGGCGAGGCCAGCAATGTGCGATAGTGTCACATAACATTCCACGGACGTCTCTCTTCCACAACACGCTTGGAGCCATCACGGCGGCTTAGGCGGCGATCGTCACGGTCCCTGAGCAGCTCCATGATCAAACTCTCACCAGATTATCATTTCATTGTGTTTTTAATTAGATGTCAGACTGTGTAGAATTGCACAGACCTCTCCAGTTCCTCTCTGAGACTCCAGGCCTCGTCTTGGAGAGAAACGCTGTATTAATTGTTACATGGCGTTTTATAATGAAAGGAAAATGGAGCTATCTTTGTAGAATCATTATCGCTCGGTTGTTTTTGTCGTTTCAAAGGTGACCATAGAATAAGAGTCAAGAGTCAGATAACGTTTTCTTGAAAGTGGTATTAATATTTCATCTGACTAAGACTCAGCGTCTATCTCTTTAAGTTATGTTTAAATGGACTCAAAACAAAACTGGACTTCTCCCATGACCTCAAGGAAGACATAGAAGCAAAAAAAAAATTGCCAGAACAATCACATTAATATTAAATATAACAAATTCAACAAAATCTGAATGTATAACCCTGGGAGGTGTTTGTGTGTCTCAGAATGTGTTACTGTTTGTGTATGTGTGTTTAGTGTAGGTGTTGTAGTTGTTAATATACTTTGACCCTTTTTTTGAAATCTATCTGTGTTTATGTCATGGATCAGATTCACCTGCCGCTTACGGAGACTGTGCAAAACAAAAACAGTGAGAACACAGTCTCAGTCTCGCGCTCCTTCACGTTTAATTGGCTGTAGAGTCCGCCTCCTTGTTCTCTTTTGTTAATGAAGCGGTCAATTGCACAGTTTCTGATTAGATTACTGCTCTGCGCCATGTTTATTATGCCGTTATCAAATGATTCTCTGATCTGCTTTTGGAGAATCCACAATTGTGTTAAGTCCTCCGACACTTTACATCAGCTGAACGTCTCTGTATTAAATGGAAAATTGTGAAATAATAAGAACAAAGAGTAAATTGTCTAAACGCCGAAAGAAGCAGCGGACCATGTTCTGTTGATAATTTACTGTATTATCACCTCCTCAGCAGTGATTGTAATTGAGGCTATAATCGCTTTTCAAACATGGATTTAATATTCGGAGCAGGGAATTAGAATCTCCCAAGGCTCTAAAACAAGAAGTTGGGTTTTATCAGCGCGAAAAATGGACAGTCGTATTTTACATGACAGTTTTACATTTAAAGTCCGTGAATGTCCTGGATCATCACCACTGTCCTTAGACCCTCCAGCTCTTTCTACTGCCCTGTTTGTGCATGCGCTGCAACATTGACATTTCCCCACCGTGGCGCAAATGAAGGTTCTCTTATCTTGTTCCGTCTCTGTTGCAGATCACTGAGATGGGGAAGGACTCTCTCCCTGACTGGCTGCACTGGGACGCAGAGAGTCGGACGCTGCAGGGTTTACCTCTGGAGGAAGACAAAGGCGTCCATTACATCTCTGTGTCCATCGCTGACGACACTCAGTCCTCGTCTTCATCAGAGGTCTTCTCCATCGTGGTGCACCCAGACGACCACATGGACATAGACTCGGTTCCGGTTGCTCCCGCTCCAGAAGACGTCCAGCCGTTCTGCTGTAACAACGAGGATCCTGTGACGATCCTGACAGTGATCCTGGACGCAGATCTGACCAAAATGAACTCGGCCGAGAGAGTCGCTCTGCTCGGTCGGATGAAGAAGTTCTCTGGAGTGAAGCTGCAGCACATGAAGATCCTCCCAGTGGTCAATAACAGGCTGTTTGACATGACTGCATTCATGGCTGGTCCTGGGAATGCCAAGAAGGTGAGATTTATTTGATTTTTTTTTACAGTTCAAACATACAGTATGATATAAAATAATGAATTTCAACCAAAAAAAGAAAAGGCAGAAGCAGTTTATTTGAACCTGCCTTTTTCAACACCATCGGTTTAAACAGATTTTCAAATTTATATATACAAGTCACTTTTCATATTCTTAAGATAAGTTTTAAATCATAACAGAGAAGTATTTTTTTTCAAATCTTCTGTTTCACACCGAGATCAGAAATACACCTCGATTCCACATTAATTCTGACTTTAGCAGATTCAAAAATAAATGCACCGCTGAGATTAGTTTAGTTTATTGGTTTTAGAACGGGGACATTAGTCTTTACAAAAAACAGCAGAGGATTTGCATCAGATTTTGCTGCAGCTACTTTCAGTTTGTAGTCCCTGGTGAACACACATCACAATTATCAAAACACAATAAAAACTATAACCATAAAAATGGCAGAGGCAACATACAAAAATATTTTCTAAAGCTATCAATCTTCTAAAAAATTGTATCTAAAATGTGCTTTTTCATATTTATAGTAGAATGTTTCAGATCGACAGACATTTTCAGCCAAAGACTGTTTTGGGATCACACTCTGTTTACAATGGACCGAGTTAATCGAGATGTTTGTTCAGAGCAAAGTTTGACAATGATTTTCAGAGTCGGTGTAGCAAAATCATTTGTGATTTTAAATATATCATATCATATCAACGGTTTTCTTAAATTCAAGAAGCATGAGATGCACTTGTGTTTTCTGTACCTCTGCTTCTGCACCTTTGATACTGTATGTTTGTTAGGCATAATGTTGATCTCTATTTCCTGTTGTTTTTGTAGGTTGTGGAAAACGGAGCCCTGTTGTCCTGGAAACTTGGCTGCTCATTGGACCAAAGCAATGTCCCGAACATCGAGACGGTCCAAGGCCCTGCAAAGGAGGGGACCATGTCGGCTAAACTGGGCTACCCTGTGGTCGGCTGGCACATCGCCAACAAGAAACCTCATATCCCCAAACGTGTGAGGAGGCAGCTAAACAACACGCCGACACCTGTTCTTGCAGTTCTTCCCCCGACAACTGCAGTGGAGCCCCCACCAGTGAGAATAGTCCCAACTCTCTCCTCACCTTCTATTGCTGGACCGACTGAAAGTGCTGCCCCCCCTGTACGAGGCCCGGTCCCACTCCCTGGAAAACCCACCATTAGATTCCGAGAGACCATCGCCCACACTCCCACACAGGGCATTCCTCCTCCAACCAGAGTCGTAGAAACCACCAGTTCAGTTTGGATCCAGCCCACTTTGACTCGGCCCCCGTTTGTTCAGCCCACTGCTACACCACCACCCACACGCAGACCAACCAGGAAACCCAAAAAGCCCAAAACAACTCTCATGCCAAAGACCACACCTGCAAAACCAGCAAGCACACAATCTCCAGGCATTATCCCGGATCCATTTAATGAGAAACCCGAACTACGGAACCCAATAGACCAAGTTAACGCACTGGTTGGTACATACTTTGAGGTCAAGATTCCATCAGATACATTCTTTGATAATCAAGACGGCACGACAGACAAGTTACGCTTGTCCCTGAGACAGAATCACAATGAGGTCGTTGGAGATGGTTTGTGGATTCAGTTTAATACCACCAGTCAACTTCTTTATGGTATTCCAGATGTTAAACACATTGGAAAACATGAATATTTCATGCAGGCAACAGACAAGGGTGGTCTGAACGCCATCGATGCTTTCGAAGTGCGTGTAAATCGCTGGCCGACAAACGACAAAAGTCCAGTCATCTTCACTGCTCGTTTTGATGGCGAGCCTCATTCTGTAACCAATGACATTCATAAGAAAATCCTTTTGGTAAAGAAGCTGGCGAACGCACTGGGAGACCGCAACAGCAGTTCTGTGAGCATCAGGAACATTACCAAAGGATCTATCATTATCGAATGGACAAACACCAGCCTCCCTCAACACCCGTGCCCCAAGGAGCAGCTCTTAACCATGAGCCGCACCCTGGCCAGTGCGGATGGGAGACCCTCTCAGACCTTCCGTTATGCCATGGAGCCAGATTTCAGACCTCTGGATGTCAGCGCGAAGGGCCGTGCCAGCTGCAAAACTCATTCCTTCATTCCCCCAGGAGAGATCGATATCCCTGAGCCACCGGCAGTCACGCCAGCTCTGGGAACAGGCCGCCAAAGCACAGACGATGTCTACTTACACACAGTCATCCCTGCGGTGGTGGTGGCGGCCATCTTGCTCATTGCAGGAATCATCGCTATGATCTGCTACAGGAAAAAACGAAAAGGCAAGCTTACCATCGAGGACCAGGCCACCTTCATCAAGAAAGGTGTGCCTATCATATTTGCAGATGAACTGGACGACTCCAAACCTCCTCCCTCTTCAAGTATGCCTCTCATCCTGCAAGAAGAAAAGCCCCCACTACCACCCCCAGAATACCCCAACATGAGCAACCCAGAGACAACCCCCCTAAACCAAGAACTGCTGGGGGAGTACACAGCCTTGCGGGACGAGGACCCCAACGCACCGCCCTACCAACCCCCTCCTCCTTTCACCACACCTATGGAAGGAAAGGGTTCCCGTCCCAAGAACATGACCCCCTACAGATCCCCACCCCCCTACGTGCCTCCCTAAGACTTGTCTATCCCTCCCTGTGTAGGGCGGGATGCCTGAAAACACTGCAACAGTTTCCTTTCTGGTGTCTGTCTGGACATTTTCTCGGAGGAAAGACAAGAGGTGCTAAAGTACAAAAACATTTCAAGGGGAAAGGGGTCTCTAAGTCCAGAGTTGGCAGTGATTTTTGGGATGAGGGGACAGTTGCCTGACACTGCTGGGATGGACTACTGTTTTTTATTGGTAGCCCAGCTTCTATTGTGGCCTAAGACAAACTTGTCACATTGGATTTCCGATTCTAGACCAGTTTCGGTCCGAGGGGAGGTGTTCTCTCCCTTCCCAGCATTTGATATCACTTTGGTTTGGATACAGCAATTTATTATGGGGTTCCACTTTCTTTTTTCTTTTATTTCTCCACGTAATCATTTCGCCTAACAACTTCCATCTTGTTTTTGATTACTCTAAGAAGATTTGAACTGCCATGAAACTGCAGGTTCATTTATACAGGAGGAATAAGTTAGGCTAAAACAACAGAATAGCGACACACTGATCTGAAATATCGATGGGAGCCGTGTGTGTGGGTGAATGAACAAGCGTTTGATTTATCCAATTCATTGCCTTTTTTTGCTTGTTGTCTCTTTCTGTCTTTCTTCACGATGTTTAGGATTGATGAGATTAACGCGGTAGCCTGAGATGATTTTAGAAATAATTAAATATATAGTTTGTTTTTATATTTTTTTCACTGTACATGGATGATCTTCAGGTAGTAGTGTGTACTTTTTGAGGGTCTGAAGGAAAGGATTGCCTCACTGAAATGTGTAGGAGCTGACACTTTAGAGATCGGTACCACTGCAGCAGAACAAGCTTAGAAGGTTCTTTATAGAAGACACAAGTGTACAGAAGCTAGTACTGCTTTATTAGGCAAGGCATGGTTATTTGTCTCACATTTTCAGGAAGACTGTTCTGAATTTTAGCTGCATAAATCTGAAATGCTAGCTTCCCATGTTCCGTCTTGACTCTAGGACCAGCCGGAGGCCAGTCCCTGTGCTCCTGAGAGTCCCAGCAGGTTATTAAGCAGAACTATCTTCTTTACACTTTCTTAAAGAACCTTCTCAGCCTTAAACACAGACATAATGAAGACTTTATAAATATATATTGCAGGAGAACTGGTTTCCCTTTGCTTTTAACATCTAAATATTGCTCAAATAACTACAATTATTTCTAACATAAAAGGTTATATACAGTAGTATGTGTAAATTAGTGCATATTTGGCTTGTGTCACCAGATCCTACCATAACAAAAACGGCACCAAAAAATGTACATATTTGCAAATGGAAGCCCTACAGTAGATTTTATTTTTGTACTTTGTATTTTATCCTCTGAGGTAATTCTTCTCTCCAGTTTATGTTCAGTGCCAATGTCTCAGATGGAAATCGAAGCAACAATAACAACTTTTTAAAACCACATAATTACGAGGAAATTGTCTACGTCAATCTGTTTTTTCTTTTGTTTTTCTTTCACAAAGTCTTTGATATAGCCTCCAATAGTTAGCATATCAAAATAAACAAACAAATAATTAGCTTTTTGTGATTTGATTTCCCTTAGCTTAGAAGTTTGATTCACTGTTTTGTTTTGGGGTCACATATTTTAATTGTTTTATTTTACCATGTGTGTGTTTTTGCTTATGAACATGTATTTTCCACGACACCAGAATGAAATGTCCCCTCGATTTATTTACCACAATTGTTATTTTCAGCTCCATTGCTATTATGTTTATTTCTTTTCTTGCTGATGAGTTTTAACAAAAGTGACCCATTGCAATAATATGTAACATGCAGTTCATTCAGCCACGAGGAGACGCTCCAACGGATGAGACTTGTATTGTTCCAGTGTTGGTTTTTTGCAGGACGCCAAGGTTTTTTTGCTTCTGAAGTGTGCATTGACATAATAAAACCAACTGGTACGAAAACGGACTGCCCTTCTTTTCATGATTTTATTTGTAATGCACAGTTCATACACAAGCCTTAACTCAAAGTGCTGAACAAAACTAGATAGAGACAGTCACACAAGGCAATAACATTATAAATAATCAGTACCTTAAAGCCACTCTTTTTACAGTTGCTCCAAATGAAAAAATCATGCTAACCAATACCAAATGTGACCTTTCTCTGACTGTGACTTAGAATTTGAATTATATATGTCCATGAGAGCAGAGTGCGGGTCAATGCACAATCTTGAAATACAATGGTTGATAAAGGACGAAAAGAATGCGAGAATTGCGTTTTCATTTCACAGGGACTACTAATATCGTTGCTTGCACCGAACAAAAATCTTTTAGGAAAATAATTATGCAAAAATCTAGAAACCGGCGCCATAGCAGCAAACTGTCAACATTGCAAACCACATGCACAAAAAGACAGAGTTAAAACAACAAGAGGAACATAAATTTAGCCTAATGAAGAAACAAGTATAAATGCTTTAAATTCTAGTCCATAAATATATAGATGTATGTTTACAACTGTACATCTTGCAGCATGAGGCTCAGGGACACTGTGACAGTGAAACTTTTTGTATATTGCACATTGACATTGTCCAAATTATTGCACATATGAACAATATTGTATATAATGCAGACACACATTTAACAGTTTAGAAGCACAGTGATAGAGAAGCTCCCATCGTCCACGCTCCTCACCTCTGCATCAGGATTTTTATTTATCCTCACGTCCTCAAAGGTCACATTGCGGTTTTATTTTCCTTCATCATCTCATTACAGTCAACAAACAGATCATTTCCACTAATTATTTGGATATTGATTAAATGTAAACACTTTCACAGCATGACACAGCAGCCATAACTCATTACGGTGTTTAATTTAGAAATGAGGAGGGGCCGTGGCATGTCCCTGAGGGCGGCTATAATGACAGAGATGGATGAGCAGTGATGGAGGAGGAGGCAGCGAGTCAGACTGTCTTGGTTTCTGTGCATTGTAATTTTATTAAGAGATTAAGATGGAGAACCTTAATTAATCCCACAGTGGGGACATTTCAGTGTTGCATCACCAGTTAAGATAGGAATTTAGGAAACAAATCTAAAATCTACAACTTTAGCAGTGCAAGTGCGTGCTTGTTCCCTCTCTCACCTATGGTCATGAGCTTTGGTGGCCAATTGGACGAGATCGCAGATACAAGCGGTCAAAATGAGCTTCTTCCGGAGAGTGGCTGGGCGCTCCCTTAGAGATAGGGTGAGGAGCTCAGTCCCACGGAAGAGCTCGAAGTAGAGCCGATTATTCTCTACGTCGAGAGGAACCAGGTGAGTTGGCTTGGGCAATTGTTCCGGATGCCTCTGGGATGCCTCCCTGGGGAGGTGTTCCGTGCATGTCCCATGGAGAGGAGGTTCCGGGGAAGACCCAGGACACGCTGGCCTCGGAGCTCCACCTGGATGGTGAAGGCTTTTATACCATTATATAGCTGTATTGATTATCAAGCAAAATGGGATTGCACGCGTTAGCTTGTCCCGTTTTCCTCCTTTATCCTTATTTGGTATAATATTATTATGGTTGTTTCAAAAATATAAAATATCTCCACTCTTCAGATTTAGTTTATTTGCAATTTGCAGTAAAACCACATTGGAACACATTTGCAAGAGTCCTCAGTGTGCACCAGACAAGTAGAGAAACAATAAAACAAGCTAAAAACATCTGATAACAGTATCTCTCTCTCTCTCTCTGGCTCGCTCGCTCTCCCCCAACACAACTACTTCAAGACATAAAAAAATGAATCTTGAATCTCAAAACATAATTCGGAAACTTGAGGTAAACGTTGTGTTCCTTATGGCTTCATGCGTCACAAGCAGAAAAAATGAGAGCCACCATCCCCTCCCTCCAACATCAGCTCTGACTGTATCGAAATGAGCCTGACGTCGTTTGAACGTTCTCTGCACAAGAATAGAAGCTTCAAATTGAAAACAGATTGACTCTTCGTTTTGTGGAGGGCCATTTAGAAAACAATTGAGCCGGTCCCTCGCCGCCTGTTGACGCTGGAAAAGTAACCTGGCGTTGTGAATCGTCCACTGTCCAAAATTACATGTTCATTGATTTCAATAAAACCTCAACAAGCTTCTTAATGAAAGAAATGGTTGAAGGCGGCTGTTTACGGGGCTCAGTGAAGCCTGGGCACATCTAGACGTGTCACAGAAAATAGGTTTGTTCTGTCCACAATTGAGAGAAAAAATTGAGTCTGGGTGAAGGTGAAAAGAAATGACAGCAATGAAACAGCAAGTACCCCCTCGCCCCCCCTCTGCCCCCATCCAAAAGTTATGGATTCCTCTCCTCTGGAGGCGCAGTACATTACTGTTGCTGTATATACTGTATTTTGTAATTTATTTTATTAAGTGAAAGTAGACAATACAAGTGATTAGAACAAAAACATTGTAAGGCAGCAGTAAAACATGAAACAATAACATGCAGAAACACAACATTTATGTGGTGGATAAGGGGGAGTGTGTGTATGTGTGTGTGTGTATGCGTGAGTGTGTGCGTGCGTGCAGTAGAAAAAAGTCAATCATCAAAGTCATCAACAGCGGCATTGTGTTATACGACCTCTAAATGTATGTTTTATGAGTAAAGAGATATTTCAGCCTCCGCCTTCTTTGCCCCTGTTACCTGCTGTCTCTATGGGTGTCTTTGTGAGTGTCTGAGGTGCATTAAAAAGGGCATAATTAGAGTGTTGAAGTAGGGGTACTGCTTCAAGACCTCCTCATGTGCCTCGCATCCCTCGGCATGTGTATCCTGTATATACCTGTCACATATCACCAGTGTTAGGCAAGTCACTTCATCAACGTAATACGTGATGTGTTACTTCAAAGTAATGTGTTACTACATTATTACTGTCTCTGAATCTGAAGGCTTATAGTCTGGAATTTCTGATACTTAACGTCTAATGATGTGTTGGGTTAAACATTTAGAATAAAGTAAATTTGGTTCTTTTCCAGAGAAAATAGATGGTGTATTACGTGCCATCGAAGCCCATTTCCATCAAGTCAATAATGATAATTATTGAAAATCATTTGTTGGACCACGGTGGCGCAGTGGTCACTAACAAGGTCTTGGGTCCGATTACACTTGCAGGCGTTTCTGTGTGCTTCAGTTTCCCCTACCACTACAAACATGTACAAAAGGTCTGACATGTGCCTCCTGTTCGGCGACCCCTCTCCCATCTCTGTGTGGAGTGAGAAACAATGTTGCTTTATGACTCTGGTCTGTGAAAGTGTAAGTAAGTTCTCTTACATACTTACAAGGCTGGATTTGGCCCTCGAGCCTGTTTGAGATATGTCTGAGCCCTGTTCAGGTGTCACTGCTCTTTTCCTCCTTACATCTGACTGAAACCTTTCAGTCTGTGATGTCACTGAGTTGAATACTTTCACCTTCACAGATTCATGTATAGAAATAATTAAAGTATTCATGATAACCAATTCGGGCGTTCTGCTCTCCCAAAATTTCATCCACTGAGCGGCGCTGTGATCAAAAAATGACACCGTTTGTTGCCCAGTTCACTTCCGGTTGATTTCATACAATGGCGAATATAGGTCACGAAAACAACAAACGATTGACAGTGCCTGAATTGCGTGAAAGGTTGAAGCGAAAGGGTATTTGCAGTGTGGGAAAACGAAAGGAGGAATTGTTGTTGCTAGTTCAACGAGCGGATGGTGTTTATGAAGATTTAGAAGAAGATGACAGCGAGCAGAGTGAACGAAAACGGCTGTGTGTGCAAGTGACAGATGGTAACAATGAGAATGAAGTTCTCATTCATGAAGTTTTCATTCATGAAGATCGACAATTAGCGGCGGCACACTTGAAGCCCATGATAAAACCGGATTCAACAGAAAATGACGAAAACACTCAACCATTTAGAGAAAATGCGCCGGGCAGAAAGAACCGGAAGTTGCGAAGGCAAGTGTTACCCATAATGCAACGCAAAATTCAGTCGCTCCCCCGCCCATCGGATGGAATTTTGGGAGAGCAGAACGCCCGAATTCACTGGCACCGTGTGAAGGACAGACTGATTGATTTATTGTGATGCAACAAAAAGGAAGACATAATGAGATTTTATAGATTCGTAAAAACAGGGTTTTCAGCTGGAATAAGATGGACTAGTTGTACTGAGTCAGCAGGTTCACAAGATTGACATTACATAACTGCATTTGAGAAGGAAAATGTGACGGGGCTACACAGTTTGCCCTAGTATTGAGAGTACCACAATGCAATATGTTTTTAGCATTACTTAAAGTTAGTATGTTATATCATTGATATTCCAGCCCCACTGGATGATTACTGTATAATGTAGGGTTAGAGTTAGGGTTCACTGATTAGATGGACACAGGTGAAGCGTCTGCTACAAGGACAGGCGTAACATTATAGGTCATTTAGGAAGCTTTGTGTATGTGGTTTTGTGTCGGTTTTCCAGTGCTGGCTGGTGTTGCGCGCTATGTTTGTAACTCTACTGTTGAGAACGTTATGCTGTGCTGTCACGGCAGAAGAGTAGACGTCCGGTTTTGGCCCACATAAGGCTGTAAGTTTTGGTCTTGGTTAAAACTGCACTAATTGACTTTATTTTTGTATTCATTACAGAAATGTAATCCATATCCATGCAATGCATTGGGATATACGTCCTTTTGAAGAAAAAGTAGCACAGATTTGTGTTTTTTGTGAAACAAGGAAGAGAATTTGTTTCGGGTCCCGACTGTGACCAATCACAGCGGACCACTGGCCCCCACTTTCTTGAGAAAAGCCACTGGTCTCTCGTTAGCACAGATAGCTGAGGTAAACAAGGCTAACATGAAGCTTCCCCTGTCTTTGTTACTGGTTTCTGCTTACACAGCGAAACAGCCATCCGAAAGAAAGTCTCGTTCCTCTGCGCTTCCCGGTTCTATCATTCTATGGTCATGTCATCCACGTTCAAATGTGTCCATATTGTGAGACTTGAGCTCCGTTTACAGTTAGCATGAATAGAGGACGCATTTAACATCAATGAGATGTTAAATGCGACATCTCATTGATCTTTAACTACTGAGATCTACTTTGATTCGTTTCTTGTAAGAAAATAGAAGTTTTCATTGAAACAGTAAAAAACGTAAGCATTCGTTAGCATTATGCTAGCAGACTTGCAAATTAGACCAATTAAGTTTTATATACAGGTCAAATTTAGATACAATAATTAATGCATAATACTGTAATGTAATGCCTTATCTGTTCATACCAACTCTGTGTAAATGTTATTTAAACAGTGGGGAAATTTCAATTTGATGAATAAACATATACACATGAAGGCATGCAGTGTACAGTTGCCCAAGGACACAACAACAGTGGACATCAGTGGAGAAGGTGTCATGAAGATCTCGAACTCAAGACCCACAGGCTCGAAGGCCAATGCTCTACCAACTGAGCCACTGTCACCCCATTGGACAGAATCTACAGTTAGTTCAAGCACAAAAAGATGTTGTGATTCACTTATTCTAATTGCTGTATTGTTTGTGTGTCACAGTTTTATAGAACATGAGTCAATGAGAAGTATTATGAAAATGTCAAGTAAACAACTTCTCAGACTACGCCATCTGTTCGCTGTCTGTCACAGCAGATACTGTAGCTGTCTACATTTAGAGACGACAGAACACTGAGAGTCCGACACTTCGTCATCCTCATAATTGTGTTATCTGAAAAATGACCTTTTCAAAGGTGGGCTGTTTGTAATTGAAGTGTTTTCTCTCAACATTCTGCAGTCATTCTCTTGATCCACAGTTTTCTCAGACCTTGACAATCCTCTGACGGTGGCGTGTCATCCTTTGGACGTGGTCTGGTTCCATTTTGAATAAAATAATACTGCACTTTACTTTTGGGATTTCAAAGACTAAACAGTTACTTGTGATTATCTAGGGGCAATATTTTAAACTGAAAGCACCATTAGACATAAATAGCCTTTTAAGTGCTTAATTCTTGCTTCTTTATTATGCTAAAGCTGTATATGACTTTGTATTTCAAATGTGCTCCTCAGTCCTACTGTTGTGTAACTAGTGATACAACACTTCATTGTGGGACCTATAATCTTCATTATTGGGAGAAAAGCAAAAATGACACATTTTCTAACCAAGATCTTTAAATAAATAAAAGTTAGTTTGATTTCCAGACAAATAACAAATAACTGAAAAACAATGTGTCTGTTGTATAGGTAATCTCTGCTTTTACTCGAACATTAGTCAAATCTTTCAAGCTACAAACCAAACAAAATCTTCTCAGTTTCAAAATGAAAATCCCCAGGATATAAGCCATTGGAGACAAAGGCAAAACATGTGAGTCAGACAAAACCATTTGAAAAAGTATTTGGTCATGTTAAAATGTGTGATATTAAGTTCAGTTTGTTCATATAAAACAATAGTTTACAGGTACAAAGAAGGATTTTACTTAAAAATAAAACGTGGTCTTGTTAGCCGAACTCGTATAAGTGATTGGCAATTAGAAGGACCAATAGTCTTGATGATCCACTCGGATGTAGAAAATCCTACTATGTACCTCTAACAAAACGTTCCTCGCAGCTGCACAGCACACAGGCCAGAAAAATGCACGTTTTCCAATTTGTGTGGATTATAAATTACTTACACCACCAACTTACAGCTTTGTTTTCTATTTGATTTTATTGGTCGTCTTGCTTTCACCTTTAAACAAATAATGACCCTCAAGACTCCTGAATCTGCTGACCTGCAGAGGCGGAAGCTCTGGGCTCAGAGGAATTCTCTGAGGTCATGGAGCAGGAAGATCACCGTCCAAACCCAAGCTCACAAGGAATCTGGCAAACAGGAGGACAAGGGGGGCAGGGGGGCTGCTGACCTCAACCCAGGAAATCACAAATCTGCTGCTGAATCATGAATGCTGAATCTCTCATTTGTCATTCCACCATTATCTGTTCTTATGTCAAACTGTAATAAGTGTACGCGTAAACAAATAAACCGCCCTGAGGCTTGATGAATAAAACATGTCAGCACAGAAACCGTTTGCTTTTCCCATTTAAGAAGGGCGGTAAATCTGTACTAATGCAGGCTCTAATCCCACTGCTGCGCCCCTGTTTTTTTACAGTGTTCATCATTTGAGACGTGTGTGTAGCAGCTAGCTAGCACTCCTAATGCAAAAGTCATAGTTACTGTAGCAAGTGTGTGTAGCAGATAGCAAGCAGTCGCGAGCCCCCCCGCAGTAGAGGGTGGGGGCTGTTTGCAGTGAGAGCTACTGAACTCGACCCAGGAACATGGCCAAACTTTGAAGTTCTCAGTTCCCCTTCATGGCGTTCTTCATGGAAGCAGATCCTGGTTCAGATACTTCAGTCTTTGAAGTCAGCGGTTCTTCTCAGTGCCGAGGCCCTGGGAGTGGATCAGATCTTTCTGGACTATATTTAGTTTCTGGATGTGGTGGAACTGTCATTGCGTCTCTGTCAGGCTCAGTAAACCTGGACTGACAGACCAGTGGTGGTCCCTCTCTTTAATTAAGTTTGGCCCGGAGGGTGTTTTCTCACTCTTCTGCCTCCGCTGTCAGCTCTATTCTAAGGGACAAGGGACTTGCCCTGAAGTCTATTCTGGTTTTCAGGAGGAGAGAGCACTAGACTAGCTCCACACTCCATCAGGAGCCCTCTTCACAATCTGTAATCTGTTTCTATGTTGGATATGTATTCCTACTGTTCTGTAATGTGTGCTGCAATACTGGCATTTCCCCAGAGTGGCACCAATGATGAGAGCATTGGCCTTAAGCCCAGAAGGTTGTGGGTTCAATTCCCACCTCTGCACCTTCTCCACCGACTCCCACTGATGACTGCTGTCGTTGTGTCCTTGGGCAAGACACTTAACCCCACTTTGCCCAAAGCCCCCACTGAAAGATCAAGGCTATGCTCACACTCAGAGAGCAGCCGTCCTCCTGTGGACTCACCACCTGCAGAGGGTCAGTGAGGGGCTGGTGCTATGAGACTTGGGTGGCATCTCTGACTGCCACCCCCCTGACCCAGAAATGGATTAAAGGGTAGAAGATGGATGGATGGATGGATGGCACCAATGATAATTCTTTTAATAATTGCCATCAGACTTTCCTGGGTCATTGGTCTTGGTCTTGATCTGGGACTAATCAGGCTCTGAACTGTGTAATCATTGCTTATAAGTGGTGAGACAATGTCCAGCAGAGAAAGTGAAAGTCTTTGGCTGAATTAGAAAAGGTCATAAAGAGCAGAATCTGCCATTGAGTGTATTGGCAACATCCAGCCCCACCCCCCGTTCTCCTTGAAGCACATTGGAAAGAAGACTGTATCTCTGAGCTCCATTGGTCACTGTCACTGAGAGCCCAGGCCTCCAACTGGAATCAGGCCCTGCTCAATAAAATGGATTCCTATTGTTTGTGGTGGCGAGACAAACGACAGCGAGAGGCAGAGAAATGGTTTATCGATGGGAGTAAAGAACAGGCTGCGAATCCATGCGCGGTTGATAGGGGGCGCTGTTATGACGCCATGCCCACTACAACAAAAAAGTTAAATAAACTGATGTAAGGCTGGTTTATAAACCAAGGAGGAAAATCAAGTTTGCCCCTCGATCTCACATTCATCACAGTTATACACAATACATAAGCAACATAATAATGGCTTTCTTCATAGACTGTACAACACAAACACTGCCGACCTGACCTCACATTTTACACTTGATTCTTTATTTTGGTAAATGATAATAATAATAAATCTGTCTTAAATCAGAACGTAGTTGTCTCAGAGGACTAAACAAAACTGTTGAATTCACCAACACAGATCAGAGAATCTTCCCGTGGACCCACCACCTGCGGGAAGATCAGCAAGGGACTGGTGCTATATGAATTGGGTGGCAGTTCTGATTGCCAACCCCCCTGACCCAGAAATGGAAAATAAAGGGATGTAAATGAGATGAGATCAGAGAATCAAATGCAATGATAACAAACACATAGAGCCGTTGGTCCAAAAGGAGCAGAGACCAATGTCCATAAATGTTTTTATAATTGTCCATAAATGTTGCACAAACAGACGAATGCCGACTCTTAACAAGTCAAGACCGACCGGGACATTTGGATTTACAGGATCCTTTCTTCTGCTGAATCATGAATGCTGAATCTCTCATTTGTCATTCCACCTTTATCTGTTCTTATGTGAAACTGTAATAAGTGTACGCGTAAACAAATAAACCGCCCTGAGGCTCGATGAATAAAACATGTCAACATAGAAACCGTTTGCTTTTCCCATTTAAGAAGGGCGGTAAATCTGTGCTAATGCAGGCTCTAATCCCACTGCTGCGCCCCTGTTTTTTACAGCGTTCATCATTTGAGACGTGTGTGTAGCGGCTAGCTAGCACTCCGCTAATGCAAAAGTCATAGTATTGTAGCAAGTGTGTGTAGCAGCTAGCAAGCAGTCGCCCCCTTCACTCTTGGCCCTCGCCTCCTCCTCCTTCACTCTTGGCCCTCGCCTCCTCCTTCCACGCTCTGCACTCGCCTCCTCCTCCCTCATGCTCACACCTCCTCCTCCCTCACGCTTGGCCCTAACCTCCTCCTCCCTCACGCTTGGCCCTCACCTCCTCCTTCCTCACGCTTGGCCCTCACCTCCTCCTTACTCACGCTTGGCCCTCACCTCCTCCTCCCTCACGCTCGGCCCTAACCTCCTCCTCCCTCACGCTTGGCCCTCACCTCCTCCTCCCTCACCCTCGGCCCTCACCTCCTCCTCCCTCACGCTTGGCCCTCACCTCCTCCTCCCTCACCCTCGGCCCTCACCTCCTCCTCCCTCACGCTCGGCCCTAACCTCCTCCTCCCTCATGCTCGGCCCTCACCTCCTCCTCCCTCACGCTCGGCCCTCACCGTCTCCTCCCTCACGCTCGGCCCTAACCTCCTCCTCCCTCACGCTTGGCCCTCACCTCCTCCTCCCTCACGCTTGGCCCTCACCTCCTCCTCCCTCACGCTTGGCCCTCACCTCCTCCTTCCTCACGCTCGGCCCTCACCTCCTCCTCCCTCACGCTCGGCCCTCACCTCCTCCTTCCTCACGCTTGGCCCTCACCTCCTCCTTCCTCACGCTTGGTCCTCACCTCCTCCTTACTCACGCTCGGCCCTAACCTCCTCCTCCCTCACGCTTGGCCCTAACCTCCTCCTCCCTCACGCTTGGCCCTCACCTCCTCCTTCCTCACGCTTGGCCCTCACCTCCTCCTTCCTCACGCTTGGCCCTAACCTCCTCCTCCCTCACGCTCGGCCCTCGCCTACTCCCTCCTCCTCCTTCAAACTCGCCTCCTTCACGCTCTGCCATCACTTTATCCTCCTCTTTTACGCTCGGCCCTCGCCTCCCTCTTCACGCTTCACGTCCTCCTCCTCCACACTCAGCTCTCGCCTCCTCCTCCTTCACACACACGCTTGACCCTCACCTCCTCCTCCCTCACGCTTGGCCCTCACCTCCTCCTTCTAAGCTCTGCACTCGCCTCCTCCTCCCTCATGCTCACACCTGCCTCCTCCCTCACGCTTGGCCCTCACCTCCTCCTCCCTCACGCTCGGCCCTCACCTCCTCCTCCTTCACGCTTGGCCCTCACCTCCTCCTCCCTCACGCTTGGCCCTCACCTCCTCCTTCCTCACGCTTGGCCCTCACCTCCTCCTCCCTCACGCTCGGCCCTAACCTCCTCCTCCCTCACGCTCGGCCCTCGCCTACTCCCTCCTCCTCCTTCAAACTCGCCTCCTTCACGCTCTGCCATCACTTTATCCTCCTCTTTTACACTCGGCCCTCGCCTCCCTCTTCACGCTTCACGTCCTCCTCCTCCACACTCAGCTCTCGCCTCCTCCTCCTTCACACACACGCTTGACCCTCACCTCCTCCTCCCTCACGCTTGGCCCTCACCTCCTCCTTCTAAGCTCTGCACTCGCCTCCTCCTCCCTCATGCTCACACCTGCCTCCTCCCTCACGCTTGGCCCTCACCTCCTCCTCCCTCACGCTCGGCCCTAACCTCCTCCTCCCTCACGCTTGGCCCTCACCTCCTCCTCCCTCACGCTCGGCCCTCACCTCCTCCTTCCTCACGCTTGGCCCTCACCTCCTCCTTCCTCACGCTTGGCCCTCACCTCCTCCTTCCTCACGCTTGGCCCTTACCTCCTCCTCCTTCACGCTTGGCCCTCACCTCCTCCTCCCTCACGCTCGGCCCTCACCTCCTCCTCCTTCACGCTCGGCCCTCACCTACTCCCTCCTCCTCCTTCAAACTCGCCTCCTTCACGCTCTGCCATCACTTTATCCTCCTCTTTTACACTCGGCCCTCGCCTCCCTCTTCACGCTTCACGTCCTCCTCCTCCACACTCAGCTCTCGCCTCCTCCTCCTTCACACACACGTTTGGCCCTTCACCTCCTCCACCTCCCTCACTCTCTTTCCTCCTTCACACTCTCGCCTCCTCCTGCTTCACTCTCGACTACTCCTTCACACTCTCCCCTCCTCCTTCACACTCTGTCCTTGCCTCCTCCTCCTTCATGCTCGGCCCTCGCCTCCTCCGTCTTCCTCCTTCACACTCGCCTCCTTCACGCTCGACCCTCGCCTCCTCCTCCTTCACGCTCGGCCCTCGCCTCCTCCTCCTTCACACTCGCCTCCTTCACGCTCGACCCTCGCCTCCTCCTCCTTCACGCTCGACCCTCGCCTCCTCCTCCTTCACGCTCGGCCCTCGCCTCCTCCGTCTTCCTCCTTCACACTCGCCTCCTTCACGCTCGGCCCTTGCCTCCTCCTACTTCACACTCTGCCCTCACATCCTCCTCCTCCTGCTCCTCCACACTCAGCTCTCGCCTCCTCCTCCTCCTCCACACACATTCCTTTAAATGCAAAAGTTGTAGTTACTGTAGGGAATGTCGTTTCAATGGGTTTTAAATTGCGTTGTCGTGGGATTTCAGTCTTTATGGAGTCCGTAACTCCACAGGGTGTTCTCTACAGCGAATAAATCATATCCTTATTGTAATTAAATTTCATACACTGTGATTAAAAAGGAGTGGGGCTAATATTTTATCATCCATGTCATTGTTATAGTTCCCTCCCTCAGCGCCATAGGACAGTTCCAGTTAAAATATAGCTCTGCCATCTACATTGATTATTGATGCGGCAGGAGTCGGACCCCCCACAGCCCCGACCCAATGCTAATAATATGAGAAGGAGAAAACTTTTAAGGATGGATAAAGAGAAGTCTGTTTCCCATGTGTCTGTGGAGGCGACACCCCCTCTTCGGATGAGCTCAATGTAAATAAAAACAGCTCGACCTCAGCTGACAGAGAACCTACAGCTTTCAGAAATATCGGATTTTGTGAGGATTATAGTGTCCCTTGTCATCCTGAATGTTTTTTCTTCTTAAATCCTTCGGTTTTCTTTAAATTTACACTTCACTACCACAAACTCTGCCACTGTTCTGATCAGCAGCTCTTATTGGACAAAGCGCAGCCGAGCCCCTCTGTGCACGTGCATGAAAGCCACACACGCGTAATTTGGCGCAACGCATCATGGGAGCTCGTGCACTGTGCAGAACCGGGAGGACCAGACGATGTCCAAATATAGGCGAGTTCTGCTAATCTCCCGGTCTCCGTGAAGTCCCATGCGCTGCTGAGCAAAAGCCATTCATTTGAATAGGGCGCCATCTTGGATCACTGGGGCTTGGGACATGGACATCAGATGAGGTGGAAATCCATACCAACAAACATAAATACATTTTGAGAAAGATTCATTTAGTAGGAATTGAGAAACTCAGAATGGTTGTGTGCCGCAGTGACATGTTGTATCCAGCCTCCGTGTGGGCCAATCAGTGAGAAGGTCAAAGCAGAACCTACGGAAGAACCAGGACCCAGACCGAACCAGATGGACGCTGAGGCTCTCCCAACAGCAACACTAT
Source organism: Knipowitschia caucasica (assembly GCA_964034765.1). NCBI lineage: Eukaryota > Metazoa > Chordata > Actinopteri > Gobiiformes > Gobiidae > Knipowitschia > Knipowitschia caucasica. The sequence continues at coordinate 28,701,717 of OZ035828.1, read as the reverse complement.
AAATGGATTTGTTAATTAAAGTCCCCAGTCCAACATGTCGCCCACAGCCTCTGCAGACTCTCCTCCAACTATCGCTGGGTTTTCCCTTTTCTCGTTACAGCCTCCAGCAGAGACAGCAGTGAGAGCAGAGACAACAGAGATGGAGACACGGCCATAATGAGAGACAAGCGCATATTAACGGCAGAGAACACTTTAAATATACACAGCTCATCATCAGCCGCTCTGCTCCCTTGCTCTAGAACATTCTCCCTCCTGACCTCCGTAACACAGGCTCACTCACACACTTCAAGCCCACTCTCAAAACTCATCTGTTTAGTCAAGCCTATTCACTAACACTACACTAAAACTACACCATGCTCTGTCCATGAGGCCTTTGTATTGTAACTGTATTTTAACTTGTACTTGTATGTAAAAGAGACCTTGAGTGCCAAGAAAGGCTCCTAAGAAAAGAATACAATTTAAATTAACAGATTTTTTAATATCATGGGTTAATAAAGTTGATTCATGGGAGTTTTACTGCGGCTCTCTCCGTCAAGAGTTCTGAATAAGCATTAATGCTGATTTATTAGACTTTTACAGAGACTTTTACAGGCGCAAAGTAAGAAATGTACTGAGACTTTATGAGATTTTATACTTGCTTCTCTATTATGCTAAAGCTAGAGAGGTTATTTTATTTCAGTATAGAGCTAGGGCAACAGTGGTAGAGCATTGTTTTTTGGGGCTGAAGGTTGTGGGTTCAATCCCACAACAAGACCTACTTCATGACTCCCTCTGCTGCCATTGTGCACTTGGGCAAGACACTTGTCCCCCACTTTGCCTGAAGCCCCCACTGAAAGATCAAGACAGCTCAGACCAGAGCCGCCATCCTCCTGTGGACTTATCACCTGCATCTGTGGATTGGGTGGCCCTGACCCAGAAATTGATTAAGGAGAAGAAAATGGATGGATGGTTATTGTTCATGTGTGCTCCTCATTCCTACTGTTCTGTAACTGGTGATGCAACACTGACATTTCCCCACTGTGGGACAAAAAAGCAATCTTCATTTTTAATATTAATGTTCTTCACATCTATTATCATAGACGCTTTTTTTTTAAAGACTGAAATGTCACAACAGTTAAAAGAGCGGATTAGTCAGATACACCGTTCTCTCATCATTATTATTATAAATGTTGGAACGAGGGATAATGTCAGAGTAGATAACAACCAAAGGGAACAAGGCTCTTAGGGGAAAGACGGCCTGTCATTCTCAGTCCTAATACTGCCACAAACTGAGACATAGCTACAACTGCCACAAACTGAAACACAGCCATTACTGCCACAAACTGAGACATAGGCCTACCATTTCCATAATGGTAGGACCATAACTGAAACAGGGTCACTACTGCCACAAACTGAGACACTGCCACCTAGGGCTGCACGATATATTAATCGCAATATTGGCACGTACGATATCCATATCGAAAAGATGCGCGATCATTTCTAATAATTTAAAGTCTTGCATTTTCTCATATGCGCATGTTGACCAATCTGCTGCGACCTTAAATGGGTCCTCAGTTGCCGCCTTTTTGACAAACAAATTTGAACTGATTATATGTTGCTTGGACACACACCGGTGATAACATCGCTTCTGCCCTGCGCAATGTTTTGACCAACTGGAACTTACCAGATGACAAATAACTGGCAATAACAACAGACAACAGAGCAAATGTGGTGAAGGCTGCTGAGGTCAACAACGGGGTCAGACTGCAGTGCTTTGGCCATCGCTTGCATGTGGCAATTGGTGAGTGTTTATGATAATTAATCTTTACATTTTACATATCAAGGGCCTATACCTGATTTGATGATAAAACAGTCACTACTTGTTATAATTATATTATTAATATTATCATTATTATTATTTATTATGTATGGTCCATCTCTAACATTTTCAACAAATTCTGGACAGGGATGTATTTTAAAATACGTTTTTCTTTTTTCCGAGTGCAATACTCTCATGGTACTATATAAAATCAACAACAAATGTAATGTTGTACTTTATACTACTGAAGCTTAAAACACATAACTACTTGGAGCAAAAAAAATCTGGTGTAGGGCCTTAAAGGACAACTCACCCTCAAATCCACTTTTTTTGCTGATAAACGATTTAAATGAGTGTCCAATAGTGTTGTCTACATATCCTGGTCATAGTTTTTTCACTTTGGTGCAAATTAGTTGAAAGTTAAACTTTCTGCCTAAAACCGTCTGTGAGGCGCCATCTGCTGGCAACCTGTATTACTACATTTGAATTTTGAATCTGGCGCCAACACTGGCGCCGCAGCAAGACCTGACGTCTGAAGCAAGACCTGACGTCAGCAGCCCCCCGCCCAGAGCAATGTAAACGGCCCAGTCTCGTTCACGCCCCCTTTAGTCCTCCAGGCTACGCCCATTTAGAGGAAGATTTGAACAGGAAATGTGAGTAACGTAAGCTCCGAGGAGCGGGGGTGAGAACCACTTTAAATGTTTCATTAACAGTTATTTGTCTATTTATTTCATGCATTTAAATATTAAACTTTTCTTTTTTTGTTTTTGTTTTGTTTTTTTGTCTTTTGTTTAAGAGAACGCAGTCAAAGTGACGATCGTATTACAAGAGCTGTTGGACTTTGCAAGAAGTTGGTGGAGCACTTCTCCCATTGTTGGAAAGAGAACACAACCTCCCAGAGCATGCACTGATGACAGAATGCCCTACAAGGTGGGGGTCTAGACAACAGATGATGCAATGAGTTCTTGAGCAGCAGAGAGCCCTGAGTGACGTCCTTTCAGCAGATAGAAAGTCCAGACATTTGTTTCCGACTTGGCAGGACGTGGATGTTCTGGAATCTTTAAATCAGGCATTGCAGCCTCTACAAGAATATACTGATGCCCTTTCAAGTGACTGCTATGTTAGCGTTTCAAATGTGAAACCAGTACTTCATGTTTTCAACCCCTTTGTTCTTGCTGCAAAAGAACAAGAAAGTGATTTGACAAAATCTATTAAGAAGAAGAACTTGGACTACTTGAACTCCAAATATGACGACCCAGCGACTCAAGAACTTCTGGATATGGCCTGCTTCATGGATCCTCTGTCTAAAGCAGGCTTCATCAGTAATGACAAGTTGCATGAAATCTAAGCCCGAGTGATTTCAGAAGTTTAAGCAACATTCCCAAAGGTAAATGGTGTCAACACACTAATCTTTTCAAACTTTATAACAATCTAATTTAATCATTTCAAATTGTATGTTGAAAGAGCAAAGCCTCAACATGACAACATGGATCCACCAGAAGACATCTAGAAGACGTCCAAAAGATCCCTGGGCAGATTTTTCAGATGTGTCCCGGCTCCAACATCTACTACAGCATCAACACGTACAGTGGAGGGGAAACTCAACAGCTACTGTACCTCGTGTCTCCCACCATCAACAGCGAAGATGACCCGCTGTCTTGGAATGTTCATCAGGTACATGTATATTTCCCGCAGTTGGGTAAATTGGCCAGAAAATACCTCTGTGTATCAGGAAGTCGCTCACCTTCAGAGAGACTTTTCAGTACATCAGGTAATGTTGTTACATGCCAACGCACTTGTTTAAAACCTGCCAATGTCAGCATGTTGGGTTTTTTGGCCAAAATCTATTAGTAAGTAAGTAAGTAAGTAAGTTTTTATTTATATACCGCCTTTTCACTGCAGATCTGAGTCTCAAAGCGGTTTACAATTGTTAATTATGGGCATTTGTCTCTCACTCCACACAGAGATGGGAGCGGGGTCGCCAGTACAGGAGGCACATGCCAGAACTATTGGACATATTTTTAGTGGTAGGGGAAACCGGAGTACCCGGAGGAAACCTACGCAGACACGGGGAGAACATGCAAACTCCACTCAGAAAGGCCCTGGTCCGACCGGGATTCGAACCCAGGACCTTCTTGCTGAGAGGCGAGAGTGCTATCCACTCAGCCACCGTGCCGCCCTATTGAGGTTTTTACATGTTATTTGTTGAAATAATAACTCAGGGAAGGCCTGGACACTTTATTTCTAATTATTTTATGTATGAAAAACATAGACAGCAGGTCTATATCATTTAGTGAATGTAATTTTACATTACGTGTAAGTTTACAGACTTTAATATTTCAGGTGCAAATAGAACTGTAACAATAAGGGACTGTTTCAGTGTTTTGTTGTAAAGCTCTTGCATCAATACTTTTGCCAATTGCACTTTAAGTTTAAAGATTTTTTTGTCTAGGTACAAAAACCTGAATGTTGTTTTGGTGTTTTGTTAAAGCTTTTGCCTCAAAATGATTGCCAATTTGCATGAAAAATACACATGCACACATTAATGTGTTATAATGCAAATAAATGCAATCTTTGAAATTCTTGAGTCATTCTTTTGTCTGCAGAATGATGGAAAAGCTAACTTTAGGCAAGACTTTAAACCTTACTAGATTTGAAAATCATGGAGTTGTGATCTTAATTGCAATGATGGATTTTTAAAATAGTTTTTCCTCTAACGATTCCTGCAGATAGCCTTTTTAGGTGAAAGAATACAATATCGCAATAATATTGTTATCTTTCTAGACACCCATATCGCAGCAGAATGTTCAGAGTGTGTGGAGAGGCCTGGACACAGTGCAGCAGGTGGGGGACAGGAGGGTCCTGGACAAACTAACATCTATGCTGGACCATGACCATCAAAATTTCCCCACTGTGGGACAAATGAAGGAATTCTTTTCTTCTCTTATCATATTGCACTAATTTCCAACCACTACTGCCACAAACTGAGACACGGTCCTACCATTGCCATAAACTTGTGACTAATTAATCGTCAGAGAAATGAGAGTCAGGCCTCAGCCTGGGCCTAATTCGCCAGGAGGAATGTACTGAAGCGAGACACATGGCATCGCAACTTTTCAGAGAGAAGATTGGACTCTCTGTGACTTCAAACCCCCATTGACCTTGTGTTTCGCTGTCGGTGGTGTTGCCAGATCCAGTCCCCAAAAGCGGCATTAGTCAGAGGGTAAAGGGCGGATGCAGAAGAGAATAATCGTCCCATAAATCTGAGCGACATAATGAAGTGTGCGTGTCGACATATTCCCACTGATTGTTTACAGAAAGTTACGCCTCATAAATTTCCTCCCATTTTGAAATCTAATACATTTGGCAACTCAGCTATGAAATACAGTTATGCAGGCTATAAATAATAACGCCTTGTTCTGCCTGATTTCTACACTGCCAAAAGTGATGAAAAATAAGTAAAAAAATGACTCAAATGTTGCGAAATATTTCTTAATTTGAGCACATTGACTGCCTTAAAACAGGATTTGCCACTGGGACAAAGCAAAATGATCTTGTCGTCTGTACAGGTCACTCCCTGCCTGAATCAGTAGAATGACCAACAGTCTCTACCCCCAGGCTCTCAGACTGCCCCCCTCCTCAGCCCCTGGACCCCTGTTATCCTCCACTTTTACATACCTGCCATAACTGTGAACCAGTGTAGCAGCTAACATCCTCACTTACATCCTGTTACTGTCTAACTAAACTCCCTCATAGAGCCCTGTGTCTGTTTACATCCTGCCAACTCCTACACTCTCTACGCTCTGTTACCATGACGCTCAAAATGGTATTATGTTGATTTCGTGACAATGACGATAAATAATCTTGAATCTCAGAAGGATTTTCTCAAATTTTTGGAAAGAACAAAACTCTCTGGTCTTATTTGACGAACACGTAATCACCAGAATGATTGACAATTGGGAGGACCAATAGTCTTGATGATCCAACTATTTAACTTTACGATATAAGAAATGTGTTCTTGAAAAAAAAAAATGGCTTTGTCTGGTGGTTTAAGAATTCTTGGAATCCAAGTGTTAACCGATGAATATGTGTAAATGTGTACTTTAAATGGGAACTTTGTCCTCTGCATTTGACCCATCCCGATGGCACCGGGGCGTCTGTCAGGAGCAGTGGTCGCCGTAGTAACAGATTGATACTTGGCTTGGTCAGGACTTACATATCGTTTTTAGTGGTAACCTGTTGTTTCAACTGGGATTCAAACCCAGGACCTTCTTGCCGAGGTGCTAGACAGTGCTAACCCCTCATTCACCGAGCTGTCCCTTAAAATATACAATATTTTTCACCATTCAAATTAGGAATGAGGCTATTTTTGTCATTTCATGATTTTGAACATGAAATAAGGTCCCTTGTCTAAGGAAAGACAAGAGACTTCACAATCCTCCAAATATTTGTTAGCTTTGTTATTCCCTGCGCCGTGGCCATATTTTTTGGAGATTGAATTTATGATCTCGTGTCTCCATCCATGACTGGAGGTAAAGACTGGGAGTGTCTTTGTGTAAATCTGCTGCAGAGTGCATTCCCCTGTTTGCTTCACTTGTGGTTTTATCATAGTTTTTACAATATTCAACGTGAGCTCCGGGACTCAGACTCCTCTCCCCTTGTTATTATTACACCCCTGCGTTCTATATTTAAGTTAAATGGCGCCTGGAGCGAGACATCATGTAATTAAACTCACAGGTGAGGCAGTGTTGTGCAAGTGGAGCAAGTCTTGTGTCTAATTAAAATATGGAGTTTCCCAATTAAAGAGGAACAAGCTGCCAGTCACAGAATCTGTCCCACACAGATCTATGGCTTCTATTGGTTTATTAGATTGCGAGTAACGGCAGGTTTGTCTGAGACTCATTTACATTAGAGGGAATCTGAATGAACGATGTGACAATTCCCTGCAGCCTCGTCTTAATTAGTGTTTATTGCCTCTGCATAAAAGGCTCATTCTAAGGAGTGTTGTGTGTTGGAGGTGATGTGTATCAGAGCTGGCTGCATCAGTGGGAAATGTGTTTGACCTGATGTAAAGTGAATGTCAGATACTTTTCAAACTGAGAAAGTAAAGAACAAAGTGTTAAAGCTAATTTAAACAATAGTACCTGGACCAAGCCTTACAACATCAGACAAAGATCAATTTATACTTGCAGCATAGGAGAGTCTGCACGGCCATGGTCCAGACACCTCTGGTACCGTAGCTGTACTTGCAGTGAAAGTCCTTTTTGCCATAGGCTTTTTATTATGCACCAAAAACACACCCACTATGGTCACTTCAAAGTTTCCATATGGCCTAAACTAGGGATGCACCAATACCAATGTTTTCCAAACCATTATGAGTACTTTAATTTGAGTACTTGCCGATACCGAGTACCATTATGAGTACTGCATGGTGTTATCCCTCATCAAAGTTTTGCCTTACACCACGTACAGTTTGCTTTAGTCGCTCTCGTTTACTTATCAAATCTGCCATGCGGCCGACATCTTGTCCACTTGCCGCTAGCATGCTGGTCGCTGGCCTCTCTGCGCCACCATTAATTTTCAATACAAACCTGACGCTTCTGGAGTCGAAGTTGAGTACGGTGTGAACACAGCTTAAGACAGCTCAACCTCAGCTGACAGAGAACTTCGGATTTTGTGGGGATGTTAGTGTCCCTTGTCATCTCAAACTTTTTTTCCTCTTTAATCCTTTTGTTTTCTTTAAATCCATACCAGTGCCACAAACTCTGCTTGTTTGGCGCCCACTCCAACTCCCGCTCTAGCTCCGCTCTGATCAGCAGCTCTGATTGGTCAAAGCGCGTCAAAGCTCCTCTGTGCTAGTGCATTAGAGCAACACAAGCGCATTTGGTGCTGGCCCTGGATGGGGTGGGAACTGTGGCATGCAGTCTTCCCAGTCTGAATTTCTGCTTAAGCTTCATTACTGCCTTCTCTACTCTCTGCTTTGTTTTTTGTCAATATCTTGCGCCTTTTCATATATCTTCCTGACTCGAACCATGGACAAACATGTTGATTTGCTGTTTTGAAGATTTTTAGCAGCAGACTATGAGACTGCTTGTACACATCGTAAGAGCAGCCAATGACAGGTCTCTTCTGATGTTTAAATACAAGTGATGTGTGTGAGGAGCTGATCTAATGCCAACGACCATCACAAATATGTTCCCATGTGTTTTGACTGGAGCCTAGTCACTGCGAGGATCCTTTGGGCTGCGTGAAGCGGAGAGACTCGCGCATGTGTGTCTGTTAGTACTAAATGTCAGTTAAAGTATAGTCATTTACAGACATTGCTCCCATGCGAATGTGCTGCAGAGGGGCGGTCCACAGGTAATTCTAATCCCATGCGAATAGGGCTAAAAACTCTTGATCACAACCAGGAAGAAACATTATAAATGAAAAAATAAGGTAAAACTGGGATAACATATTGCATAAGAATCAGCAACAAAAGTGTATTGATGATTGACTGTTTTGTTTAAACACGTATATTTTTCAATCTTCAGTCACCACTTTATTGAATCAATATCCTGCCATGGCTGCGAGCCTGCGAATGGAGCATACTGACCTTTTTGCTTTGTAAAAGAAGCTTTCTGAGAGGATAAGGATGGATGCTGCTCAAGTCAGAGAAGGTCAAAAACAATGAAAATAACAATATATAGGTGATAAAACGCACTTTTCTCTGGAGCACCGTGCACGGCTGCTTCTTTAGCTCTTTAGGTTCATTGTGTTTATTTTGCAGGAGATATTAAACAGTCTCTTCCTGCTTGGTACTCTATATACAGCAGTGCAATTACACACACAAACGCACATACGATCATCCATAGAGCAGAACAGAGATCCATTAGACTGCAGCCAATTACACAGATACACATGTCTGTTAACTTTAGCTCAGCAGTTTGGATGACGCTCCATTAAACTCCAGGTTTGTGATTGCTTTCCAACAGATGCAATATTTTCAAAACGCTGCAGCTTGAATACTGACTAGAACCAGGAAGTACTATCACATTTCTCCTGGTCTCAGCTCTGTGCTTCCTGTAGCTCAGAGAATAGACTTTAAAGCAGCTCTGCTTGTTATATGTCTGTCCATGGCCTCGCACCAAAGTACATCTGTGACATGTTCGTGTCATAGGCACCAACTCTGAGGAGCACAGGGACTGTTCTCCTTCTGTTGCCCAGAGTCAGAACTAAACATAAGGAGGCAGCCGAGGAGATAGATCGTTCCAGGCTGTTGCTCCTGGCCTTTAACATGCTCTGAAACTGGGGGAGCTCATTTCAGAGTCTTTTGATCATTTCAAGTCCCAACTAAAGACCTATTTGTTTAGAAGGGCTCTCTCCCCTCACCTACAAATGCCTTTGTGAACTGTGTTCATGATGAGGACTGTCTTCTGTATTTTTGGAACTGACTTGTAAGTGTATTATTTTATCTGTTAGTTTTCAAATGTGAAGCGCTTTGTGATCCCAACTTGCTTAGCCAGCGAAAATCTGGAACAGTCTTCTTCAAATTGTGAGACAGGTTTCCTCTCTGACAAATCCAGATTAAAAACAGTTCTGTTTCGCTCTGCATACAACTGAAAGATTATATCTTCTTTATTTAATGTAAAGTTAATATTTAACTGCTTTATGTGCTTGTTTTAATCTTGTTTAGTTCAGCACATTGAGTCACCTTGTGTATGAACTGTGCTATACAAATAAACTCGCCATGCCTTGACTTCACTCTGAGAGTGAAGAAGACGGGTCGGGTTTGTTCACAGAATATAACTGACACAAGACATTCAGCTGCAACAAACACGTACAAAAATAAACATTTGCTTTAAGTTAATCGTTTCTTGTTTAATCTGCAGCAGACGTGCTCCATGTAAAACAGAGCAGACTTAAAGGCCACTCCTCTAATTACTTTCTGATTCTGCTTTGATTACCACTTGCAATGAGCTAATTGTCCAATGAAAAACAATCAGATGGAAGTAGGTGTTTGTGTCTCGCACCAGGAGCTAAATGAATATCTTGATATCAGCAATCAGCTTTTCTTAACAAATACAGTAAACTTGATCTGGTATTTTTAATTTTTACCGTGGAGCAGTTGCAGTTCTGTGAACAGTCCAGCAGGTGGGGGACAGGAGGGTCCTGGACACACTAACATTTATGCTGGACCATAACGTTCGCCCCCTGCAGGACACTGTCTGCTCTGAAGAGCAGTTCAGTGACAGTATGATCTACCCTTGCTGTGTGAAAGAGAGGTTCCGCAAGCCTTTCCTTTGTGAGCCTTGGGAGTACATGTCAATTAACATATATGGTTGGGAATATTTTCCGACACGTCAGATTGTAGCCAAAGGCTACAGTAATTTTCATCCTTAGTCCAAAGGGGCGGAGTCACAGGTCACAATACAAATATGAAGCATAAGCGGAGGTTCAGGATGGTAGACTACCTACGTTTTCACACCAGGCTAAACCACGCCTTACTCAGCCTGTCATAATCAACTCATCAACTCCCTGCAGCCGTGTCAATCAAGCCAGCGTTTAAAGGCAAAGCAGAGCACAGCTCATCAAACGGACTTTCAAGCTGCAACCACCTCCTCCCCACCTCCGCCTCAGGATTTCTTCACTCTCACATTCACCTTGCCTTGTTGCCGCCACCGGTGTCTAGGCCCCGGGGGATCATGATCTGCACCCAGGCGCAGATCCCTTCAGAGCACGACCACAGCCGGGGCCTAAGCTCCAAACCAATAAGCAAACTCAATCCATAAAATCTCAAACACATAAATAAAGAACTCTTTACGCATCTTGTCTCTTGTAGCCTCTCCAGATTGAAACATCAGTTAAAAACATCAACAACAGGAATTCATACAGTGTCCCAGCGTAGGGCGATTCATTTTTGAAAACAGAGACCATTGCACACAACCATCTATTGCACACAACCATCTATTGCACACAACCCACTATTGCACATAATCTATTGCACACAACCCAACACATGTTAAGTCATCTGTGAATTGTAAATATTGCAATCATGTGAAATGTGCAATACTACAACTTCAGAATATCCACTGAATGTCTGAAAAATGTTCTCTTCTCTGTTTTGTTTCTTTGTTTGTTTCTTTCTCTGTTTTCTAAAAAGAAGAAGGCAGCAGTTTGTGGTCTAAATATTACAAGATTATTTTTGTTCAGAAAAATAAAACATAAGTTAATTTATTTTTTCCTTTGGTTTGAGGCTGTGCAGAATAAAACATCATTGAATAAAGCTTTGTCCCGTTTTGTTCATTTGAATCGATCCTCAGAATACTCAAGTACAGATGTGTGAATGGGATCATTATCATGGTCAGATGGTCCTCTGTTGATGAGACACATCCAGTACTTGCGTAAAAATCACTATTCACAATCACAAAGGCTGAGGAGTTCCATTTATCTGCTCTGACGCTCACCACAGAACGGGCTGTCGAGCAGAAACATGTGATAACAAGCAGAATGTGAGGTTGAATAAATACAGGTTTGGACGGATAAACGTTCAGGCTCTGGGAGACAGGACTCTTAAACATTCAAAATATGACAGAAGCCAATGGGTCTCTTTCATGGTGAGTTCACATGTACTTCTCAGCAGACAGGTTCTACAGCAGACAGGTGCTACAGCAGACAGGTGCTACAGCAAACAGGTGCTACAGCAGACAGGTGCTACAGCAGACAGGTGCTACAGCAGACAGGTGCTAGAGCAGACAGGTGCTACAGCAGACAGGTGCTACAGCAGACAGGTGCTAGAGCAGACAGGTGCTAGAGCAGACAGGTTCTACAGCAGACAGGTGCTACACAGCAGACAGGTGCTACAGCAGACAGGTGCTACAGCAGACAGGTGCTACAGCAGACAGGTTCTACAGCAGACAGGTGCTACAGCAGACAGGTGCTACAGCAGACAGGTGCTACAGCAGACAGGTGCTACAGCAGACAGGTGCTACAGCAGACAGGTGCTACAGCAGACAGGTGCTACAGCAGACAGGTGCTACAGCAGACAGGTGCTACAGCAGACAGGTTCTACAGCAGACAGGTGCTACAGCAGACAGGTGCTAGAGCAGACAGGTTCTACAGCAGACAGGTTCTACAGCAGACAGGTGCTACAGCAGACAGGTGCTACAGCAGACAGGTGCTACAGCAGACAGGTGCTACAGCAGACAGGTTCTACAGCAGACAGGTGCTACAGCAGACAGGTGCTACAGCAGACAGGTGCTACAGCAGACAGGTGCTACAGCAGACAGGTGCTACAGCAGACAGGTGCTACAGCAGACAGGTGCTACAGCAGACAGGTGCTACAGCAGACAGGTTCTACAGCAGACAGGTGCTACAGCAGACAGGTGCTACAGCAGACAGGTGCTACAGCAGACAGGTGCTACAGCAGACAGGTGCTACAGCAGACAGGTTCTACAGCAGACAGGTGAGACAGCAGACAGGTGCTACAGCAGACAGGTGCTACAGCAGACAGGTGCTACAGCAGACAGGTGCTACAGCAGACAGGTGCTACAGCAGACAGGTGCTACAGCAGACAGGTGCTACAGCAGACAGGTTCTACAGCAGACAGGTGAGACAGCAGACAGGTGCGAGGAAAAACATCACTTAGAGTTAACTTTATAGGATCAAGGTCCAAGTCCAGTGTTAGTGTGAAATTGAGAGCAGCTCCTAAAGGTACAGGAGTCATAAAGACAGCTGTGAGGAAGGGTGGTCTGAGGAACCATGAAGCTGTATGTGTTTATGTATATATATATATATTTTATATTTGATGTACATACAAATATACATTTATATACATAAAACTATTCCACTACAATGGAATAGTTTAAGAAAGGCCCAACCAAAGTCCAGCTTTAAATCCAATAGTCTGTCTGCTGTCTATTACTTAGTTGCAGTCATAAAAACATAAACAGGACTCGGCTCATATGTACAGTACTGTTTAATGTATTCTGATGGTGGAGACTCAAGTTGTGAGAAAACCATTGTAGCTTAACAACCACAAGAAGACCACCCTCAAACATGCCCCTCCATTCTCAGAGGAAGCAGAAGGACCACCTGAGCGAGAGCAGGTGGACGCTGCAGGGAGATGGCCTCTCTTCTGCTGCACCGACACATGCGCCTCTGATTACCATTCTCTGATATCATACAGACTCCTTCTGTTGTTTCACCTGTCAAAATGTATGAGCAGTGGTCAGAGTAACACGTTACAAAAGTAATGACTGTAATATGTTGCATTTACTTTAAAGCATTAATGTAGGGAATGCAAAATAATCCTGGGTAATATTTGACTTAGTTCAAAATTCAGTAACATTACATTGTTATTTAACGTTTATCAAGAGGAATAACCCTTGAGATGAATCATCTCGTTTCCAAGGGGGTCCTCAAAATCAAATTCATAAATAACAATACAGCAGCGACAGTCAATTAACAAAACAAAAGTACAAACAAAAGTATTACATTAAAACTAAAAAGAAAACAGGACAAAAGCTCAACACATTCACTCACACACACTCAGAGGTTACCCACTCCCCCCTATAACTACAGTAAAGTACAGTACAAATTAAATACATCATAATACTGACGGAGAATACAACTGAACACAACAGAAACATAAGACAACAAAAGACACATCCAAAGCAATTACAGACAGTTTTAAAGTGCTGTAACACAGCGTTCTTAAACAAAGAGAGGGAGCGAATGGCAGCTGGAGAAGCTTACAGTACGTTGGGGCTTTGTAATGAAAAGCACGTTTTCCTATTTAGTTTTTAACACGGGGTGTGTGGAAGAGTATTAGTGTCAGTGTGACGAAGATTGAAAGTGGAACTAAAAGGTGTAAGATATTGTTTCAGGTATGTAGGATGATTAAAATAATTACATTTGAAAATGAAGAACAAGCATTGGGAGTGTCAACATGCAGGCAGTGAGGACCAGGACAGTTGGAGAAACATGTCACAGTGTGTCCTTTAGCGGCAGCGCAGAGAAAACCTACACAGGCTGTTATAACCTGTATTTTACCATGAAATTAAACAGGGTTTTATTTTCATACCCAAGCAGAGAATAAGGGAGGAGGTGTGTGGTCAGAATGTTTGGGCCGATTGGTGCTGCTGCTTCTAAAAATCCTGCGTTGGATTCCTTCATCCTTTGGCGAGCCACAGGATGGAGACCACTGATCTAGAAAATGTGTTTTTATCGCACCTTAAAGATGCCGTCAACTCGATTCAATTTTCTTTTGTATCACCCTATGTCACAACAGTACTTTACGTTGAATTCGCCAACACAGATCAGAAAACAAACGGTAGATCCAGGACTGAGGCTGTAGATCCAGGACTGAGGCTGTAGATCCAGGACTGAGGCTGTAGATCCAGGACTGAGGATGTAAATCCAGGACTGAGGCTGTAGATCCAGGACTGAGGATGTAAATCCAGGACTGAGGCTGTAGATCTAGGACTGAGGCTGTAGATCCAGGACTGAGGATGTAAATCCAGGACTGAGGCTGTAGAACGCAACACTAAAACAATAAAATAAATGGTTAAAACAGTGTATTTGTTGGATATGTAAGTGTCTATTTAAGTTGATAGCGGAGAGGCCTTCATCATTTGCTTTCAGGCGGAGGTTCAGGAAGAGGGAGCAGAGTGAGGATATTGAAAGCCTATATACTGGATAAGTGCAGTACGCCCTGTGTTGCTGCTGCCATTGTAAGCGCTGCATACGTCCTCACCGTTCGGAGCTAATAAAGTGGAGCGTTCAAGGTTATTGTAAAAGGTTTGTGTCGAGCAGCTGTTAGATAAGAACAAGATCTGTTTCTTTTTTTTACCTGACATTGAACAACAGTTTTGTTTTAGTTGTGAAAAAACTTGTGCGCTGTAGCAAGGTCTGAATCCTTATCAGTCTGAGGGTTTTTATACAGAAGTGTGTGAGGCGCATTGGGGACTTCTCTACATGCTTTAAAACATGTGGGAGATTAGAGAAGGGAAACTCTGAAAATTAGAATATCTATCTTTAAGCCTAGCGCACATCGACAGAGTAACTGGAGACAACTAGTTGCAAGGCGGCTTTTGGCAACTGAGAGGAGATGATGGAGATGATCAGTTGCCGAAATCGGTCGATGTGAGCGCTCTTACAACTGGAGATAAACAGTCGATCTCTGGATTCAGTCAGTTGCCCGTGTTCCACTTATCGGCAACTAGTTGTACTCAGATCCGAAGATATCACCAGATGTGCGCGCTCCAACAACATGTGTGTATTGCGTGTATTGCGCGCCCTCTACAGTTAATGCCAGAAAACACACTGTAGTTGAGGCCGGTTGCTGTCGATGTACGCGCTGTTATTCCCGAGACTGGTCTGCAGATGTCCGTTTTAGCCACATAGTCGATGTGTGCGGGGCAGCAACTCATTGGCGACGGTTATAATCAGTTGCCAGTCCGATGTACGCTAGGCATTAAATCAAAAGTTGCTTTTCTACTGTCCTTCAGGAAGCAGTGTCCAACTAGATACAGCTATATGAAATATGAAATGAATGAACGGTGTGGATTGTATTGGGCTCCCATCGCAGTGTGGAGCGAGAGACAAATGCCCACAACAACCGTAAACCGCTGTGAAAGGCGCTATATGAATAAAGGGTACTTACTTACATGGGGGCAATGTTGCTGCTTCTCCTTTCATTTCTAAGAAACATGTGCAACATAAAAATCTCTGCTCTTTTTTGTCGCGGCATCAGATCATCTTCAAGACTCTGACCAGAATTGTGTCTGAAACTAGAAAAAACAATGCTTCCTCGTTCTCTTGGATCGTCACATATTGGAGACTTTTTTTTTCCATTTCCGTCTGACTGCACCTCCTCCCACAGTTCAATCGTTCATAATTAGGGGTCTTACACATGTACTTTTCCCTGAATATGAATTATTGAACTCTGGGAGGAGGTATGAGTTCTACGGTGCAGACTCAATCTAGAAGAACTCATTCAAACCTGTTTCAGTGAATCAGTTAAATAAGGACATGAGGAGGTGTGTGTGTGTGTGTGTGTGTGTGTGTGTGTGTGTGTGTGTGTGTGTGTGTGTGTGTGTGTGTGTGTGTGTGTGTGTGTGTGTGTGTGTGTGTGTGTGTGTGTGTGTGCGTGCGTGCGTGCGTGCGTGCGTGCGTGCGTGCGTGCGTGCGTGCGTGCGTGCGTGCGTGCGTGCGTGCGTGTGCGTGTGGGAACTGAATAGCAGGTGCGTTGGTGTCTTTGTTTGTATGTATTTTCTGTATTGAAATGTAGCTGACCCATCGGTTCAAACCAAATTTCTCCTTTAGAAAACAATATAAACAGTCTTTAATCAGCAACATTTTTTCCTTCATTTTTGGAAAGGCAATTCTATTCTTAAAGCTGTAAATGTATTCCTTTATGTTCTAATCATGCTCATGTCTGTTTCGACAATGACAATAAACGTGCTTTGCCTGATGCCTGTTAGTGCTCCCTCAGTTTCCCGACTGTGTAAAAATGAAAACACAGGTCCATAAACGTCTTTACGCCGAGAAACAAATGAACAGTTTCTCCACAGTTCTATCTCTGAAGGATGTTTGTCTGTAATTAAATGAAATCACTTTTCACCGACAGACGGAGATTGGCAGCGTCTTCCCCAGGGATTAGTCTGATGTTCTGATTCCATCGTGAGCGTGGAGCGGGACATTTCCATCGCAAATTAGGGACATAGTCGAGACGTGTGTAAACATGGAGCCTCAGGGGGAGACGGGAGGGGAGTAGGGGGTCTGTGTGCAAAACTGACAAGAAAGACGTCAAACTAAGAGATTATCGTTCAACTGGAAATAAACATAGATTTATTTTGTCACAATCGTTTATTTGATCCAGTGCTGTGCTTTAGTTAAACTTGTAGATGGGAAACACGGTTTCACCGAGGCTTCTTTAAAGCTGCTGTACCTAACTTGGGGGTGGGAGGGGCTGATGGCACAGACTGGTTTCCTCGTTTCTGTCAGTGAGGTCCAGGGAAAGTGTGGCTACAGGAGTAGTTAATCACCACTGTGTTTGGGCTGAATGAATGTGAAGAGAGTCCAATATAAATCGGATTCATTATTATTATTGTTGTTAATAATATTAATATTAACATAAGTTCTGAGAAACACACATATTTCCACTCCTGCTGTTTGTGGTCCATGCGTTTTATTCTGATTACATTTGACTTTTTTTACGCTGTAGCCCTTATTTGAACAGTCTCCATTCTCACTCTATTTCCTGCTGTGTTACGGGTCACAGACTGGTTGTGTTTCCAGGTCAGCAGGCTTTGACCGGGCTCAGAAAACAGACGGAGGATGGGGGACTTTAACGAGTTGGTGGCAGAGTGGAACTGTGTGAGCGCTGGTGTGGAGAGAGCCGCTCATCTCTGTGATTCTTTAACACGAATGTGAAGCAGCAGCTGATGACGACTGATGAGCTGTGAAGCACCGGGAGAGCCGCCTTACGTCCAATGCTCACACACCAAGCATCTGCCATGGATGAGCCACTTGCCTCTAAAGAGTAAGTGATTTCGTTAGCTTAGCGGTAGCACCACGACTCGAAACTACTCCCCCCTCCTCTCGCCTCTCCACCAAACCAAACATCCAGCATTTTCTTTTCTTTGTCACAACAGGGAGTGTGGGTGGCAAACGTTAAATTGGCATTTTCTGTTCAGCCATTTCAAGTTTTAGAAAATAATCGGATAACTCAGGTGCGCGCACTCGGGAGAAACAGGAAGAGGGTGAAGGAGGTAAACGCATCTCATTGGTTCGTCGGGGATGAACGATTCCCATTGGTTTATTTTTAAACGGTCCGGTTAAAAATATTGTTTATTCATTTTTGGAGACTATAGGCATCTGGTCAATTCCAATACTATTTGAAAACACATGATTACTTGACTACGTTTTCCCACAATATAAAAAAAAAAATACGTCTGGAAAAAATCACAAACTGCATCTTGAACTGTTTGCTTGACAATCTTCCCAGTTACAATGTTTCCAGTTTCAGTATCTGTCGCCAGTGTTGGGCAAGATACTTCCAAAACTTACTGATGTGATACTTGTTACTGTTATTTCAAATCAATGTACAGTAAAAAAGAATTATGTATGTATACATATATATACATGGACAGCACGGTGGCTTGAGTGGATAGCACTGGGTTCGAATCTCGGTCAGAACAGGGCCTTTCTAAGTGGACTTTGCATGTTCTCCCCGTGTCTGCATAGGTTTCCTCCAGGTGCTCCGGTTTCCCCTACCACTAAAAACTTGCACAATAGGTATGAATGTAATGAGTGAGTGAACGAATGGTGTTGATTGGGGGCTTTGATGCGCCGGTGTGTTCGGCGACTCGCTTCCGTCATCACCGTGTGTGGAGAGAATGGAAAAAAACTGAACTCTGAACAGTTGTAAAGCGCTTTGGGTGACCTTGGTCTGTAAAAATGCGCTATATAAATAAACATTACTTACTACTTACTTACTTACTTACTTACTATGTATATAAATTGTCTCAGCCGTCTTTCACCAGAAAAGAACAACACTTCTGCTGGAGCCTCGGCCGTACTATCGGAGCAGACGTCTTCTCATGCTGATCTCGCGATGCAGAAGATAAAAACAAAAACCTTTTTTAATCCGGGGTAAAATACAATGTAACGTTACTGATATTTGAACTGAGACAAATATTATCCAAACAAATTTGGAATGCCTTACACAACTGTTACTCCCAACACTGTATGTCGCACATTGTGAAATACTTACGGCCCTCTGTGAAACTGTACGGCCTTTACAGCATTTGTGTATTTGTGCTACCTTTCAATCATTAGTACCTACTACCTTTACTACTACTTTATAATCAATGTGTGGAGCTACTTTTTGTAACAGAATAAAACATTATTTTCAAACATGCTCAAACTTGATTTCATTTTTTTAAACGAAGGAGAGTGAGGATCATCTCAGACTTCCACTGCATTGTCACCTCAGTATTGTATCTCATTGGACTTATTCATAATGTTGCCATTTCTCACCATGGAAACCAAATGCTAATGAGTGGCTATTATAATCTCAATCATATGCCATAGCTGCCATGAGTCAGGCTGAGGCTGTTTGTCCAAGTGGAAGACAGTGTTCCAAAAACACGGGATTGAGAACACTACTGAAATAGAGTCAATTTAATTCAATAATGTCAGAATGTGAAATATAGAACCACACTTTACTACTTGCTTCCTTATTATGCTAAGGTTAAAGATTTTATTTTATTTTAGAATAGAGATTTTGCGCATTTATCTTGTGCTGTGTGCTCCTCATGGTGATGAGTAAAAGATATCTTCATCTTGTTATTGAAAGAAACAAATACATACAGTCTTTTGTTCAGTCGAATACAAACCACGGTCAACTACTTAAACTCTGAGGATCTATTCTAAAACAAAAAGCAGTTCTCAGCACCGCGCGGCAAACGTCATCGCGGCTCAATTGTGTTGATTCAAATACTCTTGATTTTCAATTTACTGCTGAAATGTTTTTGATTGCTTATTATTAGCATAATAATACAAGATCAAGACAGCTGCGTTTCAAGAACAAACAGAGAGGAGATGGCATTTATCTGAGAAAGGGCTAAATGGATATTCATGACCTGCGTGTGTGGCGCCTGCAGCAGAAACGCATTCAATACATTTATCTACGTTGTAAAGGGGTTTTCTCTCTCTCATCACGGCACCAGGAGCTGTAACAAAGGAGAAATGGAGATGGAAGGAGTCATCAGCGGCCTGTTTACCTGCGGGTCCAGCCTCCGAGCAGCAGAGGAGCAAGTGAAGCAGATTCGGAGGCTCGTCACATAATCATGTTTCAATTAGTGCCAGGGAACAGTCCTCTAACCCGAGCTCTTTCACTCACTCACCGACAGAGAATGGCCCCTGATCACAATCTTAATGGTTTTATAGATCTCCACATGGGCCATAACGTCTCAGACTCATTACAGTGAACATATAGCTATAGTTAGAGTAGGGCTGTTGCCTTCATGTGACATCACACCATTCTGAAAAGCCTATAGTTGTTAATTGTGCAGGAGGATAGTTGAAACGTTATGGTAAGTGCCAGAATCTAACTTTTCTCATTCCTTTGCCAAACCACATGAAATGAAATACTATTTGTCTGGGCATATCGATCCATTATAAAAAGCAAACCCAGTTCAAACAGGAAATGAAATGATGTAAAATACAGAGAGCCTCAGCTGCTTGGAATCAGCTGTTTATGGCATCAAGGAAAACTAAAACATAGATTTATGATTAAGCAAAAAAATAGAACAATACTTGAATGACTTGTATTGTAAATGGTTTTTATACTGTATGCTTGGAATGTTTTAATGTGGAATGGACCCCAGGAAGATCCAAGTGGATAAATAAATATAGCCATTGGTCCATAAGGGGCAGATGACCAATGTCCATAGATATTGAATGTAGAGTGTTCTGGATAATCCCTGTCCTTAGACTGTGGGTGTCAAAGTCAAGGCCCAGGGACCAAATCCGGCCCGCAAGACTATTTTTAGTGGCCCCTAAAATATTTGTATTATTATTATTAACTAGCTATTTATTATTAACTAGCAGGATTGATGGTAATGGGTGACCAAGGCAGGTTATAAATCTATAAGGTTTTTTTTTCTCAGGAAAAAAAACAAATGTAACGTATTCTAACATTTTAACCCAATAACACATAATTAGAAGTTAAATAGTTCAATATAAAATGTTTTTAATTTATATTTGATCTAGTTTTGGTTCAATGTAAACAATAAACACATTTTGTTTTTAAAAAGAATAAACCAGAAAATAACAGAGATAATCATGTCACATTAAAGTCATGTTAAAATATCTTCAAAATGTAAAAAAATATGATAAGAAAATTAAATCTCTTCTATTGTTTCGGCCCCGACCAGTTCCTGTTATTTTAATCGGCCCCTGACCAAAAAGAGTTTGACACCTGCCTTAGACCCTCGAGCATCAGAGACAAAAAACCCAGTGGGAGAAAGTGAGAAACCTACGGAAGGCCCACATTGAGAGAGAGCTCTACTCTCGGGGAAACACAGCCATTTGCAGCCGGCAGTTATCCAAGTTCAACTCTTCCCTCCGGTGGTTGCAGAGGGAGTTACACACAGAAAGCAATATTTCACATTCTAAAAGTAAATGGTCCAATTACCTTTTAGAATTGCCAAAAACGATGCATTATATTTCTTTTTTGAATCGTATAAATTGTTCTGTGATGAATCTGCAGCTTCAAAGGCGTAATGCTGCACCTGGATCAGGCCGAGCTGCAGCTCAGTCTCAAACTAATACGACACAATCAGAAGCGACAGAGAGAGCATTCAGAGACACCTCAGGTTCACAGGGAGACAAGGGGAAACAGAGAGAGCCTTCAGAGAGAGACAGAGACAGAGAGACAGGGAGACAGAGAGAGAGCATTCAGAGAGAGAGAGAGACAGAGAGACAGGGAGACAGAGAGAGACAGAGAGAGCATTGAGAGAGAGACAGAGACAGAGACAGAGAGACAGAGAGAGCATTCAGAGAGAGACAGAGACAGGGAGAGAGCATTCAGAGAGAGACAGAGACAGAGAGACAGAAAGAGCATTCAGAGAGAGACAGGGAGACAGAGAGAGAGCATTCAGAGAGAGACAGAGACAGAGAGACAGGGAGACAGAGAGAGAGAGCATTCAGAGAGAGACAGAGACAGGGAGACAGAGAGAGAGCATTCAGAGAGAGACAGAGACATAGAGACATAGAGAGACTGGGAGAGACAGAGAGAGAGCATTCAGAGAGACAGAGAGTGACAGGAAAAGACAGAGAGGGAGACAGAAAGAGCATTCAGAGAGAGACAGAGAGACAGGGAGACAGAGAGTGACAGATGGAAACAGAGAAAGAGAGGCAGAGGGAGCTAGAGACAGGGACACAGGGAGGGAAGTCACCTGTCCAACACACTCCGCATTGCATTATTCATTCCTTCCACACACAATCATAATAGCCAAGTCTGCCCTGGGGTAGACTGGCAGAACAGAGCCTGCCGTTCTGCAACATCTACCCCCTCTGACCTCCACCATTTACTGGACTGACCTCCTGCTGGGCCTCTGAGGAGCACAGGGACTGGCCTCCTGCTGGTGCCCAGAGTCAGAACTAGACATAGGAGGGCAGCATGTCAGATTCATGCAGCTAAAATCTGGAGCAGCCTTCCTGAGTTTGTAAGACAGGCCTCTACCCTGACCAGGGTTCTAATATAAAAAACTGTTTATGTTATGTACCATTACTGAGTTTAAGCCCAATGCTTTTATGCCGCACTGAAATTATTCCATTTAATTATTTCATTGCCATTTTGTTTTAAATTAATGATTGATTGAAAGCCATCTTCACAAGTAAGTAATGGTCACCCAAAGCACTTTTCAGAGTTTGTTTCATTCATTCCACACAGTGATGACGGACACGGGGAGAACTTGCAAACTCCGCTCAGAAAGGCCCTGCTCCGACAAGGATTCGAACCCAGGACCTTCTAACTGTGAAGCGAGGGAGTGCCCAAAAACTAAAACTGAAATACATCCAGTACTCTGCTGCCCGCCTGCTCACCCATACTCGCTCCAGAGAATACATCACCCCCGTCCTCAAACAACCACTGCCTCCATAACCTTGCCCCTTCTTACCTCACTGACCTCCTCCATCCTTTGCTGCAGCTGTCCCCATTCTCTGGAACTCACTCCCACAACACATCGGGAACTCTGACTCATTTCAAACCTTCAAATCACTGTTCAAAATCCACCTGTTAACAAATGCCTACACTTAAAAGGTACAGAGATGAGGCTAGCACCATCAGTATCCTCTTTTAAATCACTACTTAAAGTGATTGTCTGCAGTTTGTCAGAAAGAGAGACAGAGAGGTCCTTGATTTGAAAAATACGACCCAAGCTCCCTCCCCCTTCCTTTCTGATTGGTCTACACCAGTGTTTTTCAACCTTTTTTGAGCCAAGGCACACTTTTTTTACTGAAAAAATCTTGCGGCACACCTCCAGGAGAAAATGTAAAAATGTATACAGTACTAATGTAACAAAATATATACTGTACATACTCTGTGTGATATATAAAGTTTATCTTATCTTATAATGTATACAGTATACTCTGTAGCCTATATTCACAATATACAGTTATTCTCATCAAAATGCTTAAGTCCAGGCCTTGACATTAAGCTTTATTTAATATTTCTCGATACAATTAACAAGAGTTTGGGAATAAAGTGGCACTAACTGTGTGGAAAAAAACTAAGAAAATCCACTCTCTGCCCAAATAGTCAAATAATAACTCACACAAAGAACATGCATTGTTAGTGCATGGGAAAAATTTAGGTATCCGAGCTTTAAATTCAGGAGTTTTGGATGAGGGACACGAGAGGTCCTGAACGCGAGTCCATGGTTCTGTCCGGTCCGCATGTCTGTGGTTCTGTCCACTCGACTATGGTCTGCGCTCGGTACCCAGTTCAGAAGTGCGTTCGCGAGAGCTGTTGTACAAAAATTGTACATTTCATAGTTAAACCACTACAACGCGGCCACAGCTGCCCCGGGGCAGAGCGGAGGATGTTAATCCTGTTCAGAAACGGCATAATTCATTTTCAAAAACGTCTCTATCACTTTCACTTCTCACTCGCCACAAAGCTCTTGTCTCGCTCCCTCCCACATTTGTTGGTCGCATCCAATTTTACCTTTCTCGCCACAATGCTGATCTGTAGCCAGTGGTCGCATCCAATTTTTCAGTTTCAAAGTACTTAGCTATCTGCTGCCATCTACTGATTTGAAAAAGTATTACATGGTTACTCCACAGTTCAAAACAAGTCACCGCTCGTCAACAGCGAATGCAGTTATTTTTAGACAAAGTAGACGAATTTCTCACGGCACACCAGACAATATCATACGGCACACTAGTGTGCCGCGGCACAGTGGTTGAAAAACACTGGTCTACACCTACGTTTCCGTAACACTTTTAAATGTTAATGAGAGAACACATTATACATGTACATTATTAATACACATGCACGGAGGTTTTCAAAATTATTTGTTAACGTTTTCATGAAAAAAATAATGTTTTTATGCACAAAAAAAGCGATCGCGGCAAACTCGGAACAAGCTATTATCATGAACTGCACATTATAGGACACATCTGCAGAGGATCTGATTATGGATATAGGTTCAGTATATACATAAGTACCTCAGCGCAGATGTTCAGAATTCTTTGTTCAGTTTTCACATAGTGCCAGAGCCTAATGGAGGCTTGATTCGGAGGCTCCGTGAAAACAAACAACTGAGCATGCGCGCAGCTGCGAGCATCAGCGCCGATGATTGACAGCCCTTGGCATGACTCGATTGGTTAACGTGGACGGAACCGTGGATTCTGAACTATAGCTAAGAGAAGGGAAGGCAGGACTTGCCCGTAATATTAGAATTATTAAAATGACTTATTTTATATCAACATTTAAGGCCAGGAGATCAATTTAACACATTTCCTAAAATTTGTAATTAATTTAGAGTTACAGACTATCACTTTAAACCCCACTTTTATCAAACAGCTTTTTATCGTCAGCTTTAAACTTTCCAAATATTGATGTATTATTACTAGTAGTAGTATATAGGAGGATTTTACTTCTGTGTGGATCATCAAGACTATTTGTCCTCGCAATTGTCAATCATTCTGATGATATGTGCTCATCAAATAAGATCAGAGTGTTTGGTTCAAAAAGTGGTGAGAGCGGTGCTTTCCCTAAAATTTCAACAAATTTCTATCTCCAGTTCTCGCACTTTTAGAATTGTAGATAATTTTATTGAGTCTAACATGATGGACTTAACAGGCAAACCAGCAGAGAATCACCACAGCCACTTATGGGCAGCACGGTGGCTGAGTGGTTAGCACTCTCAGCAAGAAGGTCCTGGGTTCGAATCCTGGTCGGAACAGGGCCTTTCTGAGTTTGCATGTTCTCCCTGTGTCTGCATAGGTTTCCTCCGGGTGCTCCGTTTTCCCCTATCACTAAAAACATGCACAATAGGTATGAATGTAAAGGAGAGAGTGAGTGAATGGTGTTGATTGGGGGCTTTGTTGCACCAGTGTGTTTGGCAACTCGCTTCTGTCATCACCGTGTGTGGAATGATTGGAACATTATCTGAACTCTGGTCATTGGGTGACCTTGGTCTGTAAAATGCGCTATATAAATAAACATTACTTACTTACTTACTTACCTCGCCTCCTGGTCCCATAGGCGTCGGTATAACAAGTGCGCCCCCATTCAAGGGCAACAGACCAACTGCGACAACAGAGAAAGCTCCTGGCGACGGCTGGATTCTCTTTAAGCACCGTGCCCACCCGGCTGAAGAGAGTCTGCCCCAGAGCTGAGCCGGTCCTGAGCAGGTGTCCGCCGCACATAACACGCTCGCACCGACTCCGATCGCCTGGAGAATTAATAAGCACTGTGCATTCTCATCACGGAGCTATTTCAAAGAGGAGCTCGGTGTGTAATGTATATTGTGGAGAGGCTGGGGGCTGCTTTTCGCTTCGTAATATTCAGAGCTGAGAGACGGGTATGAAGTAGATACCTGGATAGAGAGGCTGAGACGAACCAAGTGTAGGGTGTTTTTTTTATCGGCAATAAGAGCCATTGAAGTGTTTTGAAGAGGAGTCTTGAAATGACGTTCGGAATGCTACTTAAAGCGTAGCCAGGTAAACGACGCTCCCCAAAGATCAAATATGAAAGGATCCTTCAAGAAACCTTAGTGCTAAAAGACATTATGTTTATAGACTACTCCGCTCTGGTATAGTATTTTTATGCATTTGAAATACATACAAATTATAGATCCATGTGCATGTAGCAGATAAGCTGTTGGAATAGTTTTTACACACACACACACAGGCACACACAAACTCACAAACACGCACACACACACACACAAACATCACCACTGAGGCCTGAAGCAGAACTGCAGGCTTTGAGGTGAACTGGGACAAGGACATCTCTGGTGCTTACAATTTATCACTGCAACAATCCGGAAAAGTTTGTGTTTGTGTATAATACATGAGACACAGAGAGAGAGACCCAAAGCTAGAGAGAGACAGAGACATAGAGAGACCCACACAGAGAGAAAGACAGAGACAGACAGAGAGGCTTGCAATGTTTAATTACTATTTATTAAGATTGATATAGATTGTTTGTTTTTGGGGAAAAGGCTGCTCACAAACAATATAAAGGTTAAGCCCAAAACTTGTTCCATTAGTTCAGGTCCTGGGAAAGGTTAACAAAAGTATTGCTCGGCCTGAGGCGATTACACATTCAGATGGACAATATATTGTTTCAAAATAATACAGCGATTTAAGATATTATTGAATCTACTTACACATTTAAAACAAATGAAACAACATTTACTATGAATGAAAAGTATTGTTCCAAATAGGAGTACAAATATACAGTATATACACCACTATAGATGCACCCACTCTGAGTGAGAAACCCCGGGGTGTGTTGGAGTGAACCATCTCAATTCGGTAACCTCTACCTCCCACTTGTGCTCCAGCTGAGGCTGAGGCAGACCCCCCACAGAGACGATTCTCCCAGGGCCCAAAGCCAGACGCGGCTTTATGAATGCTGATTTTCTCCTCGGCAGGTAGTGGACAGATTATCAAACTACACATTATACTGTAAGTGTTAACAGCTATAAAACTGCTGCAGTATTTTCAAAACACTGGAGCTCGAGAACAGAGTAGAACCAGGAAGTACCATCACATTAGTCCTGGTCTCAGGTCTCTGCTTCTTGGGCTCAAGAGAAAATACTTTAAAACAGCTCTGTTTGTTACAAGTCTCTCCATGGCCATGCACCAAAGTACATCTGAGACATGTTAGTGCCATATGAACCGACCCGGACTCTGAGGGGCGCAGGGACTGGCCTCCTGCTGGTCCCAGAGTCAAAACTAAACGTTTCAGATTTATGCAGCTAAAATCTGGAACAGTCATACTGAAAATGTAAGACAGGCTACTTTTCTGACAGTTTTCAAATCCAGTTTAAAACAGTTCTGTTTAGCTGTGCTACAACTGAGGGATTTTTATCTTCACTCTTTGTAATGTACTGGGATTATATATGATTTGAAGGCCTTGTCTGATTGTTTCTATCTTGTCTTGTTCAGCACTTTGAGTCAATCCTTGTGTATGAACTGTGTTATACAAATAAACTTGCATTTGTAAGGAATAGGAGTGTAAATACTGTACATGACGTGGCAAATCCAGAAACTTTATGAATCAGGTGTCTGTCTATTTGGGTTGTCAAAATTATCAAATATTTTGTATTCTTGTTATTGTCTTGCATTGTTTTACCTCACAATTTTAAAACATGTAAAAAGGCCATAATCACAGTGTCTAAAAGTCTAATTACTTTCCAATTCATATATTTGCAGCTTGTGTTAGTGCAATAAAAGAGAACAGTGGGATGCGTAATTATAAAAAAATTGCTTTTGCAAATTAACATGATCAATGTGGTCAGCCCATTATATAAGCCCACTATATAATGTACACACACACATACACGCACACAAACACAAGGATAAAGTTACCGCAGAACACTGAAAATACATTGCAAAATCTGATCAAATATGAGGTAATAACTGCGTAAACCAACCAATATGAGTTTATTTTGATTTTCCAACGGGACAAAGCCATTTAGTGTTGTTTGTAAAATCTGGCTTTATTTTTCTCATTCCAAGGGAGACTTTTTCTCATATCTTTTTAAAACAAGATCATTTTGTTTTTTCCCCGTTGGCAAATCTTGTTTAAAGGCAGTCAGTGCTCAAATTCAGATACATTTTGCCAATTTATAGCATTTTTTGACTTATTTTTCACCATCTTTTGCAGTGTAACAGAACTAATCCTCAATGTTTCTAACTGATGTGTTCATAATGTTTATCTTTCTCAGAGACAGGTTTTGTTTCTGCAGCATGAGTGTGTAATGGTGGAGGGATCAGGCAAAGGCTGTCTCTGTCGTGGGGCTCAGAGAAACAGCCTGGAGGCAGTGGAGCTGAATGAGTCCTAATCCCAACTCCATCAACCATTCATCCGCTTCACGCAGACCACAGCCGCATCAGCCGAGCTTTACCCACTGCTATTCACCGGAGAACACTGAGGAGCCAGCGGAGGAGCTAACACAAGTAGGTCCTGTACCGGGGAAGAGACTTCATCTTCTTTAGGACTGTTGCAGTTATCATACCATTACACTGCAAAAAAAAAAATGGCTCAAATTTGGCCAAATGTATTTTAATCTGAGCACATTTTGACTGCCTTAAAAAGATTTGGAAATCAGACAAGCAACAATGGTACAAGAAATGTCTCCCCTGGAATGAGAACATTTTTGAAATAACAACAAATGGCTTTGTCGTGTTGGCAAATCTTGTTAATTTAATGTACTCAGATTAAGATATCTTTTTTTTTTTTTACCTTTATTTAACCAGGAAAATACCCATTGAGATCGAGATCTCTTTTTCAAGGGAGTCCTGGCCAAGAGGTCTGAAGCACACGTCAAGGGCACTTTACACAACAATAAAACAATACTATAATACTATAAAATACAAAACATTTACATAATCCTAGAAATTAAGGCAATAAAATGACAAGTTAAAGCTTAAAAGCATGAGCACTTGGCAAAGGTTGAGAGCTGTTTTTTTAAATAGAAGTGAACGAAATACGTTTAGCGAAAACAATTTGGACCACTTCAGTTCTGACTGCAGACTGTTCCATGCAACGGGAGCAGAATAACTAAATGCCTGCTTTCCCAGCTCCGTCCGGACACGTGGAACATTCATGAGGTAAGAATCATTGGAACGTAAACTGTAAAAATCACTGAATTCAAGCAATTATCACCTTGAATTTTGTTGTGTAAAATGTGAAATTGCTGCAACAGAAAAGAATCCTGAGCTCTGGCTGTTTAAATAGTGAAAATCAACTGCTCTTGGGATGATTCTGTTCGACTCTGCGTCTGGAGGTAAAAGCACATGAGGAGTTTTTAGTCTTTCAGGCATTTAGTGTTTTTATAGTAACTTCAGTACATGTTTCCACCAGCAGGAGGCAGATCAGTTACTGCATTTACTGTATAGCTGTTCTAACCCAAAGCACTGGACAAGGTGAACACTGCAGGTAAGTGCGAACATTAAAAGCATCAGAACGAGCAGAAGGACTGGACTGAAGTGGTCAGCATCACGTTCAAAAACCACATTTCTGTCGTAGTTTTTGTTCACAAACACTGAGCGTGCAGTACACGACTGGGCCACGTGAACAGAAGAGACAGCTATTATAGTATTTTATCTATTTGTTGCTATTTTTCTGCCTTACGTTTATTCATGCATCTTTTCCTTTATATTCACCACATATTTTGCCTGTGACGAGCATTTAATAATTAAGTTAGATCGCCGTTGTTTTCTCTGCAAATTTTATGCATCATTTTGGCCAAACTTGCAAGAAAAAGCCATATCCCGCCAGACTTATGAACCTAAGTAGGGCGGGGCCTGGTTAGTACTGTGATGAAAGACCTCTGAGAATGCCAGGTGTTGCAGTGGGGCGGCTGTAAAGAGCCAAACTATCGTTGTTTCTTCAGGAAAGATACTTCACCCACATTGTCAAGAATGAGTCTTGTGTGCGTGAATGGTTGGTGATGGTCAGAGTTGTGAAATATATTCCAGAACTTTAGCCACAATATTGGCCAGTGCAATGGGTCTATAATTTACTGAGCTGCCCACCCCTTACGAAGCTCACAGTATATAAAATATTACTGAATAATATAAATAAACAGTTTGGGACTTAGGACTGAGCCCTGTGGGACTCCTTTGATTATTAAGCCCTTTTTTCATTTTACATTGTTTATTTCGAACATATTGTTCTCTAGCACAAAGATAGATTTTTTTCCAGTCATAGGCAACTCTTCTTAAACCATATCTTTCGATTTTTGATAGAAGCAGCATTCGCAGGAGGACTCCACACTGTGTCCCGCGCAGCGTCCGGGCTCTTGGGGCTCGTGCTGGGTCAGAGCTTGGAGTGCCCACAGAGCGCCTGCGGACTGCCTCCTCCGCCGCGGGTAGACATGGACGCGCTGCGGTCTCACCGTCTCTGCTCCAGGCTGCTCTGGCTCCGGGGATGATGGTCTGGGACTGGACAGCCAGGCACCGTTGGCTCCGGGACTGGA
Organism: Knipowitschia caucasica; assembly: GCA_964034765.1. NCBI lineage: Eukaryota > Metazoa > Chordata > Actinopteri > Gobiiformes > Gobiidae > Knipowitschia > Knipowitschia caucasica. Next base: position 28,671,702 of record OZ035828.1, on the reverse strand, counting down.
CGAGGCGGCAAAGGATCCGGGAAGAGCACGGAGGCTAAACTCGGCCTCTACGGGTGACATGGTATGTACGGGTTTTTTGATTATGGAGCTGGATGAAGTGAGTTGTGACTTATACATTTCTTTGTAAATGTTAGTGGGGGGAAGTGTTGTGTCCATGGTTTCTGTATACGGAAGTTAGCCGGCTTGCTACCAGCAGATCAGAATCAGAATCAGAATCAGAATAATTTTTATTGCCACGTAAGTAACAGGAAGTCACAGACTTATAAATTGCTTTGGCTCAGTGCAACAGTCAGAAAGAGATAATAAAAATAAAGAATAAAAAACACTTCTAAAGAATAAATTAAAATTTAAAATAGAGTTACAGTTACTATTTACAATATACAAGTGCACATGGTGCACACAATGTAAGGTAACAGCAGTACAGTGAAGTAAAGTGACTTTATAAAGGGCGGGGGGACAGGTTAAGAAGTGTTCAAGAGTCCAACAGCAGAGGGGAAGAAACTGTTCTTGTGGCGGGAGGTTCTAGTCCTGATGGACCGCAGCCTCCTGCCTGAGGGGAGTGGTTGGAATAGTCCATGTGCAGGGTGAGAGGGGTCGGCTGTGATACGACCAGCCCGGCCTCGAGCTCGGGCGACGTACAGGTCCTGCAGCGATGGAAGGCTGCGGCCGATCACTTCCTCTGCAGAGCGCACAATGCGCTGTAGTCTCTGTTTGCTCCTGACTGTGGCTCCAGCGAACCACACGGTGACGGAGGAGGTGAGGAGGATGTATTTGATGATGGCCGTGTAGAACTGCACCAACATCTATGCAGGCAGCTTCAGATTCAGACGTGAATAAAATGTCATGACAATAATGCTTTTAGGGCACAGCTGTTAAAAGGCGCGTAAATCCATCCGATTTGTGTAATAAAAACAAATGGTAAAAGCGTGGGTTTTAAAATAACTCTTCATTGGCAGAGGTTGAGCCAAGAGCCAATCAGGTTGTGAATACGGGTTGTGTATCAAACCATGTAATAAAAGGTCCCCACATGTACAGTGGATCTAAGGCTCCTATAGACTTTAGAGACTACAGAAATTGAGTAATTTCTTGTCTAAAATTATTGACCCAGCAGCATCTGAGTGAGTGACGACATATCCCCTCATCAGGAGACGCAGCCCCGAAAGCCGCCTGTTATCTTACCTCCTCCTCCTACTGACCTGGTTTGTTCACAACATTTACATTTTTTGGTGACACACAACAGGTTATTTGTGAGGAAATAACAGTATCTCAATAAAAATACTAGGATTCCATTCTAAAAATGCAGTGAGGCGTGACCTAAAATAATGATAATAATAATAATGTGTGTTCCCTGCACCACACACAGCTTCCCGTTTCCTCCAAATCGCCTCAGAACATTAATTATTTATCCCTCGCTGCATCGGAAGAACACAGACCCTGAGGTGTGGCCCCAGCAAGGACAGGGGCCACAGGAAATGGTGCCCTTGCAGATCCATGCTACATTTGGGACTATAAATAAAGTGTTGTTATGGTCAGTGTTGGGAGTAACGTGTGACTAAATTAATTTAATGACTGTAATGTGTTGCTTTTTGAACGGCCGGCCCTAGGACTTCAGGCGTCCTAGGCGATAATATATCATGCAGGGTCTTTCTTCTACAAAGTGATTTTAAAAAACACATGAACAACTTTAAATCAAACCAGAAAATAAGTATTTAACATATAATTATGCAAATATCATAGTGTGTGTACAATTGGAATACTCACCTATCTGCCTCTTGCTCCTTGACTGGTTGCTGCTTTGTAGATACGATATTATGAAAAGTTTACGTATGCATCAATATGTCTTAACAATTTTGGGTAGTGCGGAAACTACAAGTGTAACACTTGTAATAAAGTTCAAAAGTAAAATTATAATAATGGTTCGTCCCTCTGGGAGGAAAGGGTTGTGCTTGACAAAGAGAGGACACAAGTTTGCATGCCACCCGGTTTAGTTTAGTTGAAGGGGAAATTTTGTATGTACAATATATACAATATTTACAATAGTGCACTTCATTGATCAGTTTGAACACCAAGCTCTGGCTGTCATCGTCTCTCCATAGTCCATAGTCTGTTACAGAATCCAGGGAACCATAATCCGAGAAACAATAGTCCAAGGAACAATAAATCCAGGTCCGTCCCGCACGCTGGAGGTGGTGGGACCTGAACGGACACCCGGACACGAACAAGGACAAGTGTGTGGCAGCAAAGGCCTCCTACCGCACCATTTGAAGAGAGAGAGCTCAGGGTCTTGAGAACCAATCACTTTAGAGGTAGACCTCTCACAGACACAGGGCTGGACTCGGGGTCTTCAGCAAGCCTGGCCTGCATAATATACAACATGCATGTCTAAATACTTAATCACTTTGTGTACACAATAATCACAATAATTACACAAGTCTACTACTGCGACTACAACGACTGTAAAAGAGAACCATGGTGTGGGTTTGACTTTGATCTTATTCAACCAGTAATTCTGTATGTGACCTTTAAGGATTCCTTATGACCCTGTAAGGTTCCATTTTTCGCTTTTTCTCATTTTTCACAGTCCATCCCATAGAGTTGATGTCACCTCATGTGAAACGCTTGGATCTGTGCTCCTCTGTCTGTGAGCCCGCCTCCCTCACAGTGACGTCGCATCATGCTAAGTTCAAGGTAAACAAAAGCTAACTGTACATTTGCTATTTCACACCTGAGAATTATTCCAACAATGGCTATCCGTCACATAGAGCCCCATGTCCTCCATCCAGAATCAGAATCCTTTAATTGCCATGTGAGTAACAGGAAGTTACAGACCCTAATTATTTAGTTCACAGTGATATGGCGAGTTAGTGACGCCACTCACAGACCGAGGCTCCTGTTAGAGTCTTTTATGTTGGAATAACACCAGGTTTCCAGATTTTCCAGATCTTTTGAGTTGGTCCTGTTTTATGGTAACCGTAGTTCTGGAACAGTCTTTCTGATGTCACCGTCACTCGCAGTAAACATCTGCAAGTTTTGTTGCGGATTTCAGACTCGAGGTTTTGAGGCAGATTGCCATGAACAAAGCTTATCCACATTTTCCTCATTCTCCGTCTTTGGGTCAAATACTCTCGTCACATATTTACACCAAAAACACATTTTCTCCAAGTTAACATGAAGCAAACACAAAAAATCACAGACGCATATTTACAGTCTATGGACCACACGCTGGACTCGGAGAGAGGCTGCATGACCATAGACGGCTCTGATTCGCTGGTTTAGTCTCTCCCCGCTGTCAATCACCTCTTAGATCGATGCACGTCATGATTTGAAACTACTCGTTTCTGTGCCTCTAGAGAAGGAAGCTCTCAAACTAAAGCTTGGAAGAATCTATGAAAAAACTTCCCTGGGCATGTGTATGAAGGCTAAGTAGCACTGTAATCATGTTTAAACCAGAGAAACGTCAAAAAGCATGATATGGCACCTTTGAAAAAAGCTTAACAACAATATACCGATGTTCTTCTGCAGAAGGATGCTCTCTGTTACACTTATGTGAGAAGATCAATCAATCAATCAAAGTTTGTTTATTTCGAGCAAATAAGTGTGAAACAAAAGTAGAATATCAAAATTGTGTATGAATAACCCTGAGCTACATTTACATAATACAAAATTATAAATGTTATATACACAAAAGAAACACTTGCAGATACTCAAAAAGGAGAGGGAAGAAGAAAACTTATTTAATCCCACCCCCGGTGCCTTAAAGAAAAAAAGAAAAAACATTCATTGAGCTTCCTATTTGCTCCAGTACAAGAACAAAGCAAATGGTACATTTGAATCAACTGTTCAGGTTTTAAAGTAGCAATTAATGGGTTTAAGGACTTATAAAGACAAGATACATATTACAAGGATGCAAAACAACTGCATGAGGGAAATACCAAGATGAAACTGCTACAGCTAATATTGAGTTATTGGAGATGATTAAAAACTGTCCTTATGAAATAAATGTCAATTTGTGAGGACTCATTGCTATAATGTGTCCATTTATTTTACTTACAATTGCAAAAGGCGTTCTTGTGGTTTGTTTTTAGTGGTTTGGCCTATTGTTCAATAATGATCTCAATTTTAACATTTATCTGACTGACAGATGTATTTATCACTAAAATCGCATGAACTGCAGTTTGTTTAATTGAAAGTAACTTCAATATACAGTATCAAGCTACTTTTGACAGGATTTTGTAACTTAGCTTGCTAAAATTTTTATGGGTGGTAGCTGGATTTATTGTAGATTAGCTTGTAGCTTAGCTCACTACACAAATCAAGTACTGTAGCTCACCCATCACTGGCTGATGGTGGAGGCTTCACAAAGGTGTTCGCTTGTTTAACCAACACTGACTGATCAAACTCTGGTGATGTGTTGTGAGCCAGGCCTGGTCAATCCTGAACCCGCAGCCCACCGCTGAGAGATTTATTTGTGTCTTACTCGTCTGAAAGGCCACCCATGGAGGATCTGGCAACCCGATATGCACCATGCTGTGACCTCATATCCTGTTTGTCATCTTGTTTCACCGCGGGCTTCGAGAAGGACGAGACTAAGAACTTTTACGTCTTTGAAATAAACACAGACAGTAAGAACCAACTTTTAAAGATGACAAGGTCCTTTTTTTGTCCCGCAGTGGGGAAATGTCATTGTTGCTTCACCGGTTAACCAGAATATAATCTCTAACTTTAACATAATAAAGAATCAAGTAAATAATCTGTAATTTTAGCATAATAAACTACATACTGTACTCTCACTTTGTACTGCACTTTATCCCAGTAATTTGAACAGTCTCCATTTGCTGCTAAATGTTAATTAGTAATTGTAATTGTATTGTGTACTTTGTGACTGTAGCTACTATTGTAACTTTTTATTGAACTGTATTTTAATGTGTTTAATGATTGTATTGTTACTACAGATGGAAAGTAGCCTCAAGAAGCTAGTCTAAAATCTCTAACTTTAGCATTTTTAGGAAGCAAGTATAACATCTTCCATTTTAGCACAATAAAGAACAAAATCCCATTCCTCTTTCCCCTCTGAGGTGTTGACATGTGTATGACAGCAGTGTGTGTGTGTGTGTGTGTGTGTGTGTGTGGTCTCTGGATGGACATAGCAACAGCAAAAATAGACTTAGAGGTTTCGAAGCTGTCACCTTTCGCCTGCAAACATTCTCAGTCTAAATGACGCGTTGTTCATTTAGGAGCTGTCAGTGACCCGCGCTGCCACCCAGACACCCGTCCTTCCCCAGCCGATCCTCACCGCGGAGAAGCTGCTTATGGTCACCGCGGTCAGCAGTCTCTCCATTCAAGGCCAAAGCTTTAAACAGTCTTTACTTCAGCATATAGTTAGGTGGGTAAAACTCAGGGAAGACTTAGAAATACAACCTTAAGTAAAAAAAACAGTCAGTGACGCTGCATATAGAGCCCCCTGCTGGAGAGGTATGGTAACAGCACTATCCTCTTCTACTTTATCATGATCATTATGACTTCAGCTGTAGCCTGTTCATTGCTATACACCCGCTGTCCCATTGTCTGTTTCATGGCGTGACGATGAGACCTCTGAATCGGGCCTTCTCCATCCTCACCCATGGACTGTCCTCCCACGACCCAGACTCGCATAATTCAGCCAAAACAGAGCACAGTCATAGTTTCTTCTGTCAAAAACAATTAAATGTTTTATTGTTGATGTTTGGGACAGACTTTAAAGGCAAAGCCAGAGTTGAGGTCTGAGCTGGAGCCGGTGGAATCGCATGCAGAGGCGGTGATTACCTCCAGGAGCTTAATTTAGATCGCAGCAATGATGGCCTCCTCCTGTTGGGGTCTTGTTATTAAATCTATGCAGAAATCAATGTCCGAGAGTCCGATGCTCCAACAAAGCTGCGTGATTTATAACGTGTTGTGGCTAATCCATTGATTTCAAATTCTGTGGAGCCCATTGATATTGTTTTTTCTATTAGATGAGAGTAAACACAGCTTGCAGGTGAGTAATGTGTCGTAAGCATCTTAGCTTTTCCTCCTCCATGTGTCGCAGTGGAGGCAGTTACGCACATAAGAATTGTTAATGTGGCCCATTAAGGAACAGACCAGGAATCCAGTCACGAATCTTGGCTTCTAGGATAATTTCAACCTGTAAAACAAGGTGTATTCAAAACACTGCAGCTCAAGTCCTGACTAGAACCAGGAAGTACCATCACATCAGTCCTGGTCTCAGGTCTCTGCTTCCTCGGGCTCAGAGAATAGACTATTAAGCAGCGCTAGTTGTGTACAAGACTCTCCATGTTAGTGCCATATGAACCAACTCTGGCTCTGAGGAGCACAGGGACTGGCCTCCTGCTGGGACTCTGAGGAGCACAGGGACTGGCCTCCTGCTGGGACTCTGAGGAGCACAAGGACTGGCCTCCTGCATGGTGCCCAGAGTCAAGACTACTCTTTTTAAAGTACTTTGAGTATTCATGGTTGTTTTGTTGGTTAATTGCTATAAAATAAATTTGAATTCATGACTATGTTTTTTAAGCATAAGACGACAGACTATGCTAAAAAAAAAAAAAAAACTGATTCATCACAAATTGCTGTGACCACTTTGGGTTTGTCTAATTGAGCAGAGGAGGCAGAGAGATAAATAGATGTGTTGCGTAACACTAATTTTAAGTAATAATAAACAATTAGTTTAGGGCTTTAGTGATGCAATGGAGCGATAATTGACTGACTGAAAGAAACTAAATTTGTGGAAGGAATTTGTGGTGAATGATTCAGATTCAGATTCAGTTTATTTGCCATTTGCAGTAAAAAAAAAAAACACATTGGAATACATTAGAAAAAAGTCTCCAGTGTGCACAAATACAGACATAACACAACTTGAGGACAAGGAAACCAGTGTAACATATAAAATATATTGTATTGTAATTGTTTTCTTTTTTTGTGGATAAATAATAATAGTTGTAGCAGTAATGGCAAAAAGCAGAATAAAATTATAAGGTGAAAAAAAACAATCAAGATATTCAACAGTGTAATTCAAAATGTGCAAAAGTATAATATTTAAAGTATACAAAAAATTGTAATGTTCAAAATGTGCAAAAGAGAAGAACCAATCAGGAAATAAAACCTTCTGTAGTTCAGTGTCCGAGAAACAATGTTCAGTTCAGAAATAAGTATATACAATTCAAGAAAAACAGTAATCCTTTATTCCGCAGATAAAAATGTCCAAACTTACGGTGTCGACTTTGGGTGAAAATAAAAAAAGATTCTACCGTTTGTATGCTCGTGTGGGCTCAGCTCTCCACCTCACACAGAGGAATTCAGGGTTCAGGGTGGAGAAAATAAACCTGTCGTTGAATGTTGGCATTTTCTGTAAAGTATTCTTTTCGTTACAAATGCTTTTAGTTGGGTGCGTGGAAGGGCTAAAAGGAACCAGCCAGAAAGTGCTGTTGACAGGCGGCCATATTTAAACTACAGAGCCGTTAGTGTCTATGAAGCGAAGGATGAGGATCAGAGGACGAGACCTGGGTTACAACTGTATTGATGTATGATATGCCTGGTTCGGACCATTTCTCTGCTCTGGTTCAGAGTGACATTCTGAATGCTTGTGAATCCAGTGAATTTACATTATGCCATATATACAGTATTTACACATCTCAATCGTTGTGCCCAGGTTTGCAAGATTTCTGCTCAAGTTGCACCAGGCGAGATGTCTGGATTGTTCTGTATCGCCCAAAATCGCAACAGTAGATATCTACTTACAAAGGACTTTACCAAGCTGTTGATTCACCGACACAGAACAGAGAATCAAACAGTTCTAACACAGGAAATACAATGATAACAAACACAAAGAGCCATTGGTCCATAAGTGGCAGAGAATGTCCAAAAATGTTGATAAATGTTGTTGAATGTGGAGTGTCTTGGATCATCACTGCCGTTGGACCCTCCTGCATCAGCGGAACAACTCTAAAAACACATTAGGAGAAACACAAAGGCAAAAATGGTCGAACCCTACCGAGCCTCCAGTGGACAGGAAGTAGATTTATTTTGACCCTCCAATACATTTTCATTCAGTAAGGCCTTGAAGCCACTCTCAAGACCTTCTTCCCACGGCCTAAACGTGACTCTATAATAATGACGAATGGAGATACTGTAAGACAACTCTCAAAGATACTCTCCAACTCACTGCGACACAAACAAAACATTACTATTTCAGAAGTCTTTATAGCTGTATCTAGGGCTGGACTGGGACAAAAAAACGGCCCAGGCATTTTTTCCTTCTTACCGGCCCAGGCATGTTTTTGTCACTTTTTTACAGTTTGTTTATACCAGGGATCGGCAACTCAAAAGGTTCAAAGAGCCATATTTGACAAAAAAACTAAAAACATCTGTCTGGAGCCGCAAAAAAATAACAGCCTTGTATAAAGCTTATATGAAGGTTACACAATGTAGCTACATTAGCTACATTAGCCTATTATATAAATGACCAAGTAAAGGCTACAAATACATAATAAGCATTCATGATTATCAAATGTGTGTTTTCACTGCAGCGTCTCCTGGAGAGAATGACGCACCACGTGATGACTCTGCTTTAACTTTGACTTCCATTTTTTTGCCTTCATGCAACTGTAGAAATACAGTAAATAAATTTGCTTTTTGGCTCAAAGGTCACACACCTGCACTGTCCGCTCATATCGATTACGTCACAGGCTGAAGTTTGCTGGAGCTGAATGTCCTTAATGGCCTTTTCTTTCACAGTCTTTGCAGAGGTTTTTGAAGTCTGAAAAAGGTGCTCCGGATTTTGTATGAAAGAATCCTTCACGTAATCCCTGTGAACGGTGTTTAGTGCTTCATTGTTCCTCGTGTTGCAACAAAACTTCCTATTACATCGCAAACATGAAGCAGTCCTTCCTCATTGACTGAAAGCAAATGTTCAGTCTTGTTCTTAGTCCAGTCTTATTATCGACTCGTTCTCTTTTATCTTTGGGATCCGTGCGCACACGCCGGTTTGTTTACAGCAGCGGCCGCCTGGCACGGGCCGCGTCACAGGATATGACGCACTACGTTGACAGAAATGTTGAAATTGAATATTACTTATACACATTTTTACAGCATTGAAATACGTTAGGAATGTTTTTCCTACCACAGAAACCACATTCAAACTAGGAATAAAATATAGCCCTCCCACTCCATTTTCAGACATTTTTGAAAAGGCTCCAGGAGCCACTTTAGGGGCACCAAAGGTTGCAGACCCCCGGTTTATACAGTATGTGGAAGCAAATACTGTAGTAGAGGATCAGGATGTCTGTAGTTTCAACAAAAAAATAAAGTGCAATAGTCTACATTAAACAGAGTAATAAACATGTCTCAGAGTGAAGGAGGTGGACACAGACAACACTATTGTTTGTTACAGGGATGAGAATTGGTCAAAAAAGTCTGAAATGCATAATGTCAGCCATTGGCTAGCTCTAAATCTGTTTAATTTGTTCACAACATTTTACTTTTGGTTTCAAACATGAACTTTTAATGCAATGTAAAATTTAGGTACCCGAGCTTTAATTTAGTCGCACTTCGAGAGGAGAGGGGAGACGCGGACTTTTTCCTGCAGCGGTGTATTTATTGGGTGCACAAATTACGCAAAGACACGCATGGTCCTGTGCGCGTTTATGGTCTTGGGTACATGGTCACGTTGCGGCTACGCGCTCACCGTGTTGTGTTGTGAGCGGTTCCCGCGTCCAGCCAGTGTTGCCAACTTAGCGACTTTGTCGCTAGATTTAGCGACTTTTCAGACCCCTATAGCGACTTTTTTTCAAAAAAGCGACTAGCGACAAATCTAGCGACTTTTTCTGGTGTTATTGGCGACTTATCTGGTGTTTTGGCGACTTATCTGGTGTTTTGGAGACTCGTGAAGCACGTATTGTTCTGCTGTCCTCAACGTGAGCCCCTCCCCCGTCCCAAAGCACTTACAGGCGGCCAGTCTCACAGTAGCCTTGCGCAGCAGTCCCAGCTACAGTCTATGGGCGGAGCAGAGAGAGAGAGAGGAGACTTAAAAGCACAGGAAGTTTTCAGGCTGCTGCAGACTGAACTTCAGCTCCACCACCACCACACATCCAAAGCTCCCCGGCCACTCCTACCACCGCCACCCCCCACTGCCCCCCACTCCATCCGCGGCAGCTCTGTCCGTGACTCTGTTTTCTCTCAGTAGTGGGTCACATTAAATCATTTGTTATGCCAAACTATGAAAAAAAAAAAAAACTTACAAAAATAAACCTAAGTAACTCTGCCAGAGTGTGTCTTTTGGGTCACTTTGCCGGTCCCAAGCCCGGATAAAGGAGGAGGGTTGGTTGTAGAGCTAGCAATTTCACCCTACATAACAATCTTTTGATTACATTTGCTGTTATAACATTTAACAATACAGGACAAAACTGATGTGTGTAATGTGGATCTAGACAAAGCATTAAAATCATTAAATGTTGTTAATGTTGAAATTATTTTTGTACATTTGTAGTTCTAAACATATTTAGGGTGTTTTTACTCACTTTTGTCTCTCCCACGACCTTATTCCTCTCTCCTACAGCGTCCGTTACAGTTATTTGCAAATGGCAAATTATGCAAATTAGGCGATGGCGTCATTTAGCGACTTCTAGCGACTTTTGGGACAGCCAATAGCTACTTTCCTTACTGAGGAGTTGGCAACATTGCGTCCAGCTCAGAGCCGCTGGATGCGGGAACACTGCGGCCGCTGAGGTGGTGGAATCCCGTTTTAGTACATACAGCAGGTGCCCCGCGGACACGCGCGCCCCCTCGAACAGTTCTCAACGGATTTACACTTTTCACAAACATTTTTTTTTGTATGAGGCAAACAGACCGGCCCACATATGGGCATCGGCCCTTCGGGCATTGCCCGGTACGCCCAATGGCCAGTCCAGCCCTGGCTGTATCTGTAAACAGTGCTTTCCATGGGTATTGCCAGAACCTTTCAGTCATATTTCATCATTCTCCTTTGTGCTCCACTTCTTTCTTTCTTTCTATATTTTTCTTTCTCACTCACTGTCTCTCCAAGGAATCTCTGTTTGTGCTTGCTTTTATTTTTCCTCCGCTCTCAGTCTGGACTAGAATGGCACCGGAGAGAGCAGTTTTCATTGTTGTTCCCTCGACGACCGCTCCAGGGTCAGTCTGATGACCTGATTAAATATATCCGCTGAGCCATTTCTGACGAAGGGTTCCTCAATGGGTTAAAGCAAAGTCTCCTCTCATGTTTTTAAACCCTGAGGGGAAAAACCTGGGTCTCCCTCTGGTTTATCGTTTTTCTCCCACTGGGTTTTAGAGTTTATTTATGATTTTAAAGGTAAAGGTTAAGGTAAAGGTGCACTTTATTAGTCCTCGTAGGGCAATTATTCCTCTGCATTTGACCCATCCTGATGCCACTAAGGCTTACGTCAGGAGCAGCGGTCGCCGTAGTACAGCGCCCGCGGACCCATCTCCAGATGCTGATGCTCGGCTTGGTCGGGACTACCAGAGCTGGAGGATTTACCCAGTGTGCATGTTTTTAGTTGTGTTTTAGTTTGTTTTTAATTATTTTTTTGTGACTGTCTTTATATTGTTTTGTACAACACATTGAGTTTCCTTTTGCATGAATTGTGCTTTACAAATAAATTTGCCTTGCTTAAAATTGTTCCTCTCTGATGCAGGAGTGTCTGATGATGATCCAGGACACTCAACATTCAACAACATTTACTACTTTTATTAATATTTATGGACAATGGTCATCTCCCCGTTATGGACCATCGGCTTCCTGAAAATGTGAGACAGGTTTCTTCAAAAACAGTTCTGTTTGGATGTTCTACAACTGAGGGATTTTATGTACAGTATATATTTGTATGTGATTATTATGATTCGAATGCCTTGTGTGATTGTTTTGGTTTTGTTCACGACTTTGAGTTACCTTGTGTATAAATTGTGCTATACAAATAAACTTTCCTTTAAAATCGCATTTTTACATTCTGTCATAAAAAACCTGTACTTTCTTCTCCAAAACACGTTTGGTTCGTAGAGCTTCATCCGCTGCTTGTCCGTGTCACAATATTATCGTGTGACATCACCAGCAGCCTCCGCGCCCTCCGTTATCGACCCATCTTTTGCAGGAATGTGTATTTTGCCGGTACATTTCCCAGCCCATGTCCCAGATACACAACTTCATACAATATTTGACACATCGATGTCAAAAACTCATTTACTGGGGACATGGCGCAATATTCTGTGAGAGAAGCACGGGGGAACATGTTAGTTTTCAGACGGCGGAGTCCAAACGATACGAGGCGTGGGGCCGTTACATTACTGAGACTATTTGCTGCTGTGGGTTCCTGATTGGCCGCTGCACCAGATCCTGTCAGCTTTCCATCGCTCTGCCAATGTTTGATCGGCAACGTTTCTGGACCTGTTCCAACAGCGACTTTCAATTCCCCCCAATCCATCTCCTGCTGTTCAAGGTTCACAGAGGCCGCTTAAGTGTGACTAAGAGAAGGCAAACAAGAGCAAGAAGGTCCTGGGTTCGAATCCACTTCCAGGCCTCTCTGTGTGGAGTTTGCATGTTCTCGCCTTAGCTGTGAAGGTTTCCCCCAGGTGCTCCGGTTTCCCCTACAACTAAAAACATGTACATTAGGTCTGAATGAGTGAGTGAACGGATAGTGTTTGGCGGCAGTGAGTTCGATCTCTGTATTTTGTCATCACCGTGTGGAGGGATTGGAAAAATATCTGAACATTGTTAATTAAATCAGCATTACAGAGGTGGTACATGAGTCCACAGCATTTACAAGGAAAAGATTTGGAAAAGATATATTTAAGATACATTTTGCCAAATTTGGGAATTTTCCTACATATTTCAAATGCTACACTTCATATTTTGAAGTGTAGCATTTATTGTATCAGGAAAACAAATGTTTGAATGGAACTTTTGGATTTCCTCAGTCTTCCTTCCAAGTCAAATCAGAATATGCGACAGTCTAAAACTGCAGCCTCAGCAGCGCGAGCGTCTGTAGTGACTCGGAGACAGCTGCAGACGACAGTGAAGACGTTAGTTCCATCTCTGATTTGGACGTGCGTCTCCTGCTGTGCTCCCTGCGTCGCTCCTTCCTGTTAGTTCCTCTGATTGGCTGTCTGTCTCTCCGTGTGTGATCATTGGACTGAATGAACAACTCTCTCTCTGGCTGCATTGAAATGTTTGACTTGTTTCACGGCAAAGTTGAGTTGGAGAAAGACAAACGATAATGTGGCTTCATGTCAAAGGCCGTTGTATCAAGTCCTAAACATATAATGTAGAAGTAAAGGTTGTACGAAGAGACTGAACATGAAGTAGTAGAAGTGTAAAAGGAACAAATTCCGATAAGTTTTGTCAAAATGATGGAATTTATCCGTCACAAAAATAAATTATGATGATTCTTCCTATTCATCACTGTCACCATGGTTACTGACCTTGCTGTATAAGAAGACTTTCCTGGATCATTCTGTACCTCACACCATTTATCAACAATCACCCACTGTCCAAGCTAACAGCAGAGGAGCAGAGGAGGAGGAAGAAGAAGAGCAGAGGAGGAGAGGGGCATGAGGAGGAGCCGATGAGGAACAAGGCATAAATCTGACGCGCTGCTGCGATGACTAAAAACATAAAGCAGAAGTGGTGGGCGGCTTTGATGCTAATGACTTTAAGCTAGCACCTGTGGTGACAGTTTTTGGAGTAATTACATTAAAACCAGCCGCAGCAAATACACGGACGTCAAAGGCCTTTTATCAATGCAGACGGCCTTCTGACGCCATGCTGAGCTTTGTGAAGGTCCCTGCTGTCTGTCACACCCTTGTGTCTTTCCGTCTTGCATCTGTATGACCTGCATTTCCACCATTGTCTGTCTGTTCACACCCCATGCCACTGCCACCACAGGGGATAGCGCCGGCGCTTCCTGTGCGCCTCCTCACCGGTGGCCCCCTCCGCTCCGTTGTGGGCGTGACTATCTTTGGTGTGTGTCTTGGATACAGGAAGCTGGGGGCTCTGGCCCCCAGAGCTGAGCATGCTGCCTTGGTGTGTGCATATGCTGACTCTCCGCACTGTGCGTTAACAATAAACTTACGCTTTTGATCAGACAAAGGACCTTTGAGTTTTCTCCTTCATGGGGTATATATTTCTATAACAATTTGGCGTTGCTGACATGTCTTGGCATGGGATACTTTCGGCGGGACGAGCGGCTTTGTTTGGCCGACCTGGATCACCAGCCTCTGTTCCTTTTTGGAGACAAGGGAGAGCGCGCTCGTCCACGCACGGAAGGAATCCTTTTGCCACACAAGACCAAAAAGAACCTAATCTGGTGAGTCTTGTCTTTTCATCTGCGTAACGAGCCCAGGGCAGCACTTAAGTGTACACGGGGATTTGTTTATTTATGTATTTTTGGGGTATTTCATTCATTGCCACAGCATAGTCTGTGTGCGGGATTTTTTGGGGGGCTTTTTGTTCTAGATTGAAAACTAGCGGCTGCGCGTTAGTATCGTCCTGTAGGCGACCCTGAAAATTTCTCTAAGTGTCTTCAGCCAGAACCGCTCCATTTCAAGAACGCGCGCTCGCTGGTTGAACCAGCGGGGGGGGAATGGAGCGCCCCAAAGTGGGTAGGAGCAGGGAGAGACTAAGCGGGTTAGGCCCATTGTTCGTACGAGAAAATGGGTAAAAAACAATCTAGAAGACGCAAGCTATGGAGTGCTTGCCTATGGTGCAGGCCATTACGCATCTCGCGTGATAATTTAGAAGAAGAAGGGAAGAAAAAAATATACTTGGTTTTAAGAATATCACGGCAAAAGAGGGTAGAGAAAGAAATATGTAAAAACAATAGCTCCTCCGCCTTTCACCGAAGCGGAGAACACAGGCGGACACACACACACACACACCCCCCACACCCCCACCCTACCCCTACTAACAATAAGTGTGCACCCAAACAAGGCGTTGGGTTTTTAAAAAAATGAAGCAGACTACTGTTGTCTCTTTTCCCTCTCCCTTATCCAGGTCTGTCGGCGCCTTTCCTCCGCGCACTGTCCTCTGCCTCAAAGCACCAGCCCCACGCCCCAACCACAGGCGGCGCTCGCACCAGCTGAGACCCCGCGAGAAGTGGGCCCAAACCGCAGAAGAACAGAGGCGGAAACAGACACACGCTCAGGAAACCACAGAAGAAGAAACGGGGGAAGCAAATATGTGAGACACCGACAACTGCTTTGGAGGCCAGAGACAAACTGCTCCAAATCCCGTGACTGTTCTCCACGGAGGGGGCAGCGTGATATACCAAACGCACCCGCGGAAACCCGCTTGAAAGTTGTTCCCGCACCGCAAACAGAAGAAGCCATTGTGACCGGCACGTTTGGGTCATTCACCAACCCTCATGGACCACATGCTAACGCTTTGGGCTACCTGGGCCTCCTGCGGACTTTGAAAAACTTCCACAGCCCGGCGGAAAGACTGTGTGCTCGACATGGGTCGAAGGACTGTTACCGGAGGAGGCGTTAAAGGCAGAGACACACGGGGCCAGAGGACGGCAGAGGCGGGCGTGGAGGAAACACGAGCGACTGACCAAACCTGGGTTCACATTCGTCACCAAAGCGACCGCTCATGTAAGTTTGAACAACAACAAATTGCAATTGGCACTTTTTAGAGATAATTCATGCCCGTAATATACGCTAACAACCTGTGGTGTACAAGTTAAAATTCTGGATGACTCCGGGGCAACAAATTCTGTGCTAAAAGTGACAGCCTTTCTGTCTCCCCTAAAATGAGCGGCCGCTTCATATTCTAATTAGCAGCGTCGGAGAGACGACTAAAGAGCAATTTACGTCACCGCTAACGTGTTTTGATTCTCAGGGCAACCAGCTTAAACATTCTTTTCTATATTCCCCATTGTGCCCGGTTAATCTACTAGGCCGAGACCTTATGTGCAGACTCAATTAAAAATAGATAAATAAAAGGAGGCACCGGTCCCAAAAGTTAACTACCACTGGAAATTGACACCAAACCCTGAGATTGCTAAGTTATTAGCCACAACAAGTGGATAGTGACGCCCGCACAAAATTTGGAGGTCAACCACGCGAACGACCTAAGCTGCTCTCTCCGGTCGTTCCCAGACAATAACTTGGAGTTTGAAAATTCATGCAGTGTAGGGAAGATAGGCTAACGGAGTACGTTTATTGAGATAGGCACCACTATCTGTGCTACTTAATGAGCAACAAAAACATTTTATCGTGAAACAAAGGTGAAGTATTAAAGTTTGAGACTAATTTACATTTTTAATGAATCCGACCTGGCTTTATTGAAGAGAAAAAAAAAAAATAAGGAAAATAAACATTTTTTAGGTGACAAGAGCTCATTAGAGATATAGGGGACACCATTTGTGATAAGCCCGACTACAGACCACGTGGTAAACACTAAAGTTGGAAATGGATTTCTTTTTTTTAGGAAAAATCTCTTAAAAAGCTTTGCATGTTCTGCAGGCTCTGAAAGTTGCAACAATATAAATAGCTCATGAGACAATTGTAATTGGACATGGAAAATATAACAAAGCTAAAATTACAGGCCTTCTGTGTGTGTTACATGTTTGTGTGTTATATGTTTTGTGTATGTTATATGTTTGTGCGTCATGTCAAAGTACACCACGTTGACCTTAACAAACTCTGGACCAATACTAACGTGGGGAATCGCCTGTGTGAGTGTGATGTGACTGTGATATGAGTGTGATGTGTGAAATAAGGAGTGAAATGAGGGATGCTGAACGGAATCATGGAATAACAAATGTGTCTGTAATGTTTTAATGTGATCATGGAATAATTATTTTTTGTCAACAGCATACGGTGTAAGTACTAGAGATTCAAAGATAACGACCTTTATTGAACAGGTGTAAAAGTGAGAGTACTCTGGGATGAGTACTCTGAGAAAAGTACTCTGCGGAAAGTACTCGGAGATGAAATACCTCGCTGAAGATATTGGGAGCTCCTCCCTCTGCTGTTTGTCCTGACAGCGACACAGTCCAACCGCAGTGAGCTGTCGTTGGTTGAAGGACAACTTGCCTCTGCCCTGATGTCAAACACCGTCTGTCAATGCAGTATGGTTTGCCCAATTGGAAAAAAGATTGACAAGCGAAAGTGGGCATTTTTTGTGTTTTTTGTGTTCTAATATTTCTTTTTCAGATGAGAGATAAACTACCCTGCTTTAGGGATGATAGTAGTATGGATCAGGAGGAAATGAGCCTCCACTTTGGCACCAAAGCCCACAATATGAATTGAGGACGATCCGGGAGAAAGCAACTGGAGATGAACGGAACAGCAAATCTACACACACACACTAGGTCTCCCTGACCCCACCCGGCCATTCACTCAGACTGTGGATGTGCGGTGTGGGTGCATGGTGTCGGTTGCAGTCTCACGGAGGGCCACTGAGACCCACTGCTTACTTCTCAGCAAAGCTCGATCCAGTGGCAGCAGGGTTGCCTCGCTGCCTGCGGGCTGCGGCTGCCGCTGAGAAAGCGGCCCTAGCATCACGTGACCCTGTGGGATACACTGAACTAACTTTGCTTGTGCCCCATGCTGTTTCCCTGATCCTGCTAGAGCAGAGGGCCTCTCGCCTTTCTGCGGCTCGTTGGCTGGGGTACAAAGGGGAGGCACGCTGCTGTATCGCCACAATAGAGCAGAGATGCACTCCCAGGCCAGACCTGAAAGAGGTGCCTCTGACTAATCCTGACTTGATTTTTTTTATACAGACGGAGCCGCGTCACGTGACAACACTGGGAAGAACCGAGTCGGCTATGCTGTGTGTTCTGATTTTGATACTATAGACTCTGGTAGTTTGCCCCACCACCACTCAGCACAAACCGCTGAGCTGGTCGCGCCCACCGGGGCTTGTGAGCTGGCAGCGGGCAAAACTGTTAACATATTATGTGATACGCGCTATGGTTTCTCTGTGGTGCACGACTGGGAAGCACTGTGGAAACACCGCAATTTTATGAAATCTGATGGTAAACCAATTCTTAATTCCACACAGGTTGAACGTCTGCTGAGAGCTGTAATGTTGCCCTTAGAGATCGCTGTATGCAAATGCCAGGCCCACACTAATGCCACTGATCCCATCTCTGCAGGGAATCGGCGCGCGGACAAGGCAGCGGCATACGCACCTCTACACACACACACACACTACCTCACTCAAGACGTTGATATTTTCTACTCCAGCAGAGACGCTGCTGTAAGAGGGGAATGGGGCTCAACGACGGCATGGTGTGTGTGGCTGGGACCAGACAGCAAACCGTGCCTATCACGGCATTTCTTCAGACAGTTTGCAATTTTAGCACATGGTCGAGACCATGCCTCAAAAGGAGGGATGATGTGTGATTTAATCACACAGAATTGGTATACAAAGGGGCTTACGGCATTGGCACAGAGATTCAGCCAAACATGCGCTATATGCCTCGCGCACAACCCAGGTAAGTCCCAAAAGTATCCAACAGGCTACTCATCCTCCGCCCCTGCGCCCATTTCAACATGTCCAAAGGGACTTTGTTGAACTCACACCATGCCAAGGTAAGTAATACTGTCTGGGTCTGGCGGATCTCTGGTCCAAATGGACTGAAGTATTTGCAGGCATACACGCCACGAGCAACGCGGTGGTGAGTCACTTTGTAGCAAAAGTCATTGAGGAAGTGGGTGAATTTCTGGGCATTGATATACGTAAACACTGCAGTTACGCCCCCTGGTCCGGAGGCACGTGCGAGCGAGAGAATGGCACTCAAAGCTCTGCCGCTAGCCCCACGTTGGGCGCGGGACCCCCGAACAGAGATCTGCCAAGCACCTCTTTGTGTGATGACGACATGCTGTCCTATTGTAAGGAAATTAATGCACTTTTGTCCTCTATTTCTGCCCAGGTCAGGAGCGCCCTGCCACAGGCTGCGCAGGCGGCTCTGCACAGGATCAAGCCAGGCGACTGAGTCCTGGTGAAGGAAACGAGACGACAACATTGGCGGTCCAAGCGCTGGCTCGGTCCATTCCTCGCCCTCCTGGTGACGGACACTGCCGTTAAGGTCGCGGAGAGGACAACTTGGATCCACGCCAACCACTGTCGTGCGGTGCTGCCACTGAGGGCCATAGACGAGGACACCGAGGGCGCGGACGGACCAGGCCCATCCGCGGCTCCCTACGCTGAATAGGTCTGCCGGCGTGCGACCACCATCGGTGAAGCAGGCCAACAACAACACCCAGAGATTCCCAGCGTTCCCGAGGCGACCCCCCTTTGCCCAACTCCCCAGCCCCCGGACCCCAAGGCCTGGGAGCCATGAAGGCCCTGAGCGCTCTGCTCAGCCGCAGCAAGTATGCAGAGCTGCTGCTCATTCCAAAGATTTCTCCAGAGCCTGCTCCCTCTGGCCATAATGCAGATTTGAGCTCTGCTGGAGTGCCCCCTGGTGTCTCGTCTCCCGTGTGTCCGGAGGAGGTGGAGATGAGGGCTGCTCTACAGTTCCTGATGAGGCACATGGTGAAGCGTGCTGTCATGAGGTCTCCCATCAAATGAGCTTTGGGCCTGGCCGATCTGGAGCGTGCTCAAGCCATGGTCTCCACACCCCAAACCCTGAGCACTCTGCCCAACCGAGTGCTGAGGCCAAGGCTTCAACGCAATTAGAGTCTTGCCGCTCCAAGACCAAACATCGCCATGACCACTAACGCTCCACACACGCTCATAGGGAGCGGTGCCACTGACTGCGAGACGGCACTGCTCGTGAGTATTCCCGCGGAAAAGACTACCGAACGTAGACCGGCATGGGCCCTTGGACTGTTATGCTGGCCACACTGACACTACTTTCCGTGCTGACCGTGTTTATTATGTTAATATTGCCTTCTCTTATCGCTGTCCGGATCCATTGTGTTATTATAATGTGCTCTTTCTTTTATTGACAAGCATGTGTCTTTTCTTGTCCACTTCGGACAGCAATAATTTAAGTGTTTCAAGCTTGAAGGTGGTGTGATTACGATGCCTCTGGTATATAACTGATTAATGCAAAAATGGTTTTGAATTATCATAAGAGGGGAGTGTGGTGACAGTTTTTGGAGTAATTACATTAAAACCAGCCGCAGCAAATACACGGACGTCAAAGGCCTTTTATCAATGCAGACGGCCTTCTGACGCCATGCTGAGCTTTGTGAAGGTCCCTGCTGTCTGTCACACCCTTGTGTCTTTCCGTCTTGCATCTGTATGACCTGCATTTCCACCATTGTCTGTCTGTTCACACCCCATGCCACTGCCACCACAGGGGATAGCGCCGGCGCTTCCTGTGCGCCTCCTCACCGGTGGCCCCCTCCGCTCCGTTGTGGGCGTGACTATCTTTGGTGTGTGTCTTGGATACAGGAAGCTGGGGGCTCTGGCCCCCAGAGCTGAGCATGCTGCCTTGGTGTGTGCATATGCTGACTCTCCGCACTGTGCGTTAACAATAAACTTACGCTTTTGATCAGACAAAGGACCTTTGAGTTTTCTCCTTCATGGGGTATATATTTCTATAACACACCTTTTCTAGCACCTTTCCAGGTGAGGATTTAGGATTGGCCAGGTATACTCCCCCAAACAGAGCCTACAGCAGCCGCCTTTCAGGAAGTGGGAGGGCCAGTGGTCCTCCAATCACAGGCCTGGGATCCAGAAATAGGGACATGGGAGGGAAATGCTACACACACAATCTACAAACAGTGAGAAAACAAAGGCCTGTAACAGTGACAATATTTAAAAACATATGCAAGACAATGGGCAGTGCACATTACTTTCAGACATGTTTGTGAATCTAATAATAATCTGGGAAAAGATTTGGACATTTATTTTATTTGTGGTTTTAAAACTGACTTTGGAACTTGCCCTCTAACTGAAATATTTTACAAAAAATTAAAATGTGAGCTTGAGAAGTGAGCGACAAGACCTTGAAGCAAATTAGGTCAATTTATCTTTTTTATTAAAGGTACATTGCTTTGTCAAGGAGCTGCGACAATCATTATTTTTACCCAGCAGTAATTTAACATGAAAACTTCATTACCCATTGTTGCCTAGGCAACACCGTGACTCAGGGTTTGGAGACAACCACAGAACATACCATCTAAGTAAGTAAGTAATTAATCTTTATATACTTACTTCATTTACAATTTTGAGCAGCACGGTGGCTGAGTGGATAGCACTCTGGCTTCTCAGCAAGAAGGTCCTGGGTTTGAATCCTGGGTGGAACAGGGCCTTTCTGAGTGGAGTTTGACATGTTCTCCCTGTGCCTGCGTAGGTTTCCTCCAGGTGCTTCAGTTTCCCCTACCACTAAAATCATGTACAATGGGTATGAATGTAATAAGTGAATGCATGGATAGTGTTGATTGGGGGCTTTGATGCGCCAGTGTGTTCGGCGTTTCACTTCTGTCATCATCGTGTGTGGAGTGATTGGAAAAATATAAAGCGCTTTGGGTGACATTGGTCTGTAAAATGCGCTATATAAATAAACATTACTTACTTACTTATAGCGCCTGTCACAAAGCACTTTGCAATTGTCGTGGTCACCATACAGGAAGGGAAACCAGGAAGAAACTGGAGCACCCGGAGGTAACTGGAGCATCTGAAGGAAAGGTCAGTAACAAGTGAATGACACCGTGACAAGCGTACAAAGTGCAGGAGTTGGCAGGATGTAAACAGCACAGGGCAGAGGTAGATTAGCAGAACAGTAACAGGATGGAAGTGAGTATGTTGGCTCCAACAATGCACAACCGGGTAAGAAGGGGGGCAGTGTTCATTGACCAGTCTGAGAGCCTGGGGCTAGAGGCTGTTGGCCATTCTGCTGGTTCGGGCAAGGAGTGACCTGTACCTCCGGCCCGAGGGCAGCAGGTGGAACAGTCGGTGTGTTGGATGGGAGTGGTCTTTGATGATGTTGTGACACCGCCACAGGCAGCGGGACGTGTACACACTGGAGATCTCTGGGGGAGGAGCTCCAATGATCTTTCCAACAGTTTTCACCACCCTCTGGATCGCCTGCTTCTCGGCCTTTGTGCAGCTGGAGAACCACACCACCAGACCATACGTCAGCACACTCTGATTGGCACCAAAAGTTTATCATGAGCCTCTGAGGGAGATGCTCTCTTCAGCTTCCTCAGATAGAAGAGGCGCTGTTGTGCTTTCCCCAATTGCAGTAGTTTTGTTCTATTTTCGTTTTTTTTTTTTACTTGACATACACTGTAGAAAGTGACAAAATATAGGAGGTAATAATTGCTTGAATCGAGTTTTTAAGAAAAATCTTAATCTGAGTACATTCTGACTGATGGGACAAAGCCATTGAGTCATTTAGTCTAGATATTTTGTTTTGTCCCATTGGCAAATCTTGTTTTAAGGCAGTCAACATGCACCAAGCTGAAAAAAGCTAAAACCTGGAACAGTCTTCTCGAAAAATGTGAGACAAGCTTCTTCTCTGACAATGTTCAAATCCAGGTTAAAAACTGTTCTGTTTAGCTGTGCTACAACTGAGGGGTTTTATCTTCACTTTAGTGCTCTGCAATCATAATTATGTAAATGTCTTAAGTGATTGTTGCTATCTTGTTTTGTTCAGACTTTCAGTTTCCTTGTGTATGAACTGTGCTATACAAATAAACTTTCCTTGAATTACTGTTGTCGTCTCACCTCATCCGATTCTCAGTCAGATGAATTTTCATGCAGACACCTTAGAACTTTAGAGATTTAAAATACTCAACTTTGAAAAAATAAGTAATGAAACTTTGCTATAATATTGATTTTCTTCTGCTAAACCTGTCCCTCACATTTCCACCTTTTGAAGCCCTCAGTATACATAGTTCCCACAGACCAATGAATGTCACATGACCTCCTCGGAGACGCCATCTTTGATGGCACGCTGCTGTGTTTGTGCATTCCATTAAACAGAAGAATGAGAATAAATGTAGATATTCAAACGCAAATTGGAAAAAAAGGGCAACTTTTGAGCAAATAATTGTATATTAATACAATGGCACCACAGTTTAACGTGCTACGGACATGTTTTACATATTTGATCAAATTATGCAGCAAAAATTAACAAGCAATGCAAAAATTTCTCAAAAACTTTAGATTTAATACCAGTTGGAGCTCCATTTAATTATTTTAATTATATTAACAATTCATTTAATTAATGCTAATGCCACACGGACACTCTGGATTGCTGTTATTGTTTATTTCCACGTTTTTGACCGTATGTTTTGGTGAATGGTGGGCAACTGATTTTTCCAGGCGTAAAGAGCAGTTTATTTTATGACACAGATCTTTTTACAGAAGCAATGCTGTTTGTGAACATTGTTTTAGCCCACCATAGAACTATTATTATCTATTTAATACATTTACGTTGCCCTCGAGAGCCTCGGACGCGACACCGATCCTCCTCATAATAAAGTAATCTAACGCTAAATAATGAAACTCTCAAGTTACCAGATATCAGCATACACAAGTTAGTACTGAGTAAATTACGTCTGTCAACACATTATGAGATACGATACGCACCTGACACAAAGTGCTCCGAGCATATTCTTGCGTGTTTTGAGGGAGTTTCTTGCCTGTTTATCTTCGCAAGCCATAACCTCCGTCGTTGTTCTGACAAAAGCTTAGTCTTCTCACATTCATGAAGTCTAATGATGGGTATACTGTAAAATCCAAGTTTAACGGAACCTCCGGCACGATTTGAACATCCATTGACCCAGCAGGAGATGACCATTTTCAACTTTATCACGACATTAACACGTTTCAGCTTCATTTACTATTGTTTTGCCCACAGAATGCCAACACAAATGGTGCCGGGTCGGCAAATCCCCGTATGTAGTGACGTCATGTGGGAACTATGTATAGAGTATGATGAAGAGGAGAAGAAGTGAATATTCATGGAGGCTGTTCCCTTTTGGCCGAACGTCATTCTGTCACTGATGTCACATGTTTTTGAAGCCTTGTGGAACAGTTATATTACAGCCCTGGTCCCTGTGCTCACCGCTTCAAACACCCGGGTGCCAACTCCCAGATCTTTAAACCATAGTCATTTTTATTTATTCATATAAAATCTTCAGGCTTTGTGTCTGTGTTTCACAGTCTTCTTCGTAGAACAATATAAGAAGGATTTTTCATTAAAGATGGTTACCCTGCCAACAGGGAGGGGTATGAGTGTGTGAGTGCGTGTGTGAGTGCGCATGTGTCTGTAGACAGGGTTAAACTATTAAATACATTGATTGTGCGTTCTTTTACATTAGTTGACAAAGATGAAGGAATCATTTAAAACATGTTCAAACTTGATGGTAACGCAGGAGAAGTGTTGGGTCAGAGAGTATATGGGCCCTTATGTGTGTGTGTGTATTGTACCATATTTTTTTGTTATTGTTGTTCTTGAAGAAGATGACAAAGTCTGGGATCGCGTCTTTAATTCAGACAGAAGACATGTTTTATTGTCGATGGTAGAGACAGCACAAACAAAGCACACGATCACAGATACAATAGAATGCAAGTGTATTATACAGAGCGGAGGCATGGAGACCTCCAATCAGCAGCTTCCACGGTGTGCATGTAGCTTGGCCTTCAGATAGACAAAACAAGGGAAAAGTACTGGCTTCTGCACATTGATAGAATGATGAGTTTAACTTTAACAAAAGTTGCTTAAAAGTGTTATGAAATCTCACATTCTGTTCCAAATTGTTTTGTGTTGAATGAATGAGATTAACATGCGTCTGCTTCATCCGAACCCTTTTCAAATTATGGATGTTCAAATGTATGGAATCTTACTTTAATAATTACTTTAACTTTACTTGTTTCTCTAAGATTGAGAAATTAACCACACCCACCGGCGCACCGTTTTTATCTTTTTAAATGTCCTGCTGGCAATAGCAGATGTATTTTGAACACCAAACCCCAAAAGCTGTATATCATTTTAAAGCTTATTATTATGTAAACTACATCAGACTTTGCATTCAAAAGACACACACATAATGTGGGCACAAAATAAATCAATTCCGAAATAGTTTTTTACCTTTGGGCTTGTGCTGTACAAATAAATCAGCTCTCCTCCCAGCTTGCAATACATCATTCTCTCTGGAACAGTCCAAAGGAAGATTATATCCACTTGTATTACCCAAAGTAAAATCTATTCTGCAGAAATAATCAAAAAATGTGTAAGCAAAGGAAGGTTTCTCACCCATCATCTGTACTTCTTAGCAAATTTTCCCAACGTTTCGTCCTCAAACTAGCGGACTTCTTCAGGGAATGAATTCTCGGACCGCGCGTTGGAGATTTATAACCTATGGGTGTGGTTAGCCACACCCTAATGCTGATACTAACTCATAAACAATCTAAGGTCTGTTTGATGTAGAAGGGAGCAGGTCTAACGACCCTGCTGAGGCTAACGACCCTAACTCCTTAGCATGTCACAGACCTATTGTCTGCTGGGATGCTCAAGTGGAGTGCAGGTCTCACCCCTCCTAACCTCTTAGTTATGTACCCACATTAGAATGAGTCTGGTGTGTTCCTTATTCCTACTGTTTTGTTACTGGTGATGCAACACTGACATTTCCCCACTGTGGGACCACGAAGGATCTCTCAAAGTTAATGTTTATGTTTATCTAGTAGTTTGTCACCACTGTGTTTGGAGGGAAAGAATGATGAATAATATGAAGCGCCTTTGAGAGTTCAAAAAGGCGCTATATACTGTTGAACCCATGCATTATTATTGTGATTATTATATGAAAACCAAGTGATTCTATAATCCCATGTCACCAGATTATACAACATCCAAACCGATCGAACGTCCCTTGTGCAAAAGTCAGACTCCAGCAAAGAAAGCACAAACATTGAATTTTGTCTTCTGTAAGCAGTCCTTTTAGCGGCGCTGAACTTTGAGTCTCGCCACGGTCTGGACGCAGCGCGGCGGCGACAGCGTGAGTGGCAGCGGCCATTAGGGAAAGGTCATCCATGTGGGCACATATCGAACACACGCACACAGCCAATGTCTCAAGCTGCTCCTTTCAAAAGCAACCGCAGCGGCGCTCAATGCTCGCCCAGCGTCCGCATCGATGAAACACATGCAAAAGGTCAGTTTTACAGACTGCTTTTGTTTTCTAAGTGTGAGCGGAAGAGAGGTGCTGGGACAGATAGTTGGACTCCCCCCGGAAGTAATGTACAGTACATGTGCTTTGACCAAGCTCTTTTCAAACCATGCACAGTTTTTCTTGTTTTCTCTTACCTTATATTCTCCTGTGAATAATTGTTCGTAACTCGTGCACGTTTTTATAAATAAAAAAAATTGTCGACCATATTCTGGAGATCCTTAAATTATTATTATTATTATCTTTATTTGTCAGACTCAAAGTCCATAAAATACAACTCTTCAGGGCCTGGACCCGCCCTCACTGGTTAAATACTGTGTAGATTGGAGTGAGTGAATACCAAGCCCCGGCGATCCAAGATTGCGGCGTATTCAAATAAATGGTTTGTGCTCAGTGGCGCATGTGCCGGCACAGGCGCTGACATAATAGCGTAACTTACCTGTATTTGGGCATCGTCTGGTCCTCCCGGTTCTGCACAGTTGATGAGTCAGAGCGGGAAGGAAAACAGCAGTTTGTGGCACTAAAGAGTGGATTTAAAGAAAACCGAGGGATTTAAGAAGAAAAAAAGTTCAGGATGACACTAAAGTCCCCATAAAATCCGACCTTTGTGTGAGCTGTAGGTTCTCTGTCAGCTGAGGTCGAGCTGCTTTAGTTTACATTGAGTTCTATGGGAGAAATCTCTGGGGAGCCCACGTGAATTTAGCCTATTTCAGTCTGCAGTACCACGGGAATCCCCGAGCACGTTGCTCCTTCAGCTCCAAGCTAGTAATACCCTGTCCAGTTAATATAATAGATCCATGGTAAATATAGGTGAGTCTCGCCAGCAGCAGAGACTGGCCACGCCCCCTGTCTCACACACGCTCTGGAAAGAAAACAGGATGGGAGGGGGGGGGCAAAACAAACAGAACCATAACACTTTTATCATCAAACTTCCTCTGAACTCATTTGGTAAAGGGCAATAATTAAAACATTAGAGGTCGAAAAACATAATATTGTATCCTACATTTTAGAAAGTCAAGACAATTAAAAGAAGTGAACATTTAAAGGGTTAAGCTTGTATTTGTATTCATGTGTATGTGTGTCTGTGTGTGTCTGTGTGTGTGATACCTGTATGTGTGTGTATGCAGAGAAAATTGCCCACATTATCCTCGTGTCCTTGCCCGCCTTGTCCCCGCGATCCTCCCCAACCTCACATTTCCATTCATCCATCACGCCACGTCGAGCTCGTTCATCTTTCTGTCATTCTTCTTTCTCTTTTCTCCCAGTGTGTGTGTGTCGTTGTGTGTCTGTCCTTCCTGTATTCGCTCATTTTACAATTCATCTGTCAACACCCTGTCATCACCCACAGATTTCATTCTCAGCGATCGCTAGTTTTAACCGCACTATATCTATTTTATTCTCTCGCAGTTCAGTATGCCGCGTCAGTTCTGGCTTTCTTCCATATTGCACTGTGTTACAGACTCTCTCTGGTCTCTCTCTGGTCTTTCTCTATGGTCTTTCTCTATGGTCTTTCTCTATGGTCTCTCTCTTTGGTCTCGCTCTGGTCTCCCTCTGGTCTCCCTGGTCTCTCTCTGGTCTATGGTCTCTTTCTTTGGTCTCCCTATGGTCTCTCTCTGGACTCTCTATGGTCTCTCTCTGGTCTGTCTCTTTAGACTCTCTCTCAGGTCTCTTTCTTTCGTCTCTCTCTTTAGTTTCTCTCTTTGGTCTCTCTCTTTAGTCTCTCTATCAGGTCTCTTTCTTTTGTATCTCTATTTGGTCTCTCTCTTTAGTCTCTCTGGTCTCTTGTCTCTTTATTTGGTCTCTCTCGGGTCTCCCTCTGGTCTCTCTCTTTAGTCTGTCTGGTCTCTGGTCGTTTTGTTTGGTCTCCCTCTGGTCTCTCTCTGTGGTGTCTTCCTTTGGTCTCTCTTTGGTCTCTCTCTCTGGTCTCTTTCTTTGGTCTCTCTGATCTCTCTCTCTCTCTGGTGTCTTCCTTTGGTCTCCCTCTGGTCTCTCTTTTGTTTCTCTCTCTGGTTGCTTTCTTTGGTCTCTCTGGTCTCTCTCTCTCTCTCTCTCTGGTCTCTCTCTCTCTTTCTCTCTGATGCTATTTCCTGTTGCATAAAACACAAACAAATAAGTGAAACAAAAAGTTGGATACCTCAGGTGTAACTTCTCTCCTCTCTCTCCTCTCTCCACGCCTCATCCCTCATCTCACTTTCACCTTACAAAACCTCTGCTCCTCTGCTCCGTCCCGCTTGCACACATTCATTTGCTCTCCAATTCGTCTATCCATCAACGTGTCCCCAGGTGTACTTCTCCTCTCCTCTCTCCCCTCTCCTCCTCTCCTCCTCTCTCCGTCTAAAGCAGACTAGTGTTTTACGCCTGTCCTCTCCCTGTCTCTTGCCTTAACCATCTCTATGTGGCCCCCATCCTGCTCCTCTACAATAACATTTACCTCAGACTCTGCTCCCTCTCTGTCTCTCTCTCTCTTTCTGGGCCTGGTTCTGACAAAGTTTTGACAGCCACGACCACAGACAGACCATCCATCAGATTTGGAGAGACTATAATGGCCTGCTCATTAGTGTTATAGTCCAAGAGCAAATGAAGTGCCCTCTTTACTATTCATTAAGTGCAGGATCATTTTGCTCTGAGGAGAATGACCCAGATGCCCCGGTTTTATGTTTGCGTTGCTTCACCTGAGAAAGTCAGCGTAGCCGGAAACAACAGTATGTGGTGTCGGTGCAAACAAATGCCAGAAGGTGATTGATGGATTCACTCAGACGAGGAAAAAATACTATTGAAGTATTTAAATGAAGGGTAATATTGTGTAGATGTGGGGCCAGACGATAGGTACGATACCAGACAAGAGCTCAGGTACAAGACTATCGCTGTTCTTTAGGCAAGAGGCCAGTCCCTGTGCTCCTCGGAGTTCCAGGAAGAGGTCAGTCCCTGTGCACCTCAGAGTTCCAGGAGGAGGTCAGTCCCTGGGCTCCTCAGAGTTCCAGGAGGAGGTCAGTCCCTGGGCTCCTCAGAGTCCGAGTTGGTTCATCAATTCAGAAGAAGGATCAGTGGGACAGGAGACTAGGACAGGACTGAGACAGGACCGGGACAGGACCAGGACAGGACAGGACCTGGACCTAGACAGGGAAGAGACAGGACAGGACAGGACCAGGATAGGACCAGGATAGGACCAGGATGGGACCAGGACAGGACCAGGACAGGGACAGGACCAGGACAGGGACAGGTCCAGGACAGGACCGGGATAGGACCAGGATAGGACCAGGATAGGACCAGGACAGGACAGACCACCGGCTGCCATCTCTCAGAACCATACTCACGTCTTCAAGTTAAAAGACATAATTCAGTCGTTTATAAATTAGTTTAAAAATACATTAAGTTCTTGAATGCCAAAGCAATAAGTTAAATGTGTTTGTTGTACTAAAATATAAGCGGAAACAGAGTGATACATCTTTTCTACAAAACATCAGTTTCCTGTCCATGCAGAGTAAGTGTTTGTGTTTTTTGTAACGATCTTTGTTTCCCTCGGTAACTTGTGCGAGCACTATTCTATAAGTCTCATTTAACGCAGTGAGAGCTTTCTTGTGTTGAGCCTTGGCAAACTTTTGTCTCTGTAAGTATTATTTAATGTCACAAGCACATTATTAGGGCCACACAAGTGTTTTATTTTACTGTCAATTGTTAAGTTTGTGCTATATCTGTTTAGCCAGCGCAGTATGTCATTTCATGTGTACAGCCGTTGATAGTGACGCATATTTGTCTGTTGTTGCAGTTGCAGTGATTTTGGTGATTTTTGTCATTTTGGGTGCAATTAACCAAACGCAAGATTCTCTAAACAAGAAAAGCAAGCCTTGTCTGCAGAGTTGTCTTAACCGTTCACATGGTCACGTGTTGTGAGGACAGCACACTCCCCCTGGTCTCCATGACCATGTGGAGCTCCACCATTTGCAAGTTGGGTTGGGTTAGAAGGTTGTTTGCAGAAAAATATAATCTTATGTAGACTTTTTCAAATGATCACGTCCAAGATTTGGAGTGACTAACGCACGGCTAACATCCAAACATAAGAGAGAAAGAGCAGTGGGTGGAACCGTTCTGCAAACAGTGGGTCATAACAAAGTCTATTCAAGCATCGACACATCTGCAGAACCTTGTCTCTTCATTATTTATATTTAAACAGTAATTGTGTTGTGCGTTGTGCTGGTAACACTTCAAATGAGTTTTTCATACCTAAGCGATTTAGTCATAATGTGGAGAATAGTTTTGTAAAACAAGTTTAACGTTTGGAAAGAAACAGAATAAGGAGAAATACAAACTAAATGGACAAATACAGAAAAAGTCTAATGTAAAGAATTATTTTTATGCAAATTCAACAAAGTCCACTGCGATACACGACTCAGACTTTAGTTCATTCAGACAAATCTTTACATTTCCCACATTAATTGAGGAATTTAATTGCTTTCATTATCTCTTCTTACTATTATCTGCATATGATAATTACGACACACCAAGACCGTGAGACAGACACAGAGGAGAGAGACTGAGAGACTATTGATTCTACTACTGCATTAAGTCAGGAAAAATAAGTAAAAAATTGCTCAAATTTTGAAAAATGTATCTCAATATGAGCACTTATAAACCAGTGTCATGGTGTGGACTTTTTGGATTATTTTGACCTGGTTTTATTTGACTTTATCTGTTCTAGTTTGAGTTTGATTCCTGTCCGTCGTGTTGATTATTAGCCCCGCCCCCACCTATGTCTCCTGTGTGTATTTATACCCAGTGCCTTTCCCCACTTGTTGTCTGTCCATTGTCTCTACCACGTTTGTCCTGTCTAGTTTTTCAGTCCTGCATTTTGGGTTCCCTTTTTCTTAATTTCCCCACGTGACAACCAGATTTGCCGATGGCACAATGCAAAGTTATCTTGTTATTTACCCTTTAAAGTTCACTCCTTGAAGAAAGGATTATGCTTGTATAATATTATTATAAAAAACTTTTATTTTTTTTATTGGTTGACGTTGTGAACCATGGTTCTGTACCTGAGCCACTGGGGTTAGATAGATAGATAGATATATACTTTATTGATCCCGAAGTATACAAACATACTTACATAGGTTAGAGTTAAAAGATGCAAAATAGTTAAAAAGGAGCCATAAATACATTAAAAGAGAGAAAGGTTTCAAGAGTGTGTAAGTTTTTCCTGATGCATGTTCCTGAGTAAAGTAGTTCAATCCACTTTTATGAATGATAATCAAGACACGGTCAAATATCCAGAAAATCTAGCCCACCTTCCCACACAATGGTAGGGGGTGTTTATGGCTGCTACAAATCTGTAACCTTGCCTGCAAGCTAAATTCTCGCGGTATTTGTGAGTTCACAAACACTCGAGAACATATCTTGTCCCCCTCCCGCCAACCCTTTTCGAGTAAAACATTTAGGTGTTCAAGCCATTCACGCACCAGTCTGGGGGTTTAGGGCGGGATATCCGGGTTTGACGAAAGCAAGAAGTGCCGGGCCGAAGCAAAACAAACATGGCTACGCAGGAGGACGGACGCGTAGCTGAGGCTATCAAGTCAGTTCTAGCAGAATCTCCCATTTCTTTTTTGAAAGATGAACAGCGAGAGGCGCTTTGTGCTTCGCCCAATCAGCTTGAAGTATTCTGCTGCTTATCCCTCCTTTCCCCGAAAGGATTCTCCTGCAGAAGTCCCAGATTGATATTGTGGAGAACGCATTAGAGTTCTACACAATCATCAATCTGGCTCTTGCCAGGTTAACAAATCTGTGTCTTTATTGGATTTTTTGGCAAATAAAGAACCTTTTTGTCATTCATAATAATCAGGAAAACCATACACACACAGTGGCTCAGGTACAGGACGTTCGGCCACAACAGTTAAAATTCAGTTTGATGGAAGAGACTCTAAAACTGAGTGATAGGGATGCTCCGATGAGGTAGAATTTCGTTTCAGTCTTCAAGTCAAAATAGTGACTCAAAACATGATCCAGGTTAAAAAGATACAAGAAATGTTTCCCTTGGAATGCAGTTCTTGAAAATAGACTAAATGGTTTTGTCCTATTGTTTTAACACAGTCAGAATGTGCTTTTTTGCTTCTTTTGAAAGACAAGTTTAGATCTGTTACCTTGTTAACGCGTTCAGCTCTGCAGCCAAAACATGTCAACAAGGTAATATATATAAACGCGTCTTTCAAGACAAAATATACCTTTTTGAATTACAGTCAGAATATACTCAGATTAAGATAAGAAAAATGGACATTCAACAATATATATGAACTTTATCAACATTTATGGAGATTGATCATATGCTCTATGTGTTTGTCTTGCGAGATGACTACTGTTGTGATTTTGGACAACACAAAGTACATTGAATTGAAATGAAATTGAATAAAAATCACTCAATTACAACAATTAATACCCTATACTTCTTCACGTTTTGCAGTGTGTGATCTGAAATGAGACCGGAGCTGCTAAACCGATATTACATTTGTTGCCTTTTGCTGTAATTTTCCACGGCGAAGTGCTCCGACTTATTTGTCCCGTCAATTCAAACAGACAAGGACGGAAATTGAGTCCAGGCATCTGAGCGCTGAGATCTGCATTCAGCCGACGATCCAATCCTCCCGATGCTAACCTGCTCCTCTCTCTTCCCTCGTTCTTGTCTCCTCGCCGGTTCATCGACGGCGCTTGTACTTTTAAACCCCTCCATTTCTTCAAACCTTTCTTTTCCCTCACTTCTCATTTGTAGCAATCACGTAAAGCCATCCAAAAATGCTTGTTCTCTCAAACCAATTTTACGCTTTTGATGTATGATTTATTTGAGATCGACTGGGCTCATGTTTTGTTGATGATTCCGACTGTGATGTGAATGTTTGGCGGTGGAGCGTGATGGAAGGAGGCAGCCCCAGGCCCACAGCGAGAGTCAGAGAGATCAATAATACTCTCTTCTTCATCACAATCATCCTCCGCTATACTGTATCTGCGCCAGCGTCTATTTAGAGATGTATTCTTTCATGACACGACCTCTGAGACGGCTTTGATATCGTCTCCTGCAGTCATTCTGGTGTTCAAACAGCGGAGGATCTGACGGCCAAAACACTCTTTATTTACATATGGAAATAGCTGTTTATGTTAAAAGGATGTTAAAGAACCGGGATTGAGGAGCTGGATATGAGAGACATGTACGCAGAGATTTTTATTTTAGACAATTTGAATCATGTTGCTCATATGTAAAAGCTTGTCCTTAGTGTGAGAAAACTATAAGCAAGAGAAAATTATTATCAACTTGCTGCATGAAAACCACTTTTAAGTTAGTTATACAGTGGGGCAAAAAAGTATTTAGTCAGCCACCGATTGTGCAAGTTCTCCCACTTAAAATAATGACAGAATGTGAAAAAAAAAATCCAGGAATTCACAGTCCTGGAGTGGCCTAGCCAGTCTCCAGACCTCAACCCCATTGAAAATCTGTGGAGGGAGTTGAAAGTCTGTGTTGCTCGGCGACAGCCCCAAAACATCACTGCTCTCGAGAAGCTCTGCATGGAGGAATGGGCCAAAATACCAGCTACTGTGTGTGCAAACCTGGGAAAGACCTATAGTAATCCTTTAACCTCTGTTATTGCCAACAAAGGTTATATTACAAAGTATTGAGTTGAATTTTTGTTATTGACCAAATACTTATTTTCCACCATAATTTACAAATAAATTCTTTAAGAATCCTAAAATGTGAATTCCTGGATTTTTTTTTTTCACATTCTGTCTCTCACAGTTGAAGTGTACCTATGATGAAAATTACAAACCTCTAGCATTATTTTAAGTGGGAGAACTTGCACAATCGGTGGCTGACTAAATACTTTTTTGCCCCACTGTAGTTAGTCCCGGTGCATGTTGGCCTCCGCCAGAGCTGTCTTTATGGACAGAATTTTTAGGCGCAGCCAGTGATCATAGGGGGTCCTGTTCGGGGACCACAGGATTTCGTCTCTGCTGTTTGCGGATGATGTTGTCCTGTTGGCTCCAACGAACCAGGACCTGCAACATGCACTGGGACGGTTTGCAGCCGAGTGTGAAGCGGCTGGGGTGAGAATCAGCACCTCCAAATCCGAGGCCATGGTGCTCGACCGG
Source organism: Knipowitschia caucasica (assembly GCA_964034765.1). Taxonomy (NCBI): domain Eukaryota; kingdom Metazoa; phylum Chordata; class Actinopteri; order Gobiiformes; family Gobiidae; genus Knipowitschia; species Knipowitschia caucasica. Next base: position 28,637,448 of record OZ035828.1, on the reverse strand, counting down.
AAAAAGGGTGGAGAGGTCGTTCCTCAAGTGGAGGAGTTCAAGTATCTCAGGGTCTTGTTCACGAGTGAGGGAAGGATGGAGCGTGAGATTGACAGGCGGATCGGTGCAGCGTGCGCAGTGATGCGGTCGCTGTGTCGGACTGCTGTGGTAAAGAGGGAGCTGAGCCGAATCTTCGTTCCCTCCCTCACCTATGGTCATGAGCTTTGGGTAATGACCGAAAGAACGAGATTGCAGATACAAGCGGTTGAAATGAGCTTCCTCCGCAGAGTGGCTGGGCGCTCCCTTAGAGATAGGGTGAGGAGCTCAGTCACACAGGAGGAGCGCGGAGTAGAGCTGCTGCTTCTCTACGTCGAGAGGAACCAGTTGAGGTGGCTCGGGCATCTGTTCCGGATGCCTCCCGGACACCTCCCTGGGGAGGTGTTCCGGGCACGTCCCACCTGGAGGAGGCCCCGGGGAAGACCCAGGACACGCTGGAGGGACTATATCTCTCAGCTGGCCTGGGAATGCCTTGGGGTCCCCCCGGATGAGCTGGAGGAAGTGTGTGTGGATAGGGAAGTCTGGGCATCTCTGCTTAGACTGCTGCCCCCGCGACCCGGCAATGGATGAAGCGGAAGAAAATAGATGGATGGATAGTTAGTTGGATTAACCACCTTAGTGTGAGAAAACTATAAGCAAGAGAAAATTATTATCAACTTGCTGCATGAAAACCACTTTTAAGTTAATTATACAGTGGGCCAAAAAAGTATTTAGTCAGCCACCGATTGTGCAAGTTCTCCCACTTAAAATAATGACAGAGGTCTGTAATTTTCCCGGGGCCTCCTCAACCCCATTGAAAATCTGTGGAGGGAGTTGAAAGTCTGTGTTGCTCGGCGACAGCCCCAAAACATCACTGCTCTCGAGAAGCTCTGCATGGAGGAATGGGCCAAAATACCGGCTACTGTGTGTGCAAACCTGGTAAAGACCTATAGTAATCCTTTAACCTCTGTTATTGCCAACAAAGGTTATATTACAAAGTATTGAGTTGAATTTTTGTTATTGACCAAATACTTATTTTCCACCATAATTTACAAATAAATTCTTCAAGAATCCTAAAATGTGAATTCCTGGATTTTTTTTTTTTCACATTCTGTCTCTCACAGTTGAAGTGTACCTATGATGAAAATTACAAACCTCTATCATTATTTTAAGTGGGAGAACTTGCACAATCGGTGGCTGACTAAATACTTTTTTGCCCCACTGTAGTTAGTCCCGGTGCATGTTGGCCTCCGCCAGAGCTGTCTTTATGGACAGAATTTCTAGGCACAGCCAGTGATCATAGGGGGTCCTGTTCGGGGACCACAGAATTTTGTCTCTTCTGTTTGCGGATGATGTTGTCCTGTTGGCTCCAACGAATCAGGACCTGCAACATGCACTGGGACGGTTTGCAGCCGAGTGTGAAGCGGCTGGGGTGAGAATCAGCACCTCCAAATCCGAGGCCATGGTGCTCGCCCGGAAAAAGGGTGGAGAGGTCGTTCCTCAAGTGGAGGAGTTCAAGTATCTCAGGGTCTTGTTCACGAGTGAGGGAAGGATGGAGCGTGAGATTGACAGGCGGATCGGTGCAGTGTGCGCAGTGATGCGGTCGCTGTGTCGGACTGCTGTGGTAAAGAGGGAGCTGAGCCGAATCTTCGTTCCCTCCCTCACCTATGGTCATGAGCTTTGGGTAATGACCGAAAGAACGAGATCGTGGATACAAGCGGTTGAAATGAGCTTCCTCCGCAGAGTGGCTGGGCGCTCCCTTAGAGATAGGGTGAGGAGCTCAGTCACATGGGAGGAGCTCGGAGTAGAGCCGCTACTTCTCTACGTCGAGAGGAACCAGTTGAGGTGGCTCGGGCATCTGTTCCGGATGCCTTCTGGACACCTCCCTGGGGAGGTGTTCCGGGCACGTCCCACCGGGAGGAGGCCCCGGGGAAGACCCAGGACACGCTGGAGGGACTATGTCTCTCAGCTGGCCTGGGAATGCCTTGGGGTTCCCCCGGATGAGCTGGAGGAGGTGTGTGTGGATAGGAAAGTCTGGGCATCTCTGTTTAGACTGCTGCCCCCGCGACCCGGCAAAGGATGAAGCGGAAGAAAATGGATGGATGGATGGATGGATAGTTAGTTGGATTAATCTCAAACCTGCAGAACACACTTCTCACTAATACAGGTTGGAAAAAGGGGTTGGATAAAGCAGAGGGTTGTGTGTGTTTAGATTTGTACATCACTTCAAATGACAAATTAACTGAATCTTGAATTGATAATCATTAGGATCAAGATTCCTCGACACTTCAAAGTTTAATACATTTTCTTTACATCAAACGCTTTTCAGGTGTCTCTGCACATTGGGCCGAATCAGGCGAGAGAGAGAGACCAGAGAGTGAGACTAGAGTGAGACTTGAGAAAGAGACCAGAGAGTGAGACCAGAGAGTGAGACCAGAGACCAAGGACCAGAGAGCGAGACTAGAGAGACACCAGATAGAGACACCAGAGAGCGAGACTGAGAGACTTGAGAGAGAGACCAGATAGAGAAACCAGAGAGTGAGACTAGAGAGAGAGAGACCAGCGAGTGAGGCCAGAGAGCAAGGACCAGACAGAGAGACTAGAGAGAGAGACCAGAAAGAGAAATGAGACAGAGACCAGAGAGAGAGATCAGAGAGAAAAAAAACTGAGAAAGAGACCACAAAGAGAGACCAGGGAGAGACCAAAGAAAGAGACTAGATAGAGACCACAAAGAGAGACCAGGGAGAGACCGGAGAAAGACTAGAGAGGGTAACTGCTTTGTTGCTGTGTTGTTCTCATCTCAATCCCTTTGAAATGTGTTTGAGAGTGGAATGAATAACAGTTTTCTTTCATTATCACCAATCTTTGATGTGCTCCAGAGAACGGCCCGTTTTGGGGTCACAGCGCTTTGATGTTAAATGAATTTGTGAGGATTTTAAAAAGTCGAAGCAAGCAGAAATCATGTTTATCTCTCAAACAGGAATATGTTAGACTTCTAAGCCGCGCTACTACTGTTTATGTTCATGGATTAAATTATCTGCTGAAATATTTTCCCTCACACGTCGTCTGTGCAATAATTTGAATCTAATGTCGGAATGTCATCAGTGCTGCTAACATGTGCAGATGTTTACAGACAACGTTTGTTTGTAAAACCTCAGGGAAACAGAAGTCCGGGCCTGTGTTGACAGCTGAAGTCAGACCAGGTGGAGTCACCGCGGGACTCACATCTGCCGTGGGTAGGGTTGCCAACTTGAGAATAGAAAATATGGGACAACATTTGGGGGGATCGGGTTGAGCACTTTTTAGTTGTCCTAATTTCAATCTAAACAGGAATCATAGAGTTTCATATTCACGGTTTTTAGAATGTAATTTATTGACTACATATAAATAAAACAAATCCGTTTCAAAAATGAAACAAAAAACAGGTGTAACTCTTTGCCTGGTAAAGGATTTAATGCTTGCTTTTTATTCATAACAAACATTAAAACAAATATTGAGAATTTGGTGAACACTCAATATTCAAATTTAACCCTAAAAAATTTAAACAACAGACAAATGCTGAAAACGAAGGTTGTAGTAGTCGATATAGTCATTATTTATGCATGTTACTGTAAAGACCATTTACTATTAATACAATTTTTGTTAGAAACAAACAAGAAAAACATATGCATTCATTTAAAATATAAAAAACCCATAAATGTGGAAATGAAAGTCCGTAGCAGATAGATATGGTCATTATTGATATTGTCTGAGAGTTTAGTGCGTGTACATGGCTTCAGTTAAAGCTATTGTTCGTTCACAAAGCTGGTCTTGACATTTGTTGACACTCCCTTAGCACTTTTCTCAGCGCTTGCAGAAAATTGGATTCAATGGATTCCTCTGCATTAAAATACTTAATTGGATTTGAAAAATCAATGTATGGGTGATCATTTTGGCACAATTACTTTTGTTCAACAACATAGCTTTCATGAGCTATTGGCCGCGGAAGTCAGAATATGGAAATGTGACGCGAACTTTACCAAACTTCAGCCATGATGATGCTGCGGGCGTGGGCAATGCAAGCACTTGTCATGGGATCAAGCCTGCGCCCCCTTTGACCCTGATTGGCCGAAATGTAGACGCTTAAAAGTCTCATATGAATGTGCACATATCTCAAGCTCATTTCATTTCATTTTCAACCCCTTTGTCCATTTCTGGGTCAGGGGGGTGGCAATGTGAGCTGCCACCCAACGCTCATAGCACCAGTCCCTCGCTGATCTTCTGCAGGGGGTGAGTCCACAGGAATATGGCTGCTCCGTCAATTGTGAAACAGCCTTGATCTTTCAGCGGGGGGCTTCAGGCAATGTGGGGTTAAGTGTCTTGCCCAAGGACACAACGACAGCAGTCATCAGTGGGAGCAGTTGGGGTAGGTCCCATGGTGGGAATCGAACTCAAGACCTTCAGGTGCAAAGGCCAATGCTCTACCTCTACCAACTGAGCTACTGTTGCCCCTATCTCAAGCTCTTTAGAAGTAAAATGAACTTTGAATTGAGCCGATAACGTTGGCCATAACTCTGAATGTTCCATGCAGTGAATTATTACATGTGTTAAAAGCTTCTATTGGTTTTTCATTCAATAAATAAAGTGCAATTTATCATCTTGTGTTCTGTGTGTTTCTAATCCATTCTACAGCACACTCATCCATCATGCCTTGAGTGAAGAAAATACAATCTCCAACTTTAGCATAATAAAGAAGCCGGTACATTATCTTGCATGAATACTTGTATATAGTTGTATGTTTACATCTGTACGTGTTAGCAGCATGAGGCTCTGGGACACAGTGACAGTGACACATGAAGCCAGGCATAAAACTTCAGCTTAAGTCTTCGACTTTGACAGAACTTTTCAGATTCCCCTCAGAATGACAGTCAGGCTAGATTAGTCCTCCGTCTGAGGCTGGGGTCCGGTTTGGGGCAATGCTGGGAAAGAGCGTCTCTATCTTTGAAGCTAACAGGCCGTGTGCCGTGGTTTACAAGCTTTTTCTGGAGCTTTATGTGGCAGCGATGGCTCTGCATATATTTCAGGAGGAAATGAGGTCATGATTGGTTCCTGGATGTAGCACGCACACACGCACACGGCTTTTGTAGAGGCATGAGGTCGCATACTTAAACACTGACACCTCTAAACAGATGCTGCTAATTTATACGGATGATCATTCATCTCGAAACAAACACACGCCCCCACACAGCTCCGGCTTGTTGCTCCTGTTCCTGCGTACGCTACACGGTCTGTGAATGAACCGCTGCTGTGCCCTGCTGTAGTCAATATTCAATCCAAAGTATTGCTAAAACACTCATTTAGATTCATTTGCCATTTGCAGTAAATCCACATTAGAATACATGTGCAAGAGACCCCAGTGTGCACCAGACAAGGACATGAATAAAACAAGCTAAGAAATTATGGGGAAACCGGAGCACCTGAAGGAAACCTACGCAGACATGAGGAGAACAACTCCACACAGAAAGGCCTAGAGGTGGAACAAACCCAGGACCTTCTTGCTGTGAGTCATAAGAGGAAAGAAGCTGGAACATGGCTTTTCCAGGGGCCAGAAGAGTCACTGATTCATCTAAGAGTCTGGATTCAACTCAATGTATTTTCAGACCTGCCACTCAATGCTACTATATTCAGTCCCTCTGATCCTTCTGCAGGTTGTGGGTCCACGGGCAGATGGCTGCTCCGTCAGCGATAACACAGCGGGGGCTTCAGGCAGAGTGGGGTTAAGTCATGGATCTATTATAATAACTGGATAGGGTATTACTAGCTTGGAGCTGAAGGACCCATGTGCTTGTGGGATTCTCGCGGCACTGCAGACTAAACGGAACTAAATTCACGCGGGCTACCCAGAAAAAAGTCCCATAGAACTCAATGTAAACTAAGCTCGACCTCAGCTGACAGAGCATCAACAACTTTCATAAAGGTCAGATGTTGTGGGGATTTTAGTGTCCTCTGTCATCCTGAACTTATTTTCTTCTTAAATTCTTCAGTTTTCTTTAAATCCACACTTTAGTTCCACAAACTCTGCTCCTTTGGTCCCCGCTCCAACTCTCGCTCTAACTCTGATCAGCATTTCTGGTCAAAGCGCAGCTGAGCCCCTCTGTGTACATGCACGAGAGCCACACACGCGTATATGGCGCAACGCATCATGGGAGCTCGTCCACTGCGCAGAACCGAGAGGACCAGACGATGCCCAAATACAGGCGATTTCCCATCGATCTATGCAAGTTCCAGGCGGCTTCCGCTAAACTTTCGGCGCCCATGCCGGCACATGCGCCACTGAGCACAAACCAATCATTTGAATACGGCGCCATCTTGGATTGCCGGGGCTTGGGTGAAGTGGACACAGATGAGGTAGGTCTCGTGGAGGGCTCAAACCCACGGCCTTTAGGCCCAAAGACCAATGCTTTACCAACTGAGCCACCGTCGCCCCAACTCCAAACAATCACAATGTTACAGTTTCTGCCTCTGTGTGAAAACTTGAAGCATCTCATCAAAGCTGGATGAGAAATCTTTGTTCAGAGAATTGGGAAGAAGGTTAAAAACAAAAAGTCTATTCATCCAATCATTTGAAGTTGTAAAAATAAGGAACACACAAATCCAAACCATGTTCCTTTTGATCTGTTTTGATCTGTGTTACAACCTCTCCCAAAGTGTCTTCTACCTTTGTGACAATCCCTGCTTTTTACAAATCTTCAAAAACAAAATCTTGATACAGAAACAGCTCATTTCTCCCTGAACAGAGCCATAATCACTGGGGATCTGTTCTTTCCTACGTGTCTTTTATTGCGTCTGATTCGAGGAGTACGAGAGCCTCCGTGAACTGCAACAAAGCACACGGCTGTTCGAGTGGCCTTTCCCAACAGTGGCTGCTTTGTGGCGGCTCTGGCTGGGGATGGAATGTCCTCCTTCAGTGGAATGAAGGGGACCGGGACAAAGACAAAGATGATGCTGATGATGGAGAGGAAAGAATCCATCGGAGAGTGGAGGCTCAGACAGATGGAGTGGGCTCTGTCTGCTCCGCTCTGACAGGAAACAAAACAGCAGCTTGACCCCGTGTTATGGAACAGTTATTTGGATATGTCTATACAACACTTTTAGCACATAGCAACAGTTATATATTAAAGTGGAACTCGGATATGCGGTTCTATACCCACTTTTTAATTAAGTCAAAGTTTGAAATTTTATACTTGCTTCTTTATTATGCTATGGTCAGAGATTTTCAACTTAGCTCTTGCTTGGAGATTTTAGATAAGTTTCCTTATTATACTGAAGATTTGATACTAGCTTCTTTGTTGCGCTAGCCTGGTCGTACGACACCATAGTACAAATTACATTTCGTACTAAGGTCTGGAGTTGCTCCATTGGGCTCCGTTAACAGGTGGGAGCGGTTAACTCCTTTTGCAAATTTAAATGATTGAATCTTAGTTCACCGTGACGTATGTTATGAGCCCGAGTGAGTCGTTAGCATTTAGCCTAGCCATCTCCGTTGCCGCTAACGGAGCCCGTGGGGAGTAGCGCCACAATCTTTGCTAGCAATGACTTTTGCTAAACATTCCTCTTGCTCCAGCTTCAATTTCTTGATAGTAAAATAATCTGGTCTGGTTCAATCGCATTCTTCGCCATTGCCAAACTACAACCTGCCCGTTCGGTGCAAACTTTTCACGTCACCAACAACTAACTAAAACACCCGCCTGCCGCGCTCTCTGATTGGTCGGATGGAATTCAATCGATTTTAATCTCAAACACAGGGACCAGACCCAGACGTTACATGCAGGGAAATGATGATTGAGTGGAGTGTACGGATCGCTAAGGCCAGGCTATTGTTGCGCTAAAGTGAGAGATTTTATACTTGCTTCTTTATTATGTTTAAGTTAGAGATTTTATACTTGCTTCTTTATTACGCTTAAGTTAGAGAGATTTTATACTTGCTTCTTTATTATGCCAAAGTTATAGATTTTACTATACATCCGCTCACTTCAGTTTAGAGGTCAGTTCTGGCTATTTCACCATTGCACTTTCCAAGACATAAAAGCTGCGATGACTTACGGCGGACAGAGTTTAAAGAAGGATGGAGAAGGAGCTCAAAAAGAAGCAGGAAGATGAACCAGAGTGTGATGAACCCGCTGGACCGTTAAACTGGTTGTCGGAGACGGCTTTGTGCCAGCATCAGTCTCACGTCAGGATTTACAGCAGGACGGAGCCCCCATGCTATAAAACAACCGGGTCTCCATGACGACCGTTAACACTAGGACGTCCAGAGCAGTCGAATTGACAGCTTAAATGGTTAGAAGGGGGCAACAATGGCTCAGTTGGTAGAGTGTTGGCCTTTGGGTCTGATGGTCGTGGAATGATCAAATAAAGAAATAAATAAAGGGGATGTTAATGAGTGGATAAATGTCTGTAACTTTTTGGTTTTCATAACTTTGTGACTTTTACTGTATCTCCCATAGTTTCTTGTAGTTTATTACTGTCACTAACTTAACCCTTATATGTTCACTCCTTGAAGAAAGCCATATTTTTGCTTTTTTTGATAAGTGGGAGAACTAATAACACAAATTTGTTATATGACTTTTTTCTTTTTCTAGACCTTTACCAAATGTAAAACTAAGTAATGGAGGTAGATTTCAATTCAAAGCTTCAAATAGATATAGTGACTCAAAAAAGTGATCTACAAAATGGTTGAGGAAAAGATCTTGACATTTCTCCATGGTTTCGAAATGGTTTTGGGCCCTGCCACAGCAAAGGCTCGGTCTGCTCTGGTTTTTAGTCTAGACCTGGGACAGTGCAAAAGAAGTCGGTCGGAGGACTTCTTTTGCAGTTGGACTTTAACTTTCAGGTTTGGGTAAACTGTGAGTGTAAAACATGACATTTTTGCATTGGCGCCCCCTACAGACTGAGTCAAGTATTCCATGGGGAGAATGAGGCTTAGTTTTTTCAAAACGATTGACATTTTGTAAATACTTCTGTAAACACTGAATCAAAAAGTCAATCAGACCCATGGCTTTTTTTCCCCCTGTTTCCGTGACGATGACAATTTATTTCCATTTAGTGGAAATCCATCTTATTTCCAAACGGAGGATTACATATCTACACTCAAACTATTGCCTGGACTCAAATATGAAACTGGCCTAACCTGAAGTGGTCTGTGTTCAAGGTAAGACCATAACAAACATATGGGCTTTTTAAATACTTTTGCGTTTCGTATGAACAAACAATGAAACATATTCTGCCATAACCAAACAGGCGTGTACATTTTTCAGCTGCTGTTCCAGTATTTTTGCCTCCAGTTGTCTTATCTTAACAGCTGCATCTGTCTTTGCCTCCTGGATTTGATAGCTGAATATGTCGCGGAGATCTTGAATGTGCTTCTTTGCAGATTCGTCCAGGTCACTTATCGGCCCTCTTGGGTTTTCCACCTGTTTTTTGATGCTAACCTCTTGCTTCTTCTTGCCTTCAGACAGTGCTGTCAGCTCTGTATTTGGTCTCTAACATCTCTCTTGCCACACTTTCTAACTCTCTTCTTTCCTTTTCAGACGATTCCAAGGATTGTCTTAACCTTTGGATGTCTTCCAGCTGGCTTTGCTGAATCCTTTCCATCTCTGCACGTTCTTCCTCCCACTCTTCTACAGTGTCGTCGGCTTCATCATACACCTCCTCAGCCCAGACATCACTTTGCAAAGTATTCAGTCTAATCTCGGCTTTGAGTTTTGCTATGTACTCCTCCATCCCGGCAATAATAGAGCTTTTCTTGTCTGAGTTGGTGCAACACTTTTTCAACCTTTTCTGAGTTCTGGCCAGCTGCTCCGTCTTCATCTGTTTGCTTTCCTTCATTTGGCAGATAGCCTTGTCTTTCAGCTTCATCTTCTTCTTCAGCTCTTGGATGGTGTGATCTGAGGTCCTCTTGGCCTCCTTCACAGCCTCTTCTACTTCCAGAGCATTGACTTCATTCATGTACTTATTTTGTTCCATGAGAAGTCTTTTCTCCGTTGCAGCGTGTACGTTTTTCAGCTGACTTTCCTGATCTAGAATTCTTGTTTTGAGCTCTCTAATCTTGGCTTTGACTTTGGTGTTTTCTTCCTCCGTCGTTGCAATGACAGAGTTTTTCATGAGGATATTTGCGCTACACTGCTCTAACTCTTTCTGGGTCTTGGCCAGCTGCTTTTTCTCCTTCTCTTTGTCTTCTGTCAGATTGCTGATCATTTTGTTTTTCAGCTCGAGCTGCCTCCCCAGCTCTTGTATGGTGTGATTTGAGGTCCTCTTGACCGCCTCCACTGCCTCGTCACACACCACCTCCAGAGCCTTTACCTCATTCATGTATTTATTCCTGGCTGTAAGAAGTCTTTTCTCTGATGCAGCGTGTCCATTTCTCAGCTGACTTTCCAGATTATGAATGTTCGTCTTAAGCTCTCTATTCTCGGCTTTGACTTTAGTGTTTTCTTCCTCCATCGCAGAAATAACAGAGTTTTTCATGAGGACATTTGCACTATACTCCTCCAACTTTTTCTGGGTCTTGGCCAATGTTGCCTTTAACTGAGAAGCTTCTGTCCCCAGTTTTGTTTCTTCCTCCTGCATCTGCGTCTTCAGCTGGTCTACGCAGCTGTTGGCGTCCAGTATCTGAGTGTTCAACAGGTCTATTGCCTCCAGGTTCCTGTCAAACATCACCTGTTTCTCGTCCTGGAGCTTGATGATGATCGACATATACCGTTCAGCTTCTTCTGCATTAGTTACTTTCAAGGCCTGAATCTCCTCGTGAGCCTTCTGCAGTTTTCCCGTTGTTTCACTCAGAGCCTCTAGGAGATCTGTTTTTTCCTGGACAGTATTCTCCAGTTGGCGTTGGGCAGAAGTGGATCTTTCTGAAGCCTGCAGTAGAGCCGCCTCCAAGGCAGACCTCTCTCTCTGGAGCTGGATCACCTGCTGCTGCTGTTGTTGACTCTCTTCCTGATGAGTCTTCTCCAGCTTGCTCCTCTGTTGCTTTTCTCTCTTCAGATTAATTACCAGACTCTGGTGTTGTTCCTCCAACTCCATGAGGTCGGATTCAAGCATTTCTATCTTCTTCGATTTTCTCCTAAAGCACGACATTTTCCTCCGTTGTGTTTCTTGCGGTTAAAACCTTGGTCTGACTCCACCTGAAGTCAAAGATATGGGTTCCTGTTTGGGACTTTCTCCACACACAGACACTTGCACTGTGGACTTTGTAGCTTTATGACATCACATAGACCTTTATGTCATGTTGCCGATGGCTCATTATTTCGGTGCTGGAATGCGGCAGGTTCAGTTACCCTGGTGATTTTGGCAGCCATCTTACGGATTTTGTTACCATGGCAATTTTGGCAGTCATCGTGCAAATGTTGGCAAAGTAGAATTCCTCACTGAAAATACTAGAAATTAAGAAGTGTGGACTCAGTGGGACCTGTGCTGGAGAGAAGGATGAGGGCTCTAATACAGGGCATCCGGGGTATCTCCAGACACCCTCTGCATGACACTATAGCCGCTCAGAGGAGTAATCGAAGCAACAGGCTCCAACAGGATCCTTTGTTTCTTTGGCTGTCAGACTGGACAACAAACCTGGATGAGTCTTCTGCTGCTGGACACCTGAATTTCTCCTACGGGGATCAATAAAATATTGGTCTATCTATCTAAACAATGTTAATTTTTCAAGACCCCATCATGATCCTTATCCTTACTTGAAATAAAATGTTTGGTGGACGTTGCGCCAAATACGGGGGTGTGGCTCTCATGCACGTGCACAGAGGGGCTCGGCCGCGCTTTGACCAATCAGAGCTGCTGATCAGTGTGGATTTAAAGAAAACCGGGGGATTTAACAAGAAAAAAATCTCAGGGACAATGACAAGGGACACTACAATTCCCACCAAATCTGATCTTTATGAAAGCTGTAGGTTCTCTGTCAGCTGAGGTTGAGCTGTTTTAGTTTACATTGAGTTCTAATGGTAACATTTCTGAGTAGCCCACGTGAATTTAGTCTTGTTTAGTCTGCAGTTCCGCGAGAATCCCTCAAGCACATGGGTCATTCATTTCTAAGCTAGTGTAAGGTTATTTAAAGGGCACCCAGTCGAACATTGACCAGCAGACCAGGATACGTAAACATGCCCTCCTGAGCATGACCCATCTTGAGCCACATCTAAGGGACGACCAGGTCAACCAGAGGACACCATCGGTCACCGAGACCATAAGTGTCCACCAGGGCAATAAACTGAGCCCCAGAATAAACATCTTTGTACCTTTCTGCCCGCTAGAGATCAAAGATCACAACTCTGCTCTCACTCCCGGGACTTTCCTGTCCCTGGACAATCAACGACTCACCCACGGCGTTCTGGCGCCCCCCAGGGGACACTGAACACTATCACACCCGGGACGGACATTTTAAACCAGCACTCCTGGATTCATTATTCCAATAATCTGTACTGTGCCCTACATGTGTGTATCATTGTCAAGTAATGTAAATGCGGTGTGTGCCTGTACATGTGTTATGAATGTCTGTATTAATCCTGCGTTTTGCCATTATAACATGTCTGTTGTGAAGGATGTCCAGGGAGGCGCACAAGGATGACGCCACGGACGCGCCCCCTTTGACCACAACAAAACCGAAGCGCGGACCCACAGACTGCCTCTTGGTTCTCCCTGTAATCACTATAACAACCCTCCCTTCAGCGTTCCGCGAGTACGTGTCTTCTACTACGACCCGCGCCTGTAACGCACTGAGGCCTCTCCACTTCGCAAGCACAGCCCTGATACCGCTGTCGGAGACCACGAACTATTCCATCATCAGCCTCTTTCTGGCTCTGGACCCTACGCACGCGACGCATTCCGGATTGCGCTGTGTACGCGTGGATCAAAGTTGGACTGGACCCGCTGGCTTTGTGTCTCCCTCCTGCCCGGACAAAGGAACACGTGGACTGCCCTCCATCGTCATTACCCCTTTGGACTTCTCAAAAGTAAGACTGTTCTTTGTTGGAGTGTGATTTAAATGATATGTATGGCAATCTTTACTTAATGTGACCAGAAAACCCCTTTTCGTTGATATTTTCTATTTTCATTTTTGTAGTCAATAAACCCACGTTAATTTTAACTCATTCATTTCAGCGTCGTGTTTTTAAATCTCGGATATCCCTGACCAATTTTCGTACTCAAAACCATCAGATTTATGATACTGGTATCGAGGCAAATATCACTGGGTCTGTCGTAGACCCTCAAACGTCTACTGGTGCCCAAAATAAATAAGACAGATCCATTGGTGGAACGGCGAGTTTCTGATCCGGAGACTAGCCGATCCACACTACTAAATTTAAGCTACTGTACACTACTACATTTTATCATCCTACACTAGTAATAACCTATCAAGTTATTATAATAGATCCATGGTGCAGGAAGGAGACTTGACACTGATTGGTTAATTCCACAGGTTCATTTTCATTGACTTAAGCAACTGTGGGCCACCAATGTAGAGTTTGAAGGCCTAGAGCAGTGGATCTCAAAGTGTGGTGGGCTCCCTCTAGTGGTATGCGAAAGAATCACTGAAAAAAAAGGGACCAGGAAAGTCCCATTGAGATTAAGAACCTCTTTTTTTTTCAAGGGAGTCCTGGACAAAAAAATCATAAAATTTCAGATTATACAGTCTTTTTGCAATATAATCCTTGTAGAAGGAGCAGCATATACAGAAGCTTTTTTCCCAGTTCTATGCGGGCAAAAGAAACAGAGAGCTACAAAAGATCAGTTGATGGCAATCCATATGAACCAACATCTCTTTGTGAGAGTAAACGACAGATGTACAGTAGGTCCCATTTCGTTTTGTCGCCTTTCATGCGTGAATTGCACGAGGCTCACGCGCGAATCACGTGTCTTTTCTTTTTTTTCTCCCCAGTGACGCTGCAATGACCAAAACAACCACCAGGTGGCACTTGTGAGTCGCCTATGAGTTTCTGCCCCGCGCACATCGACAATCTGGTCAAAACGGGCAACTCCTTGTAGCAGGCCAGTCTCTGGAATAACCCGCAGACATTAAAACTACTGCATATAACGTAAACGTTTGCATCACGTTGGTGATCTTTCCAAAAAGAGAGAATATCGTTATGGAAAGAGAAACTATTGGTAATATAACGCTGAACGTTATCTGACTCAAACAGCTCCGCTGGTGTCTCCTCCCACTCAGAAAAAAAGCAGACGCCTTTTCTCTGGCATCTCTAACATTTATAATAAATACATAAATATAACAATCATAATGAAGATGCTTTCAAATAATTTAGCAAGCTGTAATTCATTTATTTTAACTCCACACGGCTCCTCCCCTGCCAAACTTCTCTCGCTGCTCTCTCCTCCGCAAACCACTAAATGAGGAAAAGGGAATATTCACTCAATCTATTTTGAATGTTACACATACAATATTAATATAGTCTAAGCACCTGTAGCCCGTGTATTTACCACAGACTGTAAGTATTAAAGTAATGAGGCCCCTGCTTTAGGCCTCTGCTGTGAGGCCCACACGTCATCAGTCTCGGTGCCTCTAGATCAGGGGTGCTCACACTTTTTCAGCATGCGAGCTACTTATAAAAGGATCAAGTCAAAATGATCTACCTACTACAAAAATGCAAATCATATATTTCAAAAAATATTCTTTATATCTACAATGTATGTTTATGTACATGAAAAACCGCATGAGCCAATATAGCACAACACAACACAATTACCGATGTACATTTTTTGTCATTACCCGAGTTTACTCTTATGACTTGCACTGAATTGAATCGGCCAGGGATGCATAGTCCGGAAAATTGGTGGTAACTCGCTGACAAGTTTGTCGTGGTTTAGCTTTCCTGCACTGAGCGCGGTTGTTTGCGCATGTGCAGTCACCTAAGTGTCAGTAAAACATTACTGAGTAAAACACAGATGTCATTTGACTGTGGTGCCATGTCCATGTGCCATGCCTGTTTTTTTTTTAAATCCAAATATTTCCCCTCCTCAGTTTATAAAATAATTTGCATCCACACATCTGCGTTATCAATCACATTCGTAACATTCCAAACATGTGCGTCTCTTACGTCCTGTCCTGCTTTGGGGAAAAACACAGAAGTGGGCGGAGCTTTGATGCAGACGCCGGTAACGGCACTTTTACAGTCATAGAAGACACTCAGAGTAAAGAGTAAGACGTATGTTTACAAGCACTGACCCCGTCCTCAGCCCTGATTTAGTCCTGGTTTAGTCCTGGTTTAGTCCTGGTTTAGTCCTGGTTTGGTTGTTTTCGAGCGTGAGTCCCCGCGATCACTTTGCTGCTCTCTGATGTGGAGCGAGGATGTTCGCTGCTGCGAGCATCTCACAGCCAACAGTTTTTAAGGTAGTATGATCCATGCTTCAGTGATCAGAGGAATTTAGGGGGGTACTGTGGCGTGCGAGAACGCAAAACTCTGGTTATCTCTGTCTACACACAAATGCATTAACGGAGTTTTCAAAAATCTCCACTTTGCCCGGAGTTTTTTGTATATATTCGTTTAGAATGTGTAATTTTTTATTTATTTAATGCGATCTACCAATACTACCTTTGCGATCGACTGGTAGATCGCGATCGACGTATTGAGCACCCCTGCTCTAGATCACACGTCTGTCCTCGGGCTGGAGTGTTCTGAGGCTTTAAGCGGGGAGTCAGGAAGGAGCGATCCTGTTTGTCAGCATGATTTTTTTGTTTAACAGCCTCCCTGCGCGATTGCAAATGTACTCAAGGGACTCTCATACCGTGGCTCACATATATAATATTATATAGGGATCAGGAGCTTTCTGACCCGACCCACCCGCACCTGACATGACTCATATTTTTGAGGCATCCAACCCGCCCAAAACCGCGGGACCCGCGGGTTGACTGCGGGTTTCGGGCCGACCCGCGCATCTCGCATGTCCTGTTCAGGGCCGCAGGAGCAATTGTCCATTATTTTAATTGGACTCACTGTAAAAAAGAAAAAGTTAGTTCAACTCAAAATTTCAAAGCAACCAGCTGCGAAGGATTTTTTAGTTGAAGGCATTAACTAAATTCTTCAAGTTTTGAAGAACTACACTTATTAAGTTGTGTCAGTTAAGTTTTCCAAGTTCTGCCAACTAAGTGTTTAAATTCAAGTTACTGGAAATTACTCAGATTACTGTCCCCTACAATAACTTACTATTTTGAGTTTAAATTAGCCCCCACATTAAAAGATCATGATGTTTATTTATATAGCGCATTTCATGGACCAAGGTCACTTGGGTAGGGGAAACTTGAGCACCCGGAGGAAACATATGCAGACACAGAGAACATGCTAATTCCACACAGAAAGGCCCTGTTCCGACCGGGATTCGAACCCAGGACCTTCGTGTCAAGAAGCGAGAGTGCTATCCACTCAGCCACCGTGCCGCACACACTGTGAACGCAGATAAGTTGACCTCACTATAGCTCGGTGAACTGTAAAAACGACAACTCAAAATTGTTCACCTTACTCAGATTTTTGCATTCACTGACAATAAAATTTCCAGTTGGAACTGGAACTATCTGTTGTGAGCCACTTGAACTTTCAGAAGTTCACTACAACTTCAAAGTCAAATCAACTTAATATATCAAATAAGATGAACTTTTCATCAGAAACTTCAGAAAGTGAGTGTCGAAAATCAGACGCATAGGCAGGGATCTTTGCACACCAGAGCAACCTGGAAGTTTATTCACAACAGGTGGTAGATTCAGGCAGAACAATAAACAGGGAAACATTATATATTGGATATATTGGCGTCAGTCAGCTAAAACAACGGATACACAATCGTAGCAGATATACAATCAAAGAACATTGTGTGTCTTGTACTTCTATTTGATTGACTGCGGAACCTTCCGCAGTCAACCATTGGTTTTGTATTTCTTTATTCCGTCATTTTTTTTGACACGTTTCACAGCTTTCACATTTTCAACAATTTCCACAAGTTATACATCAAAACGTTCCACATGTTTGGGAGATTATTGCTATTACTTTTGGGACTTCAGCGATTTCCGGTTTTTCCGCAATCGGACAAAAATCTGCATTGAGAATTCTGCAATGCATTTTAATAGGCCCATGCATTTTAATAGGACTTCAGCTCTTTCAGACATTTCTACAGTTTCAATGATTCAACAGTTTCAAGGATTCAACAGTTTCAAGGATTTCAGCAGTTTCAAGATTTCAAGAGTTTCAAGGACTTCAACAGTTTCAAGGACTTCAGCAGTTTCAAGGACTTCAGCAGTTTCAAGGACTTCAGCAGTTTCAAGGACTTCAGTGTTATAAAGTAATTGAGTTATGATGTTATATTGCTGTTTATCGCTGAGAGCGAGTGTGGGATGGTCACAACTCGGAATGTTGACCAGAGGGGGAATGTGAATTTCATAACACTTTTAAAAAACTTTTGTTAAAGTTAAACTCATCATTCAATAATGTGCAGAAGCCTGTACTTTTCCCATGTTGTGTCTATCTTGAAGGCAAGCTACAGGCACCGTGGAAGCGCTGATTTGAGTCTCCATGCCTCCCGCTCTGTATATTACACTTGTATTCGATTGTTTCTGTGATCGTGTGCTTTGTTTTGTGCTGTCTCTACCATCGACAATAAAACATGTCTTCTGTCTGATTGAAGACCAATCCCAGACTTTGTCATCTCTTCAGGTCGGGAGGATGCGGGGCCTTGTTCTGTAACATCAGAGAACAAAAGACTACTTTTTGTTTAAAGTCATAATTTCAATATTTTTTTTTTTTATACACACATTATTACTAAATGTTTGCGTTCTAATCTTTTTAGAGAGGAGAGAGCGCAGTCAGGGCCTCGCACATCTTAACACTATAACGCCCACCAAATTTGGGCTAGATTAAGAAGAGGAGCTAACCCGCTACTTGGTTTGCTAACATTTGCATGTCCAATGAGGTGATGACCGAAACCAACAGGGGCTAGTGGGCTTTGTGTTTATTCGTCTGGGGAGGAAGGGCTGCGAATGAGTGACTTCCAACAGAGAACCCTGATAATTAATATACTGTATATATTCTTGTAAAAACATTTTTTAACACAGTATGTTTCATTCTGACTGCAGCACATGATAATGTTATAAAACAGTATGTGTCAATCTGACCTGAAGAAGCACATGATAATGTTATAAAACAGTAGTGTCATTCTGACTGAAGCTCATATGAATGTTATAAACAGTATGTTTCATTCTGACGGAAGCACATTATAAGTTTATAAAACAGTATGTTTCATTCTGACTGAAGCACATGATAATGTTATAAAACAGTATGTTTCATTCTGAACTGAGTCCCAAAATAGTGCTGAAGTGTCATCCTAAATGGGAGATTCTTCACTGGCGTTTCCCTCAACACAATGCCATGGTTAGCCGGATGACTCCGTTACTGGTTGTACAATCTGAGAGTGAACTCTCTTTAGATGTGTTAGCATATGAATTTAATTTGTGATAAGTTCTTTGACAATTGTCCTGGTGGCACACAATGGTGTAAATCTTGTGCATCACTTAGTGCATGCACTTGTCTGAGATGATTGGATGAGTTGTCCTTATGTGCTTTGACACTGCTCTTTTGCAACTTGGGACAAGTATACATGTTGGTTGATAATTTTACATTCCATGCAATTTGGAAATCAGATCCGAAGACTTTAGAGCGCTTTTTGCAGATTCCTTATTCAAATCATAAGCATACTCCAAAAACTGGTATACTGATTTGATCCTGAGGAGGATTATGACAGTTGCACACCCAAAATAGTTTGTCCAGCACAAGTCAGTCCTTCATCTGGAGAGGGATGAGTACTTTGTCATTAGTTTTGCAACGATGAAAGATTGTGCCGCTGGGGTCCTGGGATGTCCTAGCCAATGAGTTTGGTTGCTGACTCTGAATCAGAGTCTGCATCAGACTCAAAATGCTTGTTCCACTCTGGAGAATAAAAAAATAAAAATAGACAGTTTGAAAACAGTTTCTATACTCAAAATGTCCCAATTCAATTTGCAACACATGCAGGAACCCACAATTCACACTAAGCCAACGTAAAATAAGGCTCTCATAAAGATCATAGCTAATTAGGAATCACAATCCAGCTTTTAAAAGTCCAATAACGATATATTGACTTCAATATCTGCATTCCTGATAAGAACAATACCATGAAGGCACGAAAGAAAAATTTCTTTTCTCAAGAACAGCTCCCTCATTTAAATCTATCCATTTTTGTTTTTTAAACGCCACTCCTGTAACTACAGAACAACTGTTTGAGTTAAAGGAATAACACAGAAATTAAATGCGGCTAGAATCAGCAGGCGTTCTTGCATCTCAAATGCATTGTCACACCCCTACTTGCAACAGTAGCCATACATTTAACAAGACTAAAAAAAATTGGACGTACATTACTGATGTAGTAAACCGTATATGTTAAAATTAATGTCAAGTTCAAAAAAGCAAATAAAGACCAAATGATTAGGTGTTTTGACTTTACCGCTGAAGATCCCAGGATGTAGGACTTTGCAGACTTCACGCTGCATTTTGCCCATCCTTGCCTCTTCCTGATGCGGTTTGGAGGAAGATTGGAGCCAGAAAACCTCCCCCTGGGTGGTTTTTAGCGCCTTGAAAGGAACCACTCTGCGCAAAAATATACCAGTTTGTTTTCAATGCACATTTTTTGTCCTGGGGTTTTAACAAGAACTATATATTGTTTATTTAGTTCCCTGGTTTATCATTTGAGAGCAATTAAGCTGAAATAATTTTTCTGTCAACAAACTGGTTAAAGGGACAACAAAGTGTCACCAAAGAGCAACCTGCAAACCAAAAGGCCCAGTACTCTTGTTCCCACCAAAACAACTCACCACTGTTTCTTCAGAATCAGGCTTGCCTATTTTTTTCCATAGTTGACAATTTGAGCAGTTTGGGAACAATTTGTGCTTCCCACTTGCAAACAACTTGCAAACAACTTCCCAAATTCAAATGTCAAATCTGTAAACAAAATACATGTAAGCGGCATGTGCAAACAAACAGCTATTAACTACCATGAGACCTTATGAGACAAGTGTAAAATACAATAGGTTTAAGCTATGTAATTGATACGATAAAAAACACAAAAGTGTTTGAGCGATAAAGAGCCAGAGAAAGAGAATTTAGACAAATAAGCCAACCTTGCTATAAAAGTTTTCATAGAGACAAATTGTAAGAATTGATTGACACTGTCCAAACTAAACTTTTTCAGAGCAGTTTCCATCGCCATTTCAAATTCTCTTGTTACTATGTCCAATGATACATTTAAGAACACAATTATTGGTTTAAAGATGTAATGTTTACCAAGCACAGGATGTCAATATAAGCTGGAGAGTGACGACAATTGTCCTCATTGTGGAGACTCTGTTGAAATCCAGCCTCTGACTTCTGAATGTTTTATCCATGCCCATTTGTTGTTGCATGTTCTCAGGGATGGGCTTCCAGCCGTTTAATAGCAGATGTCCACTCCAGTGTAGCCCACTGTCCTCCTGCACTGCCATGTGAAGGGAACTATGACATCAGATCGGGTACACTACAACCGAACTCTTTTCCGTATCGCCGCTGATCTGTCGTGAAAACTTCTGCGGAGGTTCCCTCAGCCTCATTTCAATAAACCCACAATGGAAACAGGGTCCAAGAATGCTCCTAGCCAATAAAAAAAAGAACAGTTATACATGTTTATATATTATACACAAACACACACATAACTGTAAAATCTTCATCCTGTTAAAACTCTGCATTAACAAAAGGTCTGACATATTCAATGATGTAAATTGCATTATAATAATCATGGCGTAAAAGAGTTTCTTTTTAAGAAACAAATGCAAAAAGTCAACAGTTCAAGGTCAAATGACTTAATTTTGTTAACTTTCATAATGCATGACTTAGTGAAATTGACAAATGTAGAAATTGCTTATTTGGTTTTTGTATAAGAATCAAAGGCATCATGTATCGCGTTATGTTTGTGAACCAATTTATTGTCCATCAAAATTGTTATCGTGATAGGCCTAGTTACAGGTTTCATTCCAACCAAGCAGAGCCACACCGGACTCCACCCATTTCCTCAAGACTTTCTTCTTACATGAGAATTGGAGGGGTCTGGTGTGCCCCTGCTTGGTTGAAATGAAAGCCATCAGTCAGACTTTTGGACTGCAGTGTGTGTACAGGTGTAGATACGAGTATTTTGAAATACTTACAATCCCTTCTGTTCCACGAGATGGCTCACAGATACTTTAACAAGCAGTTTTCGTGACGTGATGGAAAGACTGCCTGATGATTCGAACTCCAAGAGGAGATTTGGGGCTTTTTCCTTCACAGTTTTCTCAAACTATCATTGCCTGGCTGTGGTTCATTCTGCAAAAAACAATGAAATCCATGAATACAGGTGAATGCTGAAACATTTGAAAATCATGAAAAATGTAATTATGTGAAACTAATACATAAAAAGAAGGCAAAACATTTTTTTTCTTCTTTTTTAAAGTCAGATGGAGGAGAATCGACAATGGAAAGAGGAGATCTCGAAAAAGGAATTTACCTTTGCAACATAATTACAGAAAGATATCAGGACCAAGTCCAGAGTCAGGACAAAGACTGCATTTGTGGTTTTTTACAAGCAAAATAATGCAATTTAGAATAAAGGCATAATAATTGGCACTAGTCACTTTACCATAAGTCCATAATATATATTACTTCACATTTTAAGTTGTGAAAAGAATGTACTTTGACACACTATTAAAATTACTCAAAAAACCCAATTTTTTTAGCCTCGCCTAACATTTTCAATTTCTAAAGGCCCTAAAAAAGGCATACTTCCATTGTAAGTTCACAATATTCAAACCCTCTGTTCATTGTGTTGTTGACAACAACTGTCTAAAGTTTCAGACTTCTAAGTTTTATAGTTTTTATGCAGTTTCTCCTTTTCATCAAGTAGTGCACATTTGGCACAATTTGGCACAAGTGTGCCAAATTGTGCCAAATATCTTTACTTACATTTAATCATCATAAAAACAATATTTTTTATTATTGGTACTTATAAGTTACTAATCTATGTGTGTTTTTCTTTTTTAAATGTCAAAGTTATTTTTTTATTAGTGTAAATTCATTGCAGATTCGAGAGCGTCTTTTATCTTCCAGTACGCACAATTCGGGCGTTCTGCTCTCCCAAAATTTCATCCACTGAGCGGCGCTGTGATCAAAAAATGACACCGTTTGTTGCCCAGTTCACTTCCGGTTGATTTCATACAATGGCGAATATGGCTCACGAAAACAACAAACGATTGACAGTGCCTGAATTGCGTGAAAGGTTGAAGCGAAAGGGTATTTGCAGTGTGGGAAAACGAAAGGAAGAATTGTTGTTGCTAGTTCAACGAGCGGATGGTGTTTATGAAGATTTAGAAGAAGATGACAGCGAGCAGAGTGAACGAAAACGGCTGTGTGTGCGAGTGACAGATGGTAACAATGAGAATGAAGTTCAGCTAAGAGGGAAGAATGTGAATTGGACGGATGATTTGCGCGATATGCCACTAGTTAGAGACGGGAATGTATTTGCATACAGAAAATGACGAAAACACTCAACCATTTAGAGAAAATGCGCCGGGCAGAGAGAACCGGAAGTTGCGAAGGCAAGTGTTACCCATAATGCAACGCAAAATTCAGTCGCTCCCCCGCCCATCGGATGGAATTTTGGGAGAGCAGAACGCCCGAATTGTCCAGGCCCAACATAAGACAGGACACCATTGTCCCACCCCTTGTTCGAAAGCTTTCCTCATTGGCTACAAGGACATGTCAATCGTAAATCCCGGAAGTAAACGTAAACAAGTTGGGACCCCACAAAAGATCAGTCACCAATGCGCAAACAGCAGCACTAGCGGAACTTGCGGGACCTATTGCAGACCCAAAAATTGGTCTAGCTTTTCGGGAGTAGTCTCATTTGAAAGATAAGGAGCTAAGGAACACGTAGATACCAGATGTTCGGGTGAAAAACAAAGCTAAAAGTCCGTTACAAGTGAAAGAGTAACATCTGTGCTCTTTTTTTTCGTTTTTTTCGCTAAAGATAAATGCACATTTTTGGATTATTTCTGCAGAATGGATTTTACTTTGGGAAATACAAGTGGATATAATTTTCCTTTGGACTGTTCCAGAAAGAATGATGTATTGCAAGCTGGGAGGAGAGCTGATTTATGTGTACAGCACAAGCCCAAAGGTAAAAAACTATTTCGGAATTGATTTATTTTGTGCCCACATTATGTGTTATATCTTTTGAATGCAAAGTCTGATGTAGTTTACACTTGTATATAAATGTAGATAAGAAAATAAGCTTTAAAATGATATACAGCTTTTGGGGTTTGGTGTTCAAAATACATCTGCTATTGCCAGCAGAACATTTAAAAACATAAAAACGGCCGCCGGCGCGCCGGTTGTTGTCGTTGGAATAAAAAATGTATTGTATGTCACTTTTCTAAATATTTATATAACCTAAAATAAAGTTGTTATTGGTTTAACCTGTTTTCTTGACTGTTTTGAGTGCATTTACACAGTACGGGTCAAAATGACCCGCAACATAATCAATGTAATTTTTTTTCAACATAATACAAGGGATAACCTATGGGTGTGGTTAGTCACACCCTAATCCTGATACTAACTCATAAACAATCTACGGTCTGCTTGAAGTAGAAGGGAGCAGGTCTAACGACCCTGCTGAGGCTAACGACCCTAACTCCTTAGCATGTCACAGACCTATTGTCTGCTGGGATGCTCAAGTGGAGTGCAGGTTTCACCCCTCCTAACTCATTAGCATGTCACTGACCTTGTCCCAAGTTAGGGCGTTGTTTTTAGGATGTTGTCATAGATGCGAGGCAAAACAAATCTTAACCCTCCTCCTCTGTTAAGAGAAGGTTTTTGTTTCCTCACAAAAATGGCTTCTTTCACCCCTCTCTCAAACCAATTCTTCTCCCGAGCCAGAATTTTAACCTCTGTGTCATCCACCGTGTGGTTGGAGGCCTTGAGGTGGAGATGAACAGCCGACTGTGGCCCACTAGAGTTTTCTCTACGATGTTGGTAAAGTCGTTTCTGTAGAGTTTGTTTAGTTTCTCCAATATAGTGGTCCACTTGGGGTAGCCACATCTGGAAAGTGCTCTCTGAACATGTTTGGTTTCTCTGTTCTTTCCCTCCGAGCTTGTGGGGACCTGGTGGGCTCGGTGTTGAAGCGTTCTAATGACCCCCGAGTTTTACTAAAGCCCAAAGGACGAGAAAGGCCAGAGACACAGTCCAACAGACAGAAAAAAGTAGAAGAAGAGGGGTGTCCTTACAGTATGTGGCGGGAGTTTCAGAGAAACTACAAAGAATCTTTAGGCAACACAAAATCCCTGTGTATTTCAAACCTTTCAACACGTTAAGACAGAAATTAGTGCATCCCAAAGACAAAACACCCAGACACAAACAGAGCAATGTGGTGTATTCAATTAAATGTAGTGAAGAGGAGTGCACTGACCACTATATTGGAGAAACCAAACAAACTCTACAGAAACGACTTTACCAACATCGTAGAGAAAACTCTAGTGGGCCACAGTTGGCTGTTCATCTCCACCTCAAGGCCTCCAACCACACGGTGGATGACACAGAGGTTAAAATTCTGGCTCGGGAGAAGAATTGGTTTGAGAGAGGGGTGAAAGAAGCCATTTTTGTGAGGAAACAAAAACCTTCTCTTAACAGAGGAGGAGGGTTAAGATTTGTTTTGCCTCGCATCTATGACGACATCCTAAAAACAACGCCCTAACTTGGGACAAGGTCAGTGACATGCTAATGAGTTAGGAGGGGTGAGACCTACACTCCACTTGAGCATCCCAGCAGACAATAGGTCTGTGACATGCTAAGGAGTTAGGGTCGTTAGCCTCAGCAGGGTCGTTAGACCTGCTGCCTTCTACTTCTAGCAGACCTTAGATTGTTTATGAGTTAGTATCAGGATTAGGGTGTGACTAACCACACCCATAGGTTATAAATCTCCAACGCGCGGTCTGAGAATTCATTCCCTGAAGAAGTCCGCTGGTTTGAGGACGAAACGTCGGGAAGACTTGCTAAGAAGTACAGATGATGGGTGAGAAACCTTCCTTTGCTTTGACTAATCCCTGTACAACTGAGGGCTTACACAAACAAATTTACAGTTGTAAGTAAATTCTGAGTTCCCTCTGATTTTCCAAGTGATCATATGTTACCTGTAAAAGCTTCCAGAGACAATAGAAACTTGTCCTCTGCTGTGGCCAGGAGTATGAATGTGCTTGTCTTTGCTCAATTCAAGAACTGAGACTTGGAACATTCAAACATGACTGTGCTTGCTGATCGTCGGGTTTGGACATTATTTCTTCCTAATCTTCCTCTGTCTCGCTCACTGGACTCCAGGTTGTGAGTGTGAACAAATACGGGATAATATTCCCCATGGCTCCAGACGCTGGAAGCTCACTGTTCGCCTCAGTGTTCACCTTTTCAGATTGAGATCCAGGTTATTTGGAATACATGTGCAAAAGAGTGCACACCAGACAAGTATATGAGAAAAACAAGATGAAAGTGTAGATTACCATACCCCCCTCCCCCTTTGTTGTAAGGCTACCAAATAATAACTGCAGCAAGTAAACAGTGTATTTCTATGATAACAAGACACTTGCTCTTCATGGTGGGAAACTCTGAACCAGACCCGGTCCAGAACCGGAATTATTTTATTTGCGAGATGATTGTTTTCTATATCAAATAAATCACTTAAGTTATCTCTCATATCGACTTCAATAATAACTACAATATAGACAGAGACACAGGTACATATAGACAGAGACACAGGTACATAAGACAGAGACACAGTTACAGACTATATAGCCAGAGACACAGGTACATATAGACCAGGTGTGGCCAACCCGCGATTCGTGACCCGCATGCAGCTCTTTGGCTGGTTCCGTGCGGCTCTCGGGCTTTCACACGAAAAGGGTCAAAAACGCCTCGGTGGTGGCGCTGCCTTTCATTCCCTATGTAGTTCTGACCCATAGTAAAGGCCGACTCTACTCCACTAGCGGGCCGCCAAAACAATCCGACGTCGGCAAACATCAATTCTGATTGGTCAGATGCGCTGTCAATCACTCTGCAGCTATGCTGCTTCAGCTGGTGCAAATATCATAACAAACAACACATTGCCTCGACCCAATTCCTTGGTCGCTGGATGAGAGCAACACCTTCCTCAGTTTGAAGAGAGGACACCAGCGTGAGCTCGATGGTTCCACCAGAAACCAGAAGGTGTTTGTGGAGGTAGCGCTAAAGACGGAACAGAATGATTCCCACGAACATCACAATGCAGAGAAAAGTTAAAAAGCTTAAAAGTGACAACCGTGAAATGAAAGATTGCAGCAGCAGAAGTAGAGGCAGAACCGAAAAGTCTGGAGGTGGTTTGACCAAATGGATCAAATTTACGGACATCGGCTAACACCGGCTAACATGCTAAAACCAGCTAACACCAGCTAACACCAGCTAAAGCTAGCTACACCAGGAGATAAGCCAACTCTGCCTGGTGAGTGTCTGTCTTCAATCAAATGAAAAAGTATCTCGTCTTATACTGAACATGTGTCTGTGGTTCTAAATCAGCTAAAGTGATGTTGGTGTTATGTGTCAAATCTATATCTTTTACTAAACACAGTCAGAATGAATCATGGTTCAATAAAGACAGTTGTGTTTCTGCTAAATACTGGGTTGAAACTCAGTTATTTTTTTCTGGGTTAGAGATTGAAAGCATTCATTTCGGAGACGTCAGATTGTTTTGGTATCGACTCGCCCGGTTAGAACCAGGGCCAAACCATTAATAAAAAGTACCGTGGAGCATTGGAAGCGCCCACAAACTGAGGAGAGTCGAGTCCAGCTAGGGTTGCCAACCGTCCCTTGAAATACGGAATTGTCCCGTATTATAGAAAAACTATGTGCGTCCCGTATTGAACTGATACGGCTTTCGTCCCGTATTTTCAGAGCCACCTTAAATGCATCACTCACTCACTGCATGTCACACGCGCGACACACAGAACAGAAATTGGTCTTGTGTACTGTAACATTCATAAATGTATGTTACAGCATTTGTCTTTTTTATATTTTTTTATTACTAATAAGAATGCATTAAGTCCTTAACCAGCCAAAGAGTTCCACCTATTTATTCAGTTTCATTTTTGACTAAGGATTTGTTTTTTTTATATGTAGTCAATAAATTCCAATCTAAAAACTGTGATTATGAAATTCCATGATTACTGTGTAGACTGAAATTAGGACTAAAAAGTGCTCAACCCGATCCACCCAAAGGGTGTCCCTTATTTTTTTGTTCTCAAGTTGGCAACCCTAAGTCCAGCCCTTCAGTACTGTAGGAGTCAATTTCTGTCATTATCATGTTGATGACATTTACAACAAATCTGTCTGAGCAGAGGTGTGTTTGTGTGCGCGTACGCGCGCGTACGTGTGTAAGGGTTGGGGTATGTACTGCACATTTGTATGATGTGGCTCTTTGCTGTAACACAGTAAAAAAATGGCTCTTAGTCTCTGATTGGTTGGCCACCCCTGATATAGACAGAGACACAGGTACATAAAGACAGAGACACAGGTACATAAAGACAGAGACACAGGTACATACAGACAGAGACACAGGTACATACAGACAGAGACACAGGTACATAAAGACAGAGACACAGGTACATATAGAAAGAGACACGGGTACATATAGACAGAGACACAAGTACGTAAAGACAGAGACGCAGGTACATAAAGACAGAGACACAGGTACATATAGACAGAGACACAGGTACATATAGAAAGAGACACAGGTACATACAGACAGAGACACAGGTACATATAGACAGAGACACAGGTACATATAGAAAGAGACACAGGTACATACAGACAGAGACACAGGTGAAACACATTGGGAACAATCAAACAGGAGCAGGACAGGAAGTAAAACTAAAATGAAAACAAAGAACTAATGATAAAATTAAATCAATTTGAAAAGGAAGAAAAACAACTCATGCACACTACACTGTGTTTCTTAGCAATTTTCGACCGTTGGCTTTTGTCAGGCGAATAAAGCATTTTGCAGATACAGCTCCACTAAATGTAGGACTAACAGTGCCATTATATATTCAGACACATAAAAGCACAAAGCAAGAAGCCTCACTTTTCTATTATCACCTGTCAAGGGGACGTCAGAGGAAGGACATCAGTGCAGAGAAACTCCCAAAAGACAGAGTCAGGGACAGGATGGTCTTCATCTGTTGTTTCACATTCTTTATTATGCTATAGCTAGAGATTTTATCCTTTATTATACTAAAGTTACATTTTATACTAAAGCTAGAACAAAATCTGCACAGGAGTGGCAAAATAGCTGGTGTCACATTTACTGACCTCCAGGACATCCACAGGGCTCAGATCCTACTGTAAGTGGGTGGATGTCGTCTGTAGATATCTGCTGGGCTCTTCAGCAGATATAGCTCTAACTTAATGTAGGACTAACTGATTCAAGAACTCCTTTATCCCTGTTGCCGTTGGTATTTTAAGCTCGTCATTTTGGTCCTTTTTTATTGTGTATTCATTGTTTCCTTGTCTCTATGTGTGCCTTCTGCTGCTGCAACCAAATTGTCCCTCGAGGATAATAAAGACACCTTGAACCTTCGAGATGTCAAACTTCCTTCTTTACTACGCTAAAGTTTGAGATTGTGCTCTTATCTTGTGCCGTGTGATCCGCATTCCTACTATTCTGTAACCGGTGGTGCAACGCTGACATTGTTCCACTGTTGGACCAATGGAGGACCTCTTCTTCTCTCCTAATCCTAATCTTCTGCGTTTGTCACCGCTGTAATTTTCTTTTTGAAGTGTGAGGAGGGATCGGTGTCTTTGAGCTCAGAGCTGGTGTCTCTGTGGGAAGGTCTGTGTTTCATGTAAATATGATTCAGCAGTAAGTAGGCCACCTGATCCCTGGAGGAACATTAATGTCAAGCTGCAGGGCTGGAAGAGCAGAATGAAGACTCGTGAGCAGATGTGATATCGTCTTCGTTTATGTGCATTTACTTCCTGATACATTCACCCAGCGCCGATCTTCATACGGGATATTCTGTTGTTTTGTATTCCGTTTCTTACTCTGCTTCTCAGTCGCCTCATTCTTTGCAGTGCAGTTCCATTGATCCACAGAGACCCTGAGCACAAACTAAATACTGTATATTTGGTTCATCTATTCAAGACAATAGTTAGTTAGCAATGTTCTAGAACCAATTGCCTTTATTCCCACTAAGAAGACAGGATAAATCCTCTAAACCCATTAAAAGTCCAAACTGTTATCACCGAAGCTAAAGCTACAAAAACATTTTTATGGCGCCTTGTGGGGTATTACTGTTACATTTGCCTATATTATTGGTGCTCAAATGGCCAAATGGACCCCAAAATGGCCCCCATATGCTTAAGAATTGGATATTAAGCTAAGCTATCTGTGACGCAGTCGAGCATGCTAATAGCTATTATGCTATTAGCATCGCAGCTGTAAAGTTGTGTTTGTTTAAATATTACTATTGAAACATGTTGAGTTATTTAATTTAAACAAGTAAATAAATTGAGTGATGTTTAACCCAATGCTCTGGTGGTTTTGTTTCACTTAAAATGTAGGTTAAGATTACATTTGTACAGCGTTAAGACTCTGTTTACAGGTAAACCAGCATTGACTTTATAACCCTGCGCGCCTTATTTATGAAAATAAATGCATCATTTGATAGTGCGTTTATAATCAGTTGTCCCTAAAAGTGCGAAAAATAATGTTAGGATCAGGTTATTAATTAAGAGTTATTAATAAGGGTGCAGATTCGGTTAGTTTGCTCTCCAGTGGTGATTGAAGGTATGGCAGTTGTTTGTGAGAGAAAAACCCAGACAGTCACAGCACCAGTCTCAGAGCACCTCACGGATCCTGCTGCAGGTTTTTTGTTTCACTCCACACAGAGATGGGAGCTGTACAGGAGACACATGCCAGATCTATTGTACATGTTTTTAGTGGTAGGGGACACCGGAGTACCTGGAGGAAACCTACGCAGACACGGGGAGAACATGCAAACTCCACTCAGAAAGGCCCTGTTCCGACTGGGATTCGAACCCAGGACCTTCTTGCTGAGAAGCGAGAGTGCTATCCACTCAGCCACGTGCCGCTAAAAGATCATAGCCTTGATCTATCAGCAGGGGCCTCAGGCAAAGAGGGGTTACGTGTTTTGCCCAAGGACACAACAACAGCAGATATCAGGTGAGTCGGTGGAGAAGGTCTCATGGTGGGCTCAAGCCTACGACCTTCAGGCTCAAAAGCCAATGAGCCACTTTCGCCCTGGAATAGAAACACCATATGACATGGTTCAGTAAAATATCAATATTCATCTAAATAAAGATTTTTATTAACGCAACACTAATCACAATTGTTCCTCTCGTTTTGGTAACATTGTCATAGTCTAAAATTACAATAATTGGTCCACAGTCTCTAAGAACCTGCCTCAGTAAGTACTTAGTAAGAAAAGAGTCTCATAAAAACCACATAATTGTTTCTAATCCGACTCCTCGTCACTGTTTCCAGCTGTGTAGAAAAAGGGCTTGTATCAAGAACGTGTAATTTCTTTGTCTACGAGCCGCTTGTTCAGAATCACATACTGCACTTTAGAGGGAGCTTAATAATGAGCTGATAATTGCCTTAATTGCAGGGAGACACTGCAGGTGAATAGAAAACTGTTTTAAATGTATAGGCTCATTAATATTGTCAGTAACTTCAGATTGATTTCAGAGCGCATATGCTTGACCACCTGTGTAAAGGCCGCCCAGTGTAAAGGTAATTGTTTAAAATAATATAATCAATAGTCTTTCTGCTTTGTATGGTGGTTTTGCCAGAGTGGAGGAGCCAAACCGTGTATTTTTCTATCACTATAAATTACTTTTGACTGCGCTGGAAACGGACGCAAGTCCAAAGTAGCTCTGAAACAGTTGTTATTTTTGTGCTTTACAATTGTTATTTTTGTGCTTTACAATTGTTATTTTTGAGCTTTACAATTGTTATTTTTGTGCTTTACAATTGGTATTTTTCTGCTTTTTTCAACCTGAAATGTTGCTGCAGTACAGTGTTCATGGTTTTACATTGGTCCCGACTGGAGTAGAGAGGATTCATGGTCAGAGACGGGCGGATCAAGCAAAAATCAGGCCTTTTGAATGCCTTTTATTATTTAGCATGTAGCATTTTACTTTGGGCCAACGCTTAGAAAATGGTCCGAACCAAGCAGCTGTAAGATAACATAAGATAAGATAGACTTAATTGATCTCACACAGGAGAAATTTGCATGTCACATTTGGCATTGGATTAAATCACTCAGCTTGTCCTCCTCCACAGAGTCCAGGGGGCAGCCCAGAGTGGAGCTGGCCCTCCTGACCAGCTTGTTCAGTCTACTCCTGCCTACAGTGCTGCCCGGGGCCCAGCACACAGCAGCGTAGTGAATGGCAGAGGCTACCACAGAGTCATAACCTCTACCTCTGCTACTTTGACCCGTCCTGCTCCACCCAGCGGCTACACCATCGCTGCTGTGACCTGAAATGTTGTTTCTTCTCATTAATATTACTATTGTTAGTTTTTTAGAATTATCCATTTATTTGTTTTGTTTATGTGGATGGATGTGGTTTTGGTGCTACTGGACAACTGCATTTCTCCTACTGGGATCAATAAAGTATCTATCTATCTATCCATCTACAGTATCTATCAGTAGTCATCTCGGAGGCCTTTAAAAAACAGTTGAGTCACCAACACAGATCAGAGAATAAAACCGTTCAAACAGAGGAAATGCAAGAAATAACAAACACATAGAGCTGTAGATCCAGGACTGAGGCTGTAGATCCAGGACTGAGGCTGTAGATCCAGGACTGAGGTTTTAGATCCAGGACTGAGGCTGTAGATCCAGGACTGAGGCTGTATATCCAGGACTGAGGCTGTAGATCCAGGACTGAGGCTGTAGATCCAGGACTGAGGCTGTAGATCCAGGACTGAGGTTGTAGATCCAGGACTGAGGTTGTAGATCAGGAACTGAGGCTGTAGATCCAGGATTGAGGTTGTAGATCCAGGACTGAGGCTGTAGATCCAGGACTGAGGCTGTAGATCCAGGACTGAGGCTGTAGATCCAGGACTGAGGCTGTATATCCAGGACTGAGGTTGTAGATCAGGAACTGAGGCTGTAGATCCAGGATTGAGGTTGTAGATCCAGGACTGAGGCTGTAGATCCAGGACTGAGGCTGTAGATCCAGGACTGAGGCTGTAGAACAAGGGCCAAGGCCATGCGATGCAGGACTGAGGCGGCTATTCTATTCTATTATTGATATTAGAATATTATTGTAGTATTGTGATGTACCCCTCCTGTGTGTGTCAACTTAATTCTGGTTGTAATAATAATAATAATAATGCATCGGTTTTGAATGGCGCTTTTTTGGACTCTCAAAGACGCTTCACATGTAAAAACTGTATTCATTCACTCCATACACGGTGGTGATAAACTACTACTGTAGCCACAGGTGCCCTGGGACACAGTGACAGAAGCGAGGCAACCAGTATGTGCTATCGCCCCCTCTGACCACCACCAACCATTCTAGGCAATGGGGGTGAAGTGCTTTGCCTAAGGATACAGCGGAAGTTCGTGATGCCCCACTGAGGCATCAGGTGTTCCCAGAGGTAAAGTGTCTTGCCAAGGACACAACAACAACAGACATCAGTGGGAGTCGAGTGCAGAAAGTCTTATGGTGGGCTCTACCAACTGAGCGACTGTCGCCCCGTTGTACAAATCAAAGTTTTATTTAGTGGGGCTGTATGTTGTTTGTTAAAAAAGGAGAAAACCCAATAAACACATTTGGTCCGGGCAGGCAGCGAGGGGAACATGGGTGACACAGGTAAATAGACAGAATTGTTTTTAATTTGGCCCATTTGAGTTTAGTCTGATATTTCTCACAGTGAAAGCACTTCCTTAATGACTTCTGATCAGAAAGTCTTTCATGTGAACTCCAAGGTTTTATTTCATATCTTTCTCTTTGAAGTGGGATTTGTCCACATGCATTAAAGAGCCACGACACTGTGTCCGACTTTAATGAGAAACATCAGCACTTTATCCTCCGCAGCGTCGTCTAAATGTTTCAAGATGAAAACGCTTGAATGTGAGATAGTGGTGAGTCCAGAGCGCAGCCAGTGGACTGCAGATTACATTGTTGTGTGATGTCGCACAGCAAACATGCCCTGGATAATTGCTTGTTGTTGTGACGAAGTCTGAAGGAGAGCTCGATACCCTGACACTGATGAAGGGAAACACTTCCAAAAACAAAAAGGTATTTATCGTAAATTGTCAGACGTCTTGAAACACATTTATTTTCTGCTTGTTTAAAATCCCCCAAAATTACATCCAGCGTTTTGTTCAGAGCATGATTGTCACATAATAACACTGTTTAGGCAATTAGCACAGCCTTCCAAGGGAATTACTTTTGCACTTCATTAAAATGAGCCACAGAATATAATTGTGTCTTTTTCCATTTTCCTCTTCTCGCTGGTCCCCTGACGCTCGTTCCCTCAACAATCCTCCACTCTCATACTTATTTAAAGCAGCTGCGTCGGCACAAATCACAATGAAAATCCATTTTAAAAACCAAAAAAATCTCATCTCCATCGGAAAGTGAAAATAAGGAAAGACTCATTCAAAGATTAAATCATAGAAGCCGAGCATTAGCTTCCATTCATCTTCAGATACGTTTTTTTTCTCAACAAAACCAATGCCTAAAGGTACATTAGGTATTCTTTCATGCGTGGCCATGCCTCACCAGGTGCCACAGTGGGACGGCTGTAACGTGCCAAACCCACTTCACCCACATTAGAATGCGTCTGCTGTGTGTGTTGATGGTTGATGGTAGTGGGAAGGGCAGATGGCTAAGACTGGTTCCCTCGCTTCTGTCAGTGTGCCCCATGGCAGCTGTGGCTGAGTGGACAGCACTCTCGCCTCTCACCTAGAAGGTTCTGGGTTGGAATCCCAGTCGGAACAGGGCCTTTCTGAGTGTTTGCATGTTCTCCCCGTGTCTGCGTAGGTTTCCTCTGGGTTCTTCGGTTTCCCCTACCACTAAAAACATGTGCGATAGTTCAGAGTGAATGAGTATGTGAGTGTGAATGTGGGACAACGGATGGAGATTAGTCCATGGCTACAATCCAGAGTGAAGTGTTCATTAACATACTGTCCCAACCCAATAAACAATAAATAAAAAATAAATAGTAGTTAATCACCAGAGTTTGGAGTGAAACAATGTCATGTGAAGCATCTTTTAGTTTCCAAAACAGTGTTGTACAAAAGGATGCATTAATATTATTATTTAATTCAGCAATACCAGAGATTCCCAACCTTTTTTGCCCAACAAGAAGTACTTTAGGTTGTTCTATAAAGGCCTTTGTTTCACTTGAATTTTAGATTATCCTAAACAACATGAGAAGATGCTGGGACTGAACCTGGACCAGTCCGCAGTTTGCAATAACAAGCCAAATGTCAGATGTCCTGGATCATCACGGACTTCCAAGCCAAGTGCTTTCATTGTGACTCTAAAGTTCCTTCTGAGCTGGTGTGTGAGCTGGTGTTGAGTTCCATGGGGTTAGGTTCCATGGTGAGTCTGTTTGTTTCCTGTTTGTGTGGATCATGTTCAAAGCCAATGTGACCCGTCCCAACAAGGCCTGTTACTAAATAGCATCACTCTCTTACATCATGAGGCTCAAGGCACCAGTTACTGCGGTCAGAGGCGACACACGCTGGAGACCGAGCTAGTTTAGACATGACGACTGACGGAAATAAAGAAGGAAAAAAGTACAGATGTGTTTAGATACAGATTGATACTTAATTGATTGATCTATAGGAGAAATACAAACAAACAAACAAATGAATACATACATTATTCTAAAAGTTACTAACAACAGTAATGAATTGCAGCAGCAGCAGCAGAGGTGGTGTTGATGTCTGCTGAGTCTGCTTGGCTCTGACCATCCTCTCTGCTCTGGTCTGGATCAGTGTAAAACCATGAACACTGTACTGCAGTAACATTTACAGCCAGACAAAAGAAAGAAAAAAAAAAACGATTGTAAGCAACATAACAACAACTGTTTCAGGGATATTTCGGACTCGCTGCTGTTTCCGGTGCATTTAAAAGAGAACGTATGTATTACCCCGGCTTAAAAATTTAATTAAATTATGCAAATTGTTTACGAGTATGTTTCACTTCTGCGTCCTCCTCTTGAGCTCTATATTGCACTTAAACAAACACTATCTTGGTTATTTGTGTATGTTTTGTTCTGAGCTCAAATAAACTATCTGAACTGAAATACGTTATAGAACAGACAACTTAACTGAACCACTAGTTTCGAGCTAGTCTGCTGCAGAGCATAATATCTGTCTCTATGAGTTTTCCTTCTCTGTACACTGTTCCTTCAACAAAGATTAATAATAATAAAATATCTGGCCTGCTCTTGTGACGTCATCACACGTTCATTGTGCCATAACAAAGATTTCCTTAGAATGTTGACAAAATCGTCTATTTTTAAGATTTCGATAAAAATATGTTTTATTCGTCCCACAGTGAGGAAAGTTGCATCACCGGTCACAGAACAGTGGGAAAGAGGAGCACACAGCACAAGACAAATGAAAAATAACTCTGCACTACAATAGTTTTTTTTAACTTTAGCAAAATAAAGAAGCAAGTATGAATCCCTAACTTTAGCATAATAAAAACGTGAAAACAAAATATCTAACTTTTTGAGTAATGACGTGAACAAACAAACAGACAGACAGACAAACTCGCCCCATCACATAACCCCCTCCACTCTGTGCGGATGTAATTAAACCTATTGATGTTTACATTCACCATTTTCCAAAGCAAAACAACATGTCAAAACTCCAGGCCATTTGCACGTTCTCTCTCTATTGGAAACTATTTTAAAAACATAGCATTTCCTAATTTGCCTTCAACGATCTCTTTAAACCCTCCACACACTCGTAAAGTAGTGTCTTTGGTGGCAGCTGAACCTCCAAGCTGTTCATTCATCTCTCGTCTGCAGTCGTTGCCATGGCAGCCTGGTCTTTATCAAACAGCCAGATTGCTTGTGTATGAAGCCATTTCAGATTTAACTGGTAAAGAGGCAGTAAAACATGTGCTCGAGATTATCCTGGATAAATTACAGCAGAATGAAAATGGCATTGTGCGGTGAAGAGACAGCGTTCAAGCGCACTCCAGAAGTGAGATGGAGTTTATCAGATTAGAAAAGCAGCCGTTAGAGATGTAGATGTTTTGTCTGTGAGACAACATTCCGTCTTTGCACTTTTATAGTATTTTGTATTTGTACTTTCTTATGTCTCTGTGTTTTTATGGATTCCCACTGGCACTCTGCAAATGAATTTTCCCATGGTCTGTCTGTATCAGCGAAATACTTTTCTACTCAACGAGAGTTCACTCTTAGCCTGACCTTAGCCATTCGTAAACTCTGGTCAAATATAATTTTTTTACATGTACACCTGGGTCTGATCTTAGTGGCTGTGGTTACCTCGGTTTATTCCATCTGACCATTCAGCGAGAGGGGGAGGTTGGTTTTGTGTTCCAGGACTTGCCTTCATTGAGAACTTAAATCTGTTCTGGAATTATAGTCATGAGCGTGTTTGAGGAAAATGCCCACATTTGGACACTTATGGAGTAAAAGTGTTTATGGATAACCTTGCATTCATTCTGAGACCCTGTGCAGCGTGGCTACCACCACCATCCTCATCCCCAGTCACGTCTTCTTCATGTACAGCTCCTCTGAGGCCTCCATCATCGCCCCAGGCTACAGCAGACAGGCCTGTACTGGGGTTTCCACAACCACCTCCACCAAAGGTTCCTTCATCACCTCCCATGGACCTGTCTTGGGTCCCCACTGTCACGTCCACTCCATCAAGAGAAAATGAGGGTGACCCTTTGTTTTCCTGTGCACTCTGTAGGCATAATAACATACAAGACTATTCCTGGGGCGACAGTAGCTCAGTTGGTAGAGCATTGGCCTTAAGGCCTGAAGGTTGTGGGTTCAATTCCCACCTCTACACCTTCTCCACCGACTCCCGCTGATGACTGCTGTCGTTGTGTCCTTGGGCAAGACACTTAACCCCACTTTGCCCAAAAGCCCCCACTGAAAGATCAAGGCTCTGCTCACACTCAGAGAGCAGCCGTCCTCCTGTGGACTCACCACCTGCAGAGGGTCAGTGAGGGGCTGGTGCTATGAGAGTCCCATCTAACATTCAAAATTACTCCCCATACGTACCTCCGAACCACCTAATTCACCAACAAAATTCACCCAACTTGTCTTCTCAGCCACTGGCACTCTAGTTAGAAGAGAGACTCACCCGGGGCCCTGTCACAATGCCTCCTGTGCAATTCCCTTAGTGATAACACAAAGTCTACACAACAAAAAGACACATTTCATTTCCTACTTAAGTCTGGATTGGCTCCATTGAGTTCAATCAACAGTTGGGCGGGGGTAACTCCTTTTTGCAGATTGAAATGTTTGGATCTGAGTTTACCGAATGTAATGCGCCTGAGTGAGTAGAGTAGAGCCACAACATCTTTGTCAACAATGACATTCACTAAACATTCCTCTTACTCCAGCTTCCATTTCTTGAAATTTGGGAGCCTAACCAGAACAGATTCATTTACTGCATTCACCGCCATTGCCAAACTATAACCAAACAAAAACCAGGGGGGGTTCATAGCTGCAATTTTTAGAGATCACTTTGTCTCCCATGGAAGTCCATTCATTCTAGAACATTGCCAAATGTCCAGAAAACTGCAGTCATCAGGCCCCTTCTAAAAAAGAGCAGTCTGGATTCCATGGTACTTAACAACTATCGTCCCATCTCAAATCTGCCATTTAGTCCCATATGAACCAACCAGGACTCTGAGGTGCACAGGGACTGGCCTCCTGCTAGTGCCCAGAGCCAAAGCTAAACATGGGGAGGCAGCATTTCAGATTTATGCAGCTAAAATCTGAAACAATCTTCATGATAATGTGAGACAGGCCTCCTCTCTGACAATGTTTTAATCCAGGTTCAAAACAGTTCTGTTTAGCTGTGCTACAACTGAGGGATGTTATACTTGTATCTTTCTTTTTAACGTGTTATGATTGATTAAATGTGCTGACACTGCGCCTGCCAAACAGATTATACTGAGTGGAGCGGGCGACCGGTCCAAGATGGCGGCCCAACGGCCCGGCCCGTCAGCACCAATAGGCTGTAGCGGTCGATGCTGCGTCTACTCTTTATATGTCAATGCACACACATGAACCAGACTCAGGAACTCAGGCAGAGTTTCACAAGAACACACCTCCCCCTTCAGGTCATCTGGATAACTGCACCATCAGGGAGATGTAAACATGGCACAGTGTCTCTGTGTAAATAAAATACTCCCTCCCACTTTCTGTTTCACACTGGTACAATGTAATGTAAATATGTGTTGCTTAGCTTTGTTTCTGTGAGTAATGTGTCCTGCTTGATGCTTCCAATTAAAGTTAAAAGAAATAAAATAAAAATAAATAGATACATTTTGGGATACACTACTTTCCACTGTAACTGTACTTCAAGTCTAATGTGTCTTCTGTTTTCTTTTTCAGAATTTTGTATATTTTAGACTTCTTTATTATGCTAAAGTTAGAGATGTTGTACTTTCTTCTTTATTATGCTAAAATTAGAGCGTTTATACTTGCGTTTTTATTGTGCAAGACAAGAATCAAAATTTTTAACCTTGTCATAAAAAAGGAGCAAGTGGGAGGCAAGACCTGTTCCACAGACCTGAATCCCACGCTCTAAGCAAAGCCACAAGTCTGGTGGACCAGGGCTTTTACCTAAGATAGACTCTGCAAGGCCTCTGCCACGCCTTCCAGCGTTTGAGGAGAGGACACACTCAGCCTGAGCTTGATGGTGCCAGAAACCAGAATGTGTTTGTAGAGGTAGTGGTAAGGATAGAGGAGAATGCATACTATTGGACATCATCACAGTGCAGAGAAAAACATAAGAAGCTTAAGAGTGACTACTGTGAAATCAAAGATCACAAGAGCAAGAGTGGGCGGAACCAAAAATCTTGGAAGTGGTTTAGCCAAATGTATGCAAGTTATGGTCATTGGCTAACACCATCTAAAACCAGCTAGCACCAGCTAACACTGGGGAGATGCCTCGAGAGGAATGGTAAGTGTTTGTCTTCAATCAAACTAATTTGAATGGAGCTGGGAAGAGACTCTGAGGAACTGTCTGTGTCTCTGTGTGTGTTGTGTTTGCATCATCAGTTGTTTACAAATCGGGAAGAGGTTAAAGCTGTTCTTACAACGTTGCTTTGTGCTCTGAGACACCTCGCATTCCAAACTCATTCATCCCCTACACTCCAGATGGATGGGTGCACTTACATTTTGGAGAAGGCATTGAGCTCATGCAAATAGACGGTGATTGGGTTAGTAATTATTTCTATTCATTCAATATTGCATTTAAAACAGCCAGTGCCAAAGTAACAGAATAGCTATGGGGTTCTTAATCCACAATCTAATTTTTTCTTGCATATTTTGTTATTAGTCATTTATTTTAGTAGTCCTCTGTGTCGGATAAAGTTCCAGATCCAGCACCTTTTTCTCATAACATTTCTATAAACTCTCAGGCCTAAAGGGTTTATCCACTGTGGTAAAACATCCCATCTTTAGATCCTTCATTTGAGAAAATAATAGCTTTTTAGATCCACTTCTAAAAAGCAGCATTTCTGCTCCGCTCACTGATCCTCAACTGGCCATTACTGATTCCTAATTGAATGAAGTTGCAGCAAAGCCAACAACGTTCTGAAGAAGCACATTATAAAGTAACTTGAGCACACTTTTCTTTACTGCTGACTCAATCACAGAGGGGTTTAAGTCGACAGTGTCCCCGCAGGGTCAAGACCAAGGTATTATCTGATCCTTCTCCGCTATAATGTTAATGCAGTAAAGCCTGAAAATGTGAACCATAAAGCTTTATGGTTCGGGGGCTGCAGCTGTGGCTAAACAGTTTATTAGGGGGTAGGATTTTTTTAGGGAGAGATCATGGGTGTAATTCTGATAATGGGTGGGGTAACTTTATGGGGTAACTTTAGCAGAATAAAGAGGCATGTATCAAATCTCTAACTTTAGTGTAAACTACTATGTATTATAGTGCAGAAATATATAGTTGTATGTATACATCTGTAGATGTTAGCAGCATGAGGGTCTGGGACACAGTGACAGTGAATAGCGAATTTATATTTCGCATTCTGACCTTTGTTGTAAATGATTGCACAGACGCAGACATCTGAGATTGTGAGTTGGACATGCAGACAAACCATTGACTAAAGTCCACCCCATTTATTAATATTATTATTATTATTAAGAGTTATTTTTAAGACAGTGAATTGGATGAAAGGCCCATCCCTGTCAGATATGGACAGTGTATAGAGATAAGTGTTGTCTCTTAGGGCAGATGGAATGTCTGGGATCGCCATTAAAGTAGAAGAGCAAATCAGCGAGGCTCCGGCCCAGAGAGCAGAGATGGGACAAGAGGAGGTGTCACCCTGCTCTGCTCCTGATTAACAATTTACAAGTTAAGATTAGAAACGGGATGAATTATTAAAACACCACTCACCACCGAGATTCACTGAAAAGGCACAAAGGGAAGGGAGGCGACAGTGGCATTGGAAACCGAAATGGCAAATGGGCTCAGGGCGGAAAATGTGAATGAGAATTTTAAAGATGGAAGGTACTGGCACACAGAGTGAAAGGTTGAAATATCCACTGTGATATTCACCTCACTTTGCACAGTTTTGCTTATGAAGGCTGTGAACACAGTGGGAACCTTGTTAATTTCTATTTAGTAAGAGAGAATTAAGTTAGGAAAAAAATATGTATTAGGGGGTGTTTATTGAGTTACGTTTGCATGAAGTCTATTGGTTGCTGCATAAGATTAAATATCAGTGTTTCATCACCAGTTACCAAACCAGTAGGAATGAGTAGCAAACATAGCACAAATAAATGAAAATATTAAATAAGATCTCTGCCTATAAAGAGCTGTGCATTAAAAAAAAAAAATGTAAATGTGTATTTACTTTCGTTTAATTGTTTTATTACCAACTGTTACTTCTTTACTTGGTGTTGAATACAATAAAATTTCATTTACAAAAAAATAAATTAAAAAAATTAAACATAAAGAGCTGTGCAAAACTTATTTGCCGGGATATTTGGCAGCACAATAACAAAAACTAAAAATACATTACGGGTTCTGCAGGTCGTTCCTTACTGCTCTTTTGTTTGTTCCCTGTGTGCTCTCACTAGTGTCCTGTACAGTATGTGCGCTGCAACATCGGAATTGATCTAATACCCCTGGAATAACCTACGGTGAAGGTCAATATTACAGTTGTGGAAGTTATTTAGTAAATCAGTTTAATAATTCAGTTCAATTTATTCTCATATCGCCCTAAAACACAACAGTAGTTATCTCAGAGGACTTTACAAAACTGTTGAATTTGCCAAAACAGATCAGGGAAACAGACAGTTCAAACAATAGAAAGCACATTGTAATTGGTCCAAAAGGGGCAAATGACCAATGTCCATAAATGTTGTTGAATGTGGAGTATCCTGGATCATCACCACTGTCCTTAGACCCTCCTGCATCAGAGAGGAGCAACTGTAAAACCCAGTGGGAAAAAGTGAGAAACCTAGCGGAGGCCCACATAGACAAAAAGATCTGCTCCCACAAATGGATGGGCTGTAGATCCAGGATGGAGGCTGCAGATCCAGGACTGAGGCTGTAGATCCAGGACTGAGGCTGTAGATCCAGGACTGAGGCTGTAGATCCAGGACTGAGGCTGTAGATCCAGGACTGAGGTTGTAGATCCAGGACTGAGGCTGTAGATCCAGGACTGAGGCTGTAGATCCAGGACTGAGGCTGTAGATCCAGGACTGAGGCTGTAGATCCAGGACTGAGGCTGTAGATCCAGGACCGAGGCTGTAGATCCAGGACTGAGTCGAAAGTGGTTTTCTAGCAATATACAGAAATACAAAAGGCAGGACTGAGGCTGAGGGAACATGACAGAGCAGAGTTTGAAGGAGGGATGGAGGTGTGGGGGGAGGCGGACAGAGAGTCTGAGTGAAGGCGGACAGAGAGTGAGGGGGAGGCAGACAGAGACTCTGGGGGGGGGCGGACAGAGAGGAGGCGATGGCAGCTTAGCCCGGGCAGGGATTTGGACGAAGGACTCACATAGCTCATGGGAGTTCTGGTTTAGCCGCCTGGAGAGCCTCTAACAGGGATCCGCAGATGGCCGACAGGCGCCATCTCAGGAGGGAAGGAGCAGGAGGTGGCGTGTGTGGGTTGGAAAATCAAGATGAAGAGAAATGGTGATTTCAGGAGAGAGGCCCGAGTCAGCGGGGACAGCTCCGAGACAGTTCCCACAGAGATGGAACAGCACTTCCAATTTGAAGTGGGGAAATAAACATTTTGTGCCGGAGTCTTAGCCGCTAAATGTGTTT
Organism: Knipowitschia caucasica; assembly: GCA_964034765.1. Taxonomy (NCBI): domain Eukaryota; kingdom Metazoa; phylum Chordata; class Actinopteri; order Gobiiformes; family Gobiidae; genus Knipowitschia; species Knipowitschia caucasica. Next base: position 28,594,791 of record OZ035828.1, on the reverse strand, counting down.
AGGCTCCATTGTTAAAAAAAGTGTGTTTTGACGAGTGACAATAACATTTCATTTTTCACAGAATATGACACAAACAAAGAGGTCAAATTATGAGCGAATATCCACAGAGAGTTAGCTAGAAAGATAGATCTACGTTCCTTAAAGCTGGGGTTCAAACCACAACGGATATAAACAGTTTGGTTCAAATGCATGTATTTAGCTTCTGTCACGTAAGTAAGTAATGTTTATTTACATAGCGCATTTTTACAGACCATGGTCACCCAAAGCGCTTTATTTTTCCAAGATCAGATATTGTTTTCCATTTCATCCATTCATTCACTCAGTATACATTCATACCTATTGTGCATGTTTTTAGTGGTAGGGGAAACCAGAGCACCCTGAGGAAACCTACGCAGACACGGGGAGAACATGCAAACTCCACTCAGAAAGGCCCTTTTCCGACCGGGATTCTAACCCATGACCTTGCTTAGAAGCTAGAGTACTATCCACTCAGCCACTGTGCCGCCCATAAGTGGCCAAAATTGATAGCAACCCAGCCTGGTTGTACCACACCTTAGTACAAATGACATTTCATACTAAGGTCTGGATTTGCTCCACTGAGCTCCGTGAACAGGTGGGAGGGGTTAACTCCTTTTGCAGATTGAAACGATTGGATCTGAGTTTACCGTGACGTATGTAGTGCGCCCGAGTGAGTTGTTAGCATTTAGCATTTAGCCTATCCATCTCCTTTGCCGCTAACGGAGCCAGTGGGGAGTAGCGCCACAATCTTTGCCAGCGATTACATTTGCTAAACATTCCTCTTGCTCCTGCTTCAATTTCTTGATAGAACCAGACCGGATTACTTTACTATCGCATTCTTCGCCATTACCAAACTACAACCTGCCTGTTCGGCGCAAACTCTTGACGTCACCGGCACCAACGTACAACACCCGCCTTCCGCGCTCTCTGAGTAGCCGGTTGAAATACGACCGATTGTATTCGCTAACACAGGGACCAGACCCAGACGTTACATGCAGTGAAATGATGATTGAGCGGAGTGTACGGATGGCTAAGGCCAGGCTAATAGCAACCCAAACTTTAGATAAGCTTTTTCAGGCAGAAAATTGAAAAAGAAAGAACCCTCACTCCGCCCAAAGTGTTAAACAGTGACTCAAAAGGCTCTTTCTTACCTATTTAACCTATTATTGTAAAACGTTAGATTGAATAATCAATGTAACGCTGCCATCTTGGACTGAACGCAGCACAACTGTCATAGAATACAGGAGACCGTTCAAGGAAACCGAAATGTTTGCTAGTTTGTTTATTATTTCTATAAACTGAACTAAAACAATAGAATAATGCTTATGGATCAGTTTGTTTGCTTCGAGCACTAAGCTTGTACAGATATTTATTTACACATAAACAAATGACCTGGGGCTTTTGGTGACACCGCACACACTGTAGCTGTAACACTGTGTTCATAAACACTTACACTTGGTTTTAGTCTAAATAAACGCGACTACAATAAATTCTGCTCTGTTCCATCGAGACTGTGGAAATATCTCAAAGGAGCCACATTTTTACTACAGTCCAAGATTTAAACATCCAATTATTATGAGTTTAATCTTTTAGCGTCTGCAAAATGGGATGAGCTTTATGTTAGTGTTAGCTCGTTCCCTAACACCTGTTGACCTAAGTGTTAGCTAGTTCCCTAACACCTGTTGACATATGTGTTAGCTAGTTCCCTAACACCTGTTGACCTAAGTGTTAGCTAGTTCCCTTACACCTGTTGACATAAGTGTTAGCTAGTTCCCTTACGCCTGTTGACATAAGTGTTAGCTAGTTCCCTAACACCTGTTGACATAAGTGTTAGCTAGTTCCCTAACACCTGTTGACATAAGTGTTAGCTAGTTCCCTTACACCTGGGCTGTATCCGAATGTCCACACTATACCCTATATAGTGCACTATATAGTGGTCACGCCATTTTGTAGGGGTGTCCGAATGTCCAGAGAGAAAAAGTAGTGCACTGGAATTTTCCCACAATGCATCTCGAACATGTAGTGAGCAGCGATGGTCACTAGACGGAAGTAAAATGGCGGAGGCACAGAGAGACGAGCTGGACGCGGAGCGGGACATGAGCTCCAAATGTGAGTTTTTAATCATCATAAATATGTAAATGTGTAAACCGTGATATATTGTTGACGATAAGCTGCCAAAATACACATTTGAATACCATTGCCTTTTACTGCAAAACAACGTACCAATGTTATGCCGCGAAAGTGTTAGCATTTTCGCATATCATAACATTAACATCTAAAGCGAACGCTACAGAAACGGGTCACTGGTGGTCAGTCATTAATGTTATTAAAGCACTTGTGTTATATGTATAGCATTTATTGTGTGTTTAATGTTTTTTAAAGGGACAGACACTGATGTGGAGAGACTCATCTGACTGCGGGTGAAAAATTTGCTTCGGCGGCTGGATGGGAGTATGACCATTATGAATAAATACTTATTCAAAAAACGTCTACTCATATTCAAATGTTTTTATGTATCGTTACTTTAGGGCAGTGATAAAGGAAATGATCACCCCTGCCAGAGCGGCCAAGAAGTGGGAGAACCTGAAAAAGACCTACAAGGTTTGTTTCTTTGAAGCTAATTTGTGAAGCATTTATTATACAAAACTCACTGTTTTAAGGAGCTCAGACAGCCACGCACAGGGACAGGGACAGAAGGAGGGGAGCCCATCGCCATATCTTGGAAGTGGTACTCCCTCATGGATGAGGCAATAGGCAGCAGGCCATCCGTGCAGCCTCCCTGCCTGATTGCCTCATCCATGGGGGAGGAAAGAGGAAGAGGAAAGCAGTGTGGCAGCCAAGAGGCCGAGGAGGGAGAGTTGAATTAGTTTTTTGGAGAAGGTGGAGAAGAAGGAAGAGGAAAGGGAGAAGCGAGAAGAGGAGAGGGGAAGAAGAGAGGAAGAGAGAAAGGAGAGACTGTTGAGTTTGTTGGAGAGAAGTTGTAAATAGTAGATAAAAATTTATTTTGATAAGTGTAGTGTGAACTATATGCATATGGACATACAATGATGCACACTATTTACACACAAAAAATTTAATCAACTTGACATTTGTAAAGAAAACTATACATACATTCAACAATTTCTTTTTAGATATTTACATATTCAATTGTTTTTGTTTTTATTTAAATAGGCCAAAACACAGATTATTCAAACATTTAATTAATAGTCCCTTGGGGTGGAAAGTGCTGCTGCCATCCGTCCATGCAGCTCCTGTCCACACTGCTGATCAGGCTGGTGCTGCTGATGCTGTCCTGCTCGTCATCAGGCCCTGGCTCCTCTTCCACTGGCTCCCAGAGATCACCATCGCTGATGCAGATGTTGTGCAGGATGGCGCAACAGGCAGTCACCTCGACTGCAAAGGTGGGTTGGACTTCCAGTGCCTTAAAAAAAATGGATCGCCATCTTGCCTTCATCATGCCAAACGCTCTTTCTGTTACAGATCGTGCCCGTGCATGGTGCTGGTTGAAGCGGGCTTCCACTGGGCTCCGAAACGGCTCTCTGTATGGAGTGAGGAGTGTGATGGGCTGACGGAGGCAAGGGTAACCCCCATCACCAAGGAGGACGTGTCCATTTGGGGGATAGAGCCGGTGGACGTAGAGGGGCTGTTTTTAAGCACTCGAGAATCGTGCACAGATCCGGGGTAGCCAACAAACAAATCAATAAATAAGCCACGGTGATTACACACAGCCTGCATTTGAATAGAATAAAACAATTTCCTGTTAAAATAACACTGTGCATTCTCTTGAAGGGGCTTTATTCTGATGTGGCAGCCGTCGATGCTCCCCACAACATTATTGAGAGCAGCTGATCCAGCCAGCAACTGAAACCCAGCTACAACTTGGGGAAGTTCCTCCAGGAAAGGGAAATGAATTATTTGGCCACGCATTTGAAGGATCTGGTTGGCCACCCTGTGGATCACATCGTGGACTGTGGACTGGGGCATGTCAAATGCCCTGGCGACAACACGGTACGCGGTGCCACTGGCCAACCAAAAGAGGAAGACCAAAACCTCCATGTCCTGGCTCCAGCCCTGGTGATGAGCACTCCTCAGGTGGCTAACCAGACGGGTGATGGTGGTTCGAGTGAGGCGAAAATCGGGCGAAGGGTCAGACTGGCCATTTAAGTACATGCTGAGTAGGGGTACATGGTGGTTCAGTCGGCAGTACACCGTGGTTCACCCTAAAACAAAACAAAAATTCTCTTAAACTTAATATGATGCTTCTAGATTCATTTTTTAATTCTGTATCTGCACTTTTAGTTATGAGTGCAGACACAGAAATAAGTACTCATTTTTCATTTTGAGATTTAAAAATGTAAATAAAAATGAAGAGTATATAGCTGAAGTCATGTTCTTTTGTACCCTGGCATTGATTTTGCCAAATGTATTGTGTGTTGCAGGGAGCTGGAGCTGCCCTGAGACAACTGAAGTAGAAACCCTCACTACATCACGCGCACCTAATAACACACAAAAAAATCACAGAAGCCCTGTGCCCCATGGCCAAGCAAATTCTATTATTGTTTAATGATTAAGTACTCATTTTTCATTTAGAAAAAATGAGTACTTAATCCATTTCCCTTGCTATGGTTTTGTGTTCTTTCAACCAATAAAATATTTTAATGTTCTTGCATTTTAAGTGAGTGTGTCTATACAATGTGTTTTCTTGTTGAAATATGTCTAAATGTATATGACTAAATGTGTTTATCTCATTGACTGAGAATAGTATTTTGAATTAGTAAGTACTATAATTTAAACCCAGTAGATGGTGCTAATGCTATATAGACAAAGGACGAATACAATACTTACACGACGCCTTGCTAATGAACGAAGAGCCCCTCATCGCCTGTCTTCGCCTTCTCTCTGTTCGGCGGTGTTTAATTTCCATTATGATAACTTGTATAATAGTTATGAAAAACACCGCAAAATTCAGTGGAGGTGCCATTTTCACCGGTGTTAGAGGAGCCGGTCAGGTGGCGGGAATATGAAAGACGTCAACCAAAATTCATAAATATGAATATAAATTGTAAAAACATTTTATACATGTATATTAGACAAATATTGATATTTTAATATACTTTTATTTATATATAAAATTATATTTGATCCAATGACATCTGACAGGGTGTGATGTGGGCCGCGGCTAAAAATAGTGTGCAGCTGTCCGAATCGCCAACAGAATGAGTGCACTGACTCACTCACTCAGACTCGCTATATAGTCCCGAACTATATAGCGAGTGAGTGAATAGGGTATAGTGTGGACATTCGGATACAGCCCTGTTGACATAAGTGTTAGCTAGTTCCCTAACACCCTGTTGACATAAGTGTTAGCTAGTTCCCTAACACCTGTTGACCTAAGTGTTAGCTAGTTCCCTTACACCTGTTGACATAAGTGTTAGCTAGTTCCCTAACACCTGTTGATATAAGTGTTAGCTAGTTCCCTAACACCTGTCGACCTAAGTGTTAGCTAGTTCCCTAACACCTGTTGACCTAAGTGTTAGCTAGTTCCCTAACACCTGTTGACATAAGTGTTAGCTAGTTCCCTTACACCTGTTGACATAAGTGTTAGCTAGTTCCCTAACACCTGTTGATATAAGTGTCAGCTAGTTCCCTAACACCTGTTGATATAAGTGTTAGCTAGTTCCCTAACACCTGTTGACATAAGTGTCAGCTAGTTCCCTAACACCTGTTGATATAAGTGTTAGCTAGTTCCCTAACACCTGTCGACCTAAGTGTTAGCTAGTTCCCTAACACCTGTCGACCTAAGTGTTAGCTAGTTCCCTTACACCTGTTGACATAAGTGTTAGCTAGTTCCCTAACACCTGTTGATATAAGTGTTAGCTAGTTCCCTAACACCTGTCGACCTAAGTGTTAGCTAGTTCCCTTACACCTGTTGACATAAGTGTTAGCTAGTTCCCTAACACCTGTTGATATAAGTGTTAGCTAGTTCCCTAACACCTGTCGACCTAAGTGTTAGCTAGTTCCCTAACACCTGTCGACCTAAAGTGTTAGCTAGTTCCCTAACACCTGTCGACCTAAGTGTTAGCTAGTTCCCTAACACCTGTTGACCTAAGTGTTAGCTAGTTCCCTAACACCTGTTGACATAAGTGTTAGCTAGTTCCCTAACACCTGTCGACCTAAGTGTTAGCTAGTTCCCTAACACCTGTTTGACATATGTGTTAGAGCTAGTTCCCTAACACCTGTCGACCTAAGTGTTAGCTAGTTCCCTAACACCTGTTGACATAAGTGTCAGCTAGTTCCCTAACACCTGTTGATATAAGTGTTAGCTAGTTCCCTAACACCTGTCGACCTAAGTGTTAGCTATTCCCTAACACCTGTTGACCTAAGTGTTAGCTAGTTCCCTAACACCTGTTGACCTAAGTGTTAGCTAGTTCCCTAACACCTGTTGATATAAGTGTTAGCTAGTTCCCTAACACCTGTTGATATAAGTGTCAGCTAGTTCCCTAACACCTGTTGACCTAAGTGTCAGCTAGTTCCCTAACACCTGTTGATGTTACCGTTGCCTAATTCCCTAACACCTATTGATGTTAGCGTTAGCTCTTTCCCTAACACCTGTTGAGAGCGCACTTCTTTGGTTGTTTTCCATTGATTTTTCAGACATAACGTTATTGCTGTACAGTGTGCGTCGCTTTGGCACCGGCTCTGGTTCAGTCTAAAATGGTTAAAGCGCGACAGCAACGCCATCTAGCGACTGTGTCCAAAACCAGCAACCGAGTTTGGCCTCTTGTCATCTACACCCTTTGGTAACGGTCAGCGTTATAAACAAGTGTCAGATCCCACGTATGAATGATCGCCTCAGTGTTTGCTTTAATGAAGGTTAAAATAATTGAATAATCTCCAGACGTCGATCCTCGTGCCCTCGGGACCAGCTTTCATCTGACCTAGTGAATATTACCATCGCAGTTAGATGATGAGCAGGCCTTGTTCCGGAACAATGCTTTCCCCGTGTACAGACGGCGTGACCTCGTCGAGCGCAGCAGTTGGACCCATGTGCAGGCTGCAGTTATAGGATGGAATCATTAACATAAAAGGGCAGCTGCTGTGAGTTTGTCTGTCACTGCCTCCATGCTGCACATCGTGTCTTGTCTTTGCCCGTCTCTCCACAAGGACTGTCTTCTCCTCGACAAACGCTGAATAATTTGAAACACTTGCAGACGAGGCTGTAGTCACTCAACCGACAGTAATAGTATTTGACAGTGGTTAATAAATAGCTAGAGGTAATAACAGTACACGTTTACTTAAGTTTTTCTATCAGACTATAGGGATATTGGACTGCAAGAAGGAATAAAACCTGTCTCCTTAAGAATTTCATGGCAAGCCTCTCCATTTTTGATTTGCAGTGGAACAGTAAGAGCCAAACCTGGCGACCATACCATATCTGATCAGGCTCTAAAGCAGGGATCGCCAACGTTTTTCAATTTGAGAGCTACTTTTGGGCCACAAAAATGGCGAGAGCTGATTTGCGGTCAATTTTAAACTGTAGTCTATTTTTAAAGAAATTTGCTGGCATTCTATACATAAATAGTTAGATTAGATGCAATGACACAACGTAGTAATCATTTAGTATTGATGTGGTCAAATTCCTGAAGCCTTTGGGGAGCAACCTGAAAGGAGTGGGCTAGCTATTGGTATCTCCCGAGACACAGATTAGAGACTCCGCCCAGTCGAATGGTATATTCACAGTTGCAGTATATTTCAAAACTCTGCCGCTCAAGTCCCTGACTAGAACCAGGAAGTACCATCACATTAGTCCGGTCTCAGGTCTTTGGAAAAGTCTTCCAGAAAATGTGAGACAGGCCTCATCCCTGGCAAAGTCCAGGCTGAAATTGTCTTATTTAACTATGCATATTACTAAGAACATTTTTTGATTCTTTCTTACTGAATTTTTGAATACTTTATGGTGTCATCCAGAATGTGTTTCTTCATAGCTTTGTGAAGCTCTTTGGGTTACCACTGCATTAAATAGTATTTGAGTAAGCACTGGTTTCCTGGTTTTCCATTTGTAATTACTTTTATGTATTGTCATTCAAACCAGCCTGGTATGTTCCCTGGATTTTGTTTTTGTCTGCACAACCTTAAATATAAAAATCTTATAATAGTTAAAACACTTGTGTAATTTGTGTTTATGTGTGTGTGAGTGTAAGATTAAGAGAACCTTATTCATCCCCACAGTGGGGAAATTATCAGTGTTGCCATCACAATTTACAGAACAGTAGGAAATGAGGAGCACTCAGCCCAAGATACGTAAATAATATGCTATACTAATTAATAATAGGATAAGTGTAAATAAGTAAGCAATATTTATTCATTAGGCATATACAAACCAAGGTCACCGAAGGCGCTTTACAATGTTCAGTGTGTGTAAGATGAGGAAAGTGTGGTGGCTCTCCTCGGCGGGCTCCATACATCTCAGTATGATAAATGATAAGGATCTAAGAAGAAGAATTGTGTGCTCCGTAGCTTAAAAAAATGAGTTGTGTGCTCTGCAAAATCTAAATAATTATTAGTTATGTATCTAAATGAGAGTTGTGTGTTTGTTATTTTTTCTGAATTATGACACATTCCCAATGGCTCCGGCTGCAGGATTCTCCATTCTCCTAGTGACAATAGTTGTGATTATTCCAACAATGATTATGATGAGGATCAGCACAGTTTTTATAATCATAATGACGATGATTGAAACAACAACAACAAAAGAGGATATTGTGGGTTGGACTGGGGGCCGCTGCGAAGGCTTCTTTGATTGGATTGAGCGTGTGGGAGACTGCATTAGCACATTACTTATTCGATGACAGTTGTGGGTAGTGCCGCGATGGCAGTAACATTGACAGTGGATGGAGATGGAGGGTGCAATAACAGTAATGATGAGTGATGAGGAGGAGAGGGCTCTGCTTCTGAAACACAACCCGTCAAAAAGCGAGTCCCAATTGCGCCAATAGGTTTGTGGAATTTCAATTTATAGCTTTTGTTACCAAGCACCGGTAATATTGTTAAATGTCCGAAAGGAAATAAGGTAGCTTAAGCAACTTTTTATGCTTTCAATGGTGAGGCGTCTTTATAAACAAACTGGACCAGAGGTGGAAGAAGTGCTAGTCCTTTGTGTAAGTATACAAGTATAGAACTCTAGTAACACATACTTCTATTCTTCCGTCCTCTGACATCCCCCTCCTCTCACCGCTCCCACTCCCCCCTAAGCCGTTTCTCCTCTCCATATTAAACCATTGTGACGGAGCCCGCCGCCTTGAAGCTCCAACCTGTGACATCTGATCACACGCGCCTCAGCTTCCATCCTCCACGCTTTAAACTGTTTTCTCGTCTATGACACACCAACACCCACACCCTCACACACACCAACAGCTCGTATGAGTGTATACTGTGGTGTGTGCCCGGTGTGCAAGCCATCCATCAATCATCCTGTGTTCATCTGTTCTATGGGTGTCTATGTAAAATAACCACAACCCATACACACACATTCTTTCTCGCAGCTCGTAGACCGAGGCGAACAGGTCAGTTGGTAGAGCATTGACCTTTGAGGTCAAGCTTTGGCCTGAAGGTCATGGGTTTGAACCCAACCCGCAAAGCGCTCTTCTCAAAACAAACTCTGGAACAACCAGGTACCTCACTGGGCGGCATGCATCTGTTAATAGTGCCAAACCTGCTGTTGTGTGCCTTATGCCTAGAAATGAGTCTGGTGTGTGGTGAATGGTTGTGAGGTGGGTCCGGGTCGGAAGAGGCCGAGTGGCACAAAAATGGTCACGCTTCTGTCTGTGTGTCCCAGGGCCAGCTGTGGCTCTTTGGGTTAAGGATCATTTGTTGTTTGTCAAAGTATCAAAGTGCATCAATTATTACGTTGAAATTTGAAAAGTATAGACCTTTTGAACCAAATTCCATCTACATCTACATCCATCGTATGTATGTTCTTTATTTCGCTCAATCAGTTTTCTTCTATTCTCCTCATTTTTGCCATGTGTGTCTGGCCTCGCCCCACCAAAAAATTTTTCAGAGAAAAGTAAACAAAAGAAGGACCACCCTCACTCTTTGTATCGCCACACTATACCCTATATAGTGCACTATATAGTGGTCACGCCATTTTGTAGGGGTGTCCGAATGTCCAGAGAGAAAAAAGTAGTGCACTGGAATTTTCCCACAATGCATCTCGAACATGTAGTGAGCAGCGATGGTCACTAGACGGAAGTAAAATGGCGGAGGCACAGAGAGACGAGCTGGACGCGGAGCGGGACATGAGCTCCAAATGTGAGTTTTTAATCATCATAAATATGTAAATGTGTAAACCGTGATATATTGTTGACGATAAGCTGCCAAAATACACATTTGAATACCATTGCCTTTTACTGCAAAACAACGTACCAATGTTATGCCGCGAAAGTGTTAGCATTTTCGCATATCATAACATTAACATCTAAAGCGAACGCTACAGAAACGGGTCACTGGTGGTCAGTCATTAATGTTATTAAAGCACTTGTGTTATATGTATAGCATTTATTGTGTGTTTAATGTTTTTTAAAGGGACAGACACTGATGTGGAGAGACTCATCTGACTGCGGGTGAAAAATTTGCTTCGGCGGCTGGATGGGAGTATGACCATTATGAATAAATACTTATTCAAAAAACGTCTACTCATATTCAAATGTTTTTATGTATCGTTACTTTAGGGCAGTGATAAAGGAAATGATCACCCCTGCCAGAGCGGCCAAGAAGTGGGAGAACCTGAAAAAGACCTACAAGGTTTGTTTCTTTGAAGCTAATTTGTGAAGCATTTATTATACAAAACTCACTGTTTTAAGGAGCTCAGACAGCCACGCACAGGGACAGGGACAGAAGGAGGGGAGCCCATCGCCATATCTTGGAAGTGGTACTCCCTCATGGATGAGGCAATAGGCAGCAGGCCATCCGTGCAGCCTCCCTGCCTGATTGCCTCATCCATGGGGGAGGAAAGAGGAAGAGGAAAGCAGTGTGGCAGCCAAGAGGCCGAGGAGGGAGAGTTGAATTAGTTTTTTGGAGAAGGTGGAGAAGAAGGAAGAGGAAAGGGAGAAGCGAGAAGAGGAGAGGGGAAGAAGAGAGGAAGAGAGAAAGGAGAGACTGTTGAGTTTGTTGGAGAGAAGTTGTAAATAGTAGATAAAAATTTATTTTGATAAGTGTAGTGTGAACTATATGCATATGGACATACAATGATGCACACTATTTACACACAAAAAATTTAATCAACTTGACATTTGTAAAGAAAACTATACATACATTCAACAATTTCTTTTTAGATATTTACATATTCAATTGTTTTTGTTTTTATTTAAATAGGCCAAAACACAGATTATTCAAACATTTAATTAATAGTCCCTTGGGGTGGAAAGTGCTGCTGCCATCCGTCCATGCAGCTCCTGTCCACACTGCTGATCAGGCTGGTGCTGCTGATGCTGGTCCTGCTCGTCATCAGGCCCTGGCTCCTCTTCCACTGGCTCCCAGAGATCACCATCGCTGATGCAGATGTTGTGCAGGATGGCGCAACAGGCAGTCACCTCGACTGCAAAGGTGGGTTGGACTTCCAGTGCCTTAAAAAAAATGGATCGCCATCTTGCCTTCATCATGCCAAACGCTCTTTCTGTTACAGATCGTGCCCGTGCATGGTGCTGGTTGAAGCGGGCTTCCACTGGGCTCCGAAACGGCTCTCTGTATGGAGTGAGGAGTGTGATGGGCTGACGGAGGCAAGGGTAACCCCCATCACCAAGGAGGACGTGTCCATTTGGGGGATAGAGCCGGTGGACGTAGAGGGGGCTGTTTTTAAGCACTCGAGAATCGTGCACAGATCCGGGGTAGCCAACAAACAAATCAATAAATAAGCCACGGTGATTACACACAGCCTGCATTTGAATAGAATAAAACAATTTCCTGTTAAAATAACACTGTGCATTCTCTTGAAGGGGCTTTATTCTGATGTGGCAGCCGTCGATGCTCCCCACAACATTATTGAGAGCAGCTGATCCAGCCAGCAACTGAAACCCAGCTACAACTTGGGGAAGTTCCTCCAGGGAAGGGAAATGAATTATTTGGCCACGCATTTGAAGGATCTGGTTGGCCACCCTGTGGATCACATCGTGGACTGTGGACTGGGGCATGTCAAATGCCCTGGCGACAACACGGTACGCGGTGCCACTGGCCAACCAAAAGAGGAAGACCAAAACCTCCATGTCCTGGCTCCAGCCCTGGTGATGAGCACTCCTCAGGTGGCTAACCAGACGGGTGATGGTGGTTCGAGTGAGGCGAAAATCGGGGCGAAGGTCAGACTGGCCATTTAAGTACATGCTGAGTAGGGGTACATGGTGGTTCAGTCGGCAGTACACCGGTGGTTCACCCTAAAACAAAACAAAAATTCTCTTAAACTTAATATGATGCTTCTAGATTCATTTTTTAATTCTGTATCTGCACTTTTAGTTATGAGTGCAGACACAGAAATAAGTACTCATTTTTCATTTTGAGATTTAAAAATGTAAATAAAAATGAAGAGTATATAGCTGAAGTCATGTTCTTTTGTACCCTGGCATTGATTTTGCCAAATGTATTGTGTGTTGCAGGGAGCTGGAGCTGCCCTGAGACAACTGAAGTAGAAACCCTCACTACATCACGCGCACCTAATAACACACAAAAAAATCACAGAAGCCCTGTGCCCCATGGCCAAGCAAATTCTATTATTGTTTAATGATTAAGTACTCATTTTTCATTTAGAAAAAATGAGTACTTAATCCATTTCCCTTGCTATGGTTTTGTGTTCTTTCAACCAATAAAATATTTTAATGTTCTTGCATTTTAAGTGAGTGTGTCTATACAATGTGTTTTCTTGTTGAAATATGTCTAAATGTATATGACTAATGTGTTTCTCATTGACTGAGAATAGTATTTTGAATTAGTAAGTACTATAATTTACCCAGTAGATGGTGCTAATGCTATATAGACAAAGGACGAATACAATACTTACACGACGCCTTGCTAATGAACGAAGAGCCCTCATCGCCTGTCTTCGCCTTCTCTCTGTTCGGCGGTGTTTAATTCGCATTATGATAACTTGTATAATAGTTATGAAAAACACCGCAAAATTCAGTGGAGGTGCCATTTCACCGGTGTTAGAGGAGCCGGTCAGGTGGCGGGAATATGAAAGACGTCAACCAAAATTCATAAATATGAATATAAATTGTAAAAACATTTTATACATGTATATTAGACAAATATTGATATTTTAATATACTTTTATTTATATATAAAATTATATTGATCCAATGACATCTGACAGGGGTGTGATGTGGGCCGCGGCTAAAAATAGTGTGCAGCTGTCCGAATCGCCAACAGAATGAGTGCACTGACTCACTCACTCAGTCGCTATATAGTCCCGAACTATATAGCGAGTGAGTGAATAGGGTATAGTGTGGACATTCGGATACAGCCCTGTTGACATAAGTGTTAGCTAGTTCCCTAACACCTGTTGACATAAGTGTTAGCTAGTTCCCTAACACCTGTTGACCTAAGTGTTAGCTAGTTCCCTTACACCTGTTGACATAAGTGTTAGCTAGTTCCCTAACACCTGTTGATATAAGTGTTAGCTAGTTCCCTAACACCTGTCGACCTAAGTGTTAGCTAGTTCCCTAACACCTGTTGACCTAAGTGTTAGCTAGTTCCCTAACACCTGTTGACATAAGTGTTAGCTAGTTCCCTTACACCTGTTGACATAAGTGTTAGCTAGTTCCCTAACACCTGTTGATATAAGTGTCAGCTAGTTCCCTAACACCTGTTGATATAAGTGTTAGCTAGTTCCCTAACACCTGTTGACATAAGTGTCAGCTAGTTCCCTAACACCTGTTGATATAAGTGTTAGCTAGTTCCCTAACACCTGTCGACCTAAGTGTTAGCTAGTTCCCTAACACCTGTCGACCTAAGTGTTAGCTAGTTCCCTTACACCTGTTGACATAAGTGTTAGCTAGTTCCCTAACACCTGTTGATATAAGTGTTAGCTAGTTCCCTAACACCTGTCGACCTAAGTGTTAGCTAGTTCCCTTACACCTGTTGACATAAGTGTTAGCTAGTTCCCTAACACCTGTTGATATAAGTGTTAGCTAGTTCCCTAACACCTGTCGACCTAAGTGTTAGCTAGTTCCCTAACACCTGTCGACCTAAGTGTTAGCTAGTTCCCTAACACCTGTCGACCTAAGTGTTAGCTAGTTCCCTAACACCTGTTGACCTAAGTGTTAGCTAGTTCCCTAACACCTGTTGACATAAGTGTTAGCTAGTTCCCTAACACCTGTCGACCTAAGTGTTAGCTAGTTCCCTAACACCTGTTGACATATGTGTTAGCTAGTTCCCTAACACCTGTCGACCTAAGTGTTAGCTAGTTCCCTAACACCTGTTGACATAAGTGTCAGCTAGTTCCCTAACACCTGTTGATATAAGTGTTAGCTAGTTCCCTAACACCTGTCGACCTAAGTGTTAGCTAGTTCCCTAACACCTGTTGACCTAAGTGTTAGCTAGTTCCCTAACACCTGTTGACCTAAGTGTTAGCTAGTTCCCTAACACCTGTTGATATAAGTGTTAGCTAGTTCCCTAACACCTGTTGATATAAGTGTCAGCTAGTTCCCTAACACCTGTTGACCTAAGTGTCAGCTAGTTCCCTAACACCTGTTGATGTTACCGTTGCCTAATTCCCTAACACCTATTGATGTTAGCGTTAGCTCTTTCCCTAACACCTGTTGAGAGCGCACTTCTTTGGTTGTTTCCATTGATTTTCAGACATAACGTTATTGCTGTACAGTGTGCGTCGCTTTGGCACCGGCTCTGGTTCAGTCTAAAATGGTTAAAGCGCGACAGCAACGCCATCTAGCGACTGTGTCCAAAAACAGCAACCGAGTTTGGCCTCTTGTCATCTACACCCTTTGGTAACGGTCAGCGTTATAAACAAGTGTCAGATCCACGTTGAATGATCGCCTCAGTGTTTGCTTTAATGAAGGTTAAATAATTGAATAATCTCCAGACGTCTCCTCGTGCCCTCGGGACCAGCTTTCATCTGACCTAGTGAATATTACCATCGCAGTTAGATGATGAGCAGGCCTTGTTCCGGAACAATGCTTTCCCCGTGTACAGACGGCGTGACTCGTCGAGCGCAGCAGTTGGACCCATGTGCAGGCTGCAGTTATAGGATGGAATCATTAACATAAAAGGGCAGCTGCTGTGAGTTTGTCTGTCACTGCCTCCATGCTGCACATCGTGTCTTGTCTTTGCCCGTCTCTCCACAAGGACGTCTTCTCCTCGACAAACGCTGAATAATTTGACACTTGCAGACGAGGCTGTAGTCACTCAACCGACAGTAATAGTATTTGACAGTGGTTAATAATAGCTAGAGGTAATAACAGTACACGTTTACTTAAGTTTTTCTATCAGACTATAGGGATATTGGACTGCAAGAAGGAATAATCCTGTCTCCTTAAGAATTTCATGGCAAGCCTCTCCATTTTTGATTTGCAGTGGACAGTAAGAGCCAAACCTGGCGACCATACCATATCTGATCAGGCTCTAAAGCAGGGATCGCCAACGTTTTTCAATTTGAGAGCTACTTTTGGGCAACAAAAATGGCGAGAGCTGATTTGCGGTCAATTTTAAACTGTAGTCTATTTTTAAAGAAATTTGCTGGCATTCTATACATAAATAGTTAGATTAGATGCAATGACACAACGTGTAATCATTTAGTATTATGTGTCAAATTCCTGAAGCCTTTGGGGAGCAACCTGAAAGGAGTGGGCTAGCTATTGGTATCTCCCGAGACACAGATTAGAGACTCCTGCCCAGTCGAATGGTATATTCACAGTTGCAGTATTTTCAAAACTCTGCCGCTCAAGTCCTGACTAGAACCAGGAAGTACCATCACATTAGTCCGGTCTCAGGTCTTTGGAAAAGTCTTCCTGAAAATGTGAGACAGGCCTCATCCCTGGCAAAGTCCAGGCTGAAAATTGTCTTATTTAACTATGCATATTACTAAGAACATTTTTTGATTCTTTCTTACTGAATTTTGAATACATTATGTGTCATACAGAATGTGTTCTTCATAGCTTGTGAAGCACTTTGGGTTACACTGCATTAAATAGTATTTGAGGTAGCACTGGTTTCTGGTTTACATTTGTATTACTTTATGTATTGTCATTAAACATCATGGTATGTTCACTGTTTTGTTTTTGTCTGCACAACCTTAAATAAAAAATAATTTTAAAACACTTGTGTAATTGTGTTTATGTGTGTGTGAGTGTAAGATTAAGAGAACCTTTATTCATCCCACAGTGGGGAAATTTCAGTGTTGCATCACAATTTACAGAACAGTAGGAATGAGGAGCACACAGCACAAGATAAGTAAATAATAGCTATACTAATTAAAATAGGATAAGTGTAAATAAGTAAGCAATATTTATTCATTAGGCATATACAAACCAAGGTCACCGAAGCGCTTTACAATGTTCAGTGTGTGTAAGATGAGTAAGTGTGTAGTGCTCCTGGCGGCTCCATACATCTCAGTATGATAATGATATGGATCTAAATAAGAATTGTGTGCTCCGTATCTAAAAATGAGTTGTGTGCTCTGCATCTAAATAATTATTAGTTATGTATCTAAATGAGAGTTGTGTGTTGTTTTTTTCTGAATATGACACATTCCCAATGGCTCCGGCTGCAGGATTCTCCATTCTCCTAGTGACAATAGTTGTGATTATTCCAACAATGATTATGATGAGGATCAGCACAGTTATAATCATAATGACGATGATTGAATCAACAACAAAAGAGGAGTATTGTGGGTTGGACTGGGGCCGCTGCGAAGGCTTCTTTGTTGGATTGAGCGTGTGGGAGACTGCATTAGCACATACTTATTCGATGACAGTTGTGTGTAGTGCCGCGATGGCAGTAACAGTGACAGTGATGGAGATGGAGGGTGCAATAACAGTAATGATGAGTGATGGAGGAGGAGAGGGCTCTGCTTCTGAAACACCGTCAAACGAGTCCAATTGCGCCATTAGGTTTGTGGAATTCAATTTATAGCTTTGTTACCAAGCACCGGTAATATGTTAAATGTCCTAGGAATAAGGTGCTTAAGCAACTTTTATGCTTTCAATGTGAGGCGTCTTTATAAACAAACTGGACCAGAGGTGGAAGAAGTGCTAGTCTTTGTGAAAGTATACAAGTATAGAACTCTAGTAACACTTCATCTATTCCGTCTCTGACATCCCCCTCCTCTCACCCCACTCCCCCCAAAGCCGTTTCTCTCATATTAAACATTGTGACGGAGCCGCAGCCTTGAAGCTCAACCTTGACTCTGATCACACGCGCTCAGCTGCATCCTCACGCTTTAACTGTTTTCCGTCTATACACACCACACACCCACACACACACAAACAGCACGTATGTGTGTATCTGTGTGTGTGCCCGTGTGTCATGCCATCCATCAATAATCCTGTGTTCATCTGTTCTATGGGTGTCTATGTAAAATAACCACACCCATACACACACATTCTTCTCCCATTCGTAGACCGAGGCGACAGTTCAGTTGGTAGAGCATTGACCTTTGAGGTCAAGCTTTGGCCTGAAGGTCATGGGTTTGAACCACCCGCAAGGCTTTCTCAAAACAAACTCTGGAACACCAGGTACCTCACTGGGGCGGCTGCATCTGTAAAGTGCCAAACTGCTGTTGTGTCCTTGCCTAGAATGAGTCTGGTGTGTGTGAATGGTTGGTGGTGGTCGGAGAGGCCGATGGCACAAAATGGTCACGCTTCTGTCTGTGTGTCCCAGGGCAGCTGTGGCTCTTTGGGGTTAAGGTTCATTTGTTGTTGTCAAAGTATCAAAGTGCATCAATATTAAGTTGAATTTGAAAAGTATAGACTTTTGAACCAAATTCCATCTACATCTACATCCATCTGTATGTATGTTCTTATTTCGCTCAAATCAGTTTTCTTCTATCTCTATTTTTGCCATGTGTGTCTGGCCTCTCACATTTTTCAGAAGAAAAGTAAACAAAAGAGGACCACCCTCACTCTTTGTCTTACAAGTGGTGGTTAGATTTGTTCACAACATTTTACTTTTCATGGACAAATGTGTTATTGATGAAGTAAGATGAAGTTGGGTTCCCCAGCTTTAAAAGACATTTCCTAATTCTAAAGTCGCGTCTGTGGCAGAAACATACTGTATCAAGTGTGGCTCTTTGAAGCTTGAAAAGGGAGTAATTAAAATATGTGATTTATTTGAAACGCGATTTGTTTGAGCCTTGTCGTTTCAAAGTAAAACTTCTCTGATCTTTTTAATTACATTCTGACCTAAATATTCCCAATTTGTATCCCAAACACACATTGTCTTCTATTTTAGTCACTGAACAACATAAACTCTTCTATATTTTCATGAATAAATGAATCATGTGGAATACTTTACCAAGTGACATTAAAGATAATCCTTTACTCGGCCCACAATGAGGAAATGTCAGTGTTGCATCAGTGCAACACTGACCCTGTGTATGGAGCGATGGACTCTGGTCTGTGAGAGAAGGAGGCGGAGGAGGAGGAGCGAGACACAGGTGTGAGCTGCTATTGCTGATGTCCAAATGCACACAACAAAAACGTATTACTAAAAGCTTTAGCAAACAGCGCATGCCCAGCTTTAGTGTTAACAGCGAGTGCAGAGGATTTTGGGCATAAAAAGTGTGTGTTGTTGTCAGAGAGTGTGGAGGCGATGACAGAAACGTTATTTGATGTCCCTCTGATCCCCCTATCATCCATCCCCAATGAACATGTGTGGCTTAAGCTTATGGATTCAGCCATTATTCAATGGTAAACTACAAATTCATGTGAAAAAAAATACTTATCACGGTTCTCAAGTCAAATATTTATATGCAATTAAAATACGATTAATTGCAATTAATTAATTACAAAGCCTCTAAGTAATTAGATTTATTTTTTTAATCGAGTCCCAGCCCTACATAATTCATAGGCGCACTCACACAGCCATGTTAGTGTGCCCATCTATGGATCACAATTATTCAACAATTACAATTGTCCCCATTATCCTAACAAATAACAGCATCGATAGAATAATGTTTTACAAGAAATCACAAGATTTTCACAAGACTTCAAAGGTAAGAAAACATTGCCCAAGATTTTTTTGTCACATAATAACCATATACCATCTCTACCACAAGTCACCATTCTATCAACTGATAGAATTTAGTTTTTATTTTAATATTACATTAATCATATGTTTTGTACTCAACACTACATTGTTTTTGTTATATGCTCCCTTCTGTCATTCCCATTTTATGTCATTCACGTGTTTTTTTTATTATATGTCCCCTTGCTGTCATTTAGGCACCTTCTTCCGGTCAAACACCATGGCTTCAGATTTGGAGATGCTGATTCTCATCCCAGCCGCTTCAGCTGCAAACCGTCCCAGTGAGCGAACAGGACAACATCGTTTGCAAATAGCAGAGATGAAAACCTGTGGTCCCCGAACCGGACACAGACAAAGAGCAGTCTTGGTGGAGGCCAACATGCACCGGGAACAGGTCTGACTTACTGCCAGCTATTCAAACACAGCTCGGGCTCCGGTCATACAAGGACCGGACGGCCCACAGCAGAGGACCCTGGACCCATACTCGCAGAGAAGTACACCCCCAAAGAACACCCCGGGGAGCACGGTTGAACGCCTTCTCCAAATCAACAAAGCACAAGTGTGGGGAAACTCCCATGAACCCTCGATGGAGAGTGTTAAGCTGGTCCAGTTTTCCGCGGCTGGGACCAAAACCACCCTGCTCCTCCTGAATCCAAGATTCAACCATGGGTCGTAGTCTCCTCTCCAGTACCTTTTTTTTTAAATCTTTAATAAATGTACAAATAATTAAAATCGTCCAAAAATTGAATTGAAAAGAAACCCATTACATTTCCATGGTCACATGACAGTTGGAATTAAATGCCCCCTCCCACCCCAGAGTCTAGTTATGAGGGAAGTTTCCAAATAGTTCATCCCTGAGCCTCACCCTGAGGTGCTCCTTGAATTCCCCCAAAGATTCACTAGAGACACGGTCAGAGTCCAGCATGTTCCACATCCCGGTGGCCAGAGTGAGACACAATTTCTGCATGATGTGGGCACTGGGCAGTGTCCCGTCTGGAAAAGCACAGCTGACCCAGCGCACATGGTATGGCAGGACTCTTTGTATGGGTCGGTATGGTCCCAGCGCAGCAGGCGAGAGTCCATGGAACAGTTTAAAACCAAAGCATGCAAGCGCAAAGTTCTGCCTTGTTTGCAAGGTTGTTAGTCCGAGCGCTCTATAATGCTCTGCTGTCAACTGGGCACGATACGGCAGATTTAGAATAATGCGCATGCATCTTCGTTGGACGCTCTCTAAACAGTTTATGAGAGTCTTTCCTATGCCGTAGATCAGCACTGAGCAGTACTCTAGTCGGGATCTAATGTATGCTTTATAGATCCGAAGCAGGACTTCATTGCTTTGTGGTGGCAGCTTTGATTTTAAAGGGGACATATCATGAAAAATCCACTTTTTGTGCCTTAAATGCCTTATGTTGTGTAGTTGGAGCCTCTAGAAGTGCAAAAAAGTTGAAATCAGTCTCTTCATGGGTTGCAGGGAACACTTCATATTCTGTTTAGGTAAGATATTTCAACCCGTTTTGATTTTGCCATTCTCTATTACGTGTTTAGAATTATTACGTCACAGTATTTGCAGCGAGACTGCCATATAAGGGCATGGGCGTCTAACAAAACACTTCGGCCCAGCCCTCCTCTACTGTGCATCACTTCGAATTTGTAGTCCAAGCTCAAGGATGCCAGCGAACAGGGCTGGACTGGCCATCAGCCGTACCGGGCAATGCCCAAAGGGCTGATGCCCATATTTGGGCCGGTCTGTCTGCCTCATACAAAACACATGTTTGTGAGAAGTGTAAATCCGTTGATAATTGTTCGAGCGGGGCGCGCGTATCCGCGGGGCACCTGCTGTATGTACTTGAATGGGATTCCGCCACCTCAGCGGCCGCAGTGTTCCGGGGCATCTGCGGCCGCTTTGTAATGAGGAGCCGCTCGCAGCCGCTCCACCGTGTTGTGGTTGTGGCTGAGCGCGCAGCCTCAACGTGGCCATGTACCCAACACCATAAACGCGCACAGGACCATGCGTGTCTTTGAGTAATCTGTGCACCCAATAAATACACTGCTGCAGGAAACAGTCCGCGTCTCCCTCTCCTCTCGAAGCGCGATTAAACGCCCTAAATAAAGCTCTGATACCTACATTTTGCATTGCATTAAAAGTTCATGTTTGAGCCCAAAAGTAATATGTTGTGAACAGATTAAACAGATTTAGAGCCAGAAAATGGCTGACAATATGCATTTCAGTCTTTTTTGACCAATTCTCATCCCTGTAACAAACAATAGTATTGTCCGTGTCCACCTCCCTCACTCTGACACATGTTTATTACTCTCTTGTAATGTAGACTATTGCATTTTATTTTATTGTTGAAACTGCACATATCCTGATCCTCTACAGTATTTGCTTCCACATACTGTATAAACTAGGAGTCGGCAACCTGCGGCTCTGGAGGCGCATGCGTCTCTTTCCTTCTATAGAAGGAAAAACGTTCTTAACGTTTTTAAATGCTGTAAAATTGTGCATAAGTAATATTCAATTTAAACATTTCTGTCAACGTAGTGTGTCATATCCTGCGACGTACAGTAGGCCCGCACCAGGCGGCTGCTGTTGTAAACAAACTGGCGTGTGAGCATCATAGACTGTGCGCATGGATCCCAAAGCTAAAAAGAGAAGAGTCGATAATAAGACTGGACTAAGAATGAAACTTAATATTTGCTTTCAGTCAATGAGGAAGGACTACTTCATGTTTGCGATGTAATGAGAAGTTTCTATGAGATAATTGTATCTGTGCTTAGTAACTACAAAAATGGCCGCTCAGGGTGGAGTTGAACCTGTGTCACCTGGATGGGGGCGTGGTCAAAAGCGCCTCATTTGCATTTAAAGAGACAGCACCAAAACAGGTTGCTCTCAGACGCACCTCAGAACAGGTGTAGAAGAAAGGCCCGTGGAGCTACAAATAATGAGACTCAGACCCAGGCATTGCATATAGGCCACAAATTAATGATTTAGATGTAAAAATCAATTATTTGAAAACACGATATGTCCACTTTAAGAGCCTCTATACAAACATTTCCTTCCTAGCCCCTTTACACAAGTCCTCAACATAACGCTTTAATTTCAAGTCACTGCTGATTGTTGCCACCAAGTGCTTTGTCTCACTTGAGAAGGAGATGTTGTGGCCCTCAAACATGACTTGACCATCTATTTGTTTTTTAACAGACGCTTTAGCAAAGCACAAACATACAGTCTTTGAAGGGTTGAATTTCATACCCCAGGTACCTTGGAGTAGACCTTACCGGGAGGCTGAGGAGTGTGATCCCCGATAATTGGAACACACCCTCCGGTCCCCCTTCTTGTAGAGAGGGACTACCACCCCGGTCTGCCACTCCATTGGCCAAGACAGTCCTACAACATGCAGAAACTTGTGGAGTGGAAGTATTCCTTCCCCCGCCCAACATTATCTCGAGTCAAGGTCAGCACCCCACCACTCGTACACAATGTTGCTTCCCCCTCCTGAGGCGCCAGACGGTTTGCCAGAATCTTTTCGAGGCCGACCGATAGTCATGCTCCATAGACTCTTCGAAATCCTCCCAGTCCTGGGTTTTTGCGTGTGCAACAGCCCGGGCTGCGGCACGCTTGGCCGGCCGGTACTGGACAGCTGCCTCAGGAGTCCCGAGAACCATCATGGCTCGATAGGACTCCTTCAGCCTGACGGCATCCCTTACTACCGGTGCCCACCACCGGGTTTGGGATTTGTCGCCAGGACCAGCACCAGAGACCTTGCGACCACAGCTACGAGCCACCGCATCGGTGATAGAGGTGGAAAACATGGACATGGTCCACTCGGACTCGATGTCCCCCTCCTCCACCGGGACCTGGAAGAAACTCTCCCGGGGACCAATGTCCATAAATGTTAATAAATGTTTTTGATTGTCAAAAACATAGATTTAGAGAATATAGGTCCAGGCAGAATATATGTGAAATACCAAGTCACCTAGATCCGCCTAACCACCTAACCACTGACCTGAGACCCTCCTGTAACCATGCATTTCTGTATATGGTACAAATGGGAGCCCAGTGTTTACTCCAATCTGTGGCCTTCTCTCAGTGACGTTGGAAATACTGCTAGCAGCTCAAAAAGCATTAAAATGTAACGCCAGTCGTCATTACCACATTTTATTTGCTCAAATCCATTATCAGCCATCCTCCTCCCCACCTGGGCCTGAGCTGACAGCCTGGCTGCTCCGAGACAGAGGAAATGAAATAACAAACGCACACCAGAGGACACTGCTATAAAGACGCTCTGGGCTTCTCCATATTAAATTTCAATTGAACCATGAGATTTGTTTTGACTTCATAAACATAGGCATAAATCTGATGCCGCCTGCTCCACTGCGAGAGAGGACAAGTGATAGTCAGGCTACGAGAGCAATGAGGACGGGCTGTAAATGTTAGAAGATCAAATTTAGGATTAGGGTTCTATCTTTCAGAGTCTGCCCCTAACATTATTGTCTTTGGGGCCATCACCTAAAGCCCCATTGGAACACAAGATTCAGATTCAGTTTATTTGCCGTTAGCAGTAAAACCACTTTGGAATACATGTGCAAGAATCCCCAGTGTGCACCAGACAAGTACATAAAAATAAAACAAGCCAAAAAGAAGTACAGAAGAAGTAAAGAAAAAATCATAACTGTGAAACTAATCAACAAATACACCAATACATGATCATTAAAGTGCTTTGCTCAGACTGATAACAACTGAAAGAAGCTGGTCTCTCTCTCTGGTCTCTCTCTGGTCACTCTGGTCTCTCTCTGGTCTCTAAAGCCTAGTGTATACTTGCGCGGCGTGGCTTACGTTAGCGGTTGCGGTGGACCTACGTAAGCACAATTGATGTTATACTGGCGCGTTCCCCTTACGGAGTTTTGAGGAGAATGTTGTAATCCCACAACAAACCACATGAGGGCGATCACACAGGAGCGGTCCATTTACGCTGCTACTTTGTCCTCTTCAGAACAACAATAGCAAACAAAGCTGTTTGAGCTCATTACACGTGTTTCTACTGTAGGTTTATGTGATAGTTTTATGGATTCATTATTTTATAAGTCATTTCAACTGTGATGCTGTGAATAAAGACACAGTTCTTGTTGGAAACATAGTTATTATTAAATAGTTTTCAGCACAAACAGCAAAACAATAATAGTGGTAAATATCTGGGACAAACATGAACGATTTACGAGTGCAGGAGGAAAGCAACAAACGCAGCTACGATTCAAACAAGACAGGAACAGTGCAAAACAAACGACTGCACAGTTTATAAGCTATATATATGTTAGATAGTCCACAGTTTCCTGTATATCAGGCTTTGAGCCCAAACTGCTTTTCCTTCAAAGCACAAAGCTCTCTGCTCCATAGTGCCTCGTCCATGTCCCTGCTGCAGCCGCTCCGTGCTTCCTTCCAATACACACACACGGACCAATCAATCCAATCCAATCCAATCCACTTTATTTATATAGCACATTTAAACAACAAAACGTTTCCAAAGTGCTGAACAACAATAACAATAAAACAAAAACAATACAAATGAGTTCCACCAAATAAATAGAAATCAGCGGAGCTTCCTTACGGCGACCCTTACGTAGTTAGAAAATTTCGAGGGCCTTGCGGTGACCAACGCGTTGCGCAAGTGACGTCACGTCACCTCCGTAAGCTCCGCGCCGCGCGAGTATAAACTAGGCTTAAGTGTTTTTATTTTTTTTTCTCCGAAAGGCTCTCTAACAAAAACACACTTCTTTCAAAGTGAAAACACATGCCCTGAACATTATATTCATTTTCTTATGGCTCTGTGTGGGCCAGTTCTAATACTAATAAAATATCATCCTGGGGGTAAAGATAATTCATTTGGGTGCCGGACCTGGCCCCCGGGCCTTGACTTTGACACAAATGCCATTGAGAGAGAGACCATGTCTCTACGGTCTCTCTCTGATCTCTTGTTCAGACTTATAACTGCTTGTGGAAAGAAGCTGGTCTCTCTCTGGTCTGTCTCTCTCTGGTCTCTCTTGGGTCTTTCTCTGGTCTCTTTTCTGGTCTCTCTTTGGTCTCTAATCTCTCTCTGGACTCACTGGTCTCTCTCTGGTCTCTCTCCTTTTCTCTCTCAAGTTTCTTTCTTTCTGCTCTTTCCCGCTTTCTGTTCTCTCGCTCTTCTCGCTCTGGTCTCGCTCTCTCTCTGCTCTCTCTGGTCTCTCTCTCTGGTCACTCTGGTCTCTCTGTGCTCTCTCTCGCTGTTCTCTCTGTTCTCTCTCTTCTCTCTCTGGTCGCTCTCTCTCTCTGATCTCTCTCCGGTCTCCTTTTTTTCTCTGTGATGTTGTCGAACCACAGTCACAAAACTAACAAAGAAACTTTTGATGGTGCAGCAATAAAGGTTCAGCAGAGTCAGAGTTTGTGCTACAACAATAAGAACAACAATATTGGTGTGTTCATTACTGTATAGTTTTATAATGATTGTGTGAACCTTATCGTCCGATTGAGACCTAAATGTATTGTTAGTATTGTACAATAAAAACATAAAAAGCAGTTGTTAAATTACAGTGAATGATCTCTGTCCTTTCACTTCTACCTTGACATAAAAACCACAGATTCTGGTATCGACCCGAAGTCTGCGCTCTTGGAACAACTATCGATCAGCGCGTTGCTCAAGGACACTGGAGCTCTAACTATTTGGGCGGGTTAAAAATGGCCGCTGTTATTGCTCCGTGCTCAGGAGATTAATAAGGGTAATATTGCATCTGTGAATGGCCTGTTGTGATCCCATAAACACACGTCTGTGAGCCTTGTTTGAGATGCTCAAGGAACTAAGTTTGGGAAAACTCCTGCTTCGCCTTGTGTCCGGTTCATTACAGCACTTTAAAGAGCTAATCTTTGCTCTGGCTTAATCTGGATTGTCCCCGGTTCATCTGTCTGGATTAGTGTGCGTAAACAGAGGAAACAGCTTTCATGTCGGTGACGGTGAAAGAAGAAAGAGGAGAGTGATTAAAGACAATGTTGTCTGAACAGGAGAAGTCTTTAGACAATGCTCTCATGTTTGACTTAAGTGCAAACAGGAGAGACTAACGCTGAAACGCACATTCTCTAGTTTTCAGACGCAGGGGTCTTCAGACTAGAAGTCCTGGTGCGCGCCGGGAGTGGAGGAAGTAGCCTTTGATGCTAACAGAGTTTAGCTAGCGGCTTATTGTGTAAAGATCTTCTCCAATAATGCAGCTTTGCAGCGTGTGTGTGTTCAGGGACCTTCCACGGACTTTATATAACAGCAGTATGTGTTCACGGAGGTGCGCCATACGTTTATTTTATTATTAAAAGGTATTTCCGCATCGGCGAACACACTCGAAGCAGTTGCATAAAGTCACGGGAGCATGAAAACTCACATGTTAACAAGCACTATGTCCCCCACTGTCAACCCTGGTTTAGTCCTGGTTTAGTCCTGGTGTAGCTCCTGTTTTGGCTGTTTACAAGTATTTTCAGTCTACTCGCTTAGACCGCTAATGTCTCCGTGACCACTTTGCGGCTCTCTGATTGGTTGCTGCACGAGCGTCCCGAGGAAAGGTTCAGCAAAATTCATCTCATGCGTTCCTCCCCTTCGACTTCCCAGCGCGGTCAGTGCGTGCATTCCGAGACGCTTGTGCGTTTTGAGGCTCAAACGCCCATCACTATTGACTTTGCATTGAAAGCCAACGCAACGAATGATCCGGTCTGAACGCGGCATAAGGGCAGTAGTGATGATCCAGGACACTCCACATTCAACAATATACAGTGGGGCAAAAAAGTATTTAGTCAGCCACCGATTGTGCAAGTTCTCCCACTTAAAATAATGACAGAGGTCTGTAATTTTCATCATAGGTACACTTCAACTGTGAGAAACAGAATGTGAAAAAAAAATCCAGAAATTCACATTGTAGAATTTTTAATGAATTTATTTGTAAATTATGGTGGAAAATAAGTATTTGGTCACTTCAAACAGGGAAGATCTCTGGCTCTCACAGACCTGTAACTTCTTCTTTAAGAAGCTCTTCTGTCCTCCACCTGTTACCTGTATTAATGGCACCTGTTTTAAGTCGACCGTGGCGCCTAGAGGGTTAACTCGTTATCTGTATGAAAGATAGCCCAAATGTAACCCAAAACGATATTTCAACCACTGATAATCTCCCTCGATCTGGGGCTCCACGCAAGATCTCATCCCGTGGGGTCAAAATGATTATGAGAACGGTGATCAAAAATCCCAGAACCACACGGGGGGACCTGGTGAATGACCTGCAGAGAGCTGGGACCATCAGTAACACACTACGACGACAGGGAATCAAATCCTGCAGTGCCAGACGTGTCCCCCTGCTGAAGCCAGTGAATTTTCAGGCCCGTCTGAAGTTTGCCAGAGAGCACATGGATGATACAGCAGAGGATTGGGAGAATGTCATGTGGTCAGATGAAACCAAAGTAGAACTGTTTGGTATAAACTCAACTCGTCGTGATTGGAGAAAGAGTTGCATCCCAAGAACACCATACCTACTGTGAAGCATGGGGGTGGAAACGTCATGCTTTGGGGCTGTTTTTCTGCTAAGGGGACAGGACGACTGATCCGTGTTAAGGAAAGAATGAATGGGGCCATGTATCGTGAGATTTTGAGCCAAAACCTCCTTCCATTGCGTTGAATTTCTGTTATTGGCCAAATACTTATTTTCCACCATAATTTACAAATAAATTCTTTAAAAATCCTACAATGTGAATTCCTGGATTTTTTTTCACATTCTGTCTCTCACAGTTGAAGTGTACCTATGATGAAAATTACAGACCACTGTCATTATTTTAAGTGGGAGAACTTGCACAATCGGTGGCTGACTAAATACTTTTTTGCCCCACTGTACATGTAGATGGACAGTGGTCATCAGCCCCTGATGGACCAAAGGCTCCATAATAATAATAATGCATTGGTTTTACACAGCACTTTTCAGGACTCTCAAAGTCCTGAAAACAGTCTGTGCCATGGGTCCCTCCCACCACCACTAACCATTTACACACACACCAGACTCATTCTATGGTAGAAACATTATAGTTTAGAGTAGATGTACATTCTTGTTATTTAGGTAATTTTTCAAATTTAAGATTGAGATTATTAGGGTCAGTGCAACATTAGGAGAGTCAGGGCATGTGCAATACTCAGGTTTGTGCAATACAGATGATGTGTTTCCACTACTGCCTTCTACATTGTGCTTTGTTGTCCACTCTTGCTTGTTGCTTGTTCTAACATGATGACTGTTCTTGTCCCTGTCTCTCTGTATACAGTATATTCAGTAAATAGTGTCTTTGTATGTTTTTACTTTTGTTGTAACACCAAACTGCCAGGGAGTCTGCAGACGGAAATTAATCTAAGGCTATGATATGACATATGTACAATTGTTAATATTTTCATTAATATGTATTGTTCCTCCTTTCTCAAATAAATAAATAAGAATAAGAGCTCCTTTATTCGTCTCACAGTGGGGAAATGTCAGTGTTGCATCACCAGTTACAGAACAGTAGGAATGAGGAGCACACAGCACAAGATAAGTGAGCAATTACTCTATACCAGGGGTGGCCAACCAGTCAGAGACTAAGAGCCATTTTTTTTACTGTGTTACAGCAAAGAGCCACATCATACAAATGTGCGCTACATAAACATCACCCCATCCCTTACACACGCACACACACGCGCACGTACGCACACGAGCAGAGACACGCGCACACACATGCAACCTGTCTGAGCAGAGAGAGGTGTGCTCTGCTCAGATAGATGTAAATGTCATCAACATGATAATGACAGAAATTGACTCGTACAGCACTAAAGGGCTGGACTCGACTCTCCCTGGTTTGCGGGCGCTTCCACCGCTCGCTTCAACCGCTCCCCTGTACTTTTTATTAATGGTTCGGCCCTGGTTCTAACCGGGCGAGTCGATACCAGAACAATTGCACGTCAGCGAACATCAATTATGATTCCGAAATGAATGCTTTCAATCTCTAACCAAGAAAAAAAAATCAAGTTTCAACCCAGTGTTCAGCAGAAACACAACTGTCTTTATCGAACCATGATTCACTCTCTGACTGTATTTAGTAAAAGATATAAATTTGACACATAACACCAACACCACTTTAGCTGATTTAGAACCACAGACACATGCTCAGTATAAGACCAGATACTTTTGCATTTGATTGAAGACAGACACTCACCAGGCAGAGTTGGCTTATCTCCTGGTGTAATGCTAGTTGTTGTTAGCTGGTTTTAGCATGTTAGCCGGTGTTAGCCGGTGTTAGCCGATGTCCGTAAATGTAATCCATTTGGTCAAACCACCTCCAGACTTTTCGGGTCTGCCTCTACTTCTGCTGCTGCGATCTTTCATTTCACGGTTGTCACTTTTAAGCTTTTTAACTTTTCTCTGCATTGTCATGTTTGTGGGAATCATTCTGCTCCGTCCTTAGTGCTAGCTCCACAAACACCTTCTGGTTTCTGGTGGAACCAGCGAGATCAGGCTGGTGTCCTCTCCTCAAACTGAGGAAGGAGTTGCCCTCATCCAGCGACCAAGGAACTGTTTTCCGTACGGACGCCATGGGTCGAGGCAACGTGTTGTTTGTTATGATATTTAACAGCTGAGGTAGCAGCTGCAGAGTGGTTGACAGCGCATCTGACCAATCAGAATTGACGTTCGCCGACGTCAGATTGTTTTGGTGGCCTGGCTAGTGGAGTGAAGTCGGCCTTTACTATGGGTCAGAACTACATAGAGAATGAATGGCAGCGCCACCACCGAGGCGTTTTTGACGCTTGTCGTGTGAAAGCCCGAGAGCCGCACGGAACCAGCCAAAGAGCCGCATGCGGCTCACGAGCCGCGGGTTGGCCACCCCTGCTCTATACAAACATAAAATAACATCTCTAACTTTAGCATAATAAAGAAGCAAGAAGAAAATGCTGTATAACAAACATATACTGAATATAGTAAATATAAAAATATAATATAATTGACATAAACCAGCATGATTTGCAGAAGGAGAATAGATCAATGGCGTGGATTTGAGAGGTGTAGCAAAGACTTAAGGACACACTTTATCTTAAATGGTCTTTACTATAAATGGTTGAAGTAATAGATGTGTGATCCATGTGCGACAGAAGTTTTGACGCAGCTGTGAAGAGAAGCGTTTTGGTCCAGTCTCAGTTTGGTGAGAGAGAGACTCAGATGTTTGAATGAAAGTGCAGACACAGCCACAAAGATTTAGTGGCTTTGAAATCTTTGTTTCTGAGCTCAGTCCTCGGGGGTCTGAACCAGATTCTCCTCTTCTCTGAGTCTCTGGACAATGGTCATTAAGTGTCAGGACCTGATGAGCTTTTAGTAGCAACTCCTTGATCGTTGTTTTGGTCTGCGGAGCTCTCAGCACAAAGTATTTTTGAAGTTTACTGGAGGCTTGTACTTGTAATAGAACTGGTTTTCCCCTGGGTCGTTAATGGCTTTCAGGTGCCTCGTCCTCTGGAGTTATTATCTCGGTGGAGACGTCCTGAGGAGGAAAGGAAGTGAAGAAAATGACACAAGAATCAGAGGTGTGGGATTGTGTCTCAGCAGAAGAACTGTTTTATTGTTAGTAACAGTCAGGACCAGAGATCTGCAGCGTGGACATGGTTTTATAGAAGACAAAAACAGAGACTCCCAGCATCTGTGACGGCGCCAATTGGTCTCCTCCATCTGCATCTGGCAAGGCAAGTTTATTTGTATAATACAATTCATACACAAGGTGTCCTGCCCAGCCAGACATGTGGGCTGCACCCTCTCCCCGCCTGGGAGCTGCCTCAGTCCTGCATTGAGTCTGTCCTCGTTCTGCAGCCTGGATCTACAGTATAGCCTCAGTCATGGATCTACAGCCTAAGTCCTGGATCTACAGCCTCAGTCCTGGATCTACAGCCTCAGTCCTGGATCTACAGCCTCAGTCCTGGATCTACAGCCTCAGTCCTGGATCTACAGCCTCAGTCCTGGATCTACAGCCTCAGTCCTGGATCTACAGCCTCAGTCCTGATCTACAGCCTCAGTCCTGGATCTACAGCCTCAGTCCTGGATCTACAGCCTCAGTCCTGATCTACAGCCTCAGTCCTGGATCTACAGCCTCAGTCCTGGATCTACAGCCTTCTATGTTCAGGGCGGCACGGTGGCTGAGTGGATAGCACTCTCGCCTCTCAGCAAGAAGGTCCTGGGTTCGAATCCCGGCCGGACCAGGGCCTAGTCTGTCTATGTGAAGTCTGATGGAGTCTGTCCTGATTGTGAGTCTGATGTGAGTCTGGTCTGTTGTGAGTCTGGTCTGATGAGAGTCTGGTCTAATGTGAGTAGTCTGGACTGAATTGTGTGTCTGGTCTGAATGTGAGTCGGGTCTGATTGTGGAGTCTGATGTGAGTCTGGTCTGATGTGAGTCGGTCTAAAGGTGAGTAGTCTGGTCTGATGTGAGTCGGGTCTGATGTGAGTCGGTCTGATGTGAGTCTGGTCTGATGTGAGGCGGTTCTGATGTGAGTCGGTTCGATGTGAGTCGGGTCTGGTGTAGCGTGGTCTAATGTGACTGGTCTGATGTGAGTCTGGTCTGGTGTGAGTCGGTCTAATGTGAGTCTGGTCCTAATGGGAGTCTGGTCATAATGTGAGTCTGGTCTGGTGGAGTCGGGTCTGGTGTGAGTCGGGTCCCTGGTGTGAGTCGGGTCCTGATGTGATCGGGTCTGTATGTAGGCGGGCTGATGTGAGTCGGACTGATGTGAGTCAGGTCTGATTGTGAGTCCTGGTCTGAATGTGAGTCCTGGTCTGATGTGAGTCTGGTCCTTGATGTGAGTCTGTCTGATTGATTCTGGTCTGATGTGAGTCTGGTCTGATGTGAGTCCACTTTATCCTGTGTGTGTTGTGTGTGTGTGTGCGTTGCAGATGGGCGTGAGTGGTGCTGCACCCTACAGGAGGAGGTGGAAGCCTTCATGCGAGTTGGTCATTCAAAGAGAAGAGCGTCTGCGGCATGTGGTCCGCACAAGAAGATCCCCTCCCACACATGTCCCTCACTCATGGTACACACACACCACAACACACACAACACATAGTCCTCACAGGTCCTCACAGGTGTCGTAGATTAACACACAGAGACGGGATCTTGCGCACTAGAGCGCTGGAAGTTTATTTTACAGTTTCCCTCAGTTTTCAGTTATTTCAGCCAGAACAAAGTCAGGAAATGGTTAGACAGTAATTCGTTACGTCACAGCTACGTCACCACCAATTGGAAAGAAACCTAACGTGTTGCAGCAGTCTCACACGCACAATTAAAATCTGTCCAATCATTTATCAAAGTGTGTGTCAGACCCTGATCCCTCAAGCTTTTGTTTCTGCTCCTGTTTCAGTCCAACAAGAAGAAGGACTCACAGAAGGAGACCAGGGGCCCCCGTGGAGAAGGAGACCAGGGGCCCCGTGGAGAAAGGAGAACCAGGGGGGCCCCGTGGAGAAGGAGACCAGGGGCCCCGTGGAGAAGGAGACCAGGGGCCCCGTGGAGAAGGAGACCAGGGGCGCCCGTGGAGAAGAGACAAGGGCCCCGTGCAAAGGAGACCAGGGGCCCCAAGGAGGAGAGGAAGGAGGTCCACAGCTTGTGCCCAGAAGAAGGACCAGGGCTTAGCCAGACCAGAACCAAGCCAAGGCACTCAGAAGGGCACAAAGCCGTGAGAGCGGCCCCCAACGAACAAGCAGAGCAGAGGCCTGTGAGGGAAGAGACTGAGAAGACGACGATCACTAGAAGCAACCCTTAGAAGAAGTGGAAGAGTGAGTTCCCAGAGTCAGAGAAGGAGGAGGCTTGTAGACAGAAGAGGAGAGAAGGACACAAGAAGACATGAAGCAACCAGTGAGAGGACCAGAGGCGCCCAGAGACAACACAAGCGGTGAGTCAAGTCCCGATCCCACCATCTCCCAGGATCCTGTTCCTCCTCTGTCATAAGTGTTCATACCCTCTTGACTTTATAGTTGTCCTAGAGCATGGACACTGCTATAACCAAAATACATGGACGTATTGTTTTTATGTGTT
The DNA here is from genome assembly GCA_964034765.1 of Knipowitschia caucasica. Classification (NCBI taxonomy): domain Eukaryota; kingdom Metazoa; phylum Chordata; class Actinopteri; order Gobiiformes; family Gobiidae; genus Knipowitschia; species Knipowitschia caucasica. Next base: position 28,561,457 of record OZ035828.1, on the reverse strand, counting down.
GTGAAGGTCCAGGGAGAAGGCTGCAGACTCCTCTGTTGATCAGGACCTGTGCTGAAGTCTCCTCTGGTCTCTGAGCAGATCCCCGCTCTGTCCATGTCCCCTGTGCCCATGGAGCCTGTGTCCCTCTCTGTCCCCTGTGCCATGGTGCCTGTGTCCGCTCTGTCCCCTGTGCCCATGGTGCCTGTGTCCTCTCTGTCCCTGTGCCCATGGTGCGCTGTGTCCGCTCTGTCCCCTGGCCCATGGTGCCTGTGTCCTCTCTGTCCCCTGTGCCCAGGTGCCTGGTCCCTCTCTTCCCTCCTCTACCCATGGTGCCTGTGTCCTCTGTGCCCATGTGCCTGTTGTCCCTGCGAACGGAGCACCGCTCCATCTCAGGCTGAAGACTGTGAGTTCAGGTCAGTATAGATCAAAGATTCATCTGGACCATAGACTCCTCGCATCCAAAATCAATGATACCAATGTACACACACCAGCCACTTTAGACCTTGCTAGTACCGGGTTGGAACCTTTATTCCGTCTTAATTCCTTTGTGGCATAGATGCACCAAGGTACTGGACACATTCCTTAGTGACTTTGGTCCATATGATTGATGCAGTTTGTGCAGATTTGTCGGCTGCACACCCATGATGCTCCTGTTCCATCCCAAAGTGTCTCTGTTGATTGGAAATCTGGTGACGTGGGGCCATTACAGTACGTGAACGTCATGTTCAAGAAGAACTTTCCGCTTTAGACCCCACCACTAGCGCTGAGACTGCTCTTGTCAAGGTCTCGGCTGAACACTGACGCAGGCAAGTCTCAATCTTAGAATCTTGTGATTTTTGTGTTGTGTTCTGGGGCTTGACCCTGTCGCCCATGACCACTTACAGAGACTAGATGACTGTGTTGCGTCCGCTGTGCACAGCCCCCCCTAAGTGTTTGGGTCTTACCTTGAAGACAGGAAGTACTTTGTGGAGATTGGAAACCATGTGTCTCAGATCATATGGCCCTGACCTGTGGAGTCCCACAGGGGTCGATCCCTGGTGACCTCTTCTGTTCAATCTCTACATGCTGCCAGTTAGGTCAGTTAATACGCAGAAACAAAGTTTTCCTATCATATCTATGCAGACGACACTCAGATCTATGTCCTCACTGACTGCAGGAGAACATGGACCAGTGGACTCACTCCTTCACTGTATCCAACAGATCAGTGAGTGGATGCAAAACAACTTCCTTCAGCTAAACGCAGACAAAACTGAAATGATTGTCTTTGGTCCCCAGAAACAAAGAGAGAGCGTCATCTGTCACCTACAGTCTCTCTCCCTAAAACCTTCAAACAAGGTCAGAAATCTAGGGGTAATACTGGACTCATACTTAAATTTTAATAGCCACATCAAATCAGTAACATCAGCAGCTTTTTACCATCTAAAAAACATTGCCAGGATCAAAAACATAGTGTCTAAAGCAGACTTGGAGATTCTTATCCATGCATTTGTCTCCAGTAGGTTAACTACTGCAATGGCCTGCTCACAGGTCCTTCCAAACAGGCTGTAAAAACAGCTGCAGTACATTCAAATGCAGCAGCTCGAGTCCTGACAAGAACCAGGAAGTACACCACATTAGTCCAGTCCTCAGGTCTCTGCACTGGCTTCCTGTGGCTCAGAGAATAGACTTGTTTTTTTTAAAACAGCTCTGCTTGTGTACAAGTCTCTCCATGCCTCGCACCAAAATATATTAGTGACATGTTAGTCCCATATGAACCAGCCCCGGACTCTGAGGAGCACAGGGACTGGACTCCTGTTAGTGGCCCAGAGTCAGAACTAAACATGGGGAGGCTGCTTTTCAGATTCATGCTGCTAAAAATCTGGAACAGTCTTCCTGAAGATGTGAGACAGGCTCCTCTCTCAAGGTTTAAAAACCAGGTGACAATGTTTAAAAACTTAAGGGCTTTCAGGTTTTTATCTTTCTTTTTAAGTTCTAAAACAGTTCTGTTTAATCTGTGCTAATCAAATAAACTGGTGCTCCCGTCTCTGGTGTCTCACTCGCTCTCTGGTGTGTCTCTCTGGTGTCTCTCTCTGTGGTGTGTGTGTCCTTTCTCTCTCTCTGGTGTGTGTCCTCTCTCCTCTCTGGTGTCCTCTCGATCTCTGGTGTGTCTCTCCTGTTGTGTCACTCTGGTGTCTCTCTGTGGTCTCTCTGGTGTGTCTCAGGTGTGTGTGTGTGGCTTTCTCTCTCTGGTGTGTGTCTGGTGTCATCTGTTGCGCGTCTCTAACTCTCTCTGTTTTTTTCTCTCTCTGCCTGTGTCTTACTCTGAGTCTCTCTCTGCAGTGTGTCTCTCTCCCTCTGCTGTGTCCTCTCTCTCTCTGCTGTGTCTCTCTGCTGTGTTCTCTGCTGTGTCTCTCTTTGATGTGGTCTCTCTCTGCTGTGACCTCTCTGCTGTGTCTCCTCTGCCTGTGTCTCTCTGCTGTGTCTCTGCTGTGTCTTTCTCTGCTGTGTCTCTCTCTGATCAGGCCAAAGCAACCTATGCACGCAGACGTGAGACCTAAATATCACGGAAAGCAATACAAGTCACACAAGAAAGTGTTCAATGTCACAACCTCAAATCAAAAAGATGGAAACGACTCATCCAGCAGTGAGGATAACTACAGTGCCTCGCGAAAGTATTCGCCCCCTTGAACCTTTTAACATTTCGCCACATTTTAGTCTTCAAACATAAAGATATAAAAAATGTATTTTTTGTTTATTTATTGGATAATTTAAACTTTTTTAACAAATAAAAAACTGAAAAGTGGGGCGTGCAATATTATTCGGCCCCTTTACTTTCAGTGCAGCAAACTCACTCCAGAAGTTCAGTGAGGATCTTTGAATGATCCAATGTTGTCCTAAATGACTGATGATGATAAATAGAATGCACCTGTGTGTAATCAAGTCTCTGTATAAATGCACCTGCTCTTTGATAGTCTCAGGGTTCTGTTTAAAGTGCAGAGAGAACCATGAAGACAAAGGAACACAACAGGTCCGAGATACTGTTGTGGAGAAGTTTAAAGCCGGATTTGGATACAAAAAGATTTCCCAAGCTTTAAACATCTCAAGGAGCACTGTGCAAGCAATTATATTGAAATGGAAGGAGTGTCAGACCACTGCAAATCTACCAAGACCCGGCCGTCCCTCCAAACTTTCATCTCAAAAAAGGAGAAGACTGATCAGAGATGCAGACAAGAGGCCCATGATCACTCTGGATGAACTGCAGATAACTACAGCTGAGGTGGGAGAGTCTGTCCATAGGACAACAATCAGTCGTGCACTGCACAAATCTGGCCTTTATGGAAGAGTGGCAAGAAGAAAGCCATTTCTCAAAGATATCCATAAAAAGTCTCGTTTAAAGTTTGCCACAAGCCACCTGGGAGACACACCAAACATGTAGAAGAAGGTGCTCTGGTCAGATGAAACCAAAATCGAACTTTTTGGCCACAATGCAAAACGATATGTTTGGCGTAAAAGCAACACAGCTCATCACCCTGAACACACCATCCCCACTGTCAAACATGGTGGTGGAAGCATCATGGTTTGGGCCTGCTTTTCTTCAGCAGGGACAGGGAAGATGGATGGAGCCAAATACAGGACCATTCTGGAAGAAAACCTGTTTGAGTCTGCAAAAGACCTGAGACCTGGACGGAGATGTATCTTCCAACAGGACAATGATCCAAAACATAAAGCCAAATCTACAATGGAATGATTCATAAATAGACGTATCCAGGTGTTAGAATGGCCAAGTCAAAGTCCAGACCTGAATCCAATTGAGAATCTGTGGAAAGAGCTGAAGACTGCTGTTCACAAACGCTCTCCATCCAACCTCACTGAGCTCGAGCTGTTTTGCAAGGAAGAATGGGCAAGGATTCCAGTCTCTCGATGTGCAAAACTGATAGAGACATACCCCAAGCGACTTGCAGCTGTAATTGCAGCAAAAGGTGGCGCTACAAAGTATAAGCGCAAGGGGGCCGAATAATATTGCACGCCCCACTTTTCAGTTTTTTATTTGTTAAAAAAGTTTAAATTATCCAATAAATGTCGTTCCACTTCACGATTGTGTCCCACTTGTTGTTGATTCTTGACAAAAAATGTCATTTTCATATCTTTATGTTTGAAGCCTGTTGAAATGTTGAAAGGTTCAAGGGGGCCGAATACTTTCGCAAGGCACTGTATGTGTTCGTGACTACCAGCTCAACTAAAAAGGGTACACCAATTACACACATACAGGTTGGCGGTGTAGACATATCTGTGATTCTTGATTCAGGAGCCACAGTAAACGTCATTAGCGAAGCTGCGTTTGACATGCTATCACCACAGCCACAGTTAGTCCCAGCAGATACTAAAGTTTTTCCCTACAGCTGTACCACTGCATTACCGCTATCTGGCATGTTTGAAAGTGAGGCAGCAGCTAACGATAAAAAGACAATATGCAAGTTCTACAGTATGTGAAAGCTGGTAAAGGCTCTTCCCTGCTAGGCTTTGACACCGCTACGCAGCTAGGCCTCATAAAAGTTGTCAATAGTGTGTCTACGGTCGCTGATCGACTGGTAGATAGTTACCCGGAGCTTTTCCAAGGCATTGGAAAGCTAAACGACTTTCAGGTGAAACTCCACATTGACACTGATGTTCAGCCCACCTGTCAGCCACACAGGCGCGTGCCATTTCACATTAGAGAAAAGATTGAGCAAGAGCTTCAAAAGTTGCAAGACAATGACATCATTGAGAATGTCATAGGTCCGACACCGTGGGTCTCACCAATTGTGACTCCACCAAAACCCAAATGAGGTGAGAATCTGTGTTGACATGAGACAAGCCAACACTGCTATACAGCGTGAGCGTCATATCACTCCCACAATGGATGACGTAATTCATGAGCTCAACGGTGCTACAGTCTTCTCCAAACTGGACTTAAGGGCTGGGTATCATCAGTTGGAGCTCCATCCGGACAGCAGGTACATCACAACTTTCAGTACTCACAAAGGCCTGAGGAGGTACAAACGTCTGAACTTTGGCATTTCCTCTGCTGCTGAAGTTTTTCAAAACACAATTTGCCAGACACTGCAAGGGATTGATGGTATAAAGAACCTTAGTGATGACATCATAGTATATGGAAAAACACAGACCGATCACGACAAGAGCCTCACCACAGTGTTCCAAAGACTAATCAATGGAGAAAAATGTGAGTTTAACAAATCCAGGTTGGAATTTTTTGGGTTCATATTCCAGGCTGGTGGGATCTCAGCTGACCCCAAGAAGGTGGCTGCAATCAAAGAAGCCAGCGCACCAGAAACCACCACTGAGGTGAAAAGCTTCCTTGGTATGGCTACTTACTGCGCTCGTTTTATTAAAGACTTCGCCTCCATCTCAGCCCCACTTCGTGAGCTAACAAAGAAGGGCAATCCATGGAACTGGGGCCCAGAGCATGCCAAAGCACTACAGACATGTTCCCCCCCACATCCCCACAAACACATCCCCCTGAGGCGATGTGTTTTCTCCTCCTGTGCCTTCTCTCCACTCTTATCTCACATTCCTCGGCCAAGGCCATAATAACAAAGGTCCCATCTACAACAACTCACACTATTCAGTCTCCATCTTGCTCCCTCCCTCCCCTCCACTCCTCACTGTGTTTCCGACTCACCCCCCTCCCTGACCCCGCCCCCCTCTGACAGCCACATTGGCCGGCTGTCGGAGGTGCTCATCCCGAGAAAAAAATCCGTGCTTTATACAAAGCACAATGTGTCTATCCAACTGTCTGTGAAACTGTATGTTATTGCTCTCTGCTGTTTATTCTACTGTTTGTCGCATGGCGCCGTAAAGATGGCGCCGTGGCAAGAGCTCTGGTGTGTGTCGTCTTCTCTGTCTGGTGCACACCGGGGTAGTCTTGCACAGTTTTTCCAATGTGGTTTTACTGCAAATGGCAAATAAATGAATCTGAATCTGAATCTGACATTGAAAGACGGTCTGACTAGTAACACGGTCATGGCATATTTTGATCCAAGTAAGCAGACAGAGCTTGTAGTTGATGCTAGCCCTGTAGGTCTGGGGGCTATTTTGTATCAATTCCAAAAAGGAGAAAGGCGCGCTATAGCATATGCAAGCCGTGCACTGAGTGACGTTGAAAGGCGTTATTCACAGACCGAGAGAGAAGCACTCGCAATAGTGTGGAGCTGTGAACATTTTCATTTGTATTTGTTTGGGCACTCTTTCACTCTCGTTACAGACCACAAGGCGCTGGAGGTGATCTGGAATAATCCCCGCTCCAAGCCACCTGCAAGAATCGAACGCTGGGGTTTAAGATTACAACCCTATGACCTCAAAGTAGTCTATAAAAAAGTATCTGAAAATCCAGCAGACTACATGTCCAGGCATCCGATCCCCACTCAGATCGGTGAACACACAAGAGCAGCCAAGGTGGCAGAAGAATATGTTAACTATATTGCACAACATGCCACTCCAAAAGCAATGACCCTCCCCGAAATCAAAGAAGCAACACTCAGAGATCCAATTCTTCAAAAGGTCAGTGCCTACATTAGAAACCAATGCATGGCACACAATCTCTAAAGACACGGAGCATGCTACAACACTGCAGAAATACAAACAAATCAGTAATGAACTTACCGTTACACACAGTAATGACATAATACTAAGAGGAACTAAGATTGTCATTCCTGCAGCGCTGAAGGACAATGTACTGCAGTTAGCCCACGAGGGACACCAGGAAATCGTTTAAAACAAAAATACTACTCAGAACTAAAGTGTGGTTCCCAAACATGGATCAAAAAGCTGAACTTGTGGTTAAGAACTGTTTGGCATGTCAGGCGAACACTCCAGTGACTAAAGTGGAACCTTTAAAAATGTCTGACCTACCTGAGTCCAGGGGCATACAGTCAGCGCAGACTTTTATGGCCCACTCCCAACTGGAGAGTATCTGTTGGTCATGATAGACGAATACACACGCTATCCTGTCCTCGAGATAGTCAGGTCAACGTCAACAAATACAGTGATTCCAGTCATTGACAAGACATTTGCAATGTCAGAACATTTGCAATAGCCAGAACACTAAAAACAGACAATGGACCGCCTTTTAACAGTGAACAGTTCTCCAAGTTTCTAACACACATGGGCTGTCACCACAGAAAGATTACGCCTCTTTGGCCACAAGCTAATGCAACAGCAGAGCGTTTCATGCGCACTCTCGGAAAGGCCATACGTGTTGCTGAGTGTCAGAGCATCCCATGGAAACAAGCACTAAACACGTTTCTCCGTGAGTATCGCTCCACCCCACACAGCACAACCGAAGATGCACACGAAGATTCCCATCGTTTCAAACACAGCTCAAAACAATGCTGACCATGTTGTGAGAAAGTGCGACTCTGAGGAAAAGGCAAGAATGAAACGCCATGCAGACGCACGCCATCGTGCTAAACCAACCCCTCTCTGTGTTGGTGACACTGTGTTTGAGTTGCTAGAAGAAATAATATTTCATATTGCTGATTTCTCTTTTAACTCTCATGGACAGCAGCTTGTTTTGTTTAAAAGAAAAAAAGAAAAGAAAAGAAGAGCGATGAAATGTTCAACAATACTGTTTTGTACAACTATCCTTGAACGCACCAGGTACAGAGATAGGAGGAGCGCGAGGAGAAAACGTTATTCAGTAGCGGCAGTGTCAGTATGTCTGTACAGTGTATGTAACAAAAAGGCAAAAGTAAATGTACAAATGGAAGACACCCGTCTCATCATTTGTGTAAGTGCACACATTACAATATGGATCAACTTTCATCTCCAGTGTTCATTGTAAAGGAGGTATAAATGTTCCTATTGATTGTCGAAATGTCGATATCACACATAACTTAAGTTATGTACCTGATATCGGAGAATTGGATCAAAAACAATCATGTAATAAATACAATAATTGATAATAGCTTTATTTAGGGGCACCAGGGAATAACTCCCAACTGATAACGTGCATATGACGTCACAATATCAATTAATTGGCTCATTTATTGATTAAGTAATCTCATGAGTCCTTTCATTATTTAATTAGCTAATTAGTCCAATTCTCTTCAATAGAATCTGAAGGTAGTGAATTCCTTTACAAATCAGTGACCCAATTTCTGGAGTTAAAAGTTAAAAGTATACACAATACAGACTAGATATGAAATATGCAAATTGTCAAGAATAACATGAAGGAAACGTTGATTTCAAGATACATTGAACTCATTGTGTCCCATTGACGCACAAATACGTCAAAGCAAATAGTAACGTCGTGTGCCATTGACGCATTAATCCGTCAATTGCCTTTTTCGCTATTTTCACGTTCCCAGATGTCTATTGTATCTAATATGTATGGGGATGACTTGAGACCATATTTTATCGAGCCAGCAGGTGGCAGCATTGCTCTCTGAATGGTTTGAAAACATGTAGGTGCACATGTTGTGCCTCTTTTTTCTCAGCTTTCTGGTGATTTCTGGTGATTTCAGTAAAACTTCCCTCTACTCAACAAAGGATTACAGGGGAACGAAAAAAGCTATAAACAAAATTCTTTTTGCTGAGGAAAGTAGACAGTCCATTCTTTTAGAATCTGGTGTCGGATTTCAGATAGTCATAGTACACAATATTCTGTGGGTCTTGAAAAATCAGTAAAAATCATCAGAAATGGCTGGCACTGTGGGAGTACCTGTTCTGAAATAGGCTGGCATTCAATGAGTATGCTAGGCTAAAGTGAGCTAAGCAAGACCTTTGTCTATGAATGGATTGGTATAGGCTGAGGCCTGCATGTGTTCAGCCTTGGTAGGAGAAGTATTCTTTGAAGTATAGGTTTTAATAAAGCCAACAACTGTGTGTAGCCAGAGAGCAGATCATACAACCAGAGTAGCCTTTGGTGAATAGCAGTCCTTGGGTCTTGATGGGGTTGGATGGAGGCTTCTTGTCCACGGGGCCTGGACCATGCGGCTGTATCATGTGGCTGAACCAAGTCCTCCCACGATCCACAGTCTAGGTGCCAAAACTCAGCAACTTCTTCAGGTTGAAGCTGGAGGCTATTGAAGGGTTGTGGAAGTCCTCTCAGACGTGGAGCTGAGGTTTGAGGCCATCTAAGACGCCCAAAGCCCCTTGGTTGCCTGAGCAGAGCCCAGGGCAGAGCCCAGGGAGGTCTGGTCACTCCGTGGTTCCAAAGCAGACTGGTTTGTCTTCCCTGTGGGTCCTTGTAAATCTTCACATCTGGTAGAGTCGTTGGGGGAAGGGTGTTGCCATGGCACTTATCTCAAGACATTCTTACCCACAATAAAACCTGAACCACAAGGATTTACACACAGTGGAGACAGAAGTTATAATATGTCTCAATATACAACAAAATGTCTTTGATTGAGGAAAGAGGTCATTTTAATTTATCCTACACTAGTAACAATATATGAGTGTGTTCACAGTAAAATGTTAATTGAAGTATCTGGATTTTAAAAGGTTATAACTCAAAAACTAAAATTACTATCATAGATAGAAAAAAAAGATTTCAAACACAGGCAGATCAAAGAGATAATGTGGATAAAATCAAAAGAAAAGATTGAGAAATACATTTTGGCAACCTTTTTAAAGACCAGATCAGCCTCTGATTTGATCATTCTAGAGTGACATAGAAAATAAAATGTCATTAGTGTGACAAAGCGGAAGGTGAAATCCCACAAGATTAATATGGCTAACACAACATAAGTAAATCACTTCATTTGAAAAGGAATCATCAAAATAATAAAATAAAATGTATAACGGACGTGATGATTTCCGTCAATTATTTTTCAAAAAATGAAACTTAAAAAAAAAAATATATGGTCGTTTTTTCGCATTTAATTGGTTTACTACTCCGTTACTCATTTGACCAAATTAACATATATCAAACCCTCTCACGCCCTTTACTGTCTATTTGTCATTTTTCTGAAAGTTAGGTTAGTCCGTCCACAACCCTATAAAACTAAGATTTTTTGTATCCACTTTTCACAGCGTCCGCGTTCCCATCCTCATATTCGTTATACATTTTTTAAGAGTCAAGTACTCGAACCTGATTCCACATCCTCCGTTCTGACTAAGGGAGTAGCTGTGGCAGCTTTGTATTGACAGCCGCTCCTGTGAGCCGCTGTCAACACAACACCCCAGCGAACGCACAGTCTACCGTGGTCCGCTCGCCCGTACAGGACCATCCCCAGCTTCTCCCCCGGGTGTCCGCTATGTCACCCCCATGTCTCCCTCCCAGTGACGTGCGGTCAGATGAGGCAGGTGAGGCCTGGCCTCACCTACGATCATGGGAAGAAAAAATAATACAATGGAAATAATAATACTTGGTCACTATATCAAGTGATTTATGTTATTGTATTATTTTAATGTAACTTTGCCTTATTTCATTAATTTTTACCTTGAAATAGCAGATTTTTGTCATATTTTCTCATATTTGACAAGAGCAGTGCGCTGTGAGGCGAGCTTCTCTTGGGAGACGTAAAAGCGAGAAAGGGCAGGCTCCTTTTGTGGCACCGGCACCTGCCACAGCTGATCAGTGGCATGTACACAACAAATGGCGTTTAAAACGGCATGTGGGCAAGAAGTGGCGTTTAAAACGGCATGTGGACAACAAGTGGCGTTTAAAACGGCATGTGGGCAAGAAGTGGCGTTTTAAACGGCATGTGGGCAACAAGTGGCGTGTAAAGCGGCATGTGGACAACAAGTGGCGTTTAAATCGGCATGTGGGCAAGAAGTGGCGTTTAAAACGGCATGTGGGCAACAAGTGGCGTGTAAAGCGGCATGTGGACAACAAGCGGCGTTTAAAACGGCATGTGGGGAATAAGTGCCGTTTAAATCGGCATGTGGGCAAGAAGTGGCGTTTAAAACGGCATGTGGGCAACAAGTGGCGTTTAAAACGGCATGTGGACAACAAGCGGCGTTTAAAACGGCATGTGGGGAATAAGTGGCGTGTAAATCGGCATGTGGGCAAGAAGTGGCGTTTAAAACGGCATGTGGGCAACAAGTGGCGTGTAAAGCGGCATGTGGAAAACAAGCGGCGTTTAAAACGGCAAGTGGGGAATAAGTGGCGTTTAAATCGGCATGTGGGCAAGAAGTGGCGTTTAAAACGGCATGTGGGCAAAAAGTGGCGTGTAAAGCGGCATGTGGACAACAAGCGGCGTTTAAAACGGCAGGTGGGGAATAAGTGGCGTTTAAATCGGCATGTGGGCAAGAAGTGGCGTTTAAAACGGCATGTGGGCAACAAGTGGCGTGTAAAGCGGCATGTGGACAACAAGCGGCGTTTAAAACGGCATGTGGGGAATAAGTGGCGTTTAAATCGGCATGTGGGCAAGAAGTGGCGTTTAAAACGGCATGTGGGCAACAAGTGGCGTTTAAAACGGCATGTGGACAACAAGCGGCGTTTAAAACAGCATGTGGGGAATAAGTGGTGTTTAAATCGGCATGTGGGCAAGAAGTGGCGTTTAAAACGGCATGTGGGCAACAAGTGGCGTGTAAAGCGGCATGTGGACAACAAGCGGCGTTTAAAACGGCATGTGGGGAATAAGTGGCGTTTAAATCGGCATGTGGGCAAGAAGTGGCGTTTAAAACGGCATGTGGGCAACAAGTGGCGTTTTAAACGCCATGTGGGCAACAAGTGGCGTGTAAAGCGGCATGTGGACAACAAGTGGCGTTTAAATCGGCATGTGGGCAAGAAGTGGCGTTTAAAACGGCATTTAAAACGGCATGTGGGCAACAAGTGGCGTGTAAAGCGGCATGTGGACAACAAGCAGCGTTTTAAAAAACAAGTGGCGGCATGTGGCATGCTGGGGAATTAGTGGCGTTTAAATCGGCATGTGGGGAATAAGTGGCGTTTAAATCGGCATGTGGGCAAGAAGTGGCGTTTAAAACGGCATGTGGGCAACAAGTGGCGTGTAAAGCGGCATGTGGACAACAAGCGGCGTTTAAAACGGCATGTGGACAATAAATGGTGTTTAAAACGGCATGTGGGGAATAAGTGGCGTTTAAATCGGCATGTGGGCAAGAAGTGGCGTTTAAAACAGCATGTGGGCAACAAGTGGCGTTTAAAACGGCATGTGGACAACAAAGCGGCATGTGGGGAATAAGTGGCGTTTTAAATCGGCATGTGGGCAAGAAGTGGCGTTTAAAACGGCATGTGGGCAACAAGTGGCGTGTAAAGCGGCATGTGGACAACAAGCGGCGTTTTAAAACGGCATGCGGGGAATAAGTGGCGTTTAAATCGGCATGTGGGGAATAAGTGGCGTTTAAATCGTCATGTGGGCATGTACACAACAAGTGGCGTTTAAAACGGCATGTGGGGAATAAATGGCGTGTAAAGCGGCATGTGGGCAATAAATGGCGTTTACAACGGCATGTGGACAAACAATGTGGCGTTTAAAACGGCATGTGGACAACAAGTGGCGTTTAAAACGGCATGTGGGGACAAATGGCGTTTAAAGCGGCATGTGGGCAACAAGTGGCGTTAAACGGCATGTGGACAACAAGTGGCGTTTAAAACGGCATGTGGACAACAAGTGGCGTGTAAAGCGGCATGTGGACAACAAGTGGCGTTTAAAACGGCATGTGGACAACAAGTGGCGTGTAAAGCGGCATGTGGACAACAAGTGGCGTTTAAAACGGCATGTGGACAACAAGTGGCGTGTAAAACGGCATGTTGACAACAAGTGGCGTTTAAAACGGCATGTGGACAACAAGTGGCGTTTAAAACGGCATGTGGACAACAAGTGGCGTGTAAAGCGGCATGTGGACAACAAGTGGCGTTTAAAACGGCATGTGGACAACAAGTGGCGTTTAAAACGGCATGTGGACAACAAGTGGCGTGTAAAGCGGCATGTGGACAACAAGTGGCGTTTAAAACGGCATGTGGACAACAAGTGGCGTGTAAAGCGGCATGTGGACAACAAGTGGCGTTTAAAACGGCATGTGGGGAATAAATGGCGTGTAAAGCGGCATGTGGGCAATAAATGGTGTTTAAAACGGCATGTGGACAACAAGTGGTGTTTAAAACGGCATGTGGACAACAAGTGGCGTGTAAAGCGGCATGTGGACAACAAGTGGCGTTTAAAACGGCATGTGGACAACAAGTGGCGTTTAAAACGGCATGTGGACAACAAGTGGCGTGTAAAGCGGCATGTGGACAACAAGTGGCGTTTAAAACGGCATGTGGACAACAAGTGGCGTGTAAAACGGCATGTGGACAACAAGTGGCGTGTAAAGCGGCATGTGGACAACAAGTGGCGTTTAAAACGGCATGTGGACAACAAGTGGCGTGTAAAGCGGCATGTGGACAACAAGTGGCGTTTAAAACGGCATGTGGACAACAAGTGGCGTGTAAAGCGGCATGTGGGCAATAAATGGCGTTTACAACGGCATGTGGGGAATAAATGGCGTGTAAAGCGGCATGTGGGCAATAAATGGCGTTTACAACGGCATGTGGGGAATAAATGGCGTGTAAAGCGGCATGTGGTCAACAAATGGTGTTTAAAACGGCATGTGGACAACAAGTGGCGTTTAAAACGGCATGTGGACAACAAGTGGCGTGTAAAGCGGCATGTGGACAACAAGTGGCGTTTAAAACGGCATGTGGACAACAAGTGGCGTGTAAAGCGGCATGTGGACAACAAGTGGCGTTTAAAACGGCATGTGGACAACAAGTGGCGTGTAAAACGGCATGTGGACAACAAGTGGCGTTTAAAACGGCATGTGGACAACAAGTGGCGTTTAAAACGGCATGTGGACAACAAGTGGCGTGTAAAGCGGCATGTGGACAACAAGTGGCGTTTAAAACGACATGTGGACAACAAGTGGCGTTTAAAACGGCATGTGGACAACAAGTGGCGTGTAAAGCGGCATGTGGACAACAAGTGGCGTTTAAAACGGCATGTGGACAACAAGTGGCGTGTAAAACGGCATGTTGACAACAAGTGGCGTTTAAAACGGCATGTGGACAACAAGTGGCGTTTAAAACGGCATGTGGACAACAAGTGGCGTGTAAAGCGGCATGTGGACAACAAGTGGCGTTTAAAACGGCATGTGGACAACAAGTGGCGTTTAAAACGGCATGTGGACAACAAGTGGCGTGTAAAGCGGCATGTGGACAACAAGTGGCGTTTAAAACGGCATGTGGACAACAAGTGGCGTGTAAAGCGGCATGTGGACAACAAGTGGCGTTTAAAACGGCATGTGGGGAATAAATGGCGTGTAAAGCGGCATGTGGGCAATAAATGGTGTTTAAAACGGCATGTGGACAACAAGTGGTGTTTAAAACGGCATGTGGACAACAAGTGGCGTGTAAAGCGGCATGTGGACAACAAGTGGCGTTTAAAACGGCATGTGGACAACAAGTGGCGTTTAAAACGGCATGTGGACAACAAGTGGCGTGTAAAGCGGCATGTGGACAACAAGTGGCGTTTAAAACGGCATGTGGACAACAAGTGGCGTGTAAAACGGCATGTGGACAACAAGTGGCGTGTAAAGCGGCATGTGGACAACAAGTGGCGTTTAAAACGGCATGTGGACAACAAGTGGCGTGTAAAGCGGCATGTGGACAACAAGTGGCGTTTAAAACGGCATGTGGACAACAAGTGGCGTGTAAAGCGGCATGTGGGCAATAAATGGCGTTTACAACGGCATGTGGGGAATAAATGGCGTGTAAAGCGGCATGTGGGCAATAAATGGCGTTTACAACGGCATGTGGGGAATAAATGGCGTGTAAAGCGGCATGTGGTCAACAAATGGTGTTTAAAACGGCATGTGGACAACAAGTGGCGTTTAAAACGGCATGTGGACAACAAGTGGCGTGTAAAGCGGCATGTGGACAACAAGTGGCGTTTAAAACGGCATGTGGACAACAAGTGGCGTTTAAAACGGCATGTGGACAACAAGTGGCGTGTAAAGCGGCATGTGGACAACAAGTGGCGTTTAAAACGGCATGTGGACAACAAGTGGCGTGTAAAGCGGCATGTGGACAACAAGTGGCGTTTAAAACGGCATGTGGACAACAAGTGGCGTGTAAAGCGGCATGTGGACAACAAGTGGCGTTTAAAACGGCATGTGGACAACAAGTGGCGTGTAAAGCGGCATGTGGACAACAAGTGGCGTTTAAAACGGCATGTGGACAACAAGTGGCGTGTAAAGCGGCATGTGGACAACAAGTGGCGTTTAAAACGGCATGTGGACAACAAGTGGCGTGTAAATCGGCATGTGGACAACAAGTGGCGTTTAAAACGGCATGTGGACAAGTGGCGTTTAAAACGGCATGTGGACAACAAGTGCCGTGTAAAGCGGCATGTGGACAACAAGTGGCGTTTAAAACGACATGTGGACAACAAGTGGCGTTTAAAACGGCATGTGGACAACAAGTGGCGTGTAAAGCGGCATGTGGACAACAAGTGGCGTTTAAAACGGCATGTGGACAACAAGTGGCGTGTAAAGCGGCATGTGGACAACAAGTGGCGTTTAAAACGGCATGTGGGGAATAAATGGCGTGTAAAGCGGCATGTGGGCAATAAATGGTGTTTAAAACGGCATGTGGACAACAAGTGGTGTTTAAAACGGCATGTGGACAACAAGTGGCATGTAAAGCGGCATGTGGACAACAAGTGGCGTTTAAAACGGCATGTGGACAACAAGTGGCGTTTAAAACGGCATGTGGACAACAAGTGGCGTGTAAAGCGGCATGTGGACAACAAGTGGCGTTTAAAACGGCATGTGGACAACAAGTGGCGTGTAAAGCGGCATGTGGACAACAAGTGGCGTTTAAAACGGCATGTGGGGAATAAATGGCGTGTAAAGCGGCATGTGGACAACAAGTGGCGTTTAAAACGGCATGTGGACAACAAGTGGCGTTTAAAACGGCATGTGGGGAACAAATGCCGTTTAAAACGGCATGTGGGCAATAAATGGCGTTTAAAACGGCATGTGGGGAATAAATAGCGTGTAAAACAAATACAGTTGAAAGCAGCCTGTACAAAAGACAACAAGCAGCAGTACTAGAGATAGTGGTCCAGTGGCTCAGATGGAAAAGCACAGGCCTAAGGTGTTGATGGTTGCTAGTTCAAATCCCGAGTGACTACCAATGACATTTGCTGATGTTGGGTCCTTGGGCATAAAACTTCATGGAGAATGTCAGAAGTGCCATAAATTGTTTTAAAAATGTAGTTTGAGTTATAATAAATTAAATTTAAAATTTGTTAAAAGACTTAATTTCATGTATCATATCTGGTTTAGATTCTGAAGAACTGCATATTCCTGTTGCGCACTTGGTTTATAACTGTCTCTCATGCGAAAGATACCTGGTTCAATGCCAGGTATGGTCTTTATTTATTTTTTTGTCAGATTAAATACAAATTGAATATGTATGAATATATATTTCATACATATGGTTATGTGTTGTTCGAACAGTAATCTTGCATTAGGATTAATATTGCATCATCGTTAGGGTAAAACTAAATGATGTGTAAAACACTCAAGACACAATTTTACTTAAAGACCTTATGACGGGTTTTAAAAAAAAAAATAGTGGATATCAAAATTCCATGACAATGTCAATTTGAAAGAGATTCCGGCAAAAAAAATCCTATATTTTATAAAAAGAACGTGTTTTTCATGAATTTAAGTTGTCTATGCTCTAACCTGTGTGTGACGTCACAGCGGGTTACGCCCATGCATTGAAAACCATGGATCTATGCCACAGGACTGCCTTTTCTCTCTTCTCTCCACTGATGCCCAACACAATACTGCACTCTACAGGTGACAATTGCTCACTACACATAAATTGCCGTTTTGAGTGTGAAAAAGTGTCCGAGGTGGGATTTGAACCCCAGCATCTGGATTGACAGTCCATCGACACAACCACTGGACTATCGTCCACACGGCCTTGTTGTCTTGAATATCCGCGAAAAAAGAACGAATACCAAATTGTAAACAACTTAGGCCCTGTCCACACGAAGTCAAGCTCAGGCCTAAACGCAAAAATACTTTATCAATCCAGTGTATCGTCCATACGAGGCCGGCGTTTTGGGGGGTGTAAACGAACATTTTTGAAAGTAGGTCCCAGAGTGGAAAGATTTCAAAACTCCGTATATGCCGCTCCGTGGTTACTGCCTCTCCGCAATGTATCTGAGACGCTTGCGTCATTGCCCCGCCTCTTGTTAAAGCACGCATGCGCCGCACTCAGAAAATAATGACAACAACAATGTAGCTTGTTGGTTTTGTAATCCAGTGTGACCCGAAGCAACAGTTCAACCTCATCGTCCGTCCATACTAATGTAGTACCAGCTCGCCCACTCGCCATGTTGTCTGTTTACAAAATTCCGCGCATGCCCACGGAAGTTTGGGCTTGATCCCGTCATTGCGTCACAGCGCCACCAACAGGTCTGGCATAGTTTCACAGCGTTTTCAGGCGTATTGACTACATTCATATGGACGCACACATTTACTGAGCTAACTCCGTGTTTACAGAAAAAGTTTCTGAAATTATAAGCGTTTTGTCTTCGTGTGGATATAGCCTTACAGTGTTGAAACGTACCCGTTCTGACGTCACCAAGGGCTGTGAAGTTTTTTCGTTTCTAAGGGCGTTGCTATGGGGTTATTTCGATTTGGGGGGATCAGACAAAAAAAACAACAACTGATTTTGAAACCTTTAGTAGTTATCTTATAATATAAAATGGTATTAAAACTGTATTTCTAAATAAATCAAACCCGTCATAAGGTCTTTAAAACCACCTGGTGAGTGGTATAGTCACACACCGGTGTCCGCCAATCATGCAAGAGTTTGCAGATTCAAATCCAGCCAAGATCAAAAACTTTTTTATGACGGTTATTTCTTTATACATATATATATCTATAAATATCTATATATATCTTTATATATATATATATATATACAGTTTTTATATAACTGCCATTAAAAAAAAAAAAAACGGTACTTTGATTCGATCTGCCAATCTCACGCACTATAGACGATTGTTTAATGACTGCGCCACTTATTTTTGTGTGTTCATTGTTGTTTTAGGACATTTCATCAAGAATGGAGCCAACCAAAGATGGTGAAGAGTGATGGATTGAAAAACACAAGCAGAAAGTTGTGTAATTGGAACATGAGGTTTCATCTCTATATTGTTATAATCTTCATTTCTGTTCTTGGACCGTTTAAGCTGTGTCTTATACTTTGCATTCTTTAAAAAAATATATATGTATTAATGCTCTTTCTTATTGTTCCATGTTTCTGATGTGGTTTTATTAAAGAAGAGAGAGAAATAAAATGATTTTTTATTTTGTTTTATTATATATATATATATATATATATATATATATATATATATATATATATATATATATATATATATATATAAATATATAAATATATATATATATATATATATATAAAATGTCATACATATTCAATTTGTATTTAATCTGACAAAGAAAAAATGATGACCTGTCCTGGATTTGAACCAGGTATCTTCCGCATGAGAGGCAGTTATAAACCAAGTGCGCCACTGCATGACACAGTTCAAGTGGAATTTAAACTATATATAATACATGAAATTAAGTCTTTCAACAAATTTATGCAATAACATATATTATTATTACTCAAACAACATTTTTCAAACAATTTATGGCACTTCTGACATTCTTCATGAAGTGTAAGGCCCAAGGACCGAACATCAGCAAATGTCATTGGTAGTCACTGGGGATTTGAACTAGCAACCATCAACACCGTAGACCTGTGCTTTTCCATCTGAGCCACTGGACCACTAGCTCTAGTAATGCTGCTTTTTGTCGTTTGTACAGGCTGCTTTCAACTGTATTTGTTGTCCACATGCCGTTTTAAACGGCATTCATTGGCCACATGCCGCTTTACACGCCATTTATTCCCCACATGCCGTTTTAAACGCCACTTGTTGTCCACATGCCGCTTTACACGCCACTTGTTGTCCACATGCCGTTTTAAACGCCACTTGTTGTCCACATGCCGCTTTACACGCCACTTGTTGTCCACATGCCGTTTTAAACGCCACTTGTCCACATGCCGTTTTACACGCCACTTGTTGTCCACATGCCGTTTTAAACGCCACTTGTTGTCCACATGCCGTTTTAAACGCCACTTGTTGTCCACATGCCGTTTTAAACGGCACTTGTTGTCCACATGCCGTTGTAAACGGCATTTATTGCCCACATGCCGCTTTACACGCCATTTATTCCCCACATGCCGTTGTAAACGCCATTTATTGCCCAAATGCCGCTTTACACGCCATTTATTCCCCACATGCCGTTGTAAACGCCATTTATTGCCCACATGCCGCTTTACACGCCATTTATTCCCCACATGCCGTTTTAAACGCCACTTGTTGTCCACATGCCGCTTTACACGCCATTTATTCCCCACATGCCGTTTTAAACGCCACTTGTTGTCCACATGCCGTTTTAAACGCCATTTGTTGTGTACATGCCACTAATCAGCTGTGGCAGGTGCCGGTGCCACAAAAGGAGCCTGCCCTTACTGCTATAGTCCACAGATACACATGTGGACAATGCAGAAGAGATGCCATGGCAGTGCTGTGTCCCCTGAGAATGCACAGTATATATTTTGTAATCAGTTTGTGCATTTCTCAGAACAATTAGTGCAAACGGCAAAACCTCATGGATAACTTGCTAAAAAGTCACTTCCTCAAAATGAACTTAATTCCTCAACAGAACGGTCTGTGTCTCAAAAGAATAAGTCCTGACACCAGTGTTTATGAACAACAGTCAAATGATTTAGTCATGTTTTCATTGTGACTGTATTTAGTGAGATATATATGTATGTACTGTATGTCTTTCACATATTTACTGCATATGCTCTTTGCAATTCTACAGCATTGTGCAACAAAAATAGCACACATACAGTATTTACGTAGAACAAACATACAAAACACTGAGTCACGTGTGACATAATCGCAGCAGTTTCTCGTTTGAACAGATTACAAATGCTTTTGTTCATGTATCAGTTACTTTCATACAATTCTTTGTTTTATAACATCATCATTTGCTTCTGTCCTGTTAGTCAAAATAAAACTTATCACGACTGAATAGTTTCTCCCTGTAAAACTAAAGCTCATTTCATGGCTTTGGTCATCACATACAAAACTGTTGAACTCGTTCAAAACCAAAATCTGTCAATCTGATTTCATACAATACTTTATCTTTTTACATCCTGAACATTTTTCCTAACACGACAAGGTGTGTTTTTTATTGTTTACATTTGTCACAGTTCTACCATAATGATATTCTGTATGTTTGTTCTATGTACATACATGTATGTGACTGTATTTTTGTTGCACAATGCTGTAGAACTGCAAAGAGCAAATGCAGTAAATATGTGAAAGACATACATCGATACATACATGCATACACACACACACACACACACACACACACACACAGTACATATAAATGTGTATTTTACTCTCACTAAATACAGTCGTGTGTAACTTGTAGTATTCAGCTGTACAGTGTTTAGTGCTCACCAAGATCTGATTTTTTGCTTTGAAAAAAGCAGAGAGAGAAAAGTGTCACAATGAAAACATGACTAAGTCATTTGACTGTTGTTCATACTCAATGTTGTCAGGACTTATAATTTTGACGACACAGACAATTTCATTGACATGAAGACTTGCTTTTGAGGAATAAACTTTTCATTTTGAGAAGGTGATGCACTTTTGCAAGTTATCCACCAGGTTTTGCAGTTTGAACTAATTGTTCTGAAAAATGCACCAACAGTTGTGATGTATTATACATTATACATGGTTTTATGAAACAGAATTCTGAGAAAAACAGGTTTAAAGATCGACATTCCAAACATAATCATCACAGTCATATAACATGTACATTTTGAATTACTCTGTTATGGCACACTTGTTTTATTCACTATGTTGTAGAAGATTAAAAAGATGTTACTTTGGCACCAATTAAACACACAACACTCATGAATTAGTCGAAAATCAAGAATGTATTGATTCTTTCAATATTCAATGGATTGAATTTTGACCTCCTCTTCTTTTTCTTTCTCTTTATAATTTACTGAAAATTAGATATGTATTAGACATTGCCAGTATTATTCTATCAAATCACGCAGTCTAAATATCCACAACCACCAAGCATTTTTAATGCAAGGAGAAACTTAGGTAACTTTAAACACAAATAAAACAAATGGACCTGTCCGACTTGAGTGTCTATGCTTCGTGTGTCTCTGGTTCTGTCCAAGTGTCTATGATCCGCGTGTCTCGCGTGTCTCCGCCTGTCTGGGTTCTGTCTGCGTATATGTAAATGTAAATGTAAATGTCTGTCTGTGGTTCTGTTCGCGTGTCTATAGTCCTGTCTGTGGTTCTGTTCGCGTGTCTATGGTCCTGTCTGTGGTTCTGTTCGCGTGTCTATGGTCCGCGCTCGGAGCCCAGACTGCAGTGCGTTCACTGAGCTGTCAGAGCGGCGGTCACAGCAGCTGCTCCCGGGGCCAGAGCGGAGGATGTAACGTAACGTTCGGTTTATCAAAACATATCACAATATTTAACGTATAACACTAGTGAATTTCACCTAGATTTTTTCAGACATTAAAGACAAGATGTTATATAATAATTGTTTAATGAAAAAACAATTTTGCCAAAAAAATGACAATCGACCTATTTTTACTGTTTACTCGGAACGTGCCAGCGTGACATCCGACGGGTTTTCCCAGATCGCATCACATATATACGTTAATGCAATTTAATTATAAAGATTAACATTAGTACAAAATATGTATATGTTGTCTGTTATGCTCTTACTTTGAAAAAGCATTCAATAGCAACACATATACATTCACATGCACGGCTTGAACACACAGCCAATTTTACACATTTCCTTTTGACAAGGAAAGAAGATAACAATCTGATAACGTTACGTAATTGCACACAAGCAACCAAAAGATGTGTAACCAAAATTGCCTCAGACAAGAATCGAACCTTGGTTCTCCAGGTCCCAGTCTTCAATGTTAACCATTCGGCCAACATACGATCTCTGGGCTAGACAGGTTTGCACGCAGTATGATACCTGAGCGTCTAAGTCGCTGGAAGAGCTAAAGCGGACTTAACCTGCCACCTTGTGGCGATAAGATGTACTATTTTTCACGCAGCTGCGTGATTCCCGAAAAGCGTGAATGAAGACGACAAAACGAAATGGGACCTACTTTAAGAGGGCAGCAGACCAAGCATAGCCTTTAAACAAAAGTGCACCGGTGTCCAAACCTTCTGGTGGACAAAGAAGGCCATCCCACTCCAGAATATAATTCACAGTGAGTCAAGGCTTTGCAGTTCAAAATGAATTGAACATTTTAATTCAGTCATTATTTAAGTACAGTTTTTTTCCTATATTCAAGTTACAATGGCTGACAACATTAAATATACCTCTGCCTTGTTTTTGATGAATACTTTTGCCGGGTTCACACCGGATCATGCGTAGCGTCAACTTTCAATGCAGAGTCAATGGTGACGCGCGTTTGAGCGTGGAACTCCATGTGCATCTCGGGATGCACGCACGGACTGCGCGGTAGAGAGCGTTTTCCCGGGACGCTCGTGCAGAGACCAATCCGAGAGCCGCAAAGTGGTCACCGGGACATTAGCAGTCTGAGCGAGCAGACTGAACATACTTACTTACATACATACATACTTACATACATAGCAGCCAAAACAGGAGCTACACCGGGACTAAAAGCAGGGTTGACAATGGGGGACTCTGTGCTTGTGAACATATGTGTTTTCATGCTGACTTTATGCAACTGCTTCGAGCGGAAGTACCGTTTAATAATAAAATAAACTTTTTGCCCACCTCCGTGAACACATACAGTACTACTGTTATAGAAAGTCTCTGGAAGGTCTCTGGACACGGAGACGCTACTGAGCTGCATTATTGGAGAAGAACTTTACACAGAAAGCCGCTAGCTTAACTTTGTCAACATCAAAGTCCGTCCGCTCCTTCCGCCACTTCCGGCGGGCGCCACCGCAGCAGGACTTCTGGTCTGAAGACCCCTGTGTCTGAAAATTTGAGAATGTGCGTCTGGTGCTCGAGGCGTCAGCGGTTTGAACGCACAATTAGGCTTACTACGCTACTGTAGGTGGTACTTGTTGTAAAAAGTTTGAGAACCACTGACCTAGAGGCAGAGGAGTAATGATTGGATAACAACTCTGCTAGACGCCTGACCTTCTAAATGTCAACCTGGAGTTGGAAGCTGCACAACCAACATAGCCTGGCAATAGCCATCTGTACACTCCGCTCAATTATCATTTCTGATCGCTGTATTTGCGATTACAATCAATTGAATTCCATTTGATCAATCAGCGAGCACGGGAGGCGGGTGGAAGTTGTGGGTGACGTCAAGAGTTTTCGCCAAACGGGCAGGTTGTAGTTTGGCAATGGCGAAGAATACGATAGTAAAGTAATCCAGTCTGGTTCTATCAAGAAATTGAAGCCGAAGCAAGAGGAATGTTTAGCAAATGTAATTGCTGGCGCTACTCCCCACGGGCTCCGTTAGCGGTAAAGGAGATGGCTAAGCTAAATGCTAACAACTCACTCAGGCTCATTACATAAACAGTAAACTCAGATCCAATCGTTTCAATCTGCAAAAGAAGTTAACCCCTCCTATCTGTTAACAGAGTCAATGGAGCACCTCCAGACCTTAGTACGAAACGTAATTTGTACTATGGTGTGGTACGACCAGGCTAAAACCAACGTAGTTTGTGGGAAATAAACAGAGAAAAAGTAGTAATAACAATAATTATATATATCTTAAATATATAATCATAATGTATTGGCCTGCAGAGAAGGCCTTGCAGGCCTTGAGGGTCCGCCACTGCTCTTGAAACGATCCGTTTGGCACCATGGTGATAGGAGCCAATGTCCATAGATGTTGATAATGTTTATAAATGTAATTTGAATGTTGAATGTCCTGTATCATCACCAGGATAAAAACCTTTCAAAGCTCTCCATGTGAAAAGTTGGAGACCCTTTTTCCAGAAACTCAACATATCTCGCTTTACAGTTGTAAAAGCAAAGGAAGGTTTCTCACCCATCATCTGTACTTCTTAGCAAGTTTTCCCGACGTTTCGTCCTCAAACCAGCGGACTTCTTCAGGGAATGAATTCTCAGACCGCGCGTTGGAGATTTATAACCCTTGTATTATGTTAAGGGTCAATTTGACCCATTTCAGTTTTTGTGTTGATTAAAGTACTGGTTATCCTTTCTTTTTCTTCCTGAAATTTGGTGACTTTTCATCATCTAGGGTCATGAACTGGTGTGTAAAATCTGGACACTTTGATGTGTAGTGGAATGTCTGTGCAGAGTTTGTATACAAAGATGATGTTGCGGGTCATTTTGACCCTGACGCTTTAATGTGGGTAAATAGTTGTTCAGATCCAAAAAAACATGTCTCTTTGACATTTTATTTTGATTACCTCTGAGAGCCAGGTGTGTGAAGAGAGGGAACTTTCTCACACTTGTCCTTGTCACTGTTCTCATGTCATCTCTTTTGCCTAGTGTACATCGTACTGGCAACTTAATATATCCGTCGCCTTTGAGTTTCTGCCCTGCACAATCTGGCGAAAACGGGAAACTCCTAGTAGCAGACCAGTCTCGGGAATAACAGCGCGTACATCGACAGCAACTGGCCTCACCTACAGTGTTTTCTGGCATAAACTGTAGAGGGCGCAATACACGCAATACACACGTTGTTGGAGCGCGCCACGGAGCGTGCACATCGGGTGATATCTCCGGATCTGAGGACAACTAGTTGCCGAAAAGTAGAACACGGGCAACTGACTGAATCCGGAGATCGACTGTTTATCTCCAGTTGTAAGAGCGCTCACATCGACCAATTTTGGCAACTGATCATCTCCCATCATCTACTCTCAGTTGCCAAAAGCCGTCTTGCAACTAGTTAGGCAATGCTAGGCCCTAGACAAACCCACCAAAAATGAGCTCCAGAAGGATGACATCTGAGGAGGCTTTATCACAGATTTTTAACTGGGATAATGATGTAGAGGATTTTTCAGATACAGGACAATGTTATTGCTGATCCAGATTGTCAATTTTCTTACGATAAGGAGGATTCAGAGGACGAATCATTGGCCAAGTAAAGAGGAAGGGAGCAAGGAAGGAAGGTAGGAAGGAAAGAAGGGAGAAAGGAAGGAAGGAAGGAAAAGAAAAGAAGGGAATAGAGAAGGATGAACAGAGAGAAGGAAAACAGGATGAGAAAAAGGAAGGAGAAAGCATGGCAGGAGGAAAGAGGGAGGGAAGAATTGTCATTTTGACCCGAGAGGAGGACAAGAAGATTAGACTAAATATTTCTTAACCTCTTAACAACCGCCTCATTTTGGCTCGTGCACAATGGTTGGGCATACCCAAATGTCTTTGCTTATTTAAAAACACATCTTACATCTCACATGCTTGTGTGATGCATCATTTTAAAGCTAGAGCCTTCTAGTTTATGTAAAAAAACACTAAAATAATGTTTTGTCATTCCTATTTTCCTCTGCATCCTTTGCATCCTCAATTGGGAAATTGTTGAAATGAAAACACAATGTTTATCAAAACTTAAGTTGTCTGTGTTCAGGATGTAACAGGAGTGTCATGGCCGTTTGGCAGCCTTTGGTGGCTGTAATGGTTTGCTATCTCTGGCAGGTGTCGCTGGGAGTGGCATTGGCTAGTGCGTGCGTAGGTCGCGCAAATAAAAGGACCGCAATCACTGCACCGGGCTGCTGTCGGATCATTCACTTCCCAGACTACACCTGAGCGCCCCCGTCTTTGTGACATTGTTTATTCCAGCTTTCTCTTATAAAAACTTTTTATATTGACATTTGTTGTTTGGTTTAAATACTTGGTTATAAACTAGAGCGGGTTATAACAGGTGTAATTTATTGAGGATCTGTTTGTATTGTTAACTCCAGTGTGAACACAGCTAAGACTAATGGTGAGTTCAGTCAAAAGCTTCAAAAAGCTTTTGACGCGCATCAACTGACGGGGGTCATTTTTGTAATTTTGGAGCTTGCGAAGCTTTTGACGCGCTGATGTTGGGTGGGTGGAGATCTCTGTTGCTGTAGTAACGGTGGATTTTTTAGGAGAGCAGCGAGCTTAATTTGTTATCTACAGCCAATAACATTGTGTAGGTTTCTACAAAACGTTGTTTGGGTTCACCACGATGAGGATGCAGTTTTTGCAAGAGTCTCCGTCCCTATACATGGGGCCTAGTGCACGAAGAAGTGTAGCTTTCAGCGGTCTTCCGCATGTTACTCGCCCAGTTTGAGTTCCCAAACCCGGGAGCTCGCCCCTCCACCCTCGCTCTCGCCTATCCTACCTCTCCCGCTCCTGCGCAGGAGCTGCCTCGTCTTCCCATCTCCGCTCTCTCTATCTCTGCCCCGCTGAGCTGCCTCGCTCCTCGCCCCCTGAGCAGCTATCGTACAGCTTGTTCTTAATTAAATTTACGTTTTTACTAACAGCAGTGTACAATGGTTTTGTTACTCACTTATTAAGAACGTTACAGACTCATACAATGAATAATTACTAACAACTTAATGACAACTAAAACTACAGCAGCAGCAGTGTTACATGACTTCTCTATGACAGGCCAGGGCCGCAGCTGTGCCTTGTTCCGATTGGTGAAGCGCGTCAAAGTCCAAAAGCTCAGCTTTGGGTCAAGGGAGCGGGGAAAGAGACACGAGCGATTCGCTGTGTTGCCGTATTTACTCGCGACTTATGAAGTTTTGCCGCGTTCCCACCAGTATCTTTCAATGCCCAAACTGACTGTTTGACGTGAAGTTAAGTCGGTCTGAACGCGCCATAATAATATCCTTTACATTTTTCCGTTTTTAGTGCTTCTTTTCTACTCTTGTGAACCAAAACAAATCTACATTACGTTAGTTTTCAATCAGAAGTCTTTTACCGCAGCAGCCGTACTTTTTTGAGGATTTCTGCTTCTGCTTCTGTCCTCCAGACCCTGCACACTCTGCTTCCACATACCTTTTTCTGATTCTTCTATGACTCTTATATATGTCAAATGTAGTATGGAGGCAGACAGAGGGTTTGGCCTCAGAGCGATCTCTCCCCAAACGGATTATGCTGTAGTGGTTCCTGAACATTCCACTCACATGTTGCATAAACAGTTGTATTTCTTCTTCTGCAATGTGAAAAATACTCTCAGTAGTTTTCTTTTCCCTTTTGTCCTTTTAGAAAATCTATCCTTTAACTCCTAGCAGGATGTATGTCTCAGTGACTTCTTTGTACTCCCATCTGTAACTTTGGTTGTAATGAATCCCACCAGAAGCATTTACCAGGACACTTGGGCAGTCAACCAAACATGTCATTGCAAACAACCTCTTTGCTGAATCAACACCGATGCAAAGGGTAATGAAACAGGGTCTCGTGGACATTGGAGCAGATGGTGCTGAGTTTTGTACTGCGATTGCTCTATGAATCGGTTGATTACATTCAGGGTAACCTAAAAATCTTGTTCTCTCGATTCCAGCCTCATGCTTCTTGATGTGTTCTAGGAATTTGCCAGAATTCGTCGTTGTTTGTGCTAACCTTCATTTATATCCTGCTGTTGAAGATCATCACCGTGTCATCAAGTTGTTTTCTTTCTCACGAACCTCCTTTCGTCGAGGCACCTATGAGGTACAGTCTAATAAGTGCATGTAAAGAAGTTTCATGCTTGCTTTCCATGTTCAGGAACATCTCTCAAAACAACCCACAAAATTGGTTATCAGCAAAAAGTGCCAGAATTGTTGAATTTATAGTGAGCAGGGTTTTTTCCGAATCATCTTGGGGGCAATGGGACTTAGCCAGCTGTGATGGCCCTCTAGAACTGGGGCAGTTGTCCTCTGCCAAAAGTCCTCAGAACCTGGGATTTTCAGGGCAGTCCCTTCCCCAAGCTGGAGGAGGACAGAAGCAAAAGTAACGAGTGTGGCATGAGGCGCACAAGAGCAGATGAGCGACGAGCACATGTGTGAAGGACATCCAACACAGGCTGTCGGGAAGAGGTTACGGATCTGCTCAAGGGGTTAATGGGTCTCTTTTGATGCGCAGAGGGTCTCAAACAGCCTGGAGTAATCGATGATGTTCAGGAGTAGTCGAATCACGTAAAGCCCTTGTCAAGTTGATTCTGTAAACGGTCACCTTGCTGTCTGACTGAGACTCTGGGAACTTTTCTACTGCCACTCCGTTGGAACCCTTTATTTGGCCGTACATGCACGCCGAGGACTGTTAGTTGTCATGCGCTTGATGAGGGTGGATTTACCCGCTCCAGTGTCTCCCCTCACCAATATGGTGCCAGTTTTTTTCTTGAAACATAGAGCAAAGTTGAAAGTGCACCAGCCAGAATGATCTTTCATTCTTTCTGAGTGGCACTTCAGGATACAGAGATCCTTGGATCTCTAAGAGTTACACGGTGTTTCAGCACCTCATCTGCGAGGCGTTATGGGGCCTTGGTGCCGGAAAGTTTTGACGTGTGAGTACGTCATGGGCCCTAGGTCCATCTCTGAGGGCCTTAGTATGAAATGTGTACTAGGATTCTGGGTTCAGTTCAGTGACTGTGGTTAAGACGGTGTTTTCTCACTGAATGGCTGGCCATCTCCGGTTTAACTGACTCGACCTTCTCTATGTACTCCAGCCTGTAGGACGGTCAATGCACTCTGCTCCATGTGGGGCGCTAACACGAAGCGTCACATGTTAGTGTACAACATCCACTTTAACCCTCAGGCTTTGAAGGAGGCACAAAAGTCATTCACTGGCTTCAATCATCTTCTATGTGTAGAATGTTGAGCCTTTCTGAGCTATCATCTTTAAAGGCACACTGATAAAACTTCACGTCTTGTTGTCTTTGTTGGCTTCTGCACAAGTCTGAAGAGCCTTACATGGTCTGACGGCCTCTCGCACGTCTTTGTTGCTGTACCACTGCTGCCTCTCCAGGTCTTTGGTCGAGAGAAGTTCTGATCAAGCTGGCACCATTACAAGTACAGATCTAAGAGAGAGATATTCTTCCTTCCCAGATTCAGTGAGGTGAAAACAAAGCAAACTGCATACTTTATGTTTGGGTAGTGGCTCCCCCCCTCCCTCCAGAGAGGAAGAGGACTATTCTGTAGAGCTTCTCAAATTAGTGAATGTTTTGATGAGGTGGATTTAAATGACTTTCGCTGCGTGAACAATGGTTCAGACAGCATAGCTGAATGGAGAAGAGCTCTTTTTCAGCATCTGCGAGTTCCGCTTCTTCTCTCCTCTCCACGGATTGCAGGGAGTTTCTGAGCCAGAACACATGGAGTCCGGTTAAACTGTGAACACAAATCCCTGAAGGTTTGATCTTTGTGAATATATGAGTAGGAGGAAACTGTGTAGCCTGCGCTTTTAAAAAATCCTGACACCTCATGTCCTGGTCGGAGATGTCAGGGACTTCTCTCTTAACCTCAATCACCTGGCCCCACGCTGATCTGCTCACAGCTGAGCGCAAGTAGAGTCAAGTTTCGGTGAGCGGGTAGCAGCCAACCAGTCCCGCGCACCGCCTTTTCTTCCATCTGGACCCCAGAAGTATGGGCAGGTCCTTGTAACCTTCACTGCGTCTTCCAAACGTCATTGGGCTAGAGGCAGATTCACGTCTCCGTGGCATTGCAGGAAACTTGTAGCTTTATCTTTGTCTTTGTCTCCATTTTGAGAGCTCCTTTCCCTCAATGGAGATGCAGAGGTCTTTTGATCCAACACTGAGCTTGGAGCTTTCCTTGATGTCGTGGATGTTTTCAGAGTTGGAAGTTCACGGTCAAACCCAAAGAAGGCCTGGCTCCGTTACAGAAATGGGCAGTGACCACATGTGTGGCCAGACCTTTCTCAAAGACGTACGGATGCTTGATGTTTCTCTGCCCCAGTGGTTCATGGTCAGCCTACTCATGAAGCCGTGTGGTAGTTATGTATTTCAGAGGTGACTGCGCCTGCTGTTGGATGTTCGCGTGTCCTTGATATTGGCCGAGCCGTCACTTTGACTAAGTCTAAGAATGGCCTTAGAGGCCCGCGTCATCCGAGACCGAGGACTAGTTGAGATGGATTCAGAGCACGATCTCAAATACGGTTGGGCTGCGGCCCCTCCTTGTCTGTCCCTCCTTCAGTTCACCACCGTGGTCCCAGAGGGTCATCCCTGCCACACACGGACACCACTGAGTTCTTCACCCCCATAAAAAACATCAACTGCAAATGAATCCGGCCACCATCCCCAATTAGATAAGATTAATGATAACATTATATGAATTGGGGCCGGACCGTGGTCAGTTGGTTCGTTAAGCCCCAAGTTCTGCTGTTGTAGTGTCAAGGGCAAGGACACTTTACCCTTTTGCATATATGGAGCTGGGGAGTATCTTCGCTGCATGCCCTGATGTTTTGTGTATTCATCAACGAAATTTACCACTGTTGGACAAATCAGGACCCTTAACAAAACCAAGATACAAGATTGTCTTAGTATCAAAAACACATTGAAATGTTGTGAAAAAGGACCACATATGACTTCAGAGACAAACATATAGAAACCCAAGATTTCAAGAATTTAATTGCCTATTTGCAGTAAAAAACCACAACACAACAATACATATGAGTAACATCAGCAAGTCAACAAAAGGTATACTCCGAATGGACCGACACCCAACAACAAGACGGCGATCCGATCTTGTTTCACACTCGGGCTTTGACTTCGAAATTGAAATTCGAATATTTCAAAATGTATATATATCTGAGACGAATATTAGACCTCCCTAAGTTCCGAAATGTATTTACAGACGCAAATAACATAGTTGTTCCCAAAGGTTTCCCGTGACGTGCTAGGCGGGTAACAGTCTCCGCTAGCTGATCAAAAAACTTGGGAAACTACATGAAAACGACAAAGAATTCTGAACATCAGGTGTGAGTTACCATTCATATTACCAAAATTACAACATTTCCTGAAACCGTAAACCTATAATTTGAAAAATACATTGCATTAAGATGTATATGTATTAATATATTCTCCGTATAACATTTCAAGGTGTGATTGTTTGTTGGGATCTGTTTATTGAGCGTTGGTAGCTCGGCTGCTTCACTGTACAGCAAGACCTAGTGACGGCACTGAAGCTGTGGCTTGCAGGACTCAGTAATGGTAGTATTTTACACATCTGAAGTACAAGAGGGACTGTGTAGCCCAAAGGGCAAGTGGTTTTATTGGTTTGAGAGTTCTGGTTATCTGTATAGAATGTTTTGACTTGCATTAACACTCCAGTGGTGGTTCCACAGTTTTTGAGCGCCCGTTTCATAAAAATATAATACAATATTCGAAAACATTCAAAATATCTAAATTCATAAACAAAACAAACTTAGAATATGATTTTAGTGCAAAAGTCAAGCCCTGCACACAACGAAGACCCAGGCCACCCACCTCTGTGTTGATAGATTCCGACTATCTTCTCCATGTACCTTCTTAAATAGTCCTGTTTAGTTAAGTAATCCCGTTGGCCCAAAGTCTCACTGAAATGTATTTCCTCGAGTAACAGTTAGCTTGTCTGTTGTACACAGTGAGCTAGCTAAATTTAGCTTATTTAGCAACGTTCGCAACTAAAGCCTACAACGACCTTCCTGTGCGAGTGTGCTGTATCATGTATCTAATTGTTAATAACTGGATAGGTAGTTGTTGAATAACTCATTGCTCGGGGGATTCTCGCGGTATGCAGACTGAACAGACTAAATTCACGCTGGGCTCCCAGAGAAATTTTACCCACAGAACTCAGATGCATATTAAACCAGCGCACCCCTAGCTGACCAGAAATACAGCTTTCTATACGGTCGGATTTATAACCCATTTTCATGGAGAGCAAATTCTGCCGACCCACGCACCTCACCTCCTTGCATTTGTCCGGTCGTAGGTGTGGTTTAAGAACGGGTTGAATGTTACTTTCATAGTCCTTTTAAGTATTCTGAAATCGTCGTCATAGTCCCATAACTGCAGTGTATGTTGTCCCCCCATGATTCAATTATTTAGCAAGTAAAAACACCGCGTATTTGGACGATACACACATTAGTACTAAACGGAGTCGTACACCATGTTTGTCACCAAAACATTGCGCGCATATGCGCCGTCATCGGAGCTATCTTTTAGCACCATTTGGGAAACGGACATTGCCCTACAGTTCCAACAGTTGCCGGTTTGCCTCACAGGAGGGTAGTCTGGGAGATTATTTTTGCTTGATATTTGAGGTTATTTAATCGCGGCCGCTATAGCAAAGGATCTCTAACACTGTGATAATAGTGAACAGCAAGAAGGGGTTCAGAGGGCTGAGACATTGTCGTAGAGTTCCTGTGAGGCTATTACCCAGGTTCGTGCTTAAATTGAGGACAATCTATTAAGGACAGGGGGGAAGCTGGCAATAAAGCCCTTGCTTTTTGTCATTTCCAGCTTCACACAGAGGTGTAGCATCATCAGAAGATAGGAAGCACTTGCGCCTCCACGAAGGCTCTCCTGCTTATCGGACCGTTTTCGGAAGCAGCCTGTTCAAATCAGCAGTTTTGACTTTTAACATTTCGCACCTTTGATTGCTGAGATTGCCGCCAAATAAGGCTTGTTAGAGGGATCTTCTTTTTAGATCAGTGGTTTCTAGAGGAGCGATCCATATCACGCAAAGCTCGGTGTCGCTGTTCGGGGGCCTTAGTGTTGGTACTTTTGATGTTAATATCTGAGTGATTTTTATAGATACGTACTTATAGCACACAGTTCAGTTTTGCAGTGTTAAAACATATAAAAAATATGCGTGGCTTAGAACAAGCGTTTCCCATAAATGTTTTTGCCTAACTTCTTAATTGAACAAATCAAAACAGAGATCCTCAGTTCCAAACCCAATTCTAGAAAAAGTATTCACTATGGCTAATTAGTTCATGTCAATTGTTCTCGCCGTTGGGTCAACCAAACCACCAAACTATTACCATTAGCTAACGGTGCCACTTGTATTATACAAAGGGGTGTTGCAGACGAAACCATATACCTCTGGAAAGGATTTTGTAAGCTACCAGTTGGAGACACAAACATACAAGTTTATGGTGTAAAAACCAAAGCTAATAACTCTGCGGACTGTAAAGACCAGCCTTAAGTATTTTGTGCGTTTCTAAAAAGAACCCAAAGAAGCTATGTGGAGACATGTATTGCATATGAGCCCCCGAGGACTGAAGCAATATACCGCTTCAATAAACTTATTTTCAATTGTACTAGTTAACACGCATTAGTGACCTACTTGAAAGTCGCCATTTTATTGCATTAAGATAGCTTTAAACATCACTTACAGACCGTGGGGAAACAAGTATCGTACAGCCCCCCATTATGTGCAAGTTCTCCCACTATAAAAAGATTAAGGCGTGCCGTATAGTTTTCATCAGATAATCAGCAAATCCCGACTGATTATTTAAAGCAATTTTCATGCAACTAAGAGTGGACGAAATACGTATTAGGTCATCTCCCCAACTATTCCAGACCTGTACACCCTTCTTATAAAGCCTTGCACCGATGACTTATTGTTTATATCAATGTCGATAATTGCAATCCCATCTCCAAGCAATGCATTTTGAATATACGTACTTTTGAAGATTAAGTAGCGCCGTTTGTGTTGCGTGTGATGTATATTTAAGCAGAGATTTTGTGAATCACCAAGGCAGGAGAATGAGTTTCGGGTCCCGATTGATGACAATCACAGCGGACCATGGCCCACTATTAGAGACAAGGACCCCACAGGTTTTCAGGTATAGCAAAGAACAGCTGAGGTAAACAAGCGCGGAGGCCTACCCTGAAACTACCGAGTCAACGTTACGGATATCTTACACAGGAAAACAGCCAAAAGAAAGTCTTGATCCTAGTGCCTTCACGGTTCTTTCATTCTATGGTCACGTGCATCCCACGTTCAAAAAGTTTCCAATATTGTTGAGACGTTGGTCGCAATCAGACACATGCGTTGAGCTTCGTATACAGTTGGCATGGAGCACAGGCAGCGGGGGGGGCGGGGGGTAGAGGGGGGCAAAGCTCCGTGCAGAGTCGGAGGGCGAGCCGTGAGCCCCAGCCCAGCCCGTTCTCATTCCGAAAAAGTCTCAAAGTCAGTATAGGCGCTTTCCGAGGCACCTCTGTCCTCACTAGTACCTGTTTAAATGGCCTTGTTTGAACCCTGATGGGGTGGGTCCCGGATCAAGTGGCCAAAATTGGTGCGTGACTGCTTGAAATAACCCCGGGCCCAAAGGGGGTGGACCCATAAGAGTTAGCCAATGCTAACAATAAGGATCGCAGACTCTCCCAAAAACGTCTTTACAGGAAGGTCCAAAAGTTGTCTCTTGGTCCCAAAGGCTGTTCCCAATGAGTGTCAATGCTGAGGGGGGTGTAATATATTTTTGGACCATTCTAGTTTCGTTGTGTGGACTTTAGAAGTCTCTCTTTCAATATGAAAGGAGCTTCGCCGGCTGATGCATGCGCAGAATTTTTATCACAATTTTCTTGAGTGCTGGGCCACTGCGGCCTGTTGGATTGTCCTTTTTTTGGCATTCGTTTGAACGGCGAGATAGGAGTGACACTGTTACAAAAATATATCATTCTATGGTTTGAATGTTATCAGTTAAAAGACACCAGTCCACAACTTAAACAGTACCAGGCCCTGTTTATATGAGCCGCAGCGCAGCCGATACCAGTTATTAAACAGAAACGACCATCTCTAATGCAAATTTCTCCAGTT
The DNA here is from genome assembly GCA_964034765.1 of Knipowitschia caucasica. Classification (NCBI taxonomy): domain Eukaryota; kingdom Metazoa; phylum Chordata; class Actinopteri; order Gobiiformes; family Gobiidae; genus Knipowitschia; species Knipowitschia caucasica. The sequence continues at coordinate 28,526,673 of OZ035828.1, read as the reverse complement.
TCACAAGCGGTAGAAAAAAACTATGATAGTTCTAGCCGACCGGCCAGTCGTGGGCCAGAGACATTTACAACACGACACGACCCCCCAGCCTCGGCAGTCTTTTCATTCCTGTTGCCGACCAACAGCAGCTACCCCAAATCCATTCTGATTTTAACCAGCGCTGTGCACGGACCAGAACCTAGAGCTTCGCGTAAGGTTCGTGTTGGACGAGCGAAGGAGTGAGAATTATCCTTGTGCAAGGCTGGAAGCCCACGAAGCTAGTTAGTGTGACCTCCGCATTTATGATATAAGTTGGTTCTCCGTAATGCGCATGTCACAATTGTTCGTGCAGGAGCAGCAGGAGGAGGGGTAGAGCAGAGGGGGATTTCACACTTTTCCCTCTCGTGGAGTGCAAGAGAGCCCCCGCTGTGCAGGTTACTGAGAAGTCCACTTGCAGGCTGGATCTGAACCCTCAGTTTCAACTGAAACACCCCCATACTTGGTTCTGAGATGAACGGTTGGTAGCAACCGCATCCAACATACCGTTTTAAACTGCCCCATAGTACCGTGTAAACAGACTCAGACTACAAACTCACTATGGCAATACCACAAGGCTGCCCACAAGGAAGACACCCAGAACACACAACGTGCTCAGCTGCAAGCCCCGTACATGTACCAGGCCGTCAGAAGTAGAGCATGTGTCATGATCCCGAAGAGGATTGGGAGATGTAATGGTCCGATAGAACCCAAATCGAACTATTTTGGGTAAAAATCCAACTCGTCGTGTTTTGAGGAGCCAGAATTCTGAAAAGCACTGAACCTATTGTGGGGGTGAAAATACTGCTTTGGGGCAGTATTACTGCACGGGACCGGCACGCCTGATCCATTGTAACGGAAAGCAATTATGCTCCATGGGGATTTCGAATAAAATGCATAAAAGGCAAATCTGTTTCTTTGTCATTTGTAGCTTGTTTTTTAATTAGAAAAAAAATCGAATTATAAAATCCAACCGGGATTTGGTGTTATGTGATCTGGTGTTTTTTTTTAGCCTATCGCCCAGCCCTCCTAGGCCCCCAAATACCCAGCCACCGTGTGATGACAGCAAACGACCGCAAATTGGTTTGACCAGCTAACTTTTTATACCAAGCCCGCCTTAGATTGATTGTCCTGACAACCTCCCCCCACATGCCTCATTGACCCCCTTACACCTCACCCACTGCCCCCCCCCCCCCGTCCCCCTACTGTCCCATAGCTCCCGAGAAGGCCAGACGACAGTCTAAGCTGGCCTCACGCAAGGCTGCCCCCAGCCCGGACAGAATCTCCCCGCCCCCCTGAGACATGTGCGAAGTCGTATTTCCCCACGTCTCAGCGACATGTCACCACGTCACAGGAGTATGCCATTTCCCACCTGCTTACTCCCATGCATTGTACGTCCCCAAGAATTCCAGATCACTGGGATTAATGACTTACAGACCCGTGGCACAGGAGCAGTGAAAAGAAGGACCTTTGATCGCCTGGTCTCTCTCATCTCCAAGTCCCTCCCACCCATCTTCCCACTGGACCCTGTAGTATCGCTACAGAGGCAAATATCTAAGACGTGCAGAAGATGACAAGTCATGGATGTTGTCTTTATTCAGACGAAGAAATGTTTTTTGTCAATGGTAGAGACATCATCCTACGAAACACAAACACGACCGATGTAAGATTATTATACAGCATGGAGTGAATGCCAGTTCCAATCAAGCGCATCCACGGTGCCATGATTTTGGCTTCAGATGTCCCAAAACAAGGGAAAAGTATTCAATTTAGTTTTAAAAACCGTTGGGCACGAACACCTAAAGACACTGCTTAGGATCCACGATACAGAACTTGAGCTATTAGTTCTGAACCCTAACACCCAGACTCACCATTCCCCAATAAACCACAAGTCAGCCCTTTGCCACTTTCTATATCTGCAAAACATTCCTCTTTCTGCCAACAATTCCTCCCTGCTCCACTACCACACAGTTTGCTTGTCAGACCATAAGACACTTTGGAACAAAATGCAATTCTTTTATATATTGGGAAGAAAAAAATCTATCAAAATCCCAAACACATTGCTAGCTAGGAACAACACTGGAAACCACATAGCAACCCCTGCACATACAACCGCGTCACCATATCAGACCTCCCGTTATTCAGACTTGTTTCACCGTCTGAAGGCGGGGTAAAGCACCTTGAGAGAAAGAGGTACACACGGCGCAAGGGAGGAGGAATCAGGATGAAGGAACATGCACAAAAAATATTTAGATTACATCGAGCAACCCTAACCATCCCCTTTATTATATGTTTTATTTTATTATTCTTCATTTAGTTCTAATTATTTTTAATTAATAATTTAATTTTTAGATAAACTTTTTATTAATTAATCACTTCTCATATTTAATATATTACACAGCGGCCAGCCAGAGTGAGTAGCCCAGCCACCGTTCATTCCTTCAAGCTTCGATGGAAACTGTCTTCAACTCTCTACTGCAGCTGGTTCTACAGTATGAACAGTACTGAATCACATGTACTCTGTCCGGTAGTGAGTTGGCTATTCCTACTTTTGAAAAAAAACTTGGTTTTGTGAAACTACACTCATTACAGGACAACCAACTGCGATGCACAGTACTGTACACCCATTTACACAATGTCAACCCTATCCATATATTAAACAATTTGTGGAATCAAATTTATCCCCAAATGACTAGAAGACCTTATCTGGAGGTGGTCAGTAATGTACCACCAGCAGGAATTTCCCCTTTAGGAAAAGTCCGCGCAGGACATGACTCCAATAATCCACCCACCACACCCCAATAGGCTTAGTTTTAACATCGAGATGTTTTGTTCTCCTGCATTGGACCAAATTCAGTAAAGTATCATGTAGTACTGAGATATACAGTATACTGCAGTACTGTGTTGTACAGTATCACTGCAGAACAGTGATTCGTATACAGTAGTACTGTGATATACAGTATACTGCCAGTTAACTGTGATATACAGTTTTACTGCAGTACTGTGATGTCACAGTATACTGTAATAGTCAATAATGGTAAAGTTATACTGTAGTACGTGTAATACAGTCTACTGTAGTACTGTGATGTTCAGTATACTGTAGTCCAATACGTAAAGTATTTCTGTAGTACTGTGATATACAGTATTCTGTAGTACCTTGGTGTAAGTATCCTTGTAGAAACCTGTTGATATACAGCTATGTAGTACAAAACTGTAAAGTTCTAGTATATGTTGAAACTGTGATGTACAGTATACTGCAGTATGTGAGATACAGTATACTGTGGTGTCACAGTATTACTGCAGTACTGTGTTCTACTGTGTACTGTGGTGTACTGTATATATAGAAAAGTGATTACAGTAAACTGCAGTCCTTTGATATACTGTAGTACTGTGGTTTGTACAGTATACTGCAGTACTGTGAAGTACAGTATATGCAGTACATTGATGTCCAGTATACTGCAGTACTTGTGATAGACTGCTATACTGCATGTTATGTGGTGTACCAGTAAATTTTAATAACTGTGATTACCAGTATAATGCCAGTCTGTGATATACAGTCTCTGCATGTACGGTGGTGACCGTATACTGTAGTATGTGATATACGTAAAATGCAGACTGTGATAACAGTTATAAGCAGTATGTGATATACCCAGTATACAGCAAGTACTGTGATATACGTATACTGTACGTATTGAGTTGATAATATGTGTAACCTTTCAGTACTTTGGTTTTTAGGTTAACACTTAGCGAACCCCCCCAAAATAGTAGCGCCACACATACCAACAACGAACTGATAAACGGAAATAAAAACAGTTGTGGAAAAGGACTGCTGTGTTGAACCGTGCCTTGCGAAGAAATGGCCCTAGAACTTTCTCATATCGCCACATTTCATGCTTCAAAACATAAAGAATAAAATTTTAATTTTTTAGTCAAGAATCAACCAACAAGTATTGGGAACACTCCCTGTAAGTGTGAACCAAAATTTCTAGGTACTTTCAACTTATTAACAAACTAAAAACTGAAAGTGGGGCGGTTACAATATTATTCGGCGCCCCTTTACTTTCAGTGCAGCTAAACACAGTCAGAAGTTCGAGAGGATCTTTGAATGCTCCCACTGTTGTCCCTAAATGCACAGATGAGCAAACTAGCGAATGCACAGTGTGTAATCAAGTATCCGAATAAAAGCACCTGCTCTTTGATACGTCTCAGGTTTCTGTTAAAAGCGCAGCGAGAACCATATAGAAGACACAAGGGAAACACCAGGCCGGTCCCGAGCTACTGTTGTGATATAAGTTTAAAGCGGATATGGCACAAAAGATTTCCCAAGCTTTAAACATTCAAGGAGCACTGTGCAAGCAAATATAATTCAATGGCCGGTAGTATCCAGACCCAAGCCACATCTACAAGACCCGGCCGTCCCTCCAAACATTCATAACACCCAAGGAGTAAGACTGAACCGCGATGAGAACGTTGCCATAGATCCTTGACATGACTGAGCTACCTCCAGCTGCGATGGGGATTCTGTCCCCTAGGCCCAACAACAGTCGAGCCCCTGCACCCAACTTTTGCCCTTTAAGGATAGAGGCCCAACTCCTCCCCCCAAAGATATCATAAAAAGTCTTGTTATAAAGCTTGCCACAAGCACCTGGGAGACACACCACCACCAAGTGAAGAAGGTGCTAAGGTCATATGAACCCCCAAAACTCCCAACCAATCTATTTAGGCCCCCTTGCCCCCAACTATAGTTATGGCGTACAAAGCCCCCCACGTCATCACCCTGAAACAACACAAATCCCACCTCGCTTGTAGTTATCTGCAGTTCATCAGAGTGAACATTGCCTCTTTTCTGCATCTATGATCAGTCTTTCCTTGTTTGAGATGAAAGTTTGGTAGGGCGACGGCCGGGTCATGGAAGAATTGCCATAGGCCAAGATATCCTACCCAATTTCCATATAATTGCATGCACATTGTTCCTGAGATGTTAAAATCTAGGGCAATTTTTTGTATCCCAACCGGGCTTTTCCCACCCCCCTTACTTACCCACACGCTACGTCCCATGTCCTGTACGTGAACTATTGTCAATCTGGATCACAAGCCGCCTAATATCACACCCAGCCACCTGAGACTATCAAAGAGCAGGTTGCATTTTATACCGGAGACTTAAGTAACCACTCCCTGGAACATTCTATCTAAAACATCCTAGTCCTTTAAGGCAACATTGGATCATTCAAAGATCCTCCCTGAACTTCTGGACTGGTTTGCTTGCAAGGACGTACATGGGCCGAATAATCAATGCCGCCCCACTTTTCATTTATTAAATTTTGTTTAAAAAAGTTAAAATAAAATTATCCAACATTAAATCCCAAACAGATTGTGTCCCACTAGATCATGACCGTGCCCATCCACAATTCATCTTAGTTTGAAGCCTGGTAATGTTGTGACAATGTTGAAATGTTTAAAGGGGCCGATACTATCCGCAAGGCCTGTATCTAACCTATTTATAGAGTATAATCCAGATATTGCCCCCCAGAGAGTAGCTTCCCAATCAGGAAACGAGTTTGTGGTTCAACGTGATCGCAAGTGAGATGTTCTTAGTCCTCCGCGTGTGTATCATTGGAAAAAAGCAATTTTCGATATTAATTAACGGCTGTTACCATAAGCGACGTGATATAAGTCTGGAAAGTACCCAGTGTTGTTACGCTATTTGATTACGAGAAATAGGGACCCAGCTGCGACCTTTTGCAAAATTAGAACCAAGCCACCAGTGACAGTCTCACAGACAACCACACACCCCTACTACAATATATTTATATAAAAGATCAATTTTCATACCCCCAACAAGTGAAAAAGAAAACCTTGTAGCATAGATCAGCCATCAACCCCCCCTAACAAACAAGAACCAAATGTAATTATAAAAAATGATTATTTCATTACAGTGCTATTATCTATCTACAAATGATATAGATCGTGACTTCCCACATCCATGTCACGATTTGTCAGTTATTGGGTCTTAACAACATCCCCGATTTACAGTAGTCCCGCCGCCCCGGCCATTCCAGCGGGTACAGCTCACACGTCCAATAACCCCTTAGTGTCCCCCAACCCCCACACAATTTCCCACTTATGTTACCACCCCCACCCCCTGTACCCCTTATGTACAAACCCCCACCACATGTCACCTTAGGAAACCACCACACACACAACCCTTACCCCCCAGAGTGCAAACCACACCCCCACCCACAATGTACAGTAGGAACCCACCCCCACACAAGATTCACCTGCTGACACACACACATGTACCCCAGTATGCACACCACCACCCCACACCCAATTACATCTTGACCACCCCCCCCACAAAATTAACACCAGAGGAAAACACACACACACCCCTAGTGTACCACATGAGGTGAAACCCCCCCATGTAATCCCAGCGGGTACGTCAAAACCACACCCCCACACACCCTGTTCCCAGATTACCTCACCCACCCCTAGTTCCCCTGAGGTACCCCACACACCACATGTTCACCACGGAAAAACACCACACACCCCCAAGTTCCCCAGGAGGCAACCCCACCCACCGGATCCCCCACGTGAAAACACACACCACCTGTTCACCATATTGCAAACACCCCCCCCCCCCCATTGAATCCCCTGAGGCCCACCCCCCCCCCAGTACCTTCTGGAGCCCTCCACCCCCCCCATATACCATCGTGTCCCCACCACACAACACACTATGTTCACTTGAGGAACACACACACACCCATGTCCTGAGGACAACACCAACACCTTAACCCCCAGCTGCCCCCCCCCACCCCCTGTACCCCAGTCTGGAACACACCCACCACACAATAACCAATAGTGAACCCACACAAACACACCCCATGATCATGAGGCCACCCCCCCCACCCACTATTACACCATCGTTGCCACCCCCACAATGTTCACCTGAGGGACAACACAACCCACACACACACACCACATGTACCCCATAGTCCCCCCACCCCCCCCCCCCCACCCCCAATTGTTCACTGTCGTAGTGACCACCCACCCCCACCCCATGTTACCTGTCGGAAACACCCCCCCCACCACTGTAACAGCGGTAACAACCCACCACACCCCCCCACCACACACAAGATCCCTAGATGACACCCCACACCACCAACCCCACCCAATTTACACCATGCGGACCACCCCCCCACACCCACATGATCCCATGTGGTGACACCCCCCCACACACCACACCTGAATCCCCTGAGGCACACCACCCCCCCCCACTATTATCACATATGGGCACACCCCCACACCCACACGTACCCCAGATGACACACACACCACACACATGATCACGTCAGAACCCCAACCACCCCCACCCAATATTACCCTTATCTGGTCCCAACCCCCCCCCAACCTAACACTCTGAGGCACACCCAACCCCCACCCACCATGATCCCCAGCTTGCCCAACACCCCCCCAAACACATGTTCACATGATGGACACCCCCCCCCACCCACCCCCCACAAGAGTCCACCTGCGGAAACACCACACACATGTTACTTGCTAGACCAACCCCCACCCACATGATCACAGATGTGTCCAAACACCACCCCACAACAGATCCCCATAGTGTGAACACCCCCCACCCCCCCTAGTACCATTATGATCACACCCCACCACCCACCCACTCCATGATCCCATGCGTGCCACACCACACACACACACATGATCACAGAGTCAAACCACACACACACCTTAACCATGAATCAACCCCCCACCCACAACCACCCCACCATAGTTCACAGAGGCACCCCACACCAATTACACATGAGTGACACCCCCCACCACCCCCCCACCCCAATTTCCCTTTCTGAACCCCCCACCCCCCCCCCCATGTACCCCCCAAAATACACACACCCCCACCCCCCTGATCAACCTGATGAAAACAACACCACACACACACACACCTGTTCACAGCGGCAACCACCACCCCAGTTCCTGATGGACAACCCCCCACCCCATGATACCCTTCTGGGTACCCCCCACACCACACCACCATTAATCAGCTGTGTCCAACACCACACACACACACATGTTCCCCCCATAGTGCACACCACCCCACGACCCACATGAACAACCCCTGAGGCAAAACACCCCCCACCCACCACCCAAGTACCCTTGAGGAAAAACACATCACACATGTTCACCTGAGGGAAAACACACAACACACAAGATCCACCTGAGGCCACACCACCCACACCAACACCCCCAGATTCACCCTGCGGTAACCCCCACCCAACAAACCCCTGTTTCCACCTTAGGCCAAACACACACGCACCCCATGTTCACTGAGGAACCCCCCCCCATTTTCCCCCACACTTCTCTCCCACCCCCAAACTTTAAAGTAGTATATAAAAATGGATAAGGTATTTTCCTGTGACGATGAGAGCTACCTGCGTTTTAGATTAAGCTATAGTAATTTTTCTAAAAGCTTTTTGATCCATGGTTCAATTAAAATACCTGGTCCACATGGTACTTATATTAACTGAGGTCCTCCATGGAATTATTATATAACTTTGGTACCCCCTCCCAAGGTTCATTTATATAACTGTGGTCCTCCAAGGATCTTTAATAAAAACTGAGGTCCTCCCAGGTACTATATCTATAACTGTGGTCCTACTGGTTACATTAATTATACAACTGGTCTCCATGGTTCTTTTATATAAGTTCCTCCTTGTACTTTTCTATAACTTAGGTCCTCCATTTGATGTTAAGTAACCACTTGCACGTATAGGTGGTACGCGCCGCTACTCCGGTCCCTCACCCGATAGTATGTTTATCTTATCCAAGCAACTCTTGAACCTGGTAACAGACTTTCTCACATATACCCATCCACACCGTGCCACAACAAACCACCCCCAACAACCCCCTAGGAACCGATGCAACAGCTATATGCGGCTGCATTTTTTCCAGAGCCAACCAAACCCCCTCACAAGATCAGTTGCAAGCTTAAAATTGTATTCATTTCTTTATGTCACGGAATCCACTGCATTTCTACCTTATCACCTCTAACGAAAGCCAGGAAGACCAGACCAGAAGAACAATCTTGTACATCAGTGAGCCCCAAGGGACCTCACGCCACTGGGCAACTGAAGCCAAATATTAGAAGGGCCTCGTCCCACTATTCGTATGGCTTACACCAAACCAGAAGCGAATGAGCAGTACAGTCTGTGCCAGAATTGATCAACGTCGTGTTGCCAAACCCTGGGATTCAGCAGTTTTCCGCCAGTGGTTCCCAATAGGGGGTACCTGCCCCCCCCGGCGGGTGTCGCGGGTAACCCCCTGGTTGTGGGTACGCCTGCTGGATATCTCCACCCCCACCCAAAAAAAAAGCTATATTTTTTATTAGATCCCCATATAAAGCCCTTCCCCTTAAATTTAATCATCGCTATGACTTAGATTCCAAGGACTCTAGATAAATGAGTATTGGAGACTAAACAACTTATTAAATACGTTCGATCTTATGTCCAGTACATTGCCGCGTCAAACAAAATCATACACGTTACACCCGACCACTCTATGCGCCCAGCGCCCAGCGCTGTCCTTGCTGTTGTTAGCCTAAAAACTAAAGGGTTTGGAGGCTACAAATAAATAATACCTGCTTACAAATGGGAACGTGGTTTACTATCCCACACCCCCAGGACCACCGGAAGGGGTAGACACAAGTACATTACACAGGGTTTCAGGGAGAAGGGTGCGCATGAGCGGTGAGTAGAGGGCCAAAGGATGTTAGGAGAGGGCCGCGGAGTGAGGCTAGGACATCGGTAGAACCGCGCCGTTCACGCGGACCGTCAATTGGATACCACAGTTTAAAGATGTCCGGCACAATAAAAGAGGTAGGAGGTTATAAGCCTATTTTTACTGACAGTACCTTTTGAAAGAGAAAGCCGCGGGGATGACCCGCATAAACGTACACCCTGCCGAACGCGGCCGCCCGCTTTTAATTTGCGGGACTCTTTACCGCCGGACTCCCTGAAAGCCGTCACTTCACTCTATCTTTTTCCTCCTCCTCGATTGTTGTTGTTGAGCGAATAAAGTAGAGCTGGCCATTCCGGAGTCCGGGTAAAGATGTCCGCACATTAAAGCGGTGCGGCGCTTTCAGCTGTTACTTTATGCGGTTCATCCCAGCGGCTTCTCTTTACCAACGATATGTCCGATACAGGCCAATACAACCGGCCCCCGCTATTATCATGAGCGGGACATCTTTACTTAGACTCCGAAAAGCCGGGTCCTCATTAACGCGTGTTACCCCCGCTGTCACCCCTCCTCCGCTCGCTCTCTCCCTCCTTTGCCCACTCTACCCCACTACTTTACGCACCACAGCTTGCCCCCAGATAACACGTTTGCACCTTATCTCCCCTCCGGGATTTTTGATGATGGCACATACCCCCACGTAAAATTTACAGGCATGTATATTTATTTTTAGCGCCCCCACCCATAAGATTTAAGCAAACAACATCCGGACAGCATAGACGTGGCCAAGAATGTGAGCTGAGTTCCGAGCAGCTTTTGCTTGATCTGCAATGCCTTGGACAAAATTATAACGTTATTACAATATCCACTCGTTCCCCCCACCCCACAACACCCAAGTAAGTCCTTTTGAATAATCAAAATGCTAATAAAAATATCCGGGCAAACTATTTGCCTCCAAAAAACCACTCCATATATTTATATAATTTTCTTTGATTATGTTCGGAACTCAACATGCGGACCCCCTCCCCCAGGGGTTCCCGCGACCCCCCGGGGATGTCGGGACCTCCCCTTTGGGGGAACACTGCGGAACCCTTCATAATCGCCAGGATGAGGCCGCTTTTGGACCCCATATATGCAAGCTGTCAATGGCAGGGTCTTGGATGGTGTAAGCGCACGAACGTGCGCAGCCTTGCTAATAATAGGATCATATTGTCCCAGTGCGTAACAGGACCATGTGGCTCCTGGACTCCCCGCAGTACAGTGTTAACGGTCTTCCTTTGGCCATTACTCAGCGTGTTAATGTAGCACTTCAGAGGCATCCGGTGGGCACACGCAAACGCATACATTAAAGCTGGCCCCAGGCCACTAATGTTATGTAGGTCCAGCAAAAAGCCTGCCCGCGCACAAATTGTAGAATCGTAACCGGGGTTTTTTTTGATTATTTGTGTCAGGAAGTGGGCATCCCATCACACACTTGCACCTTCTTAATCCCCATAATTACAATTAGCTTGCATCATTACAACCCCCTAATCGTTTAAGTGTCCGGTTACCTACTCATCCCCTACGTGCAAGGAGTAAAGAACATTCCCAAATGGATGACCACCAGATATAAATATCAATCCCTGGCTTGCCCCAGTTATATCCAAGCACATGGAGGACCCCCTATTCCAATAAAAGACCCAGTGCGGACCACAGTTATCTAAAGAACCAAGGATGACCACCTAAATAATAACATACCCCTGGTATGACCCCCCCGATCTAACACCGTACCCCAAGGTAGGGACCCCCCATTTATCTACAAAGTGACCCATGTAGGACCCATAATCTCCAGACCCATGGAGGACAGTAAATCAAAAGTAACCCACTGGACCACCCCCACAAAATTGGAAACTGAAACTTGAGCTTTGCATGATTTTGTTTTGACGAACGAAGGAGTAGATTAAGATTGAGTTTAAGAGATTGTTTATTCGTCCCACAGAGGGGACATTTTAGAATCCTCCTCCGTGTAGCGCTCGTAACACATATGGCTAGTTAGCAAACCCTGCGCCATTGTTGTTTACGTTTGTTTGCGACTACTGCGCATGTCCAAATGTACGTATGGGTCATAGCAGGCAGAGAATTCACATCTTTTTCTTCACACTCTGTGAAAGAGCAGCGTGTCTGAGCTGTCCCACTCTGTAGGCTGGTTCTCAATGCTTCCGTTTTCACCCCAGAGTCTCCATGTAAACAGGAGCCCAAACCGATACCCAACTTAACGTTTCACTGCTGCATCGTCTCCGTAAAAATGGGGCCTGAAACTAGAACTTTGCATGGTTTCGTTTGGACGGACAAAAGAGTTTACTGTGCAGCTTTAGACTGAATCCTAGCTCAGAACCTCTCCTTAGCCTTTCTTATCCTTAAAAGATATATTCAATTCAAAAGGTTTAGCTCCAGGTTTAGTTGAATTAAAGTAAAGACTTAAGGCCAGGGCCCTTTGTGTTAAATTCTATTCTACCAATGTTAATAACAAGGGGGCTTATGTTAATGTCTGAGTTCTGGACTGGAACAGAAACATTCTGCTGGTACAGCGTGTGCCATGCTGCCATCCCCTTTATCACCGCTAGAGGGCAGCGCCCGGAGCACGTCTCACATTTGATTATGGAAATGTAAGCAAAGTCTCTCGGGCTCAACTCACACTGAACTGAATGACATGATTCTGATAGCAGCACTTTTTCATTTAGATTTCGCTTCGTTTGAATTGACTCCTTCAGCATCCCCCCCCCCCCCCCCCCCGAATGTAATCGAATGTAAGTTACATTCGAAGCCTATATCCCCAACCAGGCTCAGTCTTTCACACCACATAACCATAACAGCCTTACTTCCTGCCTGCACAACAATCAATCCCAGTGTTTCTAATTGGAAAGGCTGCACCCCCTCCCTCCGCCCCCTCCCCGGGTTATTGTCACTGACAGTGGGATTACTCTCTCTCTCAGTCGCTGCTTCTGCTTCTGCTTCTGCCCTGATCATCTCCTGCCTCCGTCTTCTGCGAAATGCAAAAGTAGGATTTATAATTGCCCCCACGATCCTTTCCCCACGTTGGTCTTCGCGTCTTCATCACGGTAAGAAATATTGGCTTTTTTATTTATTTTTTTATTTAAAACGCGTTTCATAGCTCGCCTTTGCGCGCGGGTGGACCATGTGGATACAGACGCTGCTCCTTGGAGGTGAAATAACGAGAGCACATTGGATTAACTTCTAACAAACTGCGCGAAATGTCCAGTCTGTGATGTTACATGTGACATTGTATCCTGTTTAGCCTGCGTCTTTTGTAAATAATAATAATAAAATAAACAAAATACGTGCGCGCTTTTAACGTTATGTGTCAGTCGCGTCAGTCTGTTCAAATACATACAAAATAAAAACGCTTAGTGATGTGTCTGCTGCTGATAAAGACGTGCATGGGGACTTTTGGGGTTCAACTTGTCCCACTCACTTAAAGCAAAAGACTGCTGCAGATTGTAAATTGGTTGACTTATTCTAATTGCCGTCATGCCCCCCATACTCTGGCATGCCGTGCGAATTGCGTAAAGCATATGGTCCCTAAGACTCTGCCCTAAGGCTCGCAGATGCTCGTTTCATCAGCTTTAGTTTGGAGACAGTCAGAGAGAGAAGTGCTGTTAGTGCCGTACCTCCAGCCCCAGTGGAGGAGGAGGAGCGGGGTGCGTTGTATGGCATTTTTTTTCTATGTGTTGATTTTGAAGTGTTTGAATATCCACATGGCAAGACATCTCCCTGACTGTTTTTGAAGAGATTTGCCAATGGGAAAAAGCATCGTTCTAAAAAAGGATACAAGGGATGTCTCTCTTGGAATGAGAAAATTAAACAAAACTAAATGGCAATGTCGCAGGCAAATCTTGTCAGAATGTGCTCAATTTAGGATACAAAATAAACTTGATTTTAGCAATTATTTCCTCATATTTTATAATTTATTGCAGTGTGTTTGCTCCAATTGCGGCTGTAAGAAGTAAATCGAGTCGTTGCAACTGACTGAAATAGTTGTGAAACATCCTTTTCAGTAGTTGTTTTTTGAACCTCAGACTGATCCTTCTCTCAATGTGGGCCTCCCCAAGGTTCTCACTTTGGGTTTTTTGAGTTGTTCCTCTGATGCAGGAGGGTCTAAGAACACTAATGATATTCCAGGACAGTTATGGACATTACCGGACAGTGGTCACCCCATGGACCAATGGCTTCTATGTGTAGTGTTGCATTCCCTGTGTTTAAACAGTTTGATTCTCTGATCTGTTGTTGAGAAATCGACAGCTATATAAAGTTCTTCTAGTTAACTACAGTTTTGATTTTGGGGCAATACAAAAATACAATGAAATTGAATAGAAACATGCTGAGATGATACTGTATGTAATGAGAATTCTATATATTCATTCAAAGAGTTTTTTTATATTCATGATTATGAAAATTGTAGATTCACACTGAAGGCATCAAAACTATGAACTCATGTGGAATTATGTAAAAAAAAAGTATGAAACAACTGAAAATATGTCTTATAATTCTCGGTTCTTCGAAGTAGCACCTTTTGCTCTGATTACTGCTTCACTCTTGGCATTGTCTTGATGAGCTTCAAGAGGTAGTGACCTTCAAAGAGTGAAAGAGTTCCCAGAGATGCTTAGCACTTCTTGGCCCTTTTGCCTTCACTGTGTGGTCCAGCTCACCCCAAAACCATCTGGATTGGGTTCAGGTCCGGCGACTGTAGAGGCCGGGTCATCTGGCCCAGCACCCACCACTCTCCTTATTGGACAAATAGCCCTTACACAGCCTGGGTGTGAATCTACAGTCAATAGTCATGAAAAGAAAGGAACCTCATTGAATGAGAAAGTGTGTCCAAACTTTGGTCTGTACTGTATATAACCCTATATATAGCCCTAAATAGCTACATCTTGAAGGACTTTACAAAGCTGTCCATTCGCTAACACAGATCAGCGAATCAAATAGTTCAAACACAAGAAATGCAATGATAACAAACAAATAGAGCCAAAAGTGCAGAGACCAATGTCCAAAATATTTGATTGTTGAGTGTCCTGATTCATCACCACTGTCCATAGTGACTAGCAAAGTGTGAGTGTAAGTGCGTGCGTGTGCATGCGTGTGTGTGTGTGAATCAAAGTGTGTGTGTCCAGCCCCATGACGCAGTCTCTCTCTGACATGGCTCTGCGTTCCCAGCTTCTGACATGAGTTTATAAAAAGTTGAATAGTACTTGTGTTGTCGGGTCATTGGGGTGTGTGTGTGTGTGTGTGTGTGTGCAGTGAGAGAGGCGTGGGTATTTGAAAGTGTACTTACATTTCAAAGTAATGGCCTATTTATAAGGCAGACAGAGGGACACTACTATCAGAGAATGCAGCAGCGACCCAAGTTACCTAATGTAACTGTGGTTCTACGAGTATGTATGCTGAGACTGAATGTTGTGTCAGCATACACTTCAAACTGAATGTTGAGCTTGTGTCATTTACATATGAAAGAACAACAGCAATCATGGTTTTAAAGTCATTTGTTTAAAAGATGTGTAATAATTCGAAATACAAAGGGGTGGAACATTTCTGGGATCTTCCCGGAAAGTTTCTGGTACATGGGAAGTTAAGCTTGGGAATTTTTAGAATATTACAAAACTGGGACTACATTTTAATTGAATCAAATTGTATCATATCAAAACATACATATAAATAGACGTCATGAAAAAACATCTCAAACAATGTTTTCAACACATTTAATTGTAAAAAGTTGAACCATAATATCCTCAAAGCTTACTTATAATGCTAAAGTATACTTTCCTGTATTTAAGTTCTCAATGAAGATCCAACTCAAATTCAACCCAGCCAAATTCCCATCTATTTAGTTTATTCTCATATATTCTGTAGATTCCATCAAATTCATATTAATTCACATGGAAAGCTTCCTGCTTTGAATATTCATGGGCGTTTGTAACCCTTGTAATAATAACCATGAGGGGATTAAGACACAAACACAACAGTCTGAGCCATAACTGAGCCACAATGTTTACTCACTGCTTGAAAATTACTTTAATTGTTTGTTTAATTGTTTAGCTCTCAATTTACCGGTCAATCTTCGTCCCCTCCCTCACCTATGGTCATGAGCTTTGGGTAATGACCGAAAGAACAAGATCGCGGATACAAGCGGTCGAAATGAGCTTCCTCCGCAGAGTGGCTGGGCGCTCCCTTAGAGATAGGGTGAGGAGCTCAGTCACACGGGAGGAGCTCGGAGTAGAGCCGCTGCTTCTCCACGTCGAGAGGAACCAGTTGAGGTGGCTCGGGCATCTGTTCAGGATGCCTCCTGGATGCCTCCCTGGGGAGGTGTTCCGGGCATGTCCCACCGGGAGGAGGCCCCGGGGAAGACCCAGGACACGCTGGAGAGACTATGTCTCTCAGCTGGCCTGGGAACGCCTTGGAGTCCCCCCGGACGAGCTGGAGGAGGTGTGTGTGGATAGGGAAGTCTGGGCGTCTCTGCTTAGACTGCTGCCCCCGCGACCCGGCAACGGATGAAGCGGAAGAAAATGGATGGATGGATGGATGTTTGTTTAGTTTTGACCTTCACCAAATTACACATAAATTACGACATTTAAACATGGTCACATCCACAATGGCCTCCATACTCAGCCATAAAACATTGCTTCTTCGAATTTCCCTCAAGTTTCAGACACTTTTATCTGATTTTATTTCACCGACAGGATTTTACAATAACATGTCATGTTGTAATGAATCTGCATTTTTCAGAAAGATAGAGAGAAGATTATTGTTTACATAAGTCTTATTTGCCTTTGGATTCATTCAAGTCCATAACCTGTTATATTTTTATTTTTTTTCATACCTTTACCCGAGTCCTTTTGAGAATAAGAACCTCGTTATCAATTAGTCCTGTCCCTGTGTGCAGTGCTCCCTCAGAGTTCGCCATTAGCATCTCGCCCAAAACTAAATTTGCAGTTGCAGCGGGCAGCCCCGTTCGCAGGAAAAAAAAACATTTGCGCATGCGTTAGCCGACACCAGCTGCATTCATTTAACAAGTGCCTTCTAAAATCCACAGCGGCTAAACTAGAATGGTCCAAAAAAATATACTCCCTCAGCATTGACACACACCTGGAACGTAGCTTTGGGCCAAGAACCGACTTTCGGTAAGAAGACGCCATACAAAAGCATTGGATTATTCTCTTTCTGGGTACACCCCCACTGGCCCGGAGTGGTATTGCAAGTATGGTAGCTCACATGCTCATGGACGTTTTTGAGCTGGGACCCGCCCCCACTTTTTGCACCATTAGAGTTGCATAACAAGTGTTAATTTATAGGAATCACCTCCAAGACAAAAATACCCAAAACATTTGTTCTATTTTCCGTGCAAATTGTAGGCATTGTTTATAATAACTCAAAGTTAGCCATTTGCAGCTAGCCCAGAGCTAAATTTGCAGCTGGCATGCACAGTAGAGCTACCGCCCCCATGATGCTTTGCTCCTCTCCCCTGAGTAAGTGTTAATTCATATTTTTGTATGTATTTATTTCAATTGTAGGTATTGTTAGCAGTAATTTTTAATAATAACTATTGTTCACTAATGTGAGCTATTGCTTTAGCTCACATTCACTTACATTAAACAGTGCTCTGTGAGATCCTGCAGTTTTTCTTTTATATTTTATTTTGATATTTTAATACCAGTATTGGTGCATCCCTAATTTTCATCTTAGTATTTAGTCCAGTTTTGATTCAATCCACAGAAACTGAACTAATTTTGTTCAAAAACAAATATACTGGAAAATGATATACAATCTAACTAATGTGAATAAAGTATTGTTTGAAAAAGAAAAGTAAACTACTTTTATAGTTCAACATCAACGTCGTACTTTTTTTTTCAGCCCTGCTCTAATGGGTCTTTGTTTATGATGCGTCTGATCCAAAATCACTCTTTTGTGGCTGCAAACATTTGGAAAGATTTCCCCCAGTTCCAGCCCTGCAAAGAACAAACAGACTTTCCGTAGATTCTGGCTAATTGTTTAAGTGCGTGTCTAAGCCGTGATGATGTAAGCAGTGTTGGATATGCTTCTCTCTATAAATCTGCATATACGTATGAACATCAAAGGCAGAGATATTGATCTGCATATGTTTAAGCTGCAGGGCGGAGTGTGTTTTCTTGGATCAAAGCTAATCTGTGTTGCCATGCTCGTGCCTCTTCAGTCCAGGGAGCTGGTGTTTTGTGTATCCTCCGCAGCGATGACCTAGGAATATCTAGATTACACTCTGATCCAGCTATTGATTCTACTGATAACATCCACTGAGGCTGGAGATGATGATCAACTCCGCTTCCAAGTCTTAAGGCTCCCGTATTTTGCATATTTCTCATATTTACATTTGCTACATCTCTGTATCACTAGTTTCTACTCCTTGTTTTCATCTCCAACCTAAATCCAGTGCTCACTTAATTAGAGACGGAGTGGGTTGTATTGAAAGTAGGAGAACCGGCTTTCTCTCACTATGCTCCTTGTAAATGGAATACTAATGACATCAAGTATGTGCCAATGTTAAGTGGCTTTGAGAGTAAACTAAAGACTGTTGGATGGTGTTGGTCCGCGGATTTGATGATTGATGAACTCTGAACATCCTAAAGCGCTTTGGTCTGTAGAATGTGCTATATACAGTAAGTACAGATGAATTACTTAACAACAGTGGCTCAGTTGGTAGAGCATTGGTCTTTGGAGGTAATGATCGTGGGTTCGATCCCACCACGACCCATTTAATCTGCTCTCAATGATGTCTGCTGTCGTTAACTTAACCCCACTTTGCCTGAAGCCCCTGCTGAAACACCAAGGCTGTATCTGCGTTGAAGGAGCAGCCATCTTCCTGTGGACCCACCACCTGCAGGAGGATCAGTGAGGGACTGGTGCATTGTGAATTGTGTGGCAGCTGATTGCCACCCTGACCCAGAAATGAACAAATAAAGGGATGAAAAAGAAATTAAATGAAACTTACTTAACATTTCTGAGATCCAAGAGCCTGAATCCTATAGGAGGATCTGTGTAAACATCTGTGTAACCTCGCGGGGCGGTAAGACGACAGAGCCGCACATACTGAAGCTTGGATGCAACGAGTACTTTTAAAAGAGTCAGTGGTTGAAATGCACTGTATATAAGCACTTTAACGCAAGAAGATCAGAGATGATAGAAAGATAAGCTACAAATAATTATGAGACCGAACTGAACAAAGCCTAGATGAGACCTGGGAGGACGACAAATATTAGTCGGACTCGCTTCTGTCTTGGTACTGATCTGCTGGGAGACATTTATTCTTACTTCATAGAAAACCCACTGCACACTTGTTCACTGTGATGCCCTGTACTACTGTGCAAAGTAACATTCACTTTTACTGTAGAAATTACAAGAACATTTACGTCAAAATGTGCAATATTGATCCACAATGCGATTTTTAGAATTCATCATCACAGTGAGCAAGTGTGCAGTGAAAGAAGTTGCAAAACTTTTTTAAATGCGTTTTTAAAAATAGCATTTTAGTTTCCCCCCAGCTTCCCTTTCTACGTTTACCATAGATAACAGCATAAAGGGACAACTAGGGTTGGGCACCGAGAACCGGTTCCTATTTGGAACCGGTTCCTAAAGTGCGGTTCCGGAACCGTTAAGAAGACGTTTGTATTTTGATTCTTTTTTCGATTCCTAAATGCCGGATGCGGCCCGCACAGCGGCGTCGGAAGCGTTTGGAAGGTGGGGGGGGGACACGTTTCAAAAATGCTTAGCAGCTGTCCACCCAGCTTTGTGAAAAACTCAGTGAATTAAGCTGTTATGAGACGGCGCGCTCGTGTTTGCTCAGTATTTGCCACATTTAGCTTCAGCCACACACTCCTGCCATCGCAAAGAAACCTCTCAACGCTTGTATCTTCACATTTTCCACAAACGCAGATAAAACTGAGTCAAGGGGTAAAGGAAGCAAACATTTATCCGTCAAATGACTAATTCAGATATTATTTGGTTAAGTTAGAGTCCAGACAGCGAGGTTTAACGGGCGTATTGACCGGTTGAACACTCGTGCTAGCCCGGTGCAGTTTCCCCAAACTCACGCTACATCAGTTTCATCACTCGCTTTACAAACACATCCAAAACTGATGTTCCTTACCTTAAAGTTACTGGTCAGGCCCTTTGTAATGATGAAGAAGGGAAACACGCTGTCCACCTGCCGAGGACCGCAACAAGTCCTGCTCCTCCTCCATGTAATAATCCGTAAAAAACTCTGAAAACACGAGGCACGAGTCCTTGTGCTTTGGTCACATCTGTCAGTCCGTCCAACGATAATCCTCCAGTATTCTCACTTTAGCCGTTTTTCAGCGGTTTACAGAGACGTGTTTATTGTTTACATTTCAGCCGCTCTGAGATGATGGTGGGCAGTGCTCGGGGAGCCGATTGAAAAGGTCCAGTCTAAACTAGTAAATGTAAAGTCAATGAAAATTCACTTTGTGAAAGTGGAGGGGACTTCCGGCGGAAAAAATAAAATAATTACTTCGCCCGCGAAAAAAAAAAAAATACTCCGCCCCCGCGAAACTTCACTTGCCTGAACCTGATTGAACATGGACCGAAGACGCCGATCAAAAGTCTGGCTTTATTTTAGTTTAAAGAAAGATGGATTAGCACAGTGCAACACCTGTGGAAAATATATTAGTGCTAAAGGAGGATGTACAACTAATATGAAAAAACACCTTCGGCAACTACATGGTATACAGTGTGGTAACGAGTGTACTGTGTTTGATGTGATGCGTCGCTCTCCTGCTCCCGTCGCTTCCTCCACTTCGGACAGTGAAGTTCAACAATCAGCCAGCAACTCTGCGTTGGAAACGGAATCAGGTATATGAAAATGATTTTTGTCTTATTCTTCACAGACAAGCTAAAGTTTTAATATACTACCGGTTGCTAAAATTGTGTCAAATCTGTTCATAGCTGATTCAGTTGAACGCTCGCAGAGTGATGCTGCTAGCATCAGCCAGTCTGCTGCGGCTGCTGCGTTAACCGGCCAGAGACCCCGGCCAGTAAATAGAGAAACCCCATTCACCTTGGCAGCAAGGGGAAAGCTGTCAGCGGAGCAAATTGCCGAGTGCCACAGAAAAGTAACGGCGTATGTGGTAAAAAGGCTGCATCCGCTTAGCGATGTCGAGTCGCCCACATTTAGGTAACGTTAAGTAAATAAGATTAATATTAAGCTAAATAACTTAGCGGTTAGCTACTTTATCTACCCCTGACTTAAGTTACAGTAACAGTTCAGGTTTAACTTAATTGACAGATTTGTTTTATGCACAGTGCTCGTTTAACAAAATATGTGCAGAAGTGTGTGTTAATTGCACATTGTTTTTATGAAAGAAGACATCCTGAAAGAATTTTGTGTGTTTGATAAAGTAGTAGCAGTTACTGTGGATAATGCGGCCAATATGGACGTAGCCATCAAACGGCTACAATTTGTGAAGCTCGGCTGCTTCGCTCATACACTAAACCTCGCAGCACAAAGTCTGTACTCCAGCAGCTTGGTGGCTCAGTGGACTGCAAAGATTCGTGCCATCATCGTCTGGATGAAGAGGTCGTCAATGGCAAAGGTGGTTCTACGAGAAAAGCAGGATGTCCTAAGTAAGAATAAATGTCTTGAGTTTAATTGGATGCCAGGATCAAATTGAAGCAATTCCTCTCTTTTAGTAGTGCACTGCAGCCAGTGTACATTTGGCTGGTATTAACATTAGTAAAACAATGCAACATTACATATCTGTCTGATTACACAATATAAAAGTTGCATGTCATTGATGTCAATTCTCTATGTATTTGTGATTTTCTTATTCGTGTCAGAACTTCCTCAACATTCACTGATTCTCGATGTGAGAACAAGGTGGAATTCTCTCTATCTAATGATTGAGAGATTCCTTGAACAATACCCTGCAATACAAGCAGCCAGCTTGGATCAACGCCTAAGAAAGAATATGGAGAGGGACAGGTAGAGAGAGAGATGGATACACAGTATATAAGAATAAAAGTATGTGTATGAATGTGCATACGGTTCTAAGAAAGAAATTGGCACACTGTTTTGCTGTATTATACAGTGGAATTAATTTAAAGTCACTTGTCAAATAGCACTACTTTTGTTTAAAGAGACAAAAAAAAAATCTTTATTTTGAACTGTATTGAAAATGTATTCTTTCGCACACAGGCTTGATCGGCTGTCAGAAGGGGATTTCACCAAGGCAGAACACTTCATCAGGCTGATGCGAGTTCTTTACACCTGCACACTCTGTGTTTCCACCGAAAAAAGCCCATCAGCTGGACAGATCCTGCCGATCATCCAAAAGCTTGAGAAACACTTCGCCCCTTTAAATGGAGACACAGCATTTGTAGCGGACTTGAAGAACAGGGTCTGGAGAAACCTGTCTGCCCGGAACAAGGTAATGACTGAGGCTATAAACGAACGAAGACTAAAATTAGATTCGATACTTCTGTTCCTGTGGCTTGATGCAATAGTAGTTTTGTTTTGTTTTTGTTTTAAAGAATGAGGACATCAGGTTCTTCTTGGAAGAAGCCACTGCCTTAGATCCCCGCTTCAAGAATAAGATGGTCAACAATGCTGCAGTCTGGGAACGGATTAAGGGGAAGTTGCTGGCAAACTCTGAGGAGGTGAAGTGTCATTCATATACAAATATATACATTTTATATTAATTAGCATTTTACATCATCCTCCATGCAGTAATCATTAACACTGTACTGTTTATACTTTTTTAATCACCTTGCTACAACAACTCTACTGTTAATCAATAAAGTGCCTTTATTAACACATATTCTATTATAGACTGTGACAACTCTTATATTCTATCCATCTTTCTATGTCTACCTGTCCCTCTCCATTATGTTCTCTGTAGTCAGCGCCAGCGGCAGTCCATGACCATGCAGAAGAGGTTAGTGTGACGCAGGGCGAGGGAAACCAGGAAGGTCTGAAGACTGACAGTGAAGAGGAAGAGGAGAATGTAAGTAGATTACTGAAATTATATCTGGTATATTTCTAATGTTTTTTTTTATTGATAACTATTATGTCCTGTGTTTGTTAAGCAGCCTCCTCCTTCCAAACAATCCAAAAAGTCTCCACTGGAGGAGCTTTTTGCTGAAGAGGATGCCATGAAGAGGACCTCACAGGAGGGGGTGATGTCTATGGAAAGTCGTGCTGAAAGGGAGATCCAGACGTACCTGGAAATCCCATCAATCATCACATCATCTGACCCTGCAGCCTGGTTCTGGACCCAGAAACAAAATTATCCTTTACTGTCATGTCTGGCCTTCTCATATTTATGTGTGCAGGCCTCCTCAACACCTAGTGAACGGGTCTTTTCAACTGCAGGAAGCACAATCTGTGCGGAACGGTCGCGCTTACTGCCCGAGAAGGCAGACATGATAATCTTCCTTAACAAAAACTGTTTCTGATTTGTCAAAACTGCACCAGGGTTTGAGTTTCTTTTCTTTTTTTGTTCCATCTGAGCTGCAGCTATTTGCTTTTAGACTGCTGCCAACTTGTGTAATTTCAGTTTTACAGTTACCGTTAGGGACTCTCCCTACAGTTAAAGTGTGTGTGTGTTCCTTGTTTTTTAATTTAATTTGTTTTTATGTAAAGCACTTTCTGTTGCCTTATGGCAGGAAAAGTACTTATGAAATAAAATTTGATAAAAAATTATCTTTTTTTTTTCTCTCCTGCACCTCAAAGAATCGGAATCGAGAATCGTTTAGAACAGGAATCGATAGTGAGAATCGGAACCGGAATCGGAATCGGAAAATTGCAAACGATGCCCAACCCTAGGGACAACCCTCTTTTAGAGTGCGGACCACTTCTTTTGCTGTTCTTTTCCAAAGGAATTAGAACAAAATGTTATCTGGCCCCAGCGGACTGTACAACAGACCACACAACAAGAATGGACCATTTGATTTATAAAACACAAACAACAACTTATTCTTGTATAGCCCTAAATCACGACAGAAGTAATCTCAGAGAACTTAAAGGAATAGGCCACCGTTTTTACATACTGACATATGTTCTTACCTTACCTTAGACTAGTTGATATGTACAGTACCTGTCTGGTCTTTGTCCGTGCGCTCTGTCATGCAAACGGAGCACAAACGCAGCCTCTGTCTAGTTCCAAATCAGCTCCCGTTTACAATAACATTATGTCATGTTGTAATGAGTCTGCAGTTTTCAGAAGGATAGAGAGAAGATTATTGCCTTGGGATTCATTCAAGTCCATAACCTGTTTTTTTTTAATAAGAACCTCGTTATCAAGGGAGTCCTGTCCCTGTGCGCATTGCTTCCTCAGAGTTCGCCATTAGCAGCTCGCCCCAAAAACTCGCCCAGAACTAAATTTGCAGTTGCCGCGGGCAAATGCTGCCAAACTCTTCCACGTTTTCCCTATTTAAATACAGTTACCTGAAGTGTTACACTACAAAGTATAGTAACACAGAAATGTAACATGTTGTTTTCTCAGCGGATAAAAAGGGGTACTATATTGTGAGGCGTAATAATACGTCCGCGCACTAACTCCTAAAGACTTCTCTCCCACTCACTTCCGTCAATAGAAGCAGCGTGAGCGGGGAGAAGTCTTTAGGAGTTAGTGTATTATTACGCCTCACAATATAGTACCCCTTTTTATCCGCTGAGAAAATCGACATGTTACATTTCTGTGTTACTATACTTGGAACTATACAGTCTGTGGAAGAGGCTGCGTTTGTGCTCCGTTTGCATGACAGAGCGCACGGACAAAGACCAGACAGGTACATATCAACTAGTCTAAGGTAAGAACATATTTCAGTATGTAAAAACAGTGGCCTATTCCTTTAATAAAACCATTGAAATCACCAACACAGATCAGAGAATCAACAGTTAAGACACAAATTATAAACATATGTATTGGTCCATAGAGAGAGGCCAATGTCTAAGAATTTTGATAAATGTCCATACATGTTGTAGAATGTTAAAGTGTCCTGGATCATCACCACAGTCCTTCTAGTTGGACACTAACTGCCCAAAAGTCTAAAACTAGCTAGCTCTCAAGCATCCAGGAAGCTTTCTCAAGTCACTCAAAGACCCTCCTACAGTATAGCCTCTATAAGAAAGTGTTCTTGTTGCTGCAGACTTTTACTATACATGGACCTTCTGAGACCCTATTATTGCAGAGCAGGTGTGTTCAGAGGTTATGTCTTTGATCCTGGACTGGGTTTGGTTCTCACCGTTGTTTGGTTCTCACAGTGCTTTGGTCCTCACAGTGCTTTGGTCCTCACAGTGCTTTGGTTCTCACCGTGGGGCAGCAGAGAGCAGTAATGAGGGAGATGACAGGCGGGACTGGGCTTTGCTATCCACTGCTTTTAAAGCTTTGGAGAGAGCAGACCGTCAAGTGTCCTCAGTCTAATATGACTCATGCAGTGCAGAACGACGGTCCGAAATACAAGGAAGCGGTGGAAAATGGTGTCAGAAGAGATTCACCCATGATAGAAATACATCTGAAACTTGCAAAATGTGGTTCAAAAGTCCATTCACTAATACCTTCAAAGTGAGATTTATTCAGCCTTTCTTTGTGTTTTCCCCTCTGTGGGACGAATAAAGGTTTGTCTTACAATGTTGATAATTAGCTCACAGCTTGTATAAAGCGTCTACAATCTGCTGTATTTACTGCTCCGGCTGTTCATGAATACTCACTGGTCCATCCAAAGAAACAAAGAAATACTAATACAGATACACAACACCAAATTAAAAAAAACTCAAAAAAGTAGAAGAGAAATCCATTTTTTTTTTATTAAATTGTTCGTCCACGTCATCATATTACATACACGCATCAGTTATTTTGGGAAACATGAACAAACATAAACAAACAGGAGGACAGTCTAATCACCAATAGTCACCTTGATCTTTCAGCGGGGGCTTTGGGCAAAGTTGGGTTAAGTGTCTTGCCCAAGGACACAACGACAGCAGTGGGAGTTGGTGGAGAAGGTGTCGAGGTGGGATCGAACCCACAACTTTCGGGCTTAAAGTCCAATGAGCTACTGTCGCCTAGATTTTTTCTGTCTTATTCAAAAACAACTTACTGCGCACTTTTATTCCCGTAAACAACAGACAAACCCTTGGCTTCTGTTTTTTTATTTTTTTATTCCCGCACAATGAAATGCAGTTCATCACATTTTTTGAATAATCTGTGTGTTTTTGAAATTCCGTCATCTCAAGTGTAGATTGCAATTAATGATGGACTCTAAAGACACCGTAGCAATGACTTACTCTATTAGATAAAGTACGACACTAGTTAAAGATGAATATTTGCCTGACTCTCTCACCTGAGCGCTACATAATGCAGTCAATTCTGTTTGGAGAACAAAAATATTACAGTCAGAGATCCTTTACCCGTCCCACAGTGGGGAAATGTCAGTGTTGCGTCGCCATTTACAGAACAGTAGGAATGAGGAGCACACAGCACAAGATACAGGAACAATAATTTCATTCTAAAACAAAATAAAATCTCTATCTTTAGCGTAATTAAGAAGCAAATGTAAAATGCTGTATATTGTATTGCGGAAATATATACAGTGTAGTTGTGTGTTTACATCTGTATTTGTGAGCAACATGAGGGTCTGGGACACAGTGACACATGTGGGTTCTGTATTGCACATTCTGACATTATTTTAAGTTATTGCACATATATGATTAAATTACTTTAAAATAATTCTGTACTCTGTGTTTCCTCTCTGCCCTTCTCGCTCCTTATGTGAGAAATTTCTGGTTTTGATCATTCAATTTATTACCTGATTGCGTGTACGTGTGTGTCTGTGCGTGTGTGTGTGCGCGTGTGTGTGTGTCTTACATATAACACAATAATGATAACGGTTACAGAACTCTAAAACAGCAGCTGATGGGAACCGAACAAAAGCATAGTTTGTGATCCGTTTGCGATGGCCCACTTTAGAACAGTGAATATATTGTTAGAGAGGACACAGAGCCTGTGGTCCAAAAGGAGAGTGTCGTTCATCAAAACAATATCGCCATAAAATAACGATGCATCAACACAGAGTCCAGGCCCGGATATCGAGGCCTGCCGGAGAACGGGGGCTTTGTTCCGTCTGGGAGGAGACAAACAAAATATGTTCCACTATGTCCTCTTATGTAAGCAAAACTGTTTTATCTTCCAACTCTACTTTGTAACCAAGGGCAGTGCTAATTGGGATCCAGGCATTAATTAGTAAGAAAGCCTTGTTTAGCATGTGAGTTATTGTCTGTCCAACCGCCAGCGGCCGAGGATCCTGCACACGAGACGATTTTGTTTGTTTTTTTGGTTTTTAAATAAGGCCTGGATCAGACATGAAAAAAGTATCATTAAGATTAATATTTGTCCCACAGTGAGGAAATGTCAGTGTTGCATCACCAGTTACAGAACAGTAGGAATGAGAAGCACACAGCACAAGAGAAATGAAAAATTTGAACAACTCTATAATAAAATGAAGTAAAAAAAAAACAATCTTTAACTCTAGCATGAAGAAGAAACAAGTATAACATCTCTATCTTTTGCATAATAAGGAGGCATATTTTAATCCTGTTTATTCTAGAGCATAAATATATAATTGTATGTATACATCAGTACATGTTGGCAGCATGAGGGTCTGGGTCTAAGGGATGAAGTTAAGTGACGGATTGTTGATTGAAACCCTAAAAATTGCGGTTAATTGTGTAATATACAATTATAATAATAAATATCTCGGTCCTCTCGATCGTATCTCTGCTGTTTGCGTTTCTGCTTCTCTAACGCGGAACAGTTGACTGTCGTTCGTCCAAATGGAATCTGGCTCTGGATAAATGTGATTCCTGCTGCTGCTGCTGCTGCTGCTGCTGCTGTCTTTTGTTAAAGAACTTAGAGACTCCCGTGGCCTGACGCAGGTCTATGTTGTGCTTCATCACTGAGGTAAACTTTCCCCAGAGGAAATCACTCTGCTGAAGTGAATGTGAGGGATTTGCATTCATTACTGTAGTACATTCTCTGAACAAAAGGTCGGGACCAAAACATGTGTTAAAGTAAAGTTAGAGTTTAATCAGAGCAACTATTGACCGGCTGGTGCCTTCCCAGTCTCCCAGTCCATGGGGCTGATGGTGGCTAAAGAAAAAGAAATAAAAAGCACAAAAACCTCTGTCAATAAAGAACAAGCTTCTGATCAGTTCCATCAGTGACTGTCGTCTTTTGACCCAGATTTGAGTCTCAAACAATGTGTTTATTTTAAAATAACAATAATAATAATAATACTTTTTTATATACTGCACCTCACATTTCCAGGAAAAAGTGCTACAGAATAAAATACAACACCACAAACAATACATAGCAAAAGCATCAGAAGTGCATGGATACATCAAGAAGAAACATGAAGGGGTTAAAAGGTAATAAAATCCCAAATAGACCTCTTTCAAAGTCCTCCACACTTTGTGATGCCCTCAGAGTCTTTGAGAAGGTGTTTCAGAGGCGTGGGGCTGCAACCTGATGCCCTGTGTCCCACGGTGGAGAGCTTAGAGCTGGGCTGGGAGAGACAGTGTAGGTCGAGCGGAGGCCGATGTGATCACAACTA
Source organism: Knipowitschia caucasica (assembly GCA_964034765.1). NCBI lineage: Eukaryota > Metazoa > Chordata > Actinopteri > Gobiiformes > Gobiidae > Knipowitschia > Knipowitschia caucasica. The sequence continues at coordinate 28,498,263 of OZ035828.1, read as the reverse complement.
ATCACAATTATTTCATCACTAAAATCACTGGAGATAGTTTTACAAAATCATAGATGATTAAACATTGACCACATGCTTTAGGATCATTAACATTCAAATTCAATAGTATAAAAGTATAGTATAGTATAGTATAGTATAGTGCCCCTGAAACAACCCCACATGAAGCAAACCTATGGGACAAACTATTCTTAGATTTGTATAAACAAAGTTGTTATAGAGTGATTGTGAGCTCAGCCTGATGACGGCAGCACGGGGTTCTGCTGAAATCAACTTCATCAACACTTTCTTTCAAAACAATGACCTTCAGGAAAGGTCCATAATCAGTCTCATGTGTCCTATTTCACAAACATGTTATTAACAAAATGAAGAGTCTCAAATACTTCTTTCAGATCTAACTGATGAGTTGAACTCAATAGACTCGTAACATTGTATCATATGAAGTGACAATCAACTGTGTTCACATTCAGCCAAAAGAAGCACCTCAGCATCTATAACGTTGATACAGCAATCTGTGAGATTGTGTGTCTGCTGGATTGTGTGTCATCTGTTGGATTGTGTGTCATCTGTTGGATTGTGTGTCATCAGTTGGATTGTGTGTCATCTATTGGATTGTGTGTTATCTGTTGGATTGTGGGACTCTCTTTACTCTCTTGGTTTGGCTCATATTGGCTCATATTTGCTCATGTTGGCTCATATTGGCGCATATTGTTTCTGTTTGGTTCAGATTGGCCCACATTGGCTCAGAGTGTCTCTGTTTGGTTCAGATTGGCTCAGATTGGCTCTGTTTGGTTCAGATTGGCTCATATTGGCTCATATTGTCTCTGTTTGGTTCATATTGGCCCACATTGGCTCAGCATGGCTCTGTTTGGCTCGGTATGGCCTACAAAGTCACGCTCCATTGTCATTATCCAGTAGAGCATGATGGTGAAGGTCTCATGTCTAATGTAGGAACAAAACAGACGCCGAGCACAGGATCTGGGTCAAACACATGATGAGACACAAGGGACGGTGTGTTGTCTCTGCTTCGAGCCTCTGCTGCCTCCACACAACAATGTAGACCTTAGGACTTACACTTAGCATTGTCAGGAATGTATTTATTTTACACTGGACCCTAAAAATAAGGACTGCAAGCATCTAAAGTAATACAGATTTTTCAATTGAGTTATCAGAATAGAATATTGAGATCAAAGCTTTCCATAACAAAACACTGATCCTGGTGTTCAACATTTTTTTTGTTTTAAGTTTGAGATTCTCTTTGATCTGTGTTGGTGAATCGACGGCCATACCTGCATGTGATAAACAAATCCTGTCAGATCTCTGAAGCTAAGCAGAGTAGGGCCTGGTTGGTAGCGTGATGGGAGACCCGTTGTTATACTGCATCAACTGCATTATTAACGTAAAATGTACATTCAGATACAAATCAGAGCAACACACTGGAGATCCTGCAAATTACTAACATTGCCTCATTATGAAGATGATGATTTGATAGAAGCTGGATCCTTGAGGCCCCCGTGGATCAGGCTTCAGTGCAGTTCTCAGATACTTTGCCTCCGACATGAACAGAGCTGCTCTGAGCCCTGCTGCCTCCTCTGACACAAGGATCATCTTTGTCTCTATGGCCTCTCTGACGTCTCTCTGCCTCCTTAGATGTCTCCAGTTATGTAACTTTAGCATAATAAAGAAGCAAGTGTAAAATCTCTCTCTTTAGCATAATAAAGAAGCAAGTATAGAATCTCTCTCTGTAGCATAATAAAGAAGCAAGTATGAACTGTTTCTCTGATCTGTGTTGGTGAATCGACAGCTTTGTAATGTCCTATGAGATAACTACTGTTGTAACTTAGTGCTATACAAGAATAAATTGAGTAGAATTGAGTCTCTATGACATTTCCTCACGTTTTTATTGCGATATACAGTAAAAAATGAAGTGTATTATAGCAGAACAATGTGGACAGGATTGCTAATGTGCAGGCGTGGTTGCTCTCCACCTGCAGTATTGTCCTTTTCCGTGCTGTTAGCGTACCACAGAGATAATCCCTCGGCTCCGTCAGAAGCAGGAGTCAGCAGTGATCCTCCATTAGTCCACAGTCATTAGTTGTGTCATGTCTCCAGCCTCGACTCATACCTCATTCTTCTCATTCATTTACGAGCTCTGATGGCTCCGCTCTCATTAGCAAATCCATGTTCCCCTTCCCTCTCCTTCCACCGAGTGCATTAGCTGATTAAACTGCATCTTTGCCAAATGGCCCCCACCCCCCACCTGCTAAATAACAGAATCACTCTTTCTTTTAAGGTTGCAGTGTATCGTATACTGTACTTTACCGAGTCACTGTGTCCCAGACCCTCATACTGCTACAGATGTATACATACTACTATTCATGCTCTAGTATCTACAACATTTTATACTTTCTCCTATATTATGCTAAAGCTAGAGATTTCATACTTGCTTCTTTATTATGCTAAAGTTGGAGATGTTTTATTTTAGTATAGAGTTCTCTTCATCTTCATCTAATGTTACAGCCATCTGTCAGACACACATTCCCATTGCATTGTGCCATAAATTGGTATTTAAGCTTTCTGACCGAAATCCCACTTTGCTCCTCGGCAAGTTCCAGCAAAGAAAAAATCAAGCATCAGCAGCAGCCTCTGACTCAGGAGTGGTTTGAAGGGATTAAAGAAGGCTGTGTATAAGTATGTCTTCTATGAGCAAAGGTAAAGGTGCCCCAAGTAATATGTTACTAGTATTATTATTATTACTACTGTCTTATGTATACAAGAACATATGGCTATTTCTGGATTAGACTGCAAAAAGTGATGAAAAATAGGTCCAAAATTGCTCATATATTTCAAAATGTATCTTAATTTAAGCACATTCTGGTTGCCTTAAAACAAGATTGGCCAATGGGACAAAAAGAAAAGAAATGTCTCCCTTGGAATGAGAAAATAAAGCCACAGTTCTTGTAGTGTTTCGCATACTGTTTGGTCCCCATCAAATGTAGATTTAAAAAAAAACGCATCTTATAAAACATGTGGGTAGTTTTGCACAGTTTTTCCAATGTGGTTTTACTGCAAATGGCATATCAATTCTTGTATCTTGTAACGTAGAAGCCATATTTGTCTTACTGCAGAATTGATCAGAAAGAGTTTATTACTGAGATGCAGGCCACCGGAGCGTGGAGGTGAATGGATCCGTCACAGAAGGCTCAGAGCTGACAGCGAACGGACGGGAAGCTTTCGGAAGTGTGAAAAACTGTGGACTGCATCCTCCTCAGATCGATACAGGACTGATCTGTGACCGAGTTGCGATCTCGGCTCACATCAAAGTCAGACGCAGAGGCAGCAGCCGTGAGAGAGAAATGCACCTTCTCTAATCATCTAAGTCTGCGTTTAAACTGGGAGAATGACACACACACACAAGTCTGAATCGTCTAACTATAGATCAGAGGGTTGTGTAGCGTCAAAAATGGATTACAGCGCTCTGGATTTAGTTTGTTTTTAAAATTAGATTGTGGAATTATGCAGAGAGCAGATGCAAATAAGAAAAACACAGAATATTTATGAGGAGCTGCTTCAGTCCTGCACCGCGTGGCCTTGGTCCTCGTTCTCTAGCTTGAGTCCTGGATCTATAGCCTGTCCATCAGTGTGGAGCTGATCCCTGCCTCAAGGTTTCTTACTTTTCCCACTGGCTTTTAGAGTTTTGCCTTGCCCATGCAGGAGGATCTGTTTGTGGGTCTAACTAAAATAGCCGCGTTTCCACTGCAGGAGTTCCTGGTTAAAGGAGCAGGGTAGAACTTCTACATGGAACCCTCCTCTCCCTCGGTCCTCTCAGTGTCCGTGTCTCCAATGCAGAGTAGGACCACTCGGCGACGTCATATGAGTTACGATTACCGCATAAGCAAACTCATTACGTCAAAACCCGTTATTATTATGGATCTATGCGCCAAACCCATTTGTTTATTTTACGTTCGTGACCGCTCCTGTTGTGTGGTCTTTGAGTTTTTTATAGTCCTGCTTAAGTTTTTCAAAACTTTTCACGGCTTGTTTTGGAGAGTGATGAATCCTCAGTGCTTCAAGGTGAAGCTGATATGTCTAAATATATGTTTTTATTTTGCCGCAATGCCTCAAACCCCGTCTCAATCACTGTGCTGTTGTTTGCTTCCTGTGGTGTCTGCTAGGCTAATGCTGCTTGGTTGATGCCGGTTGTTTTGCCGCTTTCTGCTGGCGTCTGAGCGCCTGAGCCTGTGCTAACTTTAGCCAATTAGCGCCGGGTTAACCTCAAGTCCCACCAGGGCTCAACGGAGTACAAGGCAAGGCAAGGCAAGTTTATTTATATAGCACAATTCATACACAAGGCAATTCAAAGTGCTGAACAAAAAAAGAAAGCATTTAAATCATAAATAATCACAGTACATTAAAAAGAAAGTAAAAATCCCTCAGTTGTATGCACAGCTGAACAGAACTGTCTTTAACCTGGTTTTAAACATTGTCAGAGAGGAGGCCTGTCTCACACTTTCAGGAAGGCTGTTCCAGATTTTAGCAGCATGAATCTGAAAAGCTGCATCCCCATGTTTAGTTCTGACTCTGTACATACCACGGAGGAGGGACTCCGTTGGGCCCCGTAAAAGTTCCTGTAAATGGCCCTGTGGGGAAAGTTCCTGCAGTGGAGACACACACCGACGGGGCTGGCCCTGGAAAAATACCCTGTAGTTCCTGCAGTGGAAACGCAGCTTTTGACAGTGTTGATCCAGGACACTCAACATGAATGGACATTGGTCATCTACCCCGTATGAACCAATAGCAATGTGTTTTCTGTTCTATTTCTTGTGTTTGAATTGTTTGATTCTCTGATCCGTGTTGGCGAATTCAACGATTTTGTAAAGTCCTCCAAGATAACTACTGTTGTGATTTAGGGCAACACAAGAATAAATTGAACAAAGGGGCAGAGACCAATGTCCGTAAATATTATTGAATGTTGAGTGTCCTTAGACCCTCCTGCGTCAGAGGAACACATCTAAAAACCCAGAAAAGTGAGAAACCATTGGCTTCTTGGACATACTTTTTCATATTTTTTATAAACAGGGACATCGTTCACAACTCACTGATTTGTTAAGAACATTTCTGAGACTTTCTGTTTGCCTGTCCGTGCTTCCATTCCTGCGAAATGTATTTGTTGAAGAGTTTTTGTGGATTGTTTTAGAATCACTGATGAAGATCCAGAAACGCACATCCAACATATTTTCCTACGTTGTGAACCGTTCCTGTTCGCTGCAAATTATGTGATTTATTTATACCTCTAACTTCCTTTTGTGCGCCCCCTTCTTACTTCCATCTGAGCCACTGAAATATTTATTAGGCCCTTGCTATTTTGGGTACAGCCTGGATTTTTCCTTTGTGGCAGAGAAATGCAACGTCACGGCTCACGATTCATGAGGGTTACTTTGAGCTCTGCCATTTGTCTTCACACACAAACGAGAATGTACAGTGTGGTGCAGAAGTTTGGGCACCCCAGGGGAACCATATGACATGCATTTATACTAGATAAGATAAGATAAAAGAACCTTTACGCATCCCACATACAGGATAGTGGTAAAACACCGGGAGCACATAAACTATACAGTGTAAGTAGCAGCTATGTTTCTTTGCTAGCTGTAGGTGCTTCAATATCAAAATCAACTTATATACTGTATTACTATATCTCTCTTTCATGTGACCCAACCAAGATGGCTGGTGTTCTGGCTGACAATTGTCGTACAGATAGTTTACTTTTTTACTTATTGAGTCAAGTAATAATTAAAGAAAAGTGTGTGATGCCACCAAAGAAGACAACACAGATGGAGAGTGACATCAAAAACATTAGTCTGTCTTTCTATAATAATTAGAGAAAGTCACATTCAGGTGTCCTTCTGAAGTTGCAGTATTGCACGTTGTACATGACTGCAGTATTTACTATTTATAAATGAGATGAGATGTACAGGCTCAGCAGTTCTCAATTGTACAATCTGACAGCAGCAAGAAGTAAATGACCTGTGAAACCTTTTATTTTATTTATTATTATGTATTTATTATATTTTATTTGTTTTATTTTTGTCTTTTAATGTTGCTTTATGTCTGTATTTGTCTGTGCACACTGGAGACTTTTGGCTAATGTATTCCAATGTGGTGTTTTTATTGCAAATGGCAAATAAAACTCAATCTGAATCTCTCCTTCACACGGCGAGGGTGGATCAGTCTGTCACTGAAGCTGCTCTTCCGAGCCGATATAATGTCCTGCATGCAAACATCATACAGGATCTATTATTTAAAATCAAAGATAATACAGTAGTAAGATCAAACTCTGGATCAAACTGGATCTATGATATCACTTGGCTCAAGGATCAGTCACTTGTGGAGAATACACTGTAAATGTAAGAGTCAAACGAGGATGATGTTCCTGTGTGTTTTTATTGCATTTCTCATTGAGGCTGCGCCTAAAATTAGAATGAATTTCAAATTTATGCACACGCCTCCCAGTAAAAACACATGGAAAACATAATTTTGCTACCAATCCTTAGCTGCAGATCAGCTCTACACACTCAGCACTTGTATCATTATGAGGAGGATACAGTTCTTTGATACAGTCTCAGGTCTGGCAACAGCAGCTCACAGAGACCATGAGGACTGTCTTTCAACTAAAAATACAATCTGCATTGAACCGCAAAAGAAAGATCTCTAACTAAAAATAAGCACAACATAAACTACATTCAAATTCAGAATGGCACATATCAACCTCCAATCTTGCTTAATGTTGCCACACCCTTACACACAGTACCAACAGAGAGTGTGCACTCCGCTGTATGTATATTGTGTAATGGCTGCAGTTAAAGCTTTATGTCGCTTTAAAGTTTTCTCATATGGAGCAGCAAAAGAAAAACTGTCATTAATGCTCGTTCGTGCATTTGACTTTAGTGGACTGTGGAGTTTGAGATTGTAAATACACAACATAAAGTACCCTGTGGTTGTGCTGGAGGAGGCTCTGGAGATTATTGTGTTTCCATTCGACGGTTTTTTGGCTTGACTTGCAAATAACTTGTTTCTGTGAATGGTCTGGTCTTGCTAATCTGAAGTAGACCCAAATTCCGGAGGTAAAGTGTCTTTTGGGAACCCGTTTTATATATATATTTTTCTCAATATAGCAACCCTATAGTCAGAGGCTTTTACACCGCTTCTCAAAGTGTACACACACATTCACATTAGCAACACACCATCACTGCTACACACACACACACATATACACACACAGACACAGACACACACACACCATCACTGCTCCACAAACACAGTTCCAGACACACACACCTTCACTGCTATACACACATACACACACAACATCATTGCTACACAACCACAGACACACACCCCGTTACTGCTCTTCACACACAGATCCAGACACACACACCATCACTGCTCCACAAACACACCATCACTGCTCCACAGACACACACATATACACACACAGACACAGACACACACAACCACTGCTCTCGTCCATCACCTTGACAGACAGCGGCTTTGTGCGTCAAATTAGCACCACTGTCTTCATTTTTCAGCCTTCAGTTCCACATCTTTCTATTCACAAGGGCTGTGAGTGTGTGTGTGAGTGTGTGTGTGTGTGTGTCCTCCTGTGTGTGTGTGTGTGTGTGTGTGTACTATGTGTTTGCTTTTGTTTGTGATAATCTTTGAATACTGTAAACATGCGCTAAGTCACATGTACCCAGACCACTTCACCATGCACCATCACACATAAGGGCTGGCACTTAAGCTCAAAAACCATGTTCAAATGTCATTGTTTTATTAATATTAAAATGTGAATATATTTGAATATTTAATTGACCAATAAATGCTAGTAATAACCCTGAGTGTAAAAACACGTGGATAAATATTAAATCTCCTGCTTCGCTCTTGAGGTCCAAGTCGTTTTCTCTCCAGTCTTCAAAGCAGATTTGCAACACACACACACACACACATTGTTGTCAATTATATTATCATTGTCCCATATTCCGGCAATATGTGCTTCAAACTGCTGTCGAGATCTAACAGGGGTTTGGCAGCGCCTCTGGAGACCTTGTGCTAAAATTAGTAAGAGATAAAGAATCGTCTGGCATGTGTGTACGAAGAGTCAAGAGTAGCGTATAATTAATGCTTCTGTGTCGGAATGTTTGTGAGCGATGAATTCAAGAAACAAATCTTAAACTCCACACCGTAGAAGTCATTCAGATAATTAGTGGCCGCTGTGATTTGCCTCTTGGGTGGATTTTCAGACCTGTTTCACCAAACTCTGCAGAAAAAAGGAAGCAAAACTGAAGGTGTGTGTGGAGGTAGTTTAGATCCAGGATTGAGGTCGGTTGAATGTGTCTCTATCAGAGCAGGATAATTACGAGGAGCAACATTCACTTGTGCAGCGGTGAGTGAAGTGGATAATATGGATTCTCTGATTACTACAGCAGCTGTGCTATTAGGCCAAAACAACAGTTCTTTAAGTCCTTGGAAGTAGTTGTGTTTCAATAGACTGATTTTTTTTTGTTAAATACACACCAGGGAAATTATTAATCATTATTTAAACGATAAAAAAGGTTTTGCTTAAATCATGTTTGAGAAATATGTTCAACCACATATACTAACTATGGTTGAACATATATATCCATGATTTAGGTTTTTTATATCATGTACTGTTCTAGTCAGAAGAAATTACGGACTGCGAGAGTTTAAGAAAAAGTTGTTAAATAAAGAGATATTATGCGTCATTGTTGGTCTCGTCAGCGTGATGGAGACGTCGTACTTCTTGTCATTTCATTTTTTAGAAACAAGTGAAACAAAATATTCAGTTGAAAATGTATAGTAAAACAATTATCAAGGGTTTAGAAGGTTCTTGCGCTGCTCGATTACCTGATGAGCACTAGACTAGTACCATCTTCTTTACACTGTTGTTTTATTACAAGAACCTTCGAAGTCTTAAACATAATGAGACATAATGAACTTTTTACTATAATTATCAACGGTAAATAATGCTGTCAGCCTGCACCATCCCTCTGCTACCACCGGAGGGAGTGGGTTTTTTTCTCCAAATTAAAAAATTACCGGCTGCCTCCACATCCATGTGACTGTAAACAATGTTGTGTATATTGTGAGTGTGATGTCATAGTTCTTCAATGACATCATAATACTACAGGACGAGATATTTTAGACAGAAGGGGCGGAGCTTCATATTTGTGCCAGACTTGGATGGAGCTTAAAACTTCTCCTGATCTATTTTATAACACATGCGGGGAAATGAAGAGAAGGCAGCTGTGATTGCATCTTTAGCATGGTTTATTTTCGAGTCCCTTCAGCTCAAACAAGGATACAAGGCTTTTTATATGATTTGTGCCAATGTGCATAAGAACATGTTAGTATTAGATAGCAATATGGCCTACGTGCAGGACTGTACAAGGACTCTACAAGGACTCCATGTTATGACTATGATGTGACTGTCTCTTTGTGACACGTATGTCTTTCGATGTGTGACGTGACAATGACTATATAAACTGTGTACTGCCTTTATTCTGTCTGAGAGAAAGAAACAGAGTAAACCAGTGGAACTTGAGAGAAACTTAAATAAACTTCCAGAGTTTGGCACACCACGATCCGTCTCTCTCTGCCTAATCCTAACAGATTTGGTGGAGAATGCGCGGCTCCGTGTGTGCCATTCTCTGGATTGTTTTGAGGGAATTTCCTCTGTTTCTTTTTTTCGGCGTGTGGGAGCAACAGCACGTTATCTGGAAGGGGAGAAATCCCAGTGGACGCTGAAAGGGCTCGCTTTTGGATGGGCTTGCTCTTGCTCCCTCACTTTCTCTGTTTTGTGTTTAAATTGAATATTCCGACGCGGAAAAGAGGTTGGCAGACCTCTCGGACAGTCCTTGGAACCGGTTTGACAAGAATAAGGTAAGCAGACACCTTTTTATATGTAAAGTCTGCATAATTGGATATTAGCTAAATTTTGGTCTGTTTTTGGGGTCTGTCAAACTCTCTAAATTGTATTTGAGAAGAAGTCTCGGGGTTAGAGTCCCTTTGAGCCTCGGGGTCCCTTTGAGAAAAGTCTCGGGGTTAAAGTCCCTTTGAGCCTCGGGTTTAAAGTCCCTTTGAGAAAAGTCTCGGGGTTAAAGTCCCTTTGAGCCTCGGGGTTAAAGTCCCTTTGAGAAAAGTCTCGGGGTTAAAGTCCCTTTGAGCCTCGGGGTTAAAGTCCCTTTGAGAAAAGTCTCGGGGTTAAAGTCCCTTTGAGCCTCGGGGTTAAAGTCCCTTTGAGAAGAAGCTTCAGGGTTAAAGTCCCTTTGAGAGAAACCATGGTGTAAAATAAAAGCAATAAAAAGGGAAACGTGTTAAGGAGGCCTTTGTTACAAAAGCTTTGAAATTGACGAATTTCAGGCTGATAAATGACAAAAGTAAAGAAGCAACAATATTTCAGTGATCACGGTTTAAATTACATACAGAAAAAGGGAGTGTTTTGTTTTTCAGTTTGTTTTTGGAGTGAACAGAGTTCACCGGAGAATGCAGAGTTATATCTAAAGTTGAGCTATGAGAGCTTTCGTGAGTTATTTACATTTTTTGCAGAGTTTTATCTACAGTTAAACTATGAGAGGGTTGTATCCAACAGTTGTTTTTTGTTTTTTAGAAAGAGATTTTGAGTTTAAATTAGCTACCTCGATAAAATAGAAGCGTAAACGTTAAAGACAAGAGTGCCTTTTGTTACTAGTGTGGAAAGTGGCCATTTCTAGACTTGGATAACAAAAGTATAAAGAACAACAAGAACAAGTTATATTCGCTTAACAAAGTAATCTTGAAAGTTATTCTTCTGTATCTTTCTGCCTGTGTGTGCTCTATCTTGCTGCCGTTGTCAGGGAAACGGCCCCCACCTTCGCTGCTATGGCTCTGAAGCAAAGCTACTGTTTTAGGATTTAGGCTTTTCATAGTTGTTATTCAGTTAAATTTGCGAAATTTGCCATTTGAACATTGTGTTATGACACAGTTAAACGTTTTTAAACACCATTAGTGAATAAGTTTTGAATATTATATGTTTTTGAAACCCAAATATTACTGCTAAAGCTTTGCTTTTCTTTTTAAATCTGCTGCTTATTTGTGAGTCCATTATTGTATCTGATATTTCATAGCTGTTAGTGAGAATTTTTTCATGTATTTTTTATTTTAGTTACAAAAGCCGTTTTTCAAACATTTAAATTAGAATCTGTGTTAAAAGTGATTATTGATTATAGAATTCGTCTAAAAAGAAAGAGGGAATTAGATTAGCTGTAAAAGTATTATATTATTAAGTTAAACTACCCAATTCACTTGCAAGTGGTGACTTTTGTTTTTGTTTTGGCTACACGCGTGACCTTGCTGCTGCTCAGAGACATGAGGAGGCAGCTCCGACGCACAATTGAGTTTTATTGAACCAAATCCAGTTTAGCTGGAGCTAAATCTTTTGTTTGATTTCAAGTTTTGTTTTAAATGTTTTTACAAATTAATGTTCATTTTTATAGAGATTTTTCATAATTTCATTTCATGGCGTCTTTCAAGAAACCCAAGGATGCATAGATAATTAATCACACAGTGCAAAAGTACATAATACATATTTTAAAGTTTAAGAAGGTTCAAGAGATTTGAGTCTTGTTTTTTATATTAAGAGTTTCTGGTGTTAAAAATGTCATAATTAGTAAGATAATAAGTAATCTTTATCTACATAGCGCTTGGGAAAACCCAGAGCGCTCCAAAATTGTTTTGACTTTAGGGAGAAAAACAATCTCATTCGCATACTGATATCTGTTGTTTTTTAAATTGGCCGTCTCAAGGATTGTTTTTCAGACTCTACCTCACTGTACGAGAGGTCACTGCTGGACACTGGACACCAAAGCCCACCCAGCCACAGGTCACAGAGCTAAGAGCAAAGGGCAACAATGCCACCTCTACGCCCCTCCCCCCACTACAGAAGTAAGTGGGAGTGAGACCGGGGCCGGAGAAAAGTGGAGGTTTCTGGAGGCAGTGATGGGTGGAGCGTCAGGGAGAGACCTAGAGGGAGTTGAAAGTGTGTCCAGTTGGTTTGCATCACCACAGTGTGACCTTTGACACCTACAGGTGGTTCGAGGAGTCTGGAGAAACAACCCCAAAATTCCCACCATACACACACACACACACGTACATACATCCATACACTCACACATTCACATTTACATATAGATACATGAAAAAGCAGAACATGAGAAAAAAGCATTTTAAAAGTTTACTCCAACGTAAACACATATTTTTAATTGTCTATCACTTGAATCTTTAGTTGAATCAGTATTTTTGAGACCAGAAATGTTCATTTGAATTCTATATTGTCATGGACATAATTGACGTCTGTCCTGACACTTTTGATTTGTAGATTTTGTACTGTGTGAAGTAATTACATTGATGAGAATTAGATCTGATAAAAACACAAATTAGAGAAGTAAACTGAATCATTGCGCTTGCTTTTGTCTGAGGGACAGAAGCAACAGCATGAATAGAAATAGTGTTAAATTAGAATCAAAGTGACTTAACCATAGAAAGTAACTATTGCATAACAAGCTGTGTACAGGAACTGAGACACTGCACCATTGACCAGAAGTGCATCGCAAATGACCTGATGTGCTTCAAGTGAAAAGACTGTATCTGGAGATCCTGATGTGCATCTGGAGAGACCAGAACCATGGCTTGGACCCTACTGATGTCCAAGATGACCTGACCTGATGACGACTGAGACTCACCCTCAGGGGACCCTGAGAACCTGAGAGAGAAAAACTGGGGAGTGATGTTTATATTTTTGAAATCATACATTGATGAGTGCTAAATGAGAGAGATACTCATGATTCTTTCTTTTGTTTTTGTTTGTCCCTAGCTTCTGGACATCTGATGATCTATTAGACACAGACATTTGCAGAACAAGAACCAGCCAATGAAAACGTCTATTGCCGATGCTATTGCTACAACCAGAACCTGTGACCAAATGCAATATACATGTTAAGTATTCAGACATCTGACAGACAAAAACTTTGACTTTTTTAGTCTGGGAGACTGAGCAACTGTTAAAACTTTGAAAATGATAAAGTATGAGTATTGTAGCGTTTTAGTAGATGTTAAATAGTAGTAAAAAAGTAGAATTGTCCTTCCTTTGTTGTTCATAAACACATTTCCACGTAAGAGTTCAAATAGTACCCTACAATGTTATCCTTTTGATAGATCAGCTAAAATATTAGAATCAGAATAATGTTACAGCCATTGAAAGTGACAGAAGTCACAAACTAGAAATATGCCTTGACTCAAGCTGCAACCGAGCTTTGGAGTTAAACAATAGTGTAGAAATAGAAATAGATAAATGCATCAACCATAGATGCTTTTAAAAATAGAGAATATTCTTAGCCAGTGCTAATATCAAATGGTAAAGGGACCATTTCACAAGCATTTACTTCAAAAGTAGATAAAGTTAATTACAGTTTATGTACAGTTTTATTAGATACTTGCCAAATTCACTTGTGTTCACACATGGGTGAATGTTGACAATACAAAAAGTCCATATGAGTGTAGTCTAGATTAATGCCTAGATCAAAGAGATAGATTAGAACCAACAGAGATTCAAAAGCATTTTGATGTATTTGTGTGTAGCACAAAAACACAATAGTAGATATTTAGATATTGAGAAGTTTCCAGCACAAACACCATTGTAGAATAACTGACCCCAAACCTGCTAAAACAGATTAGCTACTATAAGGATAATACTAATTTGATTAATGATGTTCATTCATCCCAAACTGCCTGACAATAATATCTTTAGATAATAAAAAGTAATAAATCACTGACCACTATAGAAGTGTAAATGTTGACCATTTGCCTTACTGTGTTCACAGTTTTATTCCTGAGAATGTAGAAGAGAGATAGAGCAAAATCCCACTAACAATAAGCCACTGATAATGAGAGTATAATACAGTATAGAGAGATTTATTAGAATAAATTGTATGTTTAAGAATATGGCTCAATAGAAGCAAATATACAAACATATTTGTAAATAGATTAGAATAGTTTTAAACTATAGTGAATAGAGAGTAAAGTACACAGTCTAAGATTAAAAAGTGAAAATAATAAAGTGAAATAAGATTGAGTGTAGTGTAAACAATTATCATTAGAATAAAAGTATAGAGTAATAAAAGTGAAATTAGCTTCTAATTTGAGACTCAGCTCGTTTTTGTCTGTGTTTTGACTGAATCTGCTGAGTTCTTGTGTGTCCAATAGTGTTTGTTTGTTTTTATTTTTGATTTGTTTTTTGTTTGTTTATTTACTTTATTTTTGTTTGTTTGTTTTTTCCCAGGATGGAGGATAAAATCCACTGATATTGATTGGATGATTATGAGTTTAATGCATACATTTTCTTTGTTTTTAATAATTTTTTTAAAGTTTTTTTTTTGAATTTTTTTTTTTTTTCTATTTCCACTTTATTGATTGATCAAATTGAATGATCACATGTGATTATGTGATCAAAGGGGAGGGTGTTAGTATTAGATAGCAATATGGCCTACGTGCAGGACTGTACAAGGACTCTACAAGGACTCCATGTTATGACTATGATGTGACTGTCTCTTTGTGACACGTATGTCTTTCGATGTGTGACGTGACAATGACTATATAAACTGTGTACTGCCTTTATTCTGTCTGAGAGAAAGAAGCAGAGTAAACCAGTGGAACTTGAGAGAAACTTAAATAAACTTCCAGAGTTTGGCACACCACGATCCGTCTCTGTCTGCTTGAATCCTGACAAACAGAAGATCACTTGAGATATGAATCAGTCCCTTCAGACTTTTGCGACGGCGTAATCGCGACTATTAACGCGAAATAAAGAAAACTCCGCAAAATCAGTGCGCCCTTACAACATCTTCACTCCAAAAAGTCCACAAATATTCTGCAGCTTAAAGGAGCAGTATGTAAATATCTGGCCAAAAGTGGCACTGCACTCTCCCTGACTGAGGTTGCCAGATATGCAGACAAATCCAGCTGGGACCATAATAGCTGAATAGACAAAAGTTTTATCAACAACAAATCTATAACTAATAGCTTTTTCCCAAAGGCCCCGATAGAAATCCTCGTTTTATTTCTAGTTATCTCATTAATGATTTGAGAATCATAATGACACCTTTCTTATTCCTTTGTAAAACGGTGAAGGGCAGAACGTCGAAATGAAAACAAATACAAGATTTAGGGGCTGCAAAACTTATTTTGAAATTCAAATATCTCGGCTGAACTACTGTTATCAGTTAAAGTATTCAAAAAGAGCAGGATTTATTGATATCCAACAGCCAGAAAGGCTCTTTGAGCTAACTTACTTTGCACCTGTAAATGATAAAACTGTCCAAGAGATAATCTCCAGTTTGAGCTCCTCCACATGCAGCCTGGATGTACTACCCACTATATTTCTAAAGTCTGTTCTGAGCAGTCTGTTACCTTCACTCACACAGATAGTAAACATGTCCCTTGATTCTGGAATATTCCCAAAGGCCCTGAAAACTGCAGTCATCAGGCCCCTGCTAAAAAAGAGCAGTCTGGATGCTACGGTACTTAACAACTATCGTCCCATCTCAAATCTGCCATTCATGGGGAAAGTCCTTGAAAAAGTTGTCTACCTACAGCTTACTAGATTTCTTATAATCAACAACTCATTTGATATGTTTCAGTCCGGCTTTAGACCCCACCACAGCACTGAGACTGCTCTCGTCAAGGTTACAAACGATATCCGGCTGAACACTGACGTAGGCAAAGTCTCAATCCTAATCCTGTTAGATCTGAGTGTTGCCTTTGACACCATCGACCATGAGATCCTCTTACAGAGACTAGAGGACTGGGTTGGCGTCGCTGGCTCCGCCCTAAGTTGGTTTAGGTCTTACCTTGAAGACAGGAAGTACTTTGTGGAGATTGGAAACTGTGTCTCAGATCATATGGCCCTGACCTGTGGAGTCCCACAGGGGTCGATCCTGGGACCTCTTCTGTTCAATCTCTACATGCTGCCGTTAGGTCAGTTAATACGCAGAAACAAAGTGTCCTATCATAACTATGCAGACGACACTCAGATCTATGTCTCACTGACTGCAGGAGAACATGGACCAGTGGACTCACTCCTTCACTGTATCCAACAGATCAGTGAGTGGATGCAAAACAACTTCCTTCAGCTAAACGCAGACAAAACTGAAATGATTGTCTTTGGTCCCCAGAAACAAAGAGAGAGCGTCATCTGTCATCTACAGGCTCTCTCCCTAAAACCTTCAAACAAGGTCAGAAATCTAGGGGTAATACTGGACTCAGACTTAAATTTTAATAGCCACATCAAATCAGTAACATCAGCAGCTTTTTACCATCTAAAAAACATTGCCAGGATCAAAAACATAGTGTCTAAAGCAGACTTGGAGATTCTTATCCATGCATTTGTCTCCAGTAGGTTAGACTACTGCAATGGCCTGCTCACAGGTCTGTCCAAACAGGCTGTAAAACAGCTGCAGTACATTCAAAATGCAGCAGCTCGAGTCCTGACTAGAACCAGGAAGTACGACCACATTAGTCCAGTCCTCAGGTCCCTGCACTGGCTTCCTGTGGCTCAGAGAATAGACTTTAAAACAGCTCTGCTTG
The DNA here is from genome assembly GCA_964034765.1 of Knipowitschia caucasica. Taxonomy (NCBI): domain Eukaryota; kingdom Metazoa; phylum Chordata; class Actinopteri; order Gobiiformes; family Gobiidae; genus Knipowitschia; species Knipowitschia caucasica. The sequence goes on along the minus strand of OZ035828.1, from coordinate 28,481,574 downwards.
TGTACAAGTCTCTCCATGGCCTCGCACCAAAATATATTAGTGACATGTTAGTCCCATATGAACCAGCCCGGACTCTGAGGAGCACAGGGACTGGACTCCTGTTAGTGCCCAGAGTCAGAACTAAACATGGGGAGGCTGCTTTTCAGATTCATGCTGCTAAAATCTGGAACAATCTTCCTGAAGATGTGAGACAGGCCTCCTCTCTGACAATGTTTAAAACCAGGTTAAAAACGGTGCTGTTTAGCTGTGCATACAACTGAGGGATTTTATATTTTTATCTTTCGTTTTAATGTTCTGTAATTATTTATGATTTTAATGCATCTTGTTCAGCACTTTGAGTTGCCTTGTGTATGAATTGTGCTATACAAATAAACTTGCCTTGCCTTGCCTTGCCATCTTTTGACAGATTAGGGCCATTTAACCATGACTTGACATGAAATCTTGTACTACTTTGACAGAAACAAGTGTGTAATCTGTGACAGTCTGACGGGGTCAGTGCTCTCCTCCTGTCCGTAAGCATTAGAGGGACTGATTCATGACTCATGCTTGAGATATAGATACTGTAGAAACAATGGGCCTCATTCACGAATAACTTCGTAAGAAACTACTCAACTTTCTTCTCAAGTTGTCCTTAAGTAGATTTCTAAGAAGTCCCTACGTGGGATTCATCAACGCACTCGTAAGCCGCTGAATTGTTCGCAGCTGTTCTCTCAGATTGATGAATCCCATTTCCTCGTAAGTACAGCGCGCGTGCCAGGTGCTTCATTAGCATAGGTACTTAGCATAAGTAACCGCCCACTAATGCCCATATAAGGGACTGCAGGGCCGTGTGCAGACGGCAGAGGAAACAGCAACAGGCCTAAAGCAACAGGCCACGGAGCAAAAGAATCACCCTTTTTTCTTCTTTTACCAGACTGAGAATAAAGTTATAAAATGTTGACTTAAAAGTCGAAATATTATGATAATAAAGTCGAACTAGCAAAATTATGAGATTAATCTAAGAATATGATGAGATTAATCTCAAAATGTTATGAGCTTAATTTAAAAATATATTATGTATTATTTTAAAGATGAATCTCAAAATGTTTTGAGATTAATCTCAAAATATTTTGGACCCTGGGAGGAGATCCAGCGCGGACCAGCGCTGAGACCAATGCAGACCCGAGGAGAGACTGGAGTGACCAGCACACAGAAACCAGCGCGGACCTATAGGAGAGACCGCATAGACTGGAGTGACCTGACTGGAGAGACCGGTGCGCAGAGACCAGCGCGGACCGAAGAGAGACCGCATAGACCAGACTTGAGAGACCAGCGCGGACCCGTATGGATCCAGGAGCATGCAGCACGGACCCGTATGGAGAGAGACCAGTGCAGACCCGTATATGGGAGAGACCAGTGCAGACCCGTCTAGATCCATGGGAGAGACCAGTGCAGACCAGTATAGATCCATAGGAGAGACCAGTGCAGACCCGTATAGATCCATGGGAGAGACCAGTGCAGACCAGTATAGATCCATAGGAGAGACCAGCGCAGAGACTCAGCGCGGACCCAGTAACCTCCTGCAGCAGCAGTATAGCAGTGGCAAGAGCTCTGGTGTGTGTCGCCTTCTCTGTCTGGCGCACACCGGGGTAGTCTTGCACAGTTTTTCCAATGTGGTTTTACTGCAAATGGCAAATAAATGAATCTGAATCTGAATCTGAATCTATATATGCCGTTGTTCTGTGGCCCGTGGATAAAGAAATGCCCCCTATAAATAGGAAGGGGTCACTAATACACGGCAAGATTTCCAATGTATTTGATAAAGCGTTGGCACATTTCATTTCAAAATGAATTAAAAAGTAGGCCAGATCTGCAGTGAAAAAGGCGGTATATAAATAAAGATTACTAATAAAGATTACTACAAATAAATAAATACATACATCGATATGACGGACATATCACTGGAATGTTGTATTTTTATTCAACTTCACCAAAGAGGACAACCCCGGCGTGTGAACATGTCGGCACTGAATGCGTACGAGTGCTCCTGAGGACTCGTAGGATTTGTACTTGCCCAAGAGAAATTCTGGTTAGGAGAAATATTCGTGAATGCCACTTTCTTCGTAAAAACCGCGTAAGTAGGATTTACGTACACATCTGTTCCTAAGAACCGTTCGTGAATGAGGCCCAATGTGGCTAAAACAGCACTAATACAGATATAACAGAGGTCTACAGTACAAAATATGCAGGTCAGATTTCACACACATTTGGTCCCATCCCCACTAGGAGTGTGACGATATATCGATATAACGATATATCGTGACACTTTCTCCCGCGATCGATTATCGATATGCATTTGCCAAGTATCGATTTTGAAAAAAAAAATATATATATATATATATTATTATTATTTTTTTTTAAAATTAGTATCAATACTCAATATATGACTAAATGACAAATCTCCATTTAATTTATCATGAAATAAAGTGTATTTTTTCACGTAACATTTTTCTTTTATTTATGCCATAAATTGGCATATGGTATATTTATGACCATTATATATATATATTGATAATCGTCATATTGATATATAATCGTTATTGTGATATAATCGTTATCGTGAGCTTTGAATCGCATATCGTATCATATCGTGAGGTACCCTGGGGTTCCCACCCCTAATCCCCACGCAACCTTCAGAGAGAGCCTTATGACGGCTGTAAACCAACTTGTAACTCAACGTTTGGAACAGTGATTGTAAATAGATTCCACATCATGTAAACTGTAGAAGTTTAGGCCAATGTGACTCAAAATACTGAATCTGTGAAAACCTTTGTGACGCTTTGGGAAAAAAAGGACTCCCCGAAAAGCTCTGTAATGCTTATTATTGGGGTCTCGCATTTTATGATGAAATTTCCCCACTGTGGGACGAATAAAGGATCTCTTACGTAACAATACTAGGATTATTTTTGCATTCAAATCTGCACCAAATCAACAATATCTTCATTTTTTGTAAGTAAGTAATCGACCAGCCACAAAGCGCTTTACAATTGTTTTTTTTTTTGGTATTTTGTCTCTCACTCCACACAGAGATGGGAGCGGGGTCGCCAGTACAGGAGGCACATGCCAGAACTATTGTACATGTTTTTAGTGGTAGGGGAATACCGGAAGAAACCTATGCAGACACAGGGAGAACATGCAAACTCCAATCAGAAAGGCCCCGTTTTGACCGGGATTCGAACCCAGCACCTTCTTGCTGAGAAGCGAGAGTGCTATCCACTCAGATATTGTAGTTTATGTTTACTGTTTGGGTGAAAAGTGTAAAGATGCAAAAGCAAAGGAGCACGTCTGCACCTCCCTGTGTCCACACCTGCCTCGATCACGCAGATGGGTCCGTGTATTTTTTGTTCAATTGTTTTTTCAAACTAAAATTGAAAATGAAATATCAAAAAATGGTTTGAATTTTCATTTTTCATTTTGATGAGGAAAAGGAAAAACAAAAAATTGGCTTGATATTTGATATTTTGTTTCGATGCAAAAAAATGAAAACACGAACTATTGAATAATGCTTTCATGCCGATTTGATTTCATTTTTCATTTTGGCGCAACCGGAAGTGTGCGCCAAAGCCCGTTCACCCCATTATTTTCGTCCGGTTTGAAACAGCAGAAAGCAGGTGCGTGCACGAGGAACAGAACAGAAACAGCTGATATGGTCCTGTCCTGATCATTTACAGATTTGCGGGGATGACTTCAACAGAGGTAAGTAATGTTTCTGTTTTGTATGATATTTAGACCAAATCAAGGTGTATATTTTCCAAGATGTGATATTTCAACAAATGTAAAGCGAAGTGAATTATCAAAAGAACGTTTGAAAGGGGAATAAAAAAAGTGTCTTATGTATATATAAACGTAAGCCTAACTGTAATAATACAATTCCACAGATAGAAATGCTTCTATGACAAGCCAAAATCATCTTTTCATTGGGCCTTATAAGGTTATTGTAGCATGAGACTTTTTGTTGTATATTTACTACTCATAAACATAAATCAGTGAAGTCAATTTTGCAGCTAACATTAGCAACATTATTATTCCCATAGAAAATACAGCATAATTACCACTGTTACTGTTTTTTATTAGTGTTATTACTGACACTAGTCTGCTCCTAATACTACACAAGTTGTCTGTAGGTATAAAACTATAAGATAAACTGTTCTGATAAATTCAAAATATTTTTTCATGGCTCACATGAATGAAGTTTGTACAAAACATACATTCCAGAATGGTGACATCTAATTCTTTTTGCTTTTCCTTCTAGAACTCCAGTCAAATCTGAGTTTCTGAGAGCAGTGACTCTGAAAGGGGAAGAGGAGGAAGAGGAGCAGCCAGGAGAGTCTAGAATAAGAAGAGCACGACCTGTTGGTTATAAAGAAGCCCGCTTTATTCGTCCCACAGTGGGGAATTAAAACAAAAATGCAACTCATCACCACTTTAGAAACAAGTCTTACTTTTATTTCAATGTTTGGGAAAAAATGTCTAAAAAATCTGACATAATATAAATAAATGTGCTGTGTCCATCTTTGATTGCTGTCCTCTGTTCAGGGACCAGATATCAAGTTCTAGAAAAAGAAATAAAAATATATTTTATATCATTGAGACTCTTTTCACATTTGATTATCATCACTACCTGTCCTCTGTTGTGTCTGCTCCAGTTCATCTGCAGGAGGAGGGATGATGGGGACCGGACCCGGGGCCTGGGGTCATGAGCCCCCAGCAGAGCTGAGGTGCTGGTCTGGGATAGAGCTGTAGTCTTTAGTCTCCTTCACAGTGCACACTGTAACGCTGAGACTTTTTGCTGTAGACTCGTTCATGACTACAAATCATTAGTGTAGACATCAGTACAAATAATATATTTCTTTATCATCAAGATACAGTATGAAAGCAATTAAGTATGACTTACGATACTTGGCCTTCCCTGTTCACATGCACTGGGCGATGGTTATGGTGTTATTGTCTACTGCAGTGAGGAGTGTACAAGAAGACAAGAAATTACAGCATGTGTGAAAAAAGTTATACCATTTCACCACACAAAGAGAAAAAGTGACAATATCAGGTGACTTTATAAATGTGTAATGTTAATACAGACCATTAACTCCTCTCTGGGGCTTGTGTTCTGACAAGCATAACAAAAATGGTTAATGTCCTTGATCCATACAAGTATTGGCTTTTGACCAGAAACCATTCCAGCCTGTTGGAAGACACCACAGTTATTTAAATAAAAGTCTTACCAGACCTGGGTTATAGACACAATATAATATAATTCGACATACAGCACAAAGTTTCTTTGTTAGATTATTTGAGGCATGCCAGACATCGAGTGAAGGAATAATACCCTGATATCTGCCCTTTTCTGGATCTGTTCAGAACACAACAAAATAATCTTGTAACAAGTTGCAATTCAAATTAAAAACTCATAAGCATGTTATGTCAAATGCAGAGGATTGAATTGCCCTGCGGGGATCAATCAAGTGCACCTATACCTTTAATATTCCTTAGGCATAAGGGCAGCGATACTCGAGCATCAGTTACAATCTTTGCGATGTGCACCTCCTTTGTGAGTTTATCAAAGGTTTCGATAAAAAGCTGCCTTCTCCATGGCACCACTTTTACTGTCAACCCTTTCTTGGTCCACATTGACAACACTGATGATGTCCATGGTGTTTAGCTCCATTGTTGTGTATGTAAAGCACATAGTGGAGGGATCTTTTTGGAAAAAAAAGTTAGATAATGGGAAAATAATGAAAAACAAACATTCCAGCAAATCTATAATAATCAGATGTCCAAGAGCTTAGTGCATTACCTGGAGAGTCAGCTGTAACAGAAAGGCCTGTAAGGATACACTGTAGTGAATATGCTTGCTTACCAAGAGCAACTAATCTGTCGATCATCTCCTCCGTGCATCCCATGTTTCAGTTTTGGCTGTTCCAAACTATATGGACACAAAACAGTGTTAAAAAGAATGTAACTTCACACATACCATACACATACCATACTTGCTTTGGTAAACACATGTACAAAGCATGTACACATTGAAATACATTGAGAATAATGCAATAATAATAATGTCATTTACACATGATTGCCTGAATACTGGACATGTTTGTAGGGTTTCGTTGTTTAGTTAAGAAGGAGAGGCTCTCCTTCTTAACTAAGCAACGAGACCTTTGCTAAAGCTGTAGTTAGGTACTTCAGTTGTTTCTAAAATAGCCCCGTTTGTAAACAAAACGCTGCGCATCAGTTCATGTAGCATATCTAGCTAATGCTAGTTGTTGTGTTATTTCCTTCTAACACAGAGATCTAGCTGGGGTTTATTACGGCTGGTATTTTGGAAAAGGAGACATCCATGCCTCATTCTGTGCGTTTTCCACAATTAAAATGCAGCAAAACTCAGTTACTGGCAAAAGAAACAGCATTTTGCTACATAGCCTCGTGATGCACGGACCGCTGCGTTGAAAGCAACTAACACTACTTTTGCCCACACGTATTTAGAAACAACCGCCTTACCTGTCAAGCACTTTACTTTACTGTAGTTTGGGTCTGGGCTGGAGTTTCAGCGCTGCCTGAAGCCGGTCTCTTGTTATTCTCCACAGTATTCATCTTTCCAGAGCCACCTCTCTGCAGCTTCAGTAATGACAGATACAGCCAGCGCTGCTACAGCTAACGTGAACGTGCATGACGTCACGTGTTCGACCCATAGACTGTATGTTCGACCCGAAGACACACATTTCAGGCATATAGAGGCAATTGTGGTGAAAGCAGCCTCCGCCTATTTCCTCACATTTTCAGGTTAAGACTGAACCAGACTGAACCAGACTGAACTCACTTGAGGCCAGACTGCTTTCTGCTGTTTCCAGCCGGACGAAAATAATGGGGTGCACGGGCTTTGGCGCACAATTCCGGTTGCCCCAAAACGAAAAATTAAATAAAATCGGCATGAAAGCATTATTCAATATTTAATTTTTTCATTTTTTGCATCAGAACAAAAAATCAAATATCAAGCCAATTTTTGTTTTTCCTCTTCCTCATCAAAATTAAAAATGAAAATTCAAGCCATTTTTTGATATTTAATTTTGCATTTTCATTTGAAAAGACGATTGAACGAAAAATACACGGACCCAGATGTATGTAGATTTATTTAAGGAGTATATAATTGTATGTTTTTATGCATAAGTAGCGTGTAGGAGATTGTAGCCTCTGCTTGATTGTGTCCTACTGTGTTTCTGTCTCTGCACCTGATCTGTCCACACTGCGGATCAGAATATGATCTGGTTTCTGTTAAAAGCTATCGACCGCTCTCTTCCTGCAGCACAGGGCTCATGTCTCATCTCTGGGGGAGGCTCGGGTTTGTGGATCATTACAGGAGGAGACAGAGGCAGCACAGGGACGGGGGACTGAGACAGAGGCAGCACAGGGACACAGGACAGACTGAGACAGAAGAAGTACAGGAACACAGGACAGACTGAGACAGAGGCAGCACAGGGACACAGGACAGACTGAGACAGAAGAAGTACAGGAACACAGGACAGACTGAGACAGAGGCAGCACAGGGACACAGGACAGACTGAGACAGAAGAAGTACAGGGACACAGGACAGACTGAGACAGAAGAAGTACAGGGACACAGGACAGACTGAGACAGAGGCAGCAAAGGGACACAGGACAGACTGAGACAGAAGAAGTACAGGGACGAGGGAGGACAGACTGAGACAGAGGCAGCACAGGGACACAGGACAGACTGAGACAGAAGAAGTACAGGGACACAGGACAGACTGAGACAGAGGCAGCACAGGGACACAGGACAGACTGAGACAGAAGAAGTACAGGAACACAGGACAGACTGAGACAGAAGAAGTACAGGGACAAGGGAGGACAGACTGAGACAAAGGCAGCACAGGGACGAGAGACTTTGCCTGAAAATCTGATCCAAAAATCTGTAAAGGAACCAAAAAGTTTTGAGTGCAAGTAACTAGTTGGGTGAGTTAAGTTACTCTTGACAATGAACATAATATTGCATATTTTGAGTGAGAGAAAGGCCTTACAATATTCAGACAAAATTCTGTACAACAATAGAGGTTCTAAATGTGGAGTATTAGACCATCTCAATTCAATTTAATGTATTTGTGTTTAGCTCTAAATCACTATAGTCGTTATCTCTGAGGACTTTACAAAGCTGCCTATTCGCTAACACAGATCAAAGAATCAAACCCATAGAGCCATTGGTCCATACAAGACAGAGACCAATGTCCGTAAATGTTAAAAAAGACCTTAAATGTTGATAAATGTGGAGTCCTGGATCATGGCCTCAGTTCACTGTTGGGGCACAGCTTATGAGAGCAGACTGTAACATGATACCCCGTCATGAGAGAGGACCCCTGTGTCCTTGAGTGGGACAGCTGAGGTCTGAACATGATTGCTTTTATTGATGACCCTTGTAGCGGGACCTGGCCTTGGTCTAAGCAGCCCCACTTGGCCCTCCTCCACCTTGGACCTCTGCGTTAGCCGCATCATGCTGAGGGCACTTGTCTCGGAAACAGCCGGAGGAGTGCAGCAGCAGCGATGGCACGAGTCTAAATTAAGGCCACGGTTCACGACAAGCACTGCATTGTCATTCACAAAGAAATATTAGAGGTGACATGTCATTCCCCTCAGTGTATGTGGGTGGGGGCCTGTGGGTGGGGGCCTGTGGGTGAGGGCCAGTCATAGAGCTATTACTCATGAACTCAAATGGCGAGTGTATGATGTATATTTGTAAATGCTATGAAAAAACAAATGGACACAATTAGTCTGATACCAAAATTCCTACATATACTTATCATTCTATCCCGTCAGACCTCTGAAGCTAAGCAGGACAGGGCCTGGTTAGTACTGTGATGGGAGACCTCTGGGAACACCAGGTGCCACAGTGGGGCGGGTACAGCTGTAAAGTGCACAAACTGTGGTTGTGTCCTTAGGCAAGGAAATTCACCCACATTAGAATAAGTCTGGTGTGTGTGTGTGAATGGTTGGTGGTGGTGGGAGCAAGCCCCGGCGATCCAAGATGGCGCCCTGTTCAAATGAATGGTTGTGCTCAGTGGCGCTTTGTGACGGCATGGGGACTGAAAGATTAGCGGAAGTCGCCACAAACTCGCAAAGACCTATGGGAAACTCCCCTGTATTTGGGCATCGTCTGGTCCTCCCGGTTCTGCGCAGTGGATGATCTCCCATAATGCGTTGCGCCAAATACGCGTGTGTGGGTCTCACACCGGGTCTCACGCACGTGCACAGAGGGGCTCGGCCGCGCTCTGACCAATCAGAGCAGTTCATCAGAGCGGAAGTTAGAGCGAGAGCCAGACGAGCAGAGTTTGTGGCACTAAAGTGTGGATTTAAAGAAAACCGAAGGATTTAAGGTTTACTAGGGCAACTGCTGCTTTGTTAGCAGTTTATAAAGGTAAAGGTGCACTTTATTCCCCGTAGGGCAATTCACTCCTCTATGTTTGACCCATCCTGATGCCGCTAAGGCTCACGTCAGGAGCAGTGGTTGTAGTACAGCGTAGTACAGCGCCCGGGAACCCATCTCCAGATGTTAATGCTCGGCTTGGTCAGGACTACAGGAGCTGGAGGATTTAACCCAGTGTGCATGTTTTTAGTGGTAGGGGAAACTGGAATACCCGGAGGAAACCTACGCAAGCACGGGGAGAACATGCAAACTCCACTCAGAAAGACCCCGTTCCGAACGGGATTTGAACCCAGGACCTTATTGCTGAGAGGCGAGAATGCTATCACCACTGTGAAGCATTCTCTGCTAATTAAAGGTATATAGGAGGAGTTTCCCACATTTTAGGAAAGAACCGCCCTCTCCACTTTTTAAACAAAACTCTCTAGTCTTATTTGACGAGCACGTATCACCAGAATGATTGACAATTGGGAGGACCAATAGTCTTGATGATCCACTCGAAAGTAGAAAATCCTCCTATATAACACACACAGGGAAGCAACATCTTTCCAGTTAAAGTGAACTAGACCCAGTGTGAATCCATTGTCTCAGTTCTTAAACAGAGGCTTTAGTTCCTGCGGTACAACTCTTACACCCTACAGCAAGGACAATGGTGAGTGTTTTGATGAAATCTCACTTCCCTCGGGGCCTAGTGGAAAAGCTGATGATCTCAGTTGAAGCTGATGCTGAGGAGGAAAATGAAGGGTGACTGTGAAACGCAGCTTTAAACTGTTGAGTTAGAGCTGAGACGCAGAGGAGAGAAGCTTCAAAGACTGGACTGGATGATGCCACAGGTTAGAAGTAGCAAGGGCTGTGGACAAGGGAACAGTTTACCGACTTCTGTAAAAGAGGCCCCCAGTTTTACATAATTTAAAGGTCTCCGAAAAGAGTGGCTACGGTCATCGCAAACATGTGAGCACCATTGATAATGTTGAGTGGACATGTGTAGGATTTGTGTGTAAACATGTCAAGAGTAATATGTGGGTGATTGTCATTCAGGGATGTGTGCAATAATTGGATGTGTGCAATAACGGGGTGTGTGCAATGATGTGGACTATTAACGTTTGGACTGTGGCCTGTGGAACGCAAGCTCTGTCTTTTTCATTGTTGTTTCTAATCCTTGTGACCCGAGCCCCGTGTGACAAAGAAAGACAAAGACATATCCTTTGGCTAAAATCTAGCATGTTTACATTCATGTTTCTAATGTGTGTGTTTTCATTTAATGCACTGTCCCATTCAAATAAATAAATAAATAAATACAACTAGAAACTTGCAATGGCTGAAGCCATTGCGATTGACTGCGGAACAGATCTAATGTGGAAATCTGCTAAAAAAAATCCTTGAAATCCTTTAAAAGGCCTTGAAACTGTTAAAATACTTGATAGATATTTGAAACTCCTGAAGTCCTTGAAATTGTTGAAACCTTTAAACTCCTGAAATCCTTGAAACTGTTGAAACATTGAAACTCCTGAAATCCTTGAAACTTTTTTTAAACCTGGAAACTGTTGAAAGTGTGGAAACTCCTGAAATCCTTGAACCTCCTGATATCCTTGAAACTGGTTAAATTCTTAAACAGTTGAAATCCTTGAAACTACTGAATGTATTGAAAGTGTCCTTGAAACTGAAAAATCCCCTCACCGCTGAAACAATTTGGTTCCTGTAACTAAGGAAACCTGGTCTGTGGTCATTATCTGGTGGTGGTCTGAGTCTTCGTTTGGGTCTTGGTCTGGTGGTATAATGCAACCTATTAGGTTGCATTATACTGGTTTACATGGAAAAATCCCTATTAGGTTGCATTATACTGGTTTACATGGAAAAATCCCTATTAGGTTGCATTATACTGGTTTACATGGAAAAATCCCTATTAAGTTGCATTATACTGGTTTACATGGAAAAATCTCTATTAAGTTGCATTATACTGGTTTACATGGAAAAATCCCTATTAGGTTGCATTATACTGGTTTACATGTACAAATCCCTATTAAGTTGCTTTATACTGGTTTACATGTAAAAACCCCTATTAGGTTACATTATAGTGGTTTACATGTAAAAATCCTTATTAAGTTGCATTATACTGGTTTACATGTAAAAACCCCTATTAAGTTCCATTATACTGGTTTACATGTAAAAACCCCTATTAAGTTCCATTATACTGGTTTACATGTAAAAACCCTATTAAGTTGCATTATACTGGTTTACATGGAAAAATCCCTATTAAGTTGCATAATACTGGTTTACATGGAAAAATCCCCATTAAGTTGCATTATACTGGTTTACATGAAAAAAACCCTATTAAGTTGCATTATACTGGTTTACAAGGAAAAATCCCTATTAAGTTGCATTATACTGGTTTACATGGAAAAATCCCTATTAAGTTGCATAATACTGGTTTACATGGAAAAATCCCCATTAAGTTGCATTATACTGGTTTACATGTAAAAAACCCTATTAAGTTGCATTATACTGGTTTACATGGAAAAATCCCTATTAAGTTGCATTGTACTGGTTTACATGGAAAAAACCCTATTAAGTTGCATTATACTGGTTTACATGGAAAAAACCCTATTAAGTTGCATTATACTGGTTAACATGGAAAAAACCCTATTAAGTTGCATTATACTGGTTTACATGTAAAAACCCCTATTAAGTTGCATTATACTGGTTTACATGGAAAAATCCCCATTAAGTTGCATTATACTGGTTTACATGAAAAAAAACCCTATTAAGTTGCATTATACTGGTTTACATGAAAAAACCCTATTAAGTTGCATTATACTGGTTTACATGGAAAAATCCCTATTAAGTTGCATAATACTGGTTTACATGGAAAAATCCCCATTAAGTTGCATTATACTGGTTTACATGTAAAAAACCCTATTAAGTTGCATTATACTGGTTTACATGGAAAAATCCCTATTAAGTTGCATTGTACTGGTTTACATGGAAAAAACCCTATTAAGTTGCATTATACTGGTTTACATGGAAAAAACCCTATTAAGTTGCATTATACTGGTTTACATGGAAAAAACCCTATTAAGTTGCATTATACTGGTTTACATGTAAAAACCCCTATTAAGTTGCATTATACTGGTTTACATGGAAAAATCCCCATTAAGTTGCATTATACTGGTTTACATGAAAAAAACCCCTATTAAGTTGCATTATACTGGTTTACATGAAAAAACCCTATTAAGTTGCATTATACTGGTTTACATGGAAAAATCCCTATTAAGTTGCATTATACTGGTTTACATGGAAAAATCCCTATTAGGTTGCATGATTACACTGAAGTCCTTGAAACTGCTGAAGTCCTTGAAACTGCTGAAGTCCTTGAAACTGCTGAAGTCCTTGAAACTGTTGAAGTCCTTGAAACTCTTGAAATCTTGAAACTGCTGAAATCCTTGAAACTGTTGAATCCTTGAAACTGTTGAATCATTGAAACTGTAGAAATGTCTGAAAGAGCTGAAGTCCTATTAAAATGCATGGGCCTATTAAAATGCATTGCAGAATTCTCAATGCAGATTTTTGTCCGATTGCGGAAAAACCGGAAATCGCTGAAGTCCCAAAAGTAATAGCAATAATCTCCCAAACATGTGGAACGTTTTGATGTATAACTTGTGGAAATTGTTGAAAATGTGAAAGCTGTGAAACGTGTCAAAAAAAATGACGGAATAAAGAAATACAAAACCAATGGTTGACTGCGGAAGGTTCCGCAGTCAATCAATTAAATATATAGTCTATGCTAAAATAATATCTCCAATTAAAGCAAGTGTAAATTCCTGTATATTCTAGTGTAAAAATATATACGTACATTTGAATAAATAGCTCAGATCTGAACTGCTTGACGCTACGGCGACTCATGCGGAACATTGAGAATCTGTCGACAATCTGCTTTTAAGCTTCAGGGAAGTTCATTTCATGCTTAAGAAAAACTTTTTTATAGAGACGCACAAACACCATGGGATCAGGGTTCTGTTTGTGGCAGCTCAGATCCAGATTTAGTTTCCGTCTCTGGTCTCTCTCTTGTGTCTCTCTCTGGTTTCTCTCTGGTTTCTCTCTGGTTTCTCTCTGGTTTCTCTCTCTGGTTTCTCTCTTGTGTCTCACTCTGGTCTCTCTCTGATTTCTCTCTCTGGTTTCTCTCTTGTGTCTCACTCTGGTCTCTCTCTCTGGTCTCTCTCTCTGGTCTAGCTCTGGTCTCTCTCTCTGGTCTTTCTCTCTGGTCTAGCTCTGCTCTCTCTCTCTGGTCTCTCTATAGTCTCTCTCTAGTCTCTCTCTTGCTTGTGTCAGTGCAGTGGGATGAGTAAGATACAAAAACCATGACAAAAACTACGCCATCTTTAGAGGAAGGAGGACTTGAGGCTGCATGAGTCAGAAGGGAATTAGACACACGAGGGCGGCGTGTAGAAAAAAAGAATATCCAGAACGCACAGAGGTCAAATGAAAATGATACTATACTATGTACTACTTATACTGTATTCTACACTTTTACATTTATTTCATTTAATTATTTCCAGGTATTGGTTGACCAGGTATTGGTTGACCACATAATGGCGCAGAAATGTTTTTTTTTTTTTTTTAAGGCTCACAGTATCAACCTTTAGTTAGTCTAGTCCAGCCTCTTGCTCCAAACAATGATACAACTCACTAAAGCCAAACACACATTCATGAGTCTGCTGCTGCTGTACCGCTGCTCGTGCCTCAGGAGAACATTTAGTAACTCCTCGGACAGTTACAAAATGTCTGAGGAGTTACTAAATTGTCTCCGAACAGCTGTTGTTACTGTCAGTAATCAGGTGGTCAGTCTGACAGAATGACCACGCCCCCTCAGACTGACCACGCCCCCTTGTGGTCTCTGGAGAAGTGAGTCCCGAGTCCCAAGTGTGAGCCAAGGTTGAGGCCCCCTCGTCTCCGTCGATCGTCACGCTTCTGGATTTCAATCATCTCTCGCCTCTGTCATAACCCGGCTCAGTATAAATCACAGAAACACGCCAAACAATTGAAATAATATTTATTAATAACCAAAGTTAACGTTTTTATGAGGTGTGAAAGTCTGCGGGTGTAAGTGCTGTGAGAGTATGTCTGCAGTGTTGAATTGTGTGTAGAAAATATACCACAAAGTAACCGAACCAAAACTAACCAAACCACATGCAGATGGCAGGATGGGAGCAGGAACAAGAATCTCTGGCACGCGCCGGAGCTTTCAAAGGTCCGTCTGACGCACACCGTAACACCTCCATCTTTTGTATTTGTGTTCTTCTGTTCCTTCTATTTTTACATTGCCTGCAGTCCAATTTTTCTCCTCTGAAGCGGTCAGATGTTGCTGATTTGAGGTTTTGTACTTGTTTTTTGTTTTGTCCGCTTAGAAGGCGGCAGCGCAACCTTTTTGTAAACCTTCATGATGTTCCTATGCGCTGAAACAGCGATATTGTGGTTATGGATTAGTGTATAAACAGCCCTGACCTTGGGTTTTATTATGAAATTGTGTCATGAGTTGAAAACAAAATGAGCAGAACAAATATGAAGATGACGTCTTCAGGAGGACTCTCATTATGAGGCTTTTAGCTAATGAGGCGGTCATAAGTACAGCGGTAAGATCAATACCAGAATCACAATTATTGTTATTGCCGTTGTAAATAACAAAGTCACAAAGGAATCTGCTCTGGCTCAAGGTGCAAACATGGTGTAAGAGTAAAAAGGTAAAGGCAGATTAAGACACCAAATATTTAAGATCATTTAATTAGGAAAGATTAGAAAAGAAAGACATTTATTCACAAAGCATATATTGGATCATGTAGAATCTTTTATTTAGTAATGGACGGTCATGGCTGGGGGATCCTTTTTAGCGCGAGAGAAAACACATGACACTAAAAATAAGTACCATATATATTTATTATATGCATCAGTTCCAAAACGTAGGTTCAGAAAATATCAAAATAATAAGCTTTTTCTTTATTCTCCTTTAATTTAACATAAATGTAACCAGAAAAATCCCTAAAGCCTGGTTCACACAAGACGATTTTAAAATTGTCGGCCGATTTTTCTCTGTGTGAGACCCCACACAGGGAGATAAAAAATCACGGGTCTAACCACTTTGGTCGTACAGTGTGTGGTGCGCAGCCACACGGCAAAAATCACGCAAACCACACACGAACCCCTGAGTATTCACAGATCAGACGGGAATCTCAGGTCTCGCGAGATCAAGCGTGACTTCAGAGTAAACACACATGGCGGACGAAGAGGATGCATTGGCGATAGTTTGTTTTTATCGGAGAAAAGACGTAATCAAAAGAAAAGGCGATGGTCAAAGAAGTGTAGACAACACGAGCATGGACTATACTTACTACATCGTGATATGGAGGCGTTTCCTCACCGCCTCGTCTCGTCTTCTGATTGGCTACACGCCGCAGTCATGGCAACGCGCACGTCTGTCCTCGGGGGACACCACACACGAAGAGAAATCGGGCCAAAACAATCCAACACGTTGGATATACCCGATTTGAGATCGGGAGCAGTCCCGATGTCCTTCCGAGCGACGAGCACAGTCTTAATACACCACACACGGCAGGATAATCTGTAAGATTTTGTTACGGAAATCGGAGCGTTTCTTAAGATTGTCGTAAGGGGTAAATCGGGTCTAAATCGGCCTAAATATCCTGCCGTGTGAACCAGGCTTAAGAGATTCAAACCTGCCTTTATGGACATTGGTGTCTGCCCCTGATGGACCAATGTGTATTTTATTTTATTTTTTTTATCATAGCATTATCTGTGTTTGAACTGTTTGATTCTCAGATCTGTGTTAGCGAATCGGCAGATTTGTAAATTCCTGAGATAATTACTGTTGGGATTTCGGGCTGGACACAAATGCATTGAATTGAAATTAAACTGAGGCTTTCACAATGCAATCCTCCATCCTATACTTCTTTTTTATTATCATTTTCAAGATAGAGATTTTATACTTATTTGATTCTAGAGTTATAGACTTTGTTTTATTTGAATTAGTATAGCTATAGTTCACTTATCTTGTGCTGTTCTACTGTTCTATAACTTGTGATGCAACACTGATAATTCCCCACAGTGGAACAAATAAAGAATCTCTTCATCTTAATCTTAAAACTTTTATAAATAACAACTTGTACACACAGTTTTATCAAACTAAATTTTACCTACAACAACAATCATAGAATTGCAATTATTGAGCCACAGTGAAAATCCTTAGAAAAGGAAACTTAAAAGTATAAAGTAGGTTTTTCTCCACTTTTTGAACAAAACTCTCTGATCTTATTTGACGAACACGTATCACCAGAATGATTGACATTTAGGAGGACCAATAGTCTTGATGATCCACCCAGAAGTAGAAAATCCTCTAATATATACCTTTAATACCCCTCAGGTGCATCAGCGTTTGCTCAATGACAAACAATAGGGAATACAAATGAAAATCTTCACTGCCTTGTTAGCATTTAGCATTTAGCTCACTGTGAAGGGTTTAAGGTTGTAAAAATTATGGTTCGTCGGAAAACACACATTTTCGCTTTTATTTACATCCCAAAACTAGATGGTGAAAACTAACTCACTCTACCTGTACGGACACTAACACTGCAAAAAGTAATGGAAAATAAGTCAAATGTATCTCAAATTTGTCCAAATGTATCTTACTCTGACAGCCTTAAAACAAGAGTTGCCAATGGGACAAAGCAAAATGATCTTGTTTTAAAAAGATACAATTAATGTCTCCCTTGGAATGAGAAAATAAAGCAACATTTCTCTGAATAAGACTAAATTAGCTTTGTCCCTTTAGCAAATCTGGTTTGAGTACGGTCAGAATGTGCTATGATTAACATAAAAACTCCATTCAAGCTATTATTACCTCATTTTACAATTTTTTGCGTTGACTCTAACTCACTCTCTGTCCTCAGGAGTGAGAACACACAACCCTAACCCCACCCCAGGGAAAAACCATTACTAATTGAAAGGTTTTTGGTTAAACGCATGAAAGTAAAATACAGAATCTATTATTACCTTGTTACAGTCACATACACAAGGCAACACAACATTGAAAAATACACAACAATATAATCACGATGAGAAAATCCTCCGGCTCACCGCGCTTTTGTATCGTGTTTTTTAGTTTTTGTAAAGACGTTCTAAATGAAACCTCTGCAATCTGTGCGACTCAAAAGTGAAGCTGCAGAGAGAAGATTCCAGAGAGAACCCAGTGATCAGCTCTCGCACCCACTCATTTATACTTTTGAAATTAGTATTCCATCGAGTGCGCGCCTCTCCTCAGGCTGCACATAAAGAGGCTCAGATCTTTGGCTCTTCATCTCTGACCTTTGACCTCTGATCACACGCTGTGGACTGAGTCTGATACATGTGTTGGACTCAATATTACTGAACATTACACTTGAACACAAAGCACTCAATATAGAAATACAGAACCACATGTGTCACTGTCACTTCGTCCCAGAGCCTCATATGTACACGATATATATTTATGCACTAGAATATATAGAATTTTACACTTCTTTATCATGCTAAAGTTAGAGATTGCACTTGTTCCTTATAATGCTAAAGTTAGAGATTGTATATTTTTTCTTTTTCATGCTAAAGATGGTTTTTATACTTGTTTCTTTATTTTGTTAAAGTTATAGATTTTATACTGGCTTCTTTATTATGCAAAATAAAGAAGCTTGCATACAATGTCTATCTTAAGCTAGAGATTTTATGCTAGCTTCTTTATTATGTTAAAGCTAGAGATGTTATGCTAGCTTCTTTATTATGCTAAAGTTAGAGATTTTATACTTGTTTCTTTATTTTACAAAAGCGAGATATCTTATACTGGCTTCTTTATTATGCATAATAAAGAAGCCAGTATAAGATATCTCGCTTCTAGCATACAATCTCTATCTTAAGCGAGAGATTTTATGCTAGCTTCTTTATTATGCTAAAGCTAAAGATGTTATGCTAGCTTCATTATTATGCTAAAGTTAGAGATTTTATACTTGCTTCTTTATTTTGCAATAGCTAGATATCTTATACTGGCTTCTTTATTATGCATAATAAAGAAGTTAGCATACAATCTCTATCTTAAGCGAGAGATTTTATGCTAGCTTCATTATAATGCTAAAGTTAGAGATTTTATTCCTGCTTCTTCATTATAATGCTAAAGCTAGAGATTTTATACTTGCTTCTTTATAATGCTAAAACTCGAGATTTTATTCTATTTTAGTATACTGTTAAAACCATTGAATCATTGTCATTCTTCAAGGGATGGAGGAAAGACATTTTTTTTTTTTAAATAGGATAATTTTTTTATGTTTTTCATGTGAGATTTGCCAAAACGTTTATTCAAATAATGATTTCACCTTGATTTTGCTGCATAAAGCGTTAACCTTCACATAATGTTCTCTTTGGTCGTTTCTCCTGCTGCTCTGGTATTATTATTATAATTATTGCCATTATTATACTTATGCAGCTCTAGTTAATGATACATGATATTCATAAAGGACATAATCATCAAAACAGCGTTCAGAAGTCCTTTTTCTACACACACCTTATTATTTCTCCCATTATTCTGTCAAAACAAAAACGTTGCTAATTCGCTCGTCCAGCAGTCACAGCTCCAGTCTACCTTTAGCAAATTACTGCAAGGAAAAGCAATTTGTTTTACATGCGGTCATTAATGTGTAGTTTCAGCATCTATAATTATAGAATAACCTTCAGAGGAACAACTTTAGGTCCATAACAGATTACAGTCATTCATATCGTTACAGTCCAACTTTTGTTGCCAGAATTCTCCGTGTCTGTGTCAATTGTAGCTTGGGCTGAGTGGATAGCACACTTGCCTCTCAACAAGAAGGTCCTGGGTTCAAATCCCAGTCGGAATGGGATCTTTCTGATTGGATTGGAAAAATATCGCGAATCTTTTCGATATGGATATTGCACGTACCATTATCACAATAACGATATTTTTTTCGATTTATCGTGCAGCCCTAACTTACACCAAAACCATAACTGCACAAACCTCTGTTGGTATTTTAACAGCTTTGTAAAATAGTTAAAAGAGATAACTGCTGCTGCGATTTAGGGCGATGCACAAATACATGGAATTGAATTGAACCTTTAAACTTTTGTGCCACATGTGATCCGTACATTTTAGTATAAAGTTATAGAGTTCTTTTATCTTGTGATGCATAAATAGATATTCCTTGGGAGCTCAAGCTGTGCAGAGTCTGTTATTTTTGACTTTTTGCACGCTACTCAGGTTTGGATGTGCGCCTCAACCATTTCACATTTTATAACATCCACATCTCTTATATTATTTATTTTTGATGTCCAGTTTTATCTTTAACATTCCTCAGTCTATGTTTGTTATCCGGGAGCATGAGGCAGCTCCTTTTGGCTGTGTATCATTCTGCTCAGTTCTGTGTCTTCTGCTGAAAAGGTAATCTAATTAAGCCTGTGTCTGGGAGGTCATTAAGTCTTACTGTCCAAGCTCCACCTCCACATCCTGTAGACCTCGCTCTCGCTCTCTCGCTCTCTGGCTCTCTCACTTTCCTCTAGACGCGGCTCTCACTCTCTTGCTCCCTCTCTCTCTTTTGCTTTCTCAATCTCTCACTCTCTTGCTCTCTCTCTCTCTTTTGCTTTCTCACTCTCCCGCTCTCTTGCTGTCTCGTTCTCCCACTCTCTTGCTCTCTCAGTCTCTTGTTCTCCCACTTTCTTGCTCGCTCGCTCTCCTGCTTTCCCATTCTTTTGCTCTCCCGCTCTCTTGCTCTCTCGTTCTCCTGTAGACCTTGCTCTCTCGCTCTACTGTAGACACCTCTCTCTCGCTCTCCCGCTCTCTTGCTTCCCTGTAGACCCCGCTTTCTCACTCTCTTGCTCTCCTGTAGACCCTGCTCTCTCTCTCTCTTGCTCTCTCGCTCTCCTGTAGACCCCGCTCTTTCTCTCTGTAGACCCTGCGCTCTCTCTCTCTCTCGCTCTTTCGCTCTCCTGTAGGACCCCGCTTTCTCTCTCTGTAGACCCTGCTCTCTCGCTCTCCTGTAGACCCCGCTCGCTCTCTCTCTTGCTCTCCTGTAGACCCCGCTCTCTCTGTAGACCCTGCTCTCTTGCTCTCCTGTAGACCCCGCTCTCTCTGTAGACCCTGCTCTCTTGCTCTCCTGTAGACCCCGCTCTCTCTCTCTCTCTCTCTCTGTAGACCCCGCTCTCTCTCTCTCTCCCTCTCCCATCAGTGGCTTCTCACATTACCACAGAGTGAGCATTAAGCCTCTCTGAAGTTGCTGTCTCATTAGTCTGTGGAGCTTCTCTCTGTCTAATGCTGTCTCCTGCTCTTTGACTTAGAGTGCATTACCACCAGTGTGTGTGTGTGTGTGTGTGTGTGTGTGTGTGTGTGCGTGTGTGTGCGTGAGAGAGAGTGTATTGTGGTCAGGCAGACACACATAAGGCCTTCTCTCCCTCTGGACATCATTAGTCTCTATGGGGAAACACACACACACACACACACTCTCTCAAAAACACAAACGACACAGACACATTACACCCAGTCCAAGCGTTTAATTAAATTATTTTTTAAATGTTTTTGAGCCTTCTGCCATGTCCTAATGTTCATATTTTATTCTTTAATTGGAAAGTGGTGGGTTTACCTTCGTTCAGACATGTTTGGGCAATGTTGTTGTGGTCGCTCCTCATTACAGAACTTGTAGAAAGCAGTTGTAAAAGTATTAGGCTCCTCTCATAAACAATTGTAGACAAGGCAAGTTTAATTGGATAGCACAGTTCATACGCAAGGATTAACTCAAAGTGGTGAACAAAACAAACAAAGCATTAGAATCGTAAATGATCACAGTTCATTAAAAAGAACAAATATACAGTATAACCCTTCAGTTGTAGCACAGATAATCAGAACTGTTTTAACATTGTCAGAGAAGAAGCCTGTCTCACATTTTCAGGAAGACTGCACCATATTTCAGCAGCATGAATCCGAAACGCTGCCTCCCCATGTTTAGTCCTGACTCTGGGACCAGCAGGAGGCCGGCCCCTGTGCTCCTCAGAGTTGCTTCATAAGGCACTCACATGTCTCAGATGTGCTTTGGTGCAATTTGTAAATTTTTGTGATTTTTGTGATTTTGGACATTATCAGAGAAATAAGTCGCTCTCACATTAGCATTTTTTTAACTAACACATGCTAACACATCGGGATAAATAATGATTCTTGAAATAATAACATCAATCAAATATTAAAACGCTCTGCTGTTATTTTCAATTTGATGTTGTGATTTTACTGTGTGTGTGGACCATAAAGAATGACGACGTTGTTCATGAATTACAAAAATGTCCTCGTTCTCTTTGAGGCTTCAACAGGTGCTTGAGAACAGGACTTAGCGAAGGCTTTAGCATCTCGTGTCGCTCTTCTAACCCTCCAAACACACCCTTTAGTTTTTGGAGGGCCGAACGCAGAGCAGCCATTCAGAGAAGTCTCTGCATTCTCCTCTGTTAGCAGCACTGCTAACCCAGCGGCCCAGGAGTCTAACAGCTGAGAGTCCCTGTTAACATGAGACACGTGCCACAGGCTGCAAATATGACACACACACACACACAAGGCTGTAGATGATACACACTCACACAAGGCTGTAGATGATACGCATACACACACACACACAAGGCTGTAGATGACACACACACAAACACACACATACATACACACACACAAGGCAGTAGATGATACACACACATACACACGCACGCACACACAAGGCTGTAGATGACACACACACACACACATGGTATCGCAAAAATGATCTGTTACTCGGTCGACGGTACCAGCCATCTTTACCTTAACTGTCTTGCCCGAGGACACAACGACATCAGTGGGAGTAGGTGGAGAAGGTCTCGTGGTGGACTCGAACCCACAAACTTCAGGCTCAAAGGCCAATCCTCTTCCAACTGCGCCTCTGGATTGAAAAGTACTCAATGTGTTTTACGTTATACTCTCCGTTTCCTTTTAAACAATAAACTATAATTAATATCCATCTGGGCATCATGACATAACCCACAACCCATGTTTATCAGCAAAGCAACACCAATCTGGTCTTTGGTATCGGCCTCAGAACAAACCCACATACTGTATCTTTAACATATCTCTGACATGTCTGTTTCAGGTGAGCTCGAGTGATGTTTCATCCTCTACACTTCTAAACACACTGGTGAGTCATTTTAATTATGATCATTGAAAACAATGGGAATTTATTGTATTTTGTTTTGATAAATGGTTTGACGACTGGTTTGAAACTGTTACGTTAAAGGTTTTTTCTTTAATGTAAGACGGCGATTAATGTGATGAAGATAGACACCGTATAGATGGTCATTTAATGAGTAAGGAAGTAATCTTTATCTATATAGCGCCGTTCACAGACCACACTCAGAAAGCGCTTTACATTTATATCCGCAGTTCACATACCAAGTACATGTATATAAAGTATGTATATAAAGCATATATTAATCGTATATTGATGGTGATTGCTGGTGTGTCAGCGTTCCGACAGTAAATGACTTGAACAGAGGCGTTTCTATGATGAGGCTGTGAGACTCTGTCCTTGAAAGTGGACAATCTATGTGTATTTGTAAGACTGAAATACTTTGTCAGCCGTAGACGTCATTATGTAAACTAATGTGTGTCGTGTTGTAACCTTCACCTGAGCCACATATTAAACTGGTAATAAAACAGTTCAATCTGAAGAGACCAAAGAAAGACAATTAATACATTAAAATTATTTATTTAATTTGCGCATTGACCCCGGCAGTGACACTTGCAGCGAGGAGATCCTTTGCAGCTGAAGATGAGCTCAGATCCCCCGGGTTCAAGCACCGGTGGTGGCTAGAGTATGGTGTGAATGGGGCGTAGGCGGAGCAGGAGCCAGGGCAGGAGCCAGAGCAGGAGCCAGAGCAAGAGCCAGAGCTGGAGGAGGTGCTGGGGAGGTGGTGGGTGTTAAGAGCTTCAGGAAGCGCTGCTTGTCAGGAAGTGGCTGCCTTTTAAACTGCCCGCTTTGGTGTCAGAGGGTTGGCAAGAGGCTGGCCGGGCTGAGTGATTGGTTGGCCTGGAAGGGGGGAGTTGCACCTGGTCTTTCAGTCTGAATTGCTGTAGCGCACGAGTCTCTAACCTTCATCCATTGGAGAGCGACTTTTATTAACCAAAAATGGTTTAGAAAATTATTCAGGTTCATGTGTTAAATTCTTGAATCCTTTGGGGTGCTACCTGAAAGAAGTGAGCTACTGGTAGAGCTACTCCTGAGGTTGGAGAGCCCTGATGTATTGGGTCTGGTTGAACAGAAGACCAGATGCAGAGTGGTTTTGACACACAGGCAAGGCAATTTCTATAGCACAGTTCATACAATCATATGTAAAACATCACAGTACATTACAAAGAGTAAAGATAAAATCTCTCATTTGTCGCAGCTAAACAGAATTGTTTTTAACCTGGATTTGAACATTGTCAGAGAAGAAGCTTGTCTCACATTTTCCAAGACTTTTCCAGATTTTAGCTGTATAAATCTGAAACGCTGCTTTCTCATATTTAGTCCAGACTCTGGGACCAGCAGGATGCCAGTCCCTGTGCTCCCTAGAGTCCATGTTGGTTACATACAGCACAAACATGGACACCTTAGACAGGATAGGGCTGTGGAGGTGGTGTTTTTTGATACTCTTAGTTAGATTTTTTCTTGTGTCTGATTCATTCTTGGTTCAATGAAAGCGAAGTTCAAAGGAATGCAACATATTTACAGATGACTACAACTGCATCGATATCTGTGTCCGCTTTTGTAAACCCACTCTTCCCCAATTCTGGCATTCGTCGTGGCACTTTATGTGTTTTGTTCTGAAATAGGCCGTGGGGGATGTGTCTTGCCCATGGACACAGCCTCCATGAAAATGCAGGGGGGGCTATTCACTGGCTCCCACCAAAGTATTTATCTTTTGAACCAACTTTCTTTTTCTTTAGCTTTCACTGTCTCTGTAGAGCTGCCAATTAGTCTGTAAAATGCAAAACCTCCAAAGCCTTCCATGTCTTGATAATAATTGAGGAGGGAGAAATCAGATGGATTTGGGTCAGCAGTATCAGACTCTTACATAAAACTGTTTTCTTACCTTTTGGATGCCGCAGATACAACATACATTCTCCCAGTAAAATTTTTGCACAGAAAAGTACTTTATAAATCAGCAGTGCCCCACTTACACTAAAAGCTAAAGGGTGTATTGGGGACATGGGGGAAGGATTAGCTTTTCAAAGGCCAGAGAACGATGCTACTGCGAGCTTAGAGTTCAATAAGCTTCGCACTGGAAATGAAACTCTTTCTTTGTAAAAACTGTGCTCTCTTCAACTTCTTCTGGGAGAGACGTTTAGGTCTATTGCGTCTCTCTTTTTGCAGTTGGCCCAGTGTGTGTGTGTGTGTGTGTGGTGTCTGAATTTCGCAATCTCTACCTAAGAGATATTGAGACCATATTTCTGACTAACATTGCGATTGAGACGAAATTTCTGATGTCTAGTTTAAAGGCATGGTCACATGTCTAGGTCTGGTTCACTTTGACCAGACCATTATGCTTAAGATTTTTTTGTCACTTTTTGCAGTGTACTATGTAAAACCATCTCCTGTTTGACCCATATTTATTGACAATCTCTCAATGCCACTGGAATCACACAGCTGCATTTATGTTTTTATTTGAATAGGACAGGGCATGTCAATGAACAGACACATTAAAAACATTAATGTAAACATGCCAGATTATAGCCAAAGGATCACTTCCATCTGTAGTCCCATAGGGTTAGGGTCACACGGGTCAAATACAGCAACAGCAACAGAAACGAAAGAGGAAAATAACAAAAAAACAGCTTGCATTCCCGCAGAGGCCACACTTTAGTAATCCACCAAAATCCACAACATTAGAGGCCACATCATTGCACTCACCCAACAATTGCACACATCCCATTATTGCACACATCAAATTATTGCACACATACCGTTATTGCACTGGCACACATCAGATTATTGCACATGTGCAAAAACATGTGTGCAAAAACATCTCGTTGTTGCACACATGAGATTATTGCACACATCAGATTATTGCACACATCCCGTTATTGCACACACAAAATTATTGCACACATCCCGTTATTGCACACACCAAATTATTGCACACATCCCGTTATTGCACACACCATATTAATGCACACATCAAATTATTGCACACATCCCGTTATTGCACCCACCATATTATTGCACACATCAAATTATTGCACACATTAAATTATTGCACACATCACATTATTGCACACATCACATTATTGCACACATCTAATAATTGCACACATCTGATTATTACACACACCATATTATTGCACACATCAGATTATTGCACACATCTGATTATTACACACACCCGGTTATTGCACACATCCTTGCATTACAGTCAACCAAATCCACACTTGCATCTTGGACACTCAGGTCTTTGCAGAAAGTGGTGTCTCTGGTTTCATGGCGTCTGTAGTAAACGTGACACAGAGAGGGCTCTGGAGGAGGAGGAGGAGCACAGAGCTGGCTCATAATAACTGCTCTGCTTTTGCTGACAGATAATTCAATAAAGACTCCATTATACTTCCTGCTCATCCAGACCCTGACGTCTACAGAACCACCCACTTTCTCCCATCGAGGATTCAGTATTTGAACATTAGAGTATAATTTTCAATATTCAGGATTGCACTGTGAGTCCTGATAATATTGAGATGAAGAGATCTTTGATTTATTTTCCTACAGTTGGGAAATGTCAGTGTTGCATTCCTGCTGTTACAGAACAGCAGGAATGAGGAGCACACAGCACAAGATAAATAAATAAACAACTTTAGCATAATAATAATAATCCACATAAGAAGATATGTGGATTATCTTCTTTGTTGTTTCTCTGTCTTTAAATAAGTAATAAGTGCTACCATGTTGTTTTGGTTTTTGTTGAGTTTTTGAAGAATGTATAGCTAGTTAAGAAACATTACTTATATTGGGTCTGTTGTGTGCTCTTACTGCTGTCCTGTCTATGCGCTGCAACAAGGACATTTCCCCACTGTGGGACGGATAAAGGCCCAAACATTTAAAGATGCAGTCAGTGATTTTTTCCAAACACATTTTTTTTTTATTTTGTGGGAAAAAGTCCCTAAACCCTAAAAGTAGTCAATAGTAGAAGCCTATAGTCTCCAAAAATGTATAAAAAATGTTTTGTAGCGGACTGATTAAAATAAACCAATGGGATTTGTTCATCCCCAACGAACCAATGAGATGCGTTTATCCCCCTTCACCCTGTTCCTGTTTCTTGCGAGTGCGGGCTCCTGAGTTATCGGATTTTATAAAACCTAAAATGACTGAACAGAAAAGGCCAATTTCACATTTGCCACCCACTCTCCCTGTTGTGACAAAGAAAAGAAAATGCTGGATGTTTGGTTTGGTGGAGAGGCGAGAGGAGGGGGGAGTGGTTTGAGTTGGTGCTACGGCTAAGCTAACAAAATTGGTTACTGCACATTTAAGTCAGACATGGCTCGAATTTGAATTAAGATACCTGAAAGTAACGTAATAAATGCTACAGCTGTGGGTCCAATAAAATACATTGTTTTTTTACGTTTGTCTCACCTAAATGAACAGATCATTTTGTTCTGAATTACAGAAGTCACACTCCTGGAGGAGGAGTGACTACTAGTTTTAACTTTTTATTCACTAGTATCTGTGGTTTTGTATTGTGAGGTTCTCAGCAACATCAGCCCTATAGTCGGGACAGTCTTTGACAAAATGACTCCACAAGCCCTGTCTCCATTGCCTCCTTACTCTGCCACAAGCACGTAGCTCCTGATCTGCATTCGCCTTTAGCCTGTGATCTGCAAAACCTCTGTGTCTTTCCCATAATGCACTTTTCTTCTCCAGACAGTTTCATTGTTAGGAACTCACATAAAAGCGATATTTTATAAACCACTATTGGCAAAGTCCTCGTCGGATTCAGGACGTTGCACTTTGAGCGTGTGTCGTTCTGACCGCGCTTCATTACCAAAGTGCACTTAGGACTAAAGCCTCAATAATTCACCACCTGTCCTCTGTTCCCCAAACATTAAACATATTTAATGCATCTCGTCCACAGTGATGTGTCCTTCACTCTGTGCAGTTTGAAGATGGAACGAGGTTTGAGTGAGACCAAAAGAAAACATGTGGATTGGTTTTAGGCGTGGAGAGCTTTCATGTAGGACGTATCTAACCACTTTGATTTTGATTATTATTAACATTGAGAGACATTTCAACAACATTTGAATAGATACAAGTTTATAATACTACATTTAGTATTATCTACAATTGGGGTGACAGTAGCTCAGTTGCTAGAGCACTGGTCTTTGGACCTAATTGTCATTGGTTCGAGCCCACCACGACCCATGTCACCTGCTCCCACTGATGTCTGCTGTCGTTGTGTCCCTGGGAAAGACACTTAACCCCACATTGCCTGAAGCCCCCGCTGATAGATCAAGGCCATCTCGTTGATGACGTAGAAGCCATCATCCTGTGGACCCACCATCTGCCGGAGGATAAGTGAGGGACTGGTGCTAAGAGACTTGGGTGGCAGCTTTGATTGCCACCCCCTCGACCCAGAAATGGAATAATAAAGGGGTAGAAAATGACATGACAATACTACAATTAGTGAGAGTTGTCACAAACGTCACACTCAATATCGACTTTGATTGGTTGTTGGCAACGACCAGTAAGATTTTCTGTTGGACAATAGTGACTAAGGGCTGTGACCAATCAGGAGGCTGCAAAACATTCCACACTCTCACATTAAATAGTGTGTGAGGAGAGGGATGTCTGGGCGCCTCTGATTAGACTGATGCCCCCGCGACCCGGCAACAGACGAAGTGGAAGAAAACGGATGGATGGATGGATTCTCATTAAATTAGGTTCAATTCAATTTATTTTAGTATGGCCCTAAATCACAGCAGCAGTCGTCTTGGGGAACTCAGAGTTTTGGATCCCCCAAGAACAGACCATAAAACCCAACATTTGGAACAGAGGAAATGCAATGATAACAAACACATAGAGCCTTTGGTCCATAAGGGACAGAGGCCAATGTCCATAAATGTAGCTGAATGTGGAGTGTCCTGGATCATTGCCATTGTCCAGAAATCTCCTTTAAAGTCCTGATACAAAAGGGTTTTTTCTTCCTTCATTTGTGTGTGAATAAGCATTAATCTATGTACGTTTTGCATGAACTAAGCGTATACAGACGAGTTAAAAATAGGTTTTCTTTTCAAAGTTTTGACTCATTTACATGTCTTTGTTGCCGTATTTATGTTTTTACGATCTTGAGCTCTATAGACTGTAGGAGACACATTTGAATAGAAAATGCAAAGTCCACGTCCAGCTTCACGTGAGGCGGCTTCGAAGACAAAAGTATTCTTGTGTTTTTCTGCCAGACCGTCGTTATACATCAACGAATTCAAGGATTAGCTTTGGACAATTTTCATACAAAGGTTTTCCCTGGAATGTTTCAAATCACATGCAAATATATTTATGTGGGATTTAAACCCTCAGACTAGTTTTATTACAAGAAGAGTTACAGGTTTTTGTGAACTGACACTGGTGGCTGAGACTCTAGTGTATCAGAGCGTTCAACATCTTGTTTATTTTGTTCGTAGCTGATTCCGATTGCTAGCGAAATTGTTTTGATTTGAAATACATTTTAATTAAAGGCATATCAACCACACTTCATAGAATAATGTAGAAGGTTGCTTAAGGGATGAAAAGAATTCTTATAAAAATGGATATCCTGTCGACACTTATAATCAGGAGTGCACATAACTTTTTCAGTGAGGTTCTCAGATGAGTACCAGGAGATGGTGTTTGGTACTCACTCCATTTGTTGCGTGGTTCTTAATCGAGATTATACACTTGGGCGGCACGGTGGCGGAGTGGATAGCACTCTCGCCTCTCAGCAAGAAGGTCCTGGGTTCGAATCCCGGCCGGACCAGGGCCTTTCTGAGTGGAGTTTGCATGTTCTCCCCGTGTCTGCGTAGGTTTCCTCCGGGTACTCCGGTTTCCCCTACCACTAAAAATATGTACAATAGGTCTGGCATGCGCCTCCTGTTTGGCGACCCCGCTCCATCTCTGTGTGGAGTGAGAGGACAAGTGCCCAAAAAAAAAAAAAAAAACAATTGTAAACCGCTTTGTGACTCTGGTCTGTGAAAGGCGGTATATAAATAAAGCTTACTTACTTACTTACTTGCTTCTTTTTAATGCTAAAGTTTAGATCAGCTCAGATAATCCACTCAATCAAAGTCATATAATGACTCACAAGTCTCTCTCCTAAAAATCAAAAACAAAAACAAAATCAAACAATGTTCTGTTTGATAAAACAGGTGAGCTCGGATTCCAGTGCTTAAGTGGTTTATTTTCTATACTCCCAGAGTGCAAAACAATGGTGAAGGCAGTGCAGAGCGTATTTACAACGAAATTAGCACACAAAAAAACAAGTTCACATCGACACATAGGTCACCTTTAAGTTTGAAGTTTACTCCTCTGTAACCAGCGGCAGACTGTGCCAAATACGGCAATACCAAGTGATAGTACGCATTTCTGATATTTGTCACGCATGCGTACCTGCGTACCACTTATGTGCACCTCAGCTTATAATGACCGAAATGTCTTGACCTGGGACAGCAGTGGGAAGCGGAGGTGTGTTGTTTGGACCCGCATTGGATTTTTCCCCACTGGAAATATGGGAACATGTCAGAGTGCAAGGGTCAAAACACACTTCTGTCTTTCAAAGTCACAGCCCAGTGCACCCACAGAAAGGCTTCATAAAGTTTTTCCTCCATGTGGAGCAGAAAGGCACCAATCAAACTTTTTATGTCCGATATCAATGTCAATACTGTCTCAATATCTACCAAACTCATTAAGAACCAATGACAGATGACCACCAGGCAAAGTCAGTCCTCTATTCACAGCCATCAAAGCCGATACTGGCAATATAATGTCATAATTATTTGCTGTCCAACAATTTTTTTTTTTAAATTGGTTGAATGTCAAAGTTAATTTGCAAAAATGGCACATTTTTATCTATTCTTTATGTCCCTTGAATTAGCATTTTAATCATAGTCTATCTTTACTCTTATCAACATGAAAAAGTTCACACAATTTCACACTCACACTTGATGCAAAATGTCATACAATTCTACGCAAATAAACAGATGTACGACTGCATACTTGGGAACAAAAAAGCCCTTTCTAAGGGATGAAAACAGGGTGATACAAAATAAAGCAGCTAAGTGCCGGTCATTAAGTCTTGACAAGAAAGGGGCGGAGGAGGAGAGTTGGCATCATCCGTGTGTTTAGCATCAGGGGTATTTTGAAGTAGATACAGGGCCTTTCTGAGTGGAGTTTGCATGTTCTCCACGTGTCTGCATATGTGTCTTCCGGGTGCTCCGGTTTCCTAAAAACATGTACAATAGGTCTGGCATGCGCCTCCTGTACTGGCGACCTCACTCCCATCTCTGCGTGGAGAGAGAGACAAATGCCCAAAAATCGTAAAGCGTTTTGAATCAGAATCAGAATCATTTTTATTGCCACGTAAGTAACAGGAGGTCACAGACTTGGAAATTGATTTGGCTCAGTGCAACAGTCAGAAAGAGATAATAAAAATAAGAATACAAAACACTTCTAAAGAATAAATTTAAATTTAAAATAGAGTTACAGTTACTATTTACAATATACAAGTGCACATGGTGCACACAATGTAAGGTGACAGCAGTACAGTGAAGTAAAGTGACGTATGATGGGCAGTAAAGTGACTTTATAAAGGGCGGGGGGACAGGTTAAGAAGTGTTCAAGAGTCCAACAGCAGAGGGGAAGAAACTGTTCTTGTGGCGGGAGGTTCTAGTCCTGATGGACCGCAGCCTCCTGCCTGAGGGGAGTGGTTGGAATAGTCCATGTGCAGGGTGAGAGGGGTCGGCTGTGATACGACCAGCCCGGCCTCGAGCTCGGGCGACGTACAGGTCCTGCAGCGATGGAAGGCTGCGGCCGATCACTTCCTCAGCAGAGCGCACAATGCACTGTAGTCTCTGTTTGTCCCTGACTGTGGCTCCAGCGAACCACACGGTGACGGAGGATGTGAGGATGGACTCGATGATGGCCGTGTAGAACTGCACCAACATCTGTGCAGGCAGCTTGGCTTTCCTGAGCTGCCGCAGGAAGTACATCCTCTGCTGGACCTTCTTGATGAAGGAGCTGATGGTCGGCTCCCACTTGAAGTCCTGGGTGATGGTGGTGCCCAGGAAACGGAAGGACTCTACAGAGGTGATGGGGGAGTCCATCACGGAGGGTGGGGGCGGGGGGACAGTGCTCTTCCTGAAGTCCACAATCATCTCCACTGTCTTTTTTTCTGTGACTCTGGTCTGTGAAAAGTGCTATATCGATAAAGATTACTTTCTTACTTAGATGTGCTACGGTGATAACTAAGTTCACACCAACAATACACATGGAAAACTTTCTAAACTAAACTTTCCATTCAGAAGGTTGAGAAGGTTTCTGTAGTTGTTTGTGTGCGCCGGATTGTAGAACCTTCTCCCTCTGTCCCACATGTCAGCAACAAGTCAGGAAAGGTTGTATTTATTTTTATTCAGTCAATCTACTCCCAGGTTTTTGTTCAGTGGGAATAACTCTAACGAAAGGAAAAGGCAGATGGCGCGTCGACACGAAGACAATCCTAAACACGACACTAAAGACCGGTTACATTTCAGTCTTTTGTCTCTGCGGCTGTGAGGACACTTCCGAGCACGTGCTGTGAGCGTCCTGTCCGCTCAGAGAGAAGAGTCGTAGCATTAGCTTTCTCTAATAACAGTGATTATCAGCTTCAGTGGCAGAGTGCAGGAAATGGGCCCTCAATGACCCCCTCTAGTGTCAGGTTGGGCCACTCCCTCTGTGCTCTCACCATGTGCCCGTGTTCTTGTCAATGATTTGAGATAAATTCAGGAGTGGAGTCTGAAGTCGGTTCATTATTTTGATTTAATAACGCATTGGTTTGGACGCTCAAAGTCTCTTCACATGTCAATATCCATTCACTCCAAACATGCTGGTGATAAACTGCTGCTGTAGCCACATCTGCCCTGGGGAGCCTTTGCGTCTTTGGAAGTGTGATGACTCCAGCCCCTCTACCCCCCCCCCCCACCTCGCCCTCCCCCCCCCCTCTGCTCCCCCGTTCCTCCCCCTCTGCTGCCTCTCCTCTCCTCTCCTCCCCCTCAGCTCCTATCATCCCAATATGACATCATCGTACCATCAAGGACGAAACTTCAGCAGTATTTTTCATGACCAATATAAAAAAAATGTAATCAAATTAAAAAGTGCTTTATACAATTGATCATTTATTATTATCTTTATAAAAACAAAGCTCAAGTGATGCTCCTGGAAAACACATCTCTGGACTCTCTCTGGTCTCTCGCTGATATCTCTCTGCTAAACCTCTGGTCCCTCCCTCTTGACTCTCTCCGGTCTCTCTCTGGTCTTTCACTCTGGTCTCACTCTGGTCTCACTCTGGTCTCTCTCACGTCTCTCTGGTCTCACTCTGGTCTCTCTCACGTCTCTCTGGTCTCACTCCGGTCTCTCACACGTCTCTCTGGTCTCTCTCATGTCTCTCTGGTCTCACTCTGGTCTCTCTCACGTCTCTCTGGTCTCACTCTGGTCTCTCTCACGTCTCTCTGGTCTTTCTCTCTGGTCTCACTCCGGTCTCTCTCACGTCTCTCTGGTCTCACTCTGGTCTCTCTCACGTCTCTCTGGTCTTTCTCTCTGGTCTCTCTCACATCTCTCTGGTCTCACTCTGGTCTCTCTCACGTCTCTCTGGTCTCACTCGGGTCTCTCTCACGTCTCTCTGGTCTTTCTCTCTGGTCTCTCTCACGTCTCTCTGGTCTCACTCTGGTCTCTCTCACGTCTCCCTGGTCTCACTCTGGTCTCTCTCTGGTCTCACGTTGTTTATTTAGAGCTCTTCTTTCTTTGACTGAGTTTTTCAGAGCTCATGTAACAATTCTTCTAAAAGGTAAATAGTCTAAAAGTCAGACAACAGGGGTCTAACGTGAGGAGAATACTTGGTCCAGCAGTATTTACTACATGACGTCTTTGACATCTGCCACCACTTTAACGACTCACATGATTTAAGGAGATGGCCACGGACCAATCAGGGTCCAGCATTGAATTGTTGGCTCAGCATTTAATCCAATCACTTTTGAGAATGAGTTGTTGCCGGCCAGAATCAATCAGGCCTGCCCACCTGGTAATCAAATCCAAAAACTGTGATTTAGCCTCAAGTCTGTGGAACGCTTTCAAGCCGAGTGGATCCTGCAAGGTTTTTGTTCTTCCTCTTTCTCCGGCTGCAGATTTGAATCCCTCACTGTGCGTTTGTTCCCGTCTCCATTGGCGGCTGTTTGGTTTTCAAACGCATGGATTTGTGTTGGTTATTACGGGTGCTCTGATGTGAAAGGCTGTGTTAGCTGATAAGTTCACTGGGAGACGGCTTGTCACAGAGAAGGCGGACAGTAGTGGAAATGTGGGATGTGTTCCCACAGAGCTGTTCTCTCCATAAGGGACTGAGAATACTCTGCATCCATAAGTTACATTTATAAGTTACTTAGAAACTTTTACATCTATAACTTAAATCCATATGTTACATCTATAAGTTGCATCCAAAGGTTACATCTATAAGTTACATTAAACCAACAGAGAGTGGAGGAAAATCAAATATATATATTTATATATTTATTATACCAGTGTGCTACGGCTCTCTCCATTTTCTCTCTGTGGTCTCTTTCTCAAAGAGCAGAGTAGCCTACATTCTTCTCACTCTCTGGTCTCTCTTTGGTCTCTCTTTGGTCTCTCTTTGGTCTCTCTCTTTGGTCTCTCCTTGGTCTCTCTTTGGTCTCTCTCTTTGGTCTCTCCTTGGTCTCTCTTTGGTCTCTCTCTTTGGTCTCTCCTTGGTCTCTCTTTGGTCTCTCTTTGGTCTCTCTCTTTGGTCTCTCCTTGGTCTCTCTTTGGTCTCTCTTTGGTCTCTCTTTGGTCTCTCTCTTTGGTCTCTCCTTGGTCTCTCTTTGGTCTCTCTTTGGTCTCTCTTTGGTCTCTCTCTGTGTTTGCTCTCTTTCGTCTCCCTCTGGTCTCTGGCTGGTCTTACTCTGAGGCCTCTCTTTGGTCTCTCTCTGCTCTCTCTCTCTCTCTCTGGTTATTCCTAGTGTACCTTTGGAAATGACCACCTCCTGGCCTTTCTTTGTGGAGTTTGCATGTTCTCCCCATGTCTGTGTAGGTTTCCTCCAGGTGCTCTGGTTTCCCCTACCACTAAAAACATTTACAATAAATTTGGCAAGCTCTTCCTGTATGATGACTTACAGTCAGTTCTATGACAACTGCTTTAAGAAATCGGGCCACAACAGTTTAAGTCTTTTACATTGTTTCATAAATAAATTTTTATTTGTCTCGAAATAAAGAGTTGCTGTTTAAGTAACGTTGCATCAAACACATCAGCCCACAACATTCTGTCCTGAGCAAGATCTGACTTCAGAATGTTGTGTACTTTTGTGTTTTTGTGTTTATATTGATGTGTGTCCTCAGTTTGGGACACAGTAACCTTTGTTTCCTATACAATTGTGTATTTGTTCCCTGTGCGGCTGCTGTGCTGTCTTCTTCTGAGTCGTTGTATATTGTCAATTATGCACTGTATCGCCCCCAGTATGTGTGTGTGTGTGTGTGTGTGTGTGTGTGTGTCTCTTTTGTTTTTCATGCATTTTTTGTTGCTGACTAAATCCGCTTCAAGTCCGTACAATAAAAACGTCACTACACTCACTCTCTCTGGTCCCTCTCTCTGGTCTCTCTCTCTTTCTCTCTTTGGCCTGTCTCTGGTCTCTCTCTGGTCTTCTTCGCTCTCTGATCGGTCTCTTTGGTGTCTCTCTCTATCTTGAACTGTGCTCTTCTATGTAACTGCTTCTTGGATCAATAGCAGAGTTACAGGGCAAACAAAGAGCAGCATATAGGGTCATGTGACCAGAATATTTTTCAGGGACAGACTCTGAACAAACAGACTGTGAAGCCAAGAGTCTGCTCTGTTCTATGCTAACAATGGGCCTCATTCACGAACGGTTCTTAGGAACAGATTTGTACGTAAATCCTACTTACGCGGTTTTTACGAAGAAAGGGCCATTCACGAATATTTCTCGTAACCAGAATTTCTCTTGGGCAAGTACAAATCCTACGAGTCCTCAGGAGCACTCGTACGCATTCAGTGCCGACATGTTCACACGCCGGGGTTGTCCTCTTTGGTGAAGTTGAATAAAAATACAACATTCCAGTGATATGTCCGTCATATCGATGTATGTATTTATTTATTTGTAGTAATCTTTATTAGTAATCTTTATTTATATACCGCCTTTTTCACTGCAGATCTGGCCTACTTTTTAATTCATTTTGAAATGAAATGTGCCAACGCTTTATCAAATACATTGGAAATCTTGCCGTGTATTAGTGACCCCTTCCTATTTATAGGGGGCATTTCTTTATCCACGGGCCACAGAACACCGGCATATATACTGCTGCTGCAGGAGGTTACTGGGTCCGCGCTGAGTCTCTGCGCTGGTCTCTCCCATGGATCTATACGGGTCTGCACTGGTCTCTCCCATGGATCTATACTGGTCTGCACTGGTCTCTCCCATATACGGCTCTGCACTGGTCTCTCTCCATACGGGTCCGTGCTGCATGCTCTCCATACGGGTCCGCGCTGGTCTCTCAAGTCTGGTCTATGCGGTCTATCTTCGGTCCGCGCTGGTCTCTGCGCACCGGTCTCTCCAGTCAGGTGTCTCCAGTCTATGCGGTCTCTCCTATAGGTCCGCGCTGGTTTCTGTGTGCTGGTCACTCCAGTCTCTCCTCGGGTCTGCATTGGTCTCAGCGCTGGTCCGCGCTGGATCTCCTCCCAGGGTCCAAAATATTTTGAGATTAATCTCAAAACATTTTGAGATTCATCTTTAAAATAATACATAATATATTTTTAAATTAAGCTCATAACATTTTGAGATTAATCTCATCATATTCTTAGATTAATCTCATAATTTTGCTAGTTCGACTTTATTATCATAATATTTCGACTTTTAAGTCAACATTTTATAACTTTATTCTCAGTCTGGTAAAAGAAGTGTAACTAGTTGCTTTAGGCCTGTTGCTGTTTCCTCTGCCGTCTGCACACGGCCCTGCAGTCCCTTATATGGGCATTAGTGGGCGGTTACTTATGCTAAGTACCTATGCTAATGAAGCACCTGGCACGCGCGCTGTACTTACGAGGAAATGGGATTCATCAATCTGAGAGAACAGCTGCGAACAATTCAGCGGCTTACGGGTGCGTTGATGAATCCCACGTGGGGACTTCTTAGAAATCTACTTAAGGACAACTTGAGAAGAAAGTTGAGTAGTTTCTTACGTAGTTATTCGTGAATGAGGCCCAATATCTGTGAGCAACATCTAACTTCACTCTTTTTTCAGTATCTGAGTCAGGCGCGCTTTCACTGTATGGTTTCTCTATTCACATAAACACATGTTTCTCTATTCACATAAACACATGTTTCTCTATTCACATAAACACATGTTTCTCTATTCACATAAACACATGTTTCTCTATTCACATAAACACATGTTTCTCTATTCACATAAACACATGTTTCTCTATTCACATAAACACATGTTTCTCTATTCACATAAACGTGCTGCTCTTGGTGTACTACAGTAGTTGTTTTGGTTGTCTCCTCTTTAATGCGCGATAACTAAAAATGAGGTTGATTTTTCTGATGGCCTCGATGAGTTTTGTTTGTGTGAATGTGTGTTTGCTCTTTGCCATTAGTCTAGCCACCTACATGCATGGTCTCCTCGTTGCGCAAGAGCCAATCAGAGGCATATGTTAGATGTGATGAATTAGAAAAGTGGTAAATGTGACAGCTCTAGTGTGTGTGTGTGTGTGTGTGTGTGTGTGTGTGTGTGTGTGTGTGTGTGTGTGTGTGTGTGTGTGTGTGTGTCTGTGTGTGTGTCTGTGTGTGTTTGGTTTTGTCATTGTGTGCGTAGAGCAAGCCCCGGTGATCCAAGATGGCGCCCTATTCAAATGAATGGCTTGTGCTCAGTAGCGCATAGGGGGACCAGGAGATTAGCTGAACTCGCCTATATTTGGGCATCGTCTAGTCCTCCCGGTTCTGCGCATTGGACGAGCTCCCATGATGCGTTGCGCCAAATACGTGTGTGTGAGTTTGTGGCAGTAAAGTGCGGATTTAAAGAAAACCGAAGGATGTAAGAAGAAAAAAAGTTCAGGACGACAAGGGACACTATAATCCCCACAAAATTCGATATTTCTGAAAGCTGTAGGTTCTCTGTCAGCTGAGGTCGAGCTGTTTTAATTTAAAGTTCTATGGGACTTTTTTCTGGGTAGCCCGAGTAAATTTAGTTTGCAGTACCACGAGCGCCCCCTGTACCCTATCCAGTTATTATTTTAGATCCATGGCGTCAGGACTAAATATGGGGAGGCAGTGATTCAGATTCATGCAGCTATAATCTGGAACAGTCTTCCTGAAAATGTGGGACAGGTTTTAAACAGTTTTTTTCGCTGTGCTACAACTGAGGGATTGTATCTTTATTCTTTTAAATGTACAGTGATTATTTATGATTTCAATGCCTTGTGTGATTGTTTTGTTTTGTCTTGTTTTGTTCAGCACTGTTTCCTTGTGTATCAAGTGTGCTAAACAAATAACCTTGCCTTGCCTATAGTCGCAGTGTTGGAGCAGTTTTCCTGTGTGTGTTTTTTTGCTGTGTTGTGATGATTCCTCCGGAGTTGCGTGCCAGACAGCCTGCATCGCATTTGTGACCTACTTTGGTTCCAATGTGTATTTTTTATGAGCTGGGAGGAGGAGAACGAGGAAGTGATGCAGAAGCTAGTGCTGCGATGGAAATGTACCAACACTCACCAATATGTGACATCACAGGCATTGGACATGTACCAACACTCACACACATGTGACATCACAGGCATTGGAAATATACCAACACTCACCAACACACATGTGACATCACAGGCATCCATGTTTTATCACTGATCTCAGGTGTTCGTCAAAGCAGCTAGGGACCACAAATCTCTTTCCAATGTTGATGTCAGCTCCAGATTTTTATTTCTTATTCTTTCAAAATCTGAAACCATGAAAAATACCTTTGCCATAAGCTTCCTGTCATCCTTTTTCAATATATATATATTTTTTAACTAGGTCACACACAGCAATATGGATTTTAAAGGTCAATTATAGACAAGTGATAATATATCTCTGCCGTAGAATATACAGGATATTATACTTTCACATTTATTATGTTAAAGTTAGACATTTTATGCTTGCTTCTTTATTATATTAGAGTTAATTACAGAGATTTTATGTTAAGTATAGTGTTGAGTTTTTGTTCTTTTATTATTTCCCCACTGTGGGACAAATACAGGATCTCTTCATCTTGAAGAGATCCTGTATTTCGTTCCACTTCACGATTGTGTCCCACTTGTTGTTGATTCTTGACAAAAAATAGATTTTTTTATCTTTATGTTTGAAGCCTGAAATGTGGCAAAATGTTGAAAGGTTCAAGGGGACCGAATACTTTCGCAAGGCACTGTATGTAACTTTAACATAATAAAACAGCAAGGGTAAAATATCTAACTTTAGCGTAACAAAGCCGGGAGACTTTGGCACATGTTTATAAGTGGTTGGTACAGAACATTGAATATTTTTACTTGAGAATAGTTTTTTAGAGCCTATACTGTACTGTATATACGTATGTGTTGTCCCACTGTTGTTGAGAGAAACAGTAAAACAATATTTGCAGCAATATATAAAGCTGGCACTGTATTTATTTTAGCTGCTGAAGCAAGTTCTCAGGCGAGCGGCTTCTTCTCTGCGTCTCCGTGGGCCGTTTTGTCCCACTGTGATTCGATTTATAAGAAGCTTCTGGAGAATGTTAACAGTTTAACGTTCGTTAAACACATACAATCATCTCTCCCAGGAAAGAGAAGGACGTTTGGTATTGATTCAATTCAGACACAGGATTTATCAATACATGTGTGAGGCGAGTCCATAGTGACCAGGAGGGAAGAAGTAATATTAAGAAACAACTGATTTATCAACATTGAGACCTGGGTGTCAGAGATTTCACTGATTTGTTGTTGTTGTTTTTTTCAAAGCACTTTCATGATCTTTCTCTGTCTCTGGTGTCTCTCTGGTCTCTCTCTGACCTCTCTCTGGTCTCTCCCTGGTCTCTCTCTGGTCTCTCTCTCTGGTCTCTCTCTTGTCTCTCTCTGGTCTCTCTCTGGTCTCTCTCTCTGGTCTCTCTCTCTGGTCTCTCTCTCTGGTCTCTCTCTCTGGTCTCTCTTTCTGGTCGCTCTCTTTGTGTGTGTGTGTGTCTCTTACTGTTTTTTCTCTGTTCTCTCCTTCTGGTCTCTCTCTGGTCTCTCTCTCTGGTCTCTCTCTGGTCTCTCTCTCTCTCTCTGGTCTCTCTTGCTGGTCTCTCTCTCTATGGTCTCTCTCTCTCTCTGGTCTCTCTCTCTCTGGTCTCTTTTGCTGGTCTCTCTCTCTGGTCTCTCTCTCTGGTCTCTCTCTCTGGTCTCTCTCTCTGGTCTCTCTTTCTGGTTGCTCTCTTTGTGTGTGTGTGTGTCTCTTACTGTTTTTTCTCTGTTCTCTCCTTCTGGTCTCTCTCTGGTCTCTCTCTCTCTCTCTGGTCTCTCTTGCTGGTCTCTCTCTCTATGGTCTCTCTCTCTCTCTGGTCTCTCTCTCTCTGGTCTCTTTTGCTGGTCTCTCTCTCTGGTCTCTCTTATGTGTGTGTGTGTGGTGTGCGTATGTGTCTCTCTCTCTAGTCTCTCTCTGTCTCTCTCTCTGGTCTCTCTTTCTGGTCACACTCACTTTGGGTGTGTGTGTCTTTCTCTCTCTCTCTTGTCTCTCTTGTCTTTTTGATAATCTTGCACTTGTATCGAAGCTGTTGTCATTGATGAATTTCACAGTGATGATTGTTTCTGTACTTTTCACCCTGTTTTATTCCTGTACACGTCCGGTGCACACTGGGGACTCTTGCACACGTAATCCAATTTACTGCAGATGGCAAAAAAACTGAATCTGAATCTAACCTTCTCTGTCCGTCTTCCATCCAGGACAGCCGTGACCCCTGACCCCTCTGCTCCTGGGACACTTCTGCAGAGTCAGTGGCTTCTCGCAGCTCAGCTCCGGTCGCCGCGGGGCCTCAGACCTTCATGCGTCTCCCAGCGACAGACTCCACCCACCACCACACCTCCACCCACCACCACCACCACACCTCCTCCTCCTCCTCCTCCACCATGAGCTGTGAGCAGGAGTTTGGGGACGGGGCCATGGGAGTGACGCTGACACTCCGGCTCCTGATGCACGGAAAGGTACGGAGGTCGCTACTGCACACATGGAACACATTTACTTTATAACACAACCAAACAACAACTGCTGCTGGGACATCATTTTCACATTAGGAAATTACTTTTATGGTGCGACAAAAGAAGGTACATTGTCTTGCCTTGGTCACTTAACAACATCATGAGGCCAAAAAGCACACCAGAGAGGTTGGAGGTCAGGGATAAAGGCCTAGGAGACACCGGAGAGGTCAGAGATAATGTTGTGGAGAAGTTTAAAGTGGTGTTAAGGTATCCCAAGATTTCCCCAGACTTGAACATCTCGCACAGCACTGTTCGAAGCAATCCATTATTTAGAAATGAGAGTATGGCACCACTGCAAACTTACCAAGACACGGCCGTCCAGCGACACTATGGATGGAACAAGGAGAGCACTGGTCAGACAGGCAACCAAGTCCTCAAGATGATTCTGGAAGTACTACTGCTGAGCTCGGGGAGTCGTAAATACAACAATAGGACAACTGTCATCTGTCATACTCTACACAAATAGGGCCTTTATGGACTAGTGCCAAAAGACATTATTGAAAGGAACCATAAGAAATCTTGTTTGACACGTTTGCACTTTTCCATCTTTTGAAAAATAACAGAATCCTGTATCATTTTACTTTCACTTCACAGTTGTCCGTTACTTATGCGTGAACATTCATTTTAGTGGCAACCGCCCTTAGAGCAGCGAAGCCTAAAACTCTCTGGTGTTTTATGTGTTTATTTTTGTCCCCAAATCTTTTAAAAGGTTTCAATAATACCCAATAACACCTTCGATATGTAACTAAGAAATGTTTTGCGATGGTTTTGTTTATATGTCCAACAAATCTTTAGCAAACCTCAAATATCTACAGTTATTTGTAGTGTCTTATTGCCAAAGTGACTGACGGATTGTGTTTCGTCTCTTACAGGAAGTAGGAAGCATTATCGGCAAAGTGAGTATCATTCCACATTAATATTTCATAGCATGATTATTGAATGACGTCTACAGCCTGTGTCAGTAGGATCTGCTCATGTTTGAGAATTTTATTTCCAACAAAGACAAAGAACATGTCTTTGTTGGAAATATGGTTTTTGTTCTATGTGGATTAACCAGGAACTGTTGACGGTCACCCATGGTTACCAGGAAGAGTTAGCAGACCTGGGCAAAGTGTGGCCCGCGAACTACATGTGGCCCAATTCACGTTTCTCTGTGGCCCTCAGATCTTTTCCCATTCTCAGACTTCACACTGTCTCCTCCTATTTAAATGACAATCAAATAAAGGTTTGCATGAGAGCTTCAATGGCACGTTATACCTCATCATAAACTTTAATCTGCCTTCATCAGTTTCAGTCCAGCTTTGGTTCAATCCATGCAGGGATTTAAATATAAAAAAAACTAAAACATATAATCCATATTTAAGGAAATAAACCTTAAACCTTAAACCCTCAATCCTCAAAGTACATTGAATATTGTAAAAGGTTGAATAAAAAAGCATATCCACAGATGCAAAAGATCAGCGAACACACAATTAGTTACATTTTAACAGAAGTAGCTAACACTCAAATATATTGTTCTAAAAATGAATCGAGTTCGGCTTCCGGCTTCACTGCAGGCTCTTTGGGAGATTGTGATGTCACATGAACGCAGCCTATTGATCTAGCTGTATCTCTTTATAAATCTGCAGTTCCTTAATACGCGAATAAACAAGATTGTGTTGAGGATAATCCATTTGTGCGACACTCACCATAACATCTGCAAAAGTTTCCTTCAGGCCCAACATCCTACAAAAAAAGATCCTCGGCGCCCTCCCGTTTCTCTCTGACATGTAAAATAAACCCTGGCAGCGCTGTTCCAAATATATCAGAGCTCCAGTGCGATAATGACCGTTAGCCTCGCCGCGCGGCAGCTAGCAGCAGCTAACCCATGATTATCACTGATTTCCTTCAGTGTATATTTAGAAATGTTTCCTTTCTCAGAGCGGCTGGAGAGCTGCCACATCAGGACCACGTTAAAGTCACGCATCTGCTGCTGTGTGAAGTCTCTGTACGTTGTATAGACCCTCATCCTCCTCTGACAGGTCACCGAGCCGAGAGATGAGGCCGCTATACACACAGTAACTCTTATTATATAAAGGGCACAATACAATATGGTACATAGGTATTTATCTGATCACATTTAGGGAGACAGTGTTAAAGCTGGGGTTTCTTACTACATTTTAATACACATCAAGCTGAGAGGCCAGGCTACTGTACCAGACCTGGGCCCAATTGACGATAAGGAGACTGTAGAAGGTCTCCCCCTGTATGTACGTATAAACACCAGGTCCCACACATTTAAAGTGAATAGTGTTTGGTTATATTTATACGTTGTTTTCCTTCCAAATACATCAACTGCTGGACATATCAACACAAGAAGATTTAAAATTACAATATTCAAGAATAAAGGAAATTATTCAATTCAATCCTCACTTTTTGACTCTTTAGGACCCACTAAAAACGATCATGCTGCATAAATTTTGAAGTACCCGGATGTTGTTTTTGCTCATGTCTCTCTACAAACTCCACCATTTTTCTCTTCTGTCTCTGCAGAAAGGAGAAACTGTGAAGAGAATACGAGAAGAGGTATGTTTCTCTCTCGTCTGTCCCTGTGTCTGTCACTTCCTGCATGTCTCACTAATCTACTGTACCATAACCCAGGGCATCTGACGCCCGGCCATCGGACCCGATAATTAGGACCAAATCAAAAGGCAGAGCTATTATGGAACCAGTTCTAACAGCACATACACACAGATAATCAGTCTCCACTATATTTACAATAACTGTATTATTTGTCTCTTTCCATATGTCAGTTAAATGAGGCTGTTACCGTCACTCTCTCCACTCTCTGTGTGGTTCAAAGTCTTTGCTGTCTTTGCTGTCACTCTCCCGGTGCGAAGCTTCCCAGAGGAATCTGTGTCCTCGTCGTTCTCCTCTCTTCTATGCAGAGGTTGTGTGAGAGGAAGTGGATGTATATAAAAGTAGCAGATCACCCTAAATCACAACAGCAGTTAAAATATTCAGTATCTGTTGTGGCTGGATAAGGATTAAGTATAATTTCAACTACTGCTTCGTTCCTTTTAAACTGAGTATATGTTGTATCCTGTGACATGTGTGCACACAGTATCAATTAATACATAA
Source organism: Knipowitschia caucasica (assembly GCA_964034765.1). Classification (NCBI taxonomy): domain Eukaryota; kingdom Metazoa; phylum Chordata; class Actinopteri; order Gobiiformes; family Gobiidae; genus Knipowitschia; species Knipowitschia caucasica. The sequence continues at coordinate 28,437,402 of OZ035828.1, read as the reverse complement.
ATAACAATGTGATTCATGTGACACTTCATAATAAAATAAAATGAAATACACTGTAAAGTTTGGAGAAAGATCACTTTGCTACAATTGCACAGGTCAGTGACAGTGGACACATTTTGCTCACATATAGATTCCAGATGTTGCATAAACATCAGGTGCAGTAACATATGCTCTGTTTCCACCGGCTTGACTCGGCTCTACTCGACACGACTCGGCTTGACAGCGCTTCCATCGGCCCTGTGTTCATTATTAACAGGGGGGATGCTTTCTAGATCAACTAACCTCTGCTTTAGCTGTTTTTAGATTTTCGACCACACACACAGACTCTACATCTGGAGGTGGGACAAGGCGGAGTCGAGGCATCTCTCCTGGTGTTTAGCTAGTGTTCTCTTGTGTTAGCAGGTGTTATCTGGTATTAGCAGGTGTTAGCTGGTGTTAGCTGGTGTTATCTGGTATTAGCAGGTGTTAGCTGGTGTTAGCTGGTGTTATCTGGTATTAGCAGGTGTTAGCTGGTGTTTAGCTGGTGTTAGCTGGTGTTAGCTGGTGTTAGCTGGTGTTAGCTGGTGTTAGCTGGTGTTAGCTGGTGTTATCTGGTATTAGCAGGTGTTAGCTGGTGTTAGCTGGTGTTATCTGGTATTAGCAGGTGTTAGCTGGTGTTAGCTGGTGTTATCTGGTATTAGCAGGTGTTAGCTGGTGTTTAGCTGGTGTTAGCTGGTGTTAGCTGGTGTTTAGCTGGTGTTAGCTGGTGTTAGCTGGTGTTTAGCTGGTGTTAGCTGGTGTTAGCTGGTGTTAGCTGGTGTTTAGCTGGTGTTAGCTGGTGTTAGCTGGTGTTTAGCTGGTGTTAGCTGGTGTTAGCTGGTGTTAGCTGGTGTTAGCTGGTGTTTAGCTGGTGTTAGCTGGTGTTTAGCTGGTGTTTAGCTGGTGTTAGCTGGTGTTTAGCTGGTGTTAGCTGGTGTTTAGCTGGTGTTAGCTGGTGTTTAGCTGGTGTTAGCTGGTGTTAGCTGGTGTTTAGCTGGTGTTAGCTGGTGTTTAGCTGGTGTTAGCTGGTGTTTAGCTGGTGTTAGCTGTGTTAGCTGGTGTTAGCTGGTGTTAGCTGGTGTTAGCTGGTGTTAGCTGGTGTTAGCTGGTGTTAGCTGGTGTTTAGCTGGTGTTAGCTGGTGTTAGCTGGTGTTAGCTGGTGTTTAGCTGGTGTTAGCTGGTGTTAGCTGGTGTTAGCTGGTGTTAGCTGGTGTTAGCTGGTGTTAGCTGGTGTTAGCTGGTGTTTAGCTGGTGTTTAGCTGGTGTTTAGCTGGTGTTAGCTGGTGTTTAGCTGGTGTTAGCTGGTGTTTAGCTGGTGTTAGCTGGTGTTTAGCTGGTGTTAGCTGGTGTTTAGCTGGTGTTTAGCTGGTGTTAGCTGGTGTTAGCTGGTGTTTAGCTGGTGTTAGCTGGTGTTTAGCTGGTGTTTAGCTGGTGTTAGCTGGTGTTAGCTGGTGTTTAGCTGGTGTTAGCTGGTGTTTAGCTGGTGTTAGCTGGTGTTAGCTGGTGTTAGCTGGTGTTTAGCTGGTGTTAGCTGGTGTTTAGCTGGTGTTAGCTGGTGTTAGCTGGTGTTTAGCTGGTGTTAGCTGGTGTTTAGCTGGTGTTAGCTGGTGTTTAGCTGGTGTTAGCTGGTGTTAGCTGGTGTTTAGCTGGTGTTAGCTGGTGTTAGCTGGTGTTAGCTGGTGTTTAGCTGGTGTTAGCTGGTGTTTAGCTGGTGTTAGCTGGTGTTAGCTGGTGTTTAGCTGGTGTTAGCTGGTGTTTAGCTGGTGTTAGCTGGTGTTTAGCTGGTGTTAGCTGGTGTTAGCTGGTGTTAGCTGATGATCGGTCGTATGTCAAACCACCTCAAAGCTTTTCGGTGCGACCCACTTCTGCTGTTGCCATCTTTGTTTCATGATAGTCACTTTAAAGCTTCTAAAAAAAATTCACGCTCTGTGATGATGTTCGATGCTATCCACTCTCCTCCATCCTCACTGCAACCTCTGCAAACACCTGGTTTCGGGCGGCACCATCGAGGTAACGCTGGTGTCCTCTGCTCAACTGCGGAGGGTGTTGACTGCATCCAGCGACCGAGAAACAGTTTTCTGTACAAACGACATTATAATTTTATGTTTTTCACAACAGCTGACCAGTGGGGGGGGGGGGGGGTCCCGGCTCAAAAGTGGCCAAAATGACGTGCACTGACATGCTTGCAATACCACCCCGGGCCGATGGGGGTGGACCCGGAATAAGAATTACCTCTCGAAAACGTCTTTACAGGATGGTCCAAAAGTTGGCTCTTGGCCCAAATCTCCGTTCCACATGTGTGTCAATGCTGAGGGGGGTGAATTTTTTTGGACCAGTCTAGTTTAGTTTAGAATGGGGCGCAGATGCGTTTTTTCACAATTTTCTTGTGGGTGGGACCACTCGCTGCAATTTTGGATCGCTCCAGTAGAGCACAACGGCAGAGATAGGCGTGACTACGTCCGTTAATATTTAAAGTCTATGCAGCTGACACACCAGCTGAAGAGCAATGGACAGCACCTTTGACCAATCACAATTGACGTTCCCCAATGTCAGATTGTTTCGTTATTGACTCGGTCCAGTTTGAACCAGGGCCAAGCTGTTACTAAAAAAGTACCGGGTAGCGGCTAAAGCGAGCTCATGGAGACGCCCACAAACCAGGGAGAGTGGGTCGCGCCGATGGAAACTGCCCTATAAATGCAGCAGCTGATGTGAATACAGGAGCATCTCTGTATGAGGAGACAGAGCCCTAAGCTGTTTGAATCCCAGTGGGTTCTGAAAGATTATCTCTGTCCAATGAGGATCTGAATAAAGAGCTGTGAAAGCGCCAGTCTCTTCCTGTGAGCTGAGACAAACGCCAGGAGAACAAACTCAAACTTGTGGCAACACATGTTTTATTCCCATCTTTGAATACTAAATAGGTCACAACACTCCTCAAGGTGGCTTTCCTCAAATAAACAAGGAGCAAAGAGTTTTAATGAGACCAAATGTACTCAAGTTAGTGGGAAAAGTGTTGAATAATGCCAGAACGGCGTCCGCAGGGTTTGGTTTGTGTTGGAAATGTTTGTCTGTAGAGGAAAGAATTCAGATCCACAGAGAGACGGAGATGGAAGAGGATTCAGAGATGTGTCTCCATCTGTCAAGGGGATAGAAAGTTAAAGCTACACCAATACAACACTCACATTAAATCAAGTTAGGAAAACATTGTATAATTATTTTGAAAAAGGTGCAAACAAAACTAAGGAGAGAACTGCACGTCCTCTGCATGAAACTGTCGACTCCTGTTGGAGAATAACGAACAAATTTAAACAAAGACAAATTTGTTTTCATCTGAAACATTTCAAATCTGTGGCTGTTTCTCACTTATTGATTTACTTTACGCCTCTTGTGATATGTCGGCTAAAGCTAACACATTGATCGAGGAAACATCACATTTATAGCTGTGCAGTTTTTAAGTATTTAAAACATAATGAATACAACATTACAATTCATGAAATAAAACCAATTAGAATTAAATAAAATCTGAAATACCAACTATATAGACGTAGTAACAGCAGATAAAACAATAAAAAGGTCTCAAGACAAGACTTGAATCCTTTAAACGAGGGAGCTGGTTCATAGAAGTTGATCCGTTGAAGTCAAGAGCGTGTTTTAGAATGAAAAATACAAACAAGTCCTAAGTCACAGCGTAGTGCAGCAGGACCAGAGTCTTTCAATTCAATTCCATGTATTTTGTAAAATCACAACAGTCGTTATAAGACACAAACACACTACACAACACAGTCAACACCAGGACAATCAATACTGTATTTACACACTGAGCAACAAAGTACATTCACTGACTGAAGTGCTGGTGAAGTACAGAATAAGGAGTACATTGCACATGCACAGACAAAGTGCTGGTGCAGTCAGAAACACAAACAGAATTGCACATGCCCGGGGTCAAACAAAGGAGAAACATGAGCGAGAGGGAGCATTGCACCTGAATAAGGAAACTATTCCAAGTTAGCAGCTTTTATTATTGAAACAGTGATAGAAAATGTAAATTTATATGTATTATTGTTGTTGCTTTATCATTGACAATATTGAGTCTCGTTCCTTCTGTCACACGGGGTGAGATGAAGCAAGAATGCAAAAAAATATTGATTATAATTTGGCTGATTAGATGGATAGATATAGATAATGTATTGATCCCCGTAGTTGAGATTCAGGTTTCCAGCAGCGGAAAACTCATCCAGGTTGTTGTACATTAAAATAAATGTCCAGGGAAAAACAGACTCAAAATCCAAACAGGACTTAGGAACCAGGAAAACAGGTGGACAAGGACAATGGACCAGCAACAAGGGGAGAGTAGCACAGGTACATATTGACACAGGAGACACATTAGGGCGGGGGGCAGACCATCAAGACAGGGAAACAGGAAGTCAATCTTTAAACCAAAACCACAGAACTGATGCAAAAATAAAACAGTACATTTAAAAAAAAAAAAAAAAATCCACACCATGACAACTTCACCTTGGCTTTTTCCCATAACATCTGGTTCGGTTGTGTTGGTTTCAGTTGGGTCCATGGTTGTTGTATCACAGAAAGTGCTGCTTCATGTGTGAATGCAGCCGTTTTATAAATCCTCCTCAGTATCGGTCATCTCCCTCCTCTTTAACCTAAGTGCATCCGTGTGTCGCCTTCTTTCAGATATTTCAGATACACTTGTGTTTCTGGTTCCACTGATCGTCTCCTCTGTGTCTGTCTTATCACTCCCTTCTTCCTGATAACAAAAACCGATCCCGGCTCTTACTCATCTTGTCCTTTCCCCTTTTTTCATCTTATAATCCTCCTGAATCATCAAACAGAGAAGTCTTCATTGAGTGTGTGGGTGTTCAGATGGAGCCTTTGGGCTGGAGGTTCAAAAGATCCTGGTTTTAAAGTTAATATAGATAAGCAGGAGCCGGTTCCAGGCCAGATCTGTGGACAGGCAATTTAAATGTACGGATAAAACAACGTAATGTAGATCTAAACGTTCAAAATCGTTATTTGGTCAACAATGCAGCCTCCATTTCTAATGCCGGAAGAGACATTCTTTTTTTCGTCCCACAGTGGGGAAATGTCAGTGTTGCATCACCAGTTAATGAACCAAAATCAAAGCTCTAACTTTAGCATACTAAAGTTTTTAGTTTTATCTTAATTCTCTTCTTGCGCTACAACACTGACATCACTGTGGGACAAAAATAGAGATGAGATAAGAAAACTTTATTGATCTCACGATGGAGAAATATGCATGCCACGTATAGCTTAAAAAAAATGCTACGCTAATGCTATAGTTACTGCTAGTTACATTTTTGGTGTATTTGTTACAGTTGTTCTTGTATCATGTTTGTACGATCTTGAAACACATCAGAGAGAGAGGCTACTGTCTTAGCGTCATGTTTTTATTCAAAAGAGAAACCTCACAAGGAAAATTGCAGATAAACAAAGTACTCCTTTACTTTGGGATCACAGTCAAAGTCAAAGTCATTAACGTCAAAGATAGAGGAACAACACCTGTTCTGAAGATGGAAGTGAAGAAACTAGAAATCCGATCATCCAGTTAGAGCAGAGTTTAGTCGAGAGTCGAGCTGCTGCGAAAGAGTATTTTAGTAATTGTGTTTCATGATAATTCAAACACAATTACTAATGAGGACCTTTGATGAGGACCTGGATAAATATGACATGGATTTATAGTCTGGGAAGAGGAGTGGGTTATGCTGGTCTCATGTTTGCTGGACGCTACAATAGTCTCATATGTTTCTGCACAGATGAACCAATCCTATCATTCAACACGATAACGAATGCTGGAGTAACGCAATGTAACGCAACGTGCCAAATTGTTACGTCGTTTGTGTAAGTCACAGTTAGGACTAACACAAACGGCGTAAGTCCTAACTTTGGACTGCTGCCATCTGCTGGATCTGAAGACAAGATACTTCCAGCTGTGGATTTAGTTAAGGTGTATGTTCTTTCTTCGGTCTCACACACATACACACACACAGACTTAAAAGCTCAATGAGAAATCCATTACTAACCATATATAGAATAATAACAAAACACCAAACAAAAACACATAGATACATAAATAGTATATACGTACAGATTTGCATCAGAAATAATCAAATTGGTAATATTTGTAGAAAAAAAAATATAACTGTCAGAATGTTCTCTTGTGCATCATCGTCCGTCAGTTCCTTCCTGTTCTGTGATTGGTCCCCAGATCCATGCAAAAAGTTCGGCCCGAGTTTCCAAGCCGACGTGCAGTTCATTTGAGTGACAGCGAAATATATTTACTGGTTTATAGAGTATGTTTCATTTATATTCTAGGAAAAGGACAATTCAAATTCAGAATAAAAACAAGCCTAATAAGCCTAAAATATAATTTCACATGAAACTTCTAAATTAACGATGACACAACGCATACGCATTCCTCTGTGAAACAAGAAATTAGTTTTGTGCTTTTAACAATCAACGCTTCATACAGTTTTAATTAGTTGTAAATTATCAATATCAATCAAGGCAACAAAATTGTATTTGTTTTTATAATCAATTTATTCAATTATCTTCTTTAATCTTTTCGCAGTTTCCAAGCAATAAAATATAGACCCATTTCTGATTTAGAATTTAACTCGGCCTAATGCTACATTCCAAAAAGGAAGAACAATAAGTTAAAAAATACTCAAATATGGCAAAATATATCAGCAGAATTTGACTGCCTTAAAACAAGAATTGCCAATGGGACAAAGCAAAATGATCATTTTTTAAAAAGATACAAGAAATGTCTCCCTTGGAGTGCAAAAATAAAGCAACAGTTCTCGAAATAAGACTAAGTGTCTCGAAATAGACTTCATATTTTATCTTTTTTTGTAGTGTTTATACAATGGGGATCTTAATATCATAGAGTATTTCATTCCACCAAACAGCTGTCTCTCTTGCTCCACCTCTGAGCTTCTCTCCCCCCCCCCCCCGCCTCACCCCGACTAATGTGTCCCATTGGTTCCCTTCCATCTAAACCTTGCATCGCTTGTCTCTCCCCCTCCTCCTCACATCCATCAATCCTCCATCCTGTTCCTTTACTCTTTTGACCCTCCTAAATTAATTTGCTTCCTCCCCCCTCTACCCTCCCCCGCCCCTCTCCCTCTGTGTGTTTCTGTCTCCCCCCTCCAGAGCAGTGCCCGGATCAACATCTCCGAAGGCTCCTGTCCCGAGAGGATCATCACCATCACAGGCCCCACAGACTGTGTGTTCCGGGCCTTCACCATGATCGCCTTCAAACTGGAGGAGGTACCAACACATTCAACACTAGAACATAGATATATACTGTATATGAACCAACTGGGACTCTAAGGAGCACAGGGACTGGCCTCCTGCTGGGACTCTGAGGAGCACAGGGAATGATGGTGGTGATGGGATGGGCCGATGGCATAGGGCAGCTGTGGCTACAATAGTAGTTTATCACCACTGTGTTGGAGTGAATGAATAATCGTGCGTCTTTGAAAGTATATAAAACCAATGCATTATTATTATTATTATTGTTATTATTACTCCAGCTTCAACTAACCAGCTAATTATATGTGGAGTATTCTTCTACTTTAGACCAGAATAAAAGGATCAGTAAACACAGGTCATGTGACTTCCTGATCAGAAAAACACACTGCAGGTTGTTCTCGACAATTGAAATGGTACCGCGTCAAGGTAAGATAAAGGTGCACTTCATTCATCCCCGTACGGCAATTCATCCTCTGCATTTGACCCATCCTGATGCCGCGAAGGAGCAATGGTCGCCGTAGTAACAGCGCAAGGGAACGCCCATCTCCAGATGTTGATGCTCGGCTTGGTCAGGACTACCGGAGCTGGAGGATTTAACCTAGTGACCATGTTTTTAGTGGTAGGGGAAACTGGACTACCTGGAGGAAACCTGCGCAAGCACGGGGAGAACATGCAAACTCCACTCAGAAAGACCCTGTTCTGACCGGGATTCGAACCCAGGATCTTCTTGCTGAGAGGCGTGAGTTCTATCCTCCCAGCCACTGTGCCGCCCGTCAAGCTGTGGATTTGCATATGTGTGTTTTTATTCTTGACGGCTACAGTGCTATCTAAGTCCACTTGTCAGGAGTATTTTTCTAGTCTATAATCAGAGGATGGAGCAATAGTGAGAGGCCAATGAACCACTATTTGATATAATATAAACATAATATCCAATACATGATGATGATTTTGTCCCATAAATAATCCATGTTGTTGATCTCTGGTTGATGTGACAGGCCAAAACTCGTGGCAAGGAACTCCCCAGCTTTAAAAGATTATCTCCAACATTCCTGGATGATAGAACGAGATGGTTTTATGTATATTACTGAGAGAGATTAAGATTAAAAACTGCAGCCCCTTTACACTTCCTCTGCATGTACAGAATCCTTTAATATATTCTATAAACTCAATCCTCTTTCACTTTCATTAGCATTAGAACTTATACGTGTGTTTCTGAATCACACAAGGCATTAAAATAAATAATCATCCATCCATCTTCTTCCACTTCATCCATTTCTGGGTCGTGGGGGTGGCAGTCAGAGCTGCACCCAATTCACAGAAAGAATCACAGAACATTAAAAAGAATGAAGGTAAAATCCCGCAGGTGTAGCACAGTCAAACAGAACTGTTGATTTGAACATTATCAGAGACGACGCCCGTCTCACATTTTTAGGGAGACTGCTTTAGATTTTAGCTGCATAAATTTGAAATACTGCCTCCCCACAGGAGGTGAAGTCTAAAGTATAAAAGGCTCTGGGGCACAGTGACATATGTGGTTCTATATTGCACATTCTGATTCATTATTAGAAGTTATTATTGCACAGATGCAGGACATGTGTAGTCAGAATGTGCATATGCTTAAGCAATGATTAGGGATGATTTAGAGGCCCCTGGGAGCCCTCACCTTGGGGTGGTGGTCCATCCGGCCTATTCTTTTTCTTCCCCTTAATCTATCTCTGGATTGGGGGGTGGCAGTCAGAGCTGCACCCAGTATATACAGCACCAGCCCCAAGCCCTTTGGGTGGTTGGGGGGTATTTACAGCTGCAGGATGGGCCCCATGGAGACGGCTTTTAAACTGTAATGAAAGATCAGGGTCTGGGCAGGACCAGGGTCACAGTATGCAATCAGAGCAGATGTTATGGAAATGTAACACTATGGATCTTCATAAAATAATCACAGTACCTTTTAGCTGCATAAATCTGAAAGGCTGCCTCCTCATTTTTAGTCCTGACTCTGGGACCAGCAGGAGGCCAGTCCCTGTGCTCCTTGGAGTTAGTTCATATAGCACTAATAGGTCACATGTGTATTTTGGTGTGAGGCCTTGTAACAAGCAGAGCTGCTTTAAAGTCTTTTCTCTGAACCATAGGAAGCAGAGACCTGTGACAAGGACTAATGTGAAGGTACTTCTGGGTTAGAAAAATAAAACAACAAACAGGAAACAACATGAACAGGGGTACATGGCACAATTACGTAGGAGCAAGAGAAACTGGAGCCATGGCTTGCGTATACTTTTGGAAAAGCAAGTTTGCCACCTTCCTTGCTTTATGTGTGACATAAATTCTTCACTGCTTCTGTATGGAGCAAAAATAAGCACATACTGTACACACACACACACACACACTTAAATAGATGTAGATGCAGAAGAGGGATTTTAGCCCCACTGACAGCTGAAGATTATTTCTTTCCTCTGCTGCTCGTCACATGTGAGTGCTGTGTGCTGTGGGCCTCTGCTGTCCGTCATTTTACTGCAAAAAATATGGAAAAAGGGGGAAAAAAAGCTTGTGTTCCAGACGTCTCTGTGACGCTCTGTGGGATGAAGATGTGTCACAGTCTCAGAAGGACAAGCGGCTCCTCTCTCCTCTGTCCTCTGTCCTCTGTCAAGCAAGCAAGTATAAAATCTCTACCATTAGTAGAGGGAGAGAAGCTTTAGAAAAACAGATAAACATGCAATAATACAGTTTTTTCTTCAGGATCCCATTACACTCAGATATAAAGAATGGTTCTGTGCTTTTCTTAGCGTCTAATTGTGCAAACAGAGTCACATCAATCACTCACTGTTCAAACTAAACCAAAAGCTTTTTATGACGCGCCGTAAAAAAAACGGCCTCCGTGCCAAGGTCACGGAGGCGGACAGTGGCTGGTGTCTGGTGGCAGGTGGCGAGGCAGAGACGAGTGACCGGAGCAGGTATAAAGTGTGCTGTGGGTTTGAATGAGGTCATGATGGACAGGAGGGAGTGGGTCAGTGCCAATAAAAACACAAACCTGGATCGAAAGACTCTGAGGATGGAAGAAGGTTGGACATAATAGCACAAGTTTTACCCCTTGTGTTTTTGTTGATCGGTGCCACAGTGTCAGCTGTTTTTTTATTCATTTATTTTCAGTGTATGTGTATGTGTATTTTATATTACATTGTATCGTGCTCTTTATTCTGTCGGTGCACACAGAGAATCTTTTTTGCGAATGTATTCCTACGTAGTTTATATACTGCACATGGCTAATAAAATGAATCTGAATCTGAAGTTTCTGAAATGCATGCAAAGCAAATATCTAAATGAATCGATTCTCTCTTATTCACTATGTTATCTGAAAATCCTGAGCTAAAAATGTGACAAAGAAAAGCATGCATACAAGCTTCAGAGGTTTGACGGGATCTGTGTATAACCTGCAGGTATACGGCCATGCGTTAGTTAGGTACCCTAGCTTTAATTTAAAATATTCATCTGCAGCTTCCATATTGGTCAAAACTGATTCCAATCCAGGCTCCTCGTCTCTTTTGCACTGTTTTGAGAGCAAAGAACGAGTTGCATATGTTTTATTTACTATTAGGTACCCCAGCTCTAGTCAGCGTCTGAATATTATGTTATTGCCTGTGTAAGTAATGGGAAGACACCAACTAGGAAATTGCTTGGGCTCTCGAGAAGTATAAAATGTACATAATATTTCTTGAAATTACTACTGCACTATTTACTCTTCAGTCTGAAAAACCTGAACTAAAGCTGTGACAGAGGCTAAAACATGCATGAATAGTGAAAGAACCTAACTGTTTTGAGAATTGTATACATTTTATTTACTTTATCTGCTTGACTGGGAGGTGCACCAATTTTAAAGAAGAACTATTACACATTATTTTTGGCCATTAGAACAATAACGAGACCATTTACTTTCATGTCAGTTCATGTTTTAGGATGTGATGTTAGTTAATACAGAGATATTAAGTTTATAGAGACAGATTTGTTTTGTACCAGAGTATAGCGAGATACTAGTTCCCATCTCTAGTTCCTGGTTATAAAGAAATAAACTTTAATATACAATTAGAAATTGCATCCGTCCTCTATCGACCGTTTTACCATTCACTACATTTCATTCCTTCTGCACTAGTCACATATCTGAGGATTAACATTATTTATAACTGTGTTAAAACACCTGAAATATTTTCACTTCAAAATAATATGGTGAAAAAGCATCCAGGGTGAGTGATGCTCTCGGCCTGCCCTTCCCTCTGGCCACCACCAGAGGGAGGTTTAGATTTTTATTTATTTATTACAAATTTGAAAATTACCGGCCACATGCACAGCCATCAAAACAGCTCCCTCGTTGGAATGTTTTAAGTCTCGTCTTAAGAGCTGCTTGAGTCCTATGGTCCTCTGTGTTTTTTTATTTGATTTTTATATATGTCTGTATTTATTTATTTGTTGCCATTTTTTCTTGTTGTACAGCACTTTAGAACCTGCTCGTTTATTAAATGTGTTGTATAAATAACGTGGATTGGATTGGATTGGATGTGGTTGCTAACGAATTACGATCACTTGTAGAAGGGCAGGGCCTGGTTAGTACAGTGATGGGAGACGGGCCCAGCGCCTCCTCTCACGCGTGTTTCTGTGTTTCTCTGACAGGACCTGACGGCTCTCGTGGCCAACGGTACGATGACCAACAAGCCTCCGGTGACTCTGCGGTTAGTCATCCCGGCCAGTCAGTGCGGCTCTCTGATCGGGAAAGGAGGATCCAAGATTAAAGAAATCAGAGAGGTATGGAACTGTGCTGCACCACCGTGTTGAATCTGCTTTGGTAAAAGGGGTTGTCAAATGAGATGCTTGTTTCTGTGACTGCATGAAATCATCAAAAACACTTAGTTGTTCTTATATACAGTACAATACTGGTGAGTACAAAGGGTAGACAATCACATGGATGTAAATAAGTATTGTTTGTTTGTTTTAGTCTTGTTTGTCTCAAGTGATTGATTCAAATTGAGAAACAATTGTAAACAATCATTTGGTTTGAATTACAGATATTTTGTACATGTTTATTCAATGCATTCATTGAATTTGTCTCAAATTTTTTACATCTTACTTGAAACGAGAAAGCAACATTTCAGCATTGTAATAAATGATTTGTTAATGTGGTATACTTCATTATTACTGTCTCTGAAATGCAAAGCATTACACTGCTTCTGTGTTACTTTTTACCCACAAGTATTTGCTCACCCTGCAATTTTGCAAGTTCTCCCACTTAGAAACTGGGAGAGGTCTGAAATGTTCATCATAGATGTGTTTCCACTGTTAGAGACAAATCTGTAAATCATTTTGTATAATTTTTTTAATGATATATTTGTATATTGCTGGGGTTCATAAGTATTTGCACACATCCTCGTGTCACAACAATGACACAGTGTAAGTTACATCTGTCCTCCTGTGCTTCACTGTGTCCAGACCACAGGGGCCCAGGTGCAGGTGGCAGGGGACCTCCTCCCGAACTCCACAGAGAGGGAGGTGACCATCTCCGGCAGCCAGGACGCTATCATCCAGTGTGTGAAGCTCATCTGCACCGTCATACTAGAGGTGTGTCTGTGTGTGTGTGTCTGTGTGTGTGTGTGTGTGTATGTGTCAATGCGCCAGACAAACCTGCGTGCCGCAAACTACATGCAATTTCTAAAGGGGCCCTTTTAGATATTGATTAGAAAAAACTCAGGCTTCATGAGAGGGAATCTGGATCCAAATGACGCAGGTAGCAACAGCCTAGCAACCAAACAGTCAAAAATGAGTGCCACTGGTATGTTCCCGCCCAAAAGCTAAAGCTGAATTTGGGACAGAAGGCACCTGATTGTTGTGGGGTTTACCACAGTTATGGAGGTGGTTTCAATGTCATTTGCATATCATTAGCATATGAACTGAAACTGCTACAGCTTCAGCTCTGGAGGCTCTGCAGAAATGAGTTTTAAAGATAAGAGTCTGTATTGTCCTACAGGGGAAATGCATCACAGAACAGAAAACAAACATGAAATTACAATCAATGGCCGTTATATATATATTTTTATGTATATTGATTGACTTTACCATATTACATTTTATTGCTTTGTTTCTGCTAATATTATAATCCAACCCTTTTCCTGTCCATCATTTTTGCTTCACACAATAAATATATTACTTGTATATTGTTAAAAGATAGAAAATCAAAGTGAGTCTCAGAACCATTAAAAATTGTAATTGACTTTTGAATTTGTGATTTCATATTTTAGAACGGGAAACGGGTGAAACTAGCCTGGCCTTAGCCATCCGTACACTCCGTTCAATCACTGCATGTAACGTCTGGGTCTAGTCCCTGTGTTGGCGATTACAATCGGTTGAATTTCGACCGACCATTCAGCGAGCGCGGAAGGCAGGTGTTGTAGTTAGTTGTGGGTGATGTCAAGAGTTTGCGTCGAACAAGCAGGTTGTAGTTTGGCAATGGCGAAAAATGCGATAGTAAAGTAATCCGGTCTGGTTCTATCAAGAAATTGAAGCCGGAGCAAGAGGAATGTTTAGCAAATGTAATCGCTGGCAAAGATTGTGGCGCTACTCCCCACGGGCTCCGTTAGCGGCAGAGGAGATGGCTAGGCTAAATGCTAACAACAGACTCAGGCGCACTCAAGCCCCGGCGATCCAAGATGGCGCCCTATTCAAATGAATGGTCATGCTCAGTGGCGCTTTGTGACGGCATGGGGGCTGAAAGATTAGCGGAAGTCGCCTGGAACTTGCAAAGATCTATGGGAAACTCGCCTGTATTTGGGCATCGTCTGGTCCTCCCGGTTCTGCGCAGTGGATGATCTCCCATAATGCGTTGCGCCAAACACGCGTGTGTGGGTCTCACACCGGGTCTCACGCACGTGCACCGAGGGGCTCGGCCGCGCTCTGACCAATCAGAGCAGTTCATCAGAGCGGGAGTTAGAGCGAGAGCCAGACTTGCAGAGTTTGTGGCACTAAAGTGTGGATTTAAACAAAGCCGTCGGATTTAAGAAGAAAAAAAGTTCAGGATGACAAGGGACACTAAAATCCCCACAAAATCCGACCTTTATTAAAGCTGTAGGTTCTCTGTCAGCTGAGGTTGAGCTGTTTTAATATGCATTGAGTCCTATGGGGAAAATTTCTGGGTAGCCCACGTGAATTTAGTCTGGTTCAGTCTGCAGTACCGCGAGAATCCCCTGAGCACATGGGTTATTCAGCTACAAGCTAGTAATACCCTATCCAGTTATTATAATAGATCCATGGGCGCACTACATACGTCACGGTAAACTTAGATCCAATTGTTTCAATCTGCAAAAGGAGTTAACCCCTCCCACCTGTTCACGGAGCTCAATGGAGCACGTCCAGATCTTAGTACGAAATGTCATTTGTACTATGGTGTGGTACGACCAGGCTAGGGTGAAACAGGTATCAAAGGTAAATAATGTCATAGCTATGCCCTGTACCTATGCTACCACCAGAGGGAGCAGTTTCATTTGTTTCATTTTTTTCCGTCAATTTGAAAATTACCTGCTGCAAACACGCAAATACAAATGCAATTTTATTTATCAATTAATTAACGATCTCAAGCATGTCCAAACTCAGGCCCACAGGCCAAAAGCGGCCGTCTTTGTCACGTATTGTAGCCATATGCCTTCCTAACTGGCTACAGTAGAAGTTTATCACCACTGTGTTCGGAGTGATTGGATAATGATTTGAAGCGTCTTTGATCGTTCTTAAAAGCGCTGTGCAAAATCTATATATTAACTCTAGAAACTCAAATCAAAGAGCTACTGTCATCCTGGGTTTGGAGTCTAGTCACCAAGCTGGAGCCGGCCCTCACGCATCAGGTCTGAGGCTCCTTGTATGTACTGGCCGGTCCATTCAAAGATTTAGAACCAAATAGTAAAATACTAAAATGAACTGGAAGCTAGTTAAAAGAAATATGATTTAAAACAACTTTTTCCACATATGTTGATTGGCCAACACAGATCAGAGAATCAAACGGGAATCGCAATAATAACAAACACATAGAGCCATTGGTCCTTATGCTGTAGCTTTACTGGAGTCAGAAATGTAACTGAATTGCATTACAGTCTGCTGGTTCTACAATACTAACCAAAAAGATTCCGTGGAGTTCTGGATCACAGCTTGGCCACTTTTAACTTAAAAATAATCACTTCCTCAGTTAGTCCTTCTAGTCCTTTAAGTAGGTTTGAAGTCTCCCTGACGTCTCTCACTGTGATCACACTTTAGCCACAAAAGCCAGACTTGAAACAGACGCCTGATGAAACCAGCGGCTAATTTTAGACGTCTCAAAACAAGGCCATACCTGTCTGATCCTCCCATTGCATCACATCTTCACATGTATCATTTATGGTTTCATTGTAATTATAGGGTGGAGGTGGCGGAATGTGCAAATCCAGGTTAAAAACAGTTCTGTTCTGGTCTCTCGCTCTCTTGTGTCTCTCTTGTCTCTCTCTGGTCTCTTTCTCGGGTCTCTCTTTATGGTCCTCTCGAGTCCTCTCTGCTTTCTCTCTCTCTGGTCTCTCTCTGGTGTCTCTCTAGTCTCTCTCTCTCTCTCTCTCTGATCTATTTGCACTCTCTCTCTGGTCTCTCTCTCTTTGGTCTCTCTTTGGTCTCTCTCTTGTCTCTCTCTGATCTGTCTCTGGTCTCTCTCTGGTCTCTCTCTTGTCTCTCTCTGATCTGTCTCTGGTCTCTCTCTGGTCTCTCTCTTGTCTCTCTCTGATCTGTCTCTGGTCTCTCTCTGGTCTCTCAGGTGTCTCTCTGGTCTATCTCTGATCTCTCTTTGGTTTCTCTCTGGTCTCTCTTGGTCTCGCTCTCTCTGCTCTCTCTACGCTCTCTGTCTGGTCTCTCTCTGGTCTCTATCTGGTCTCTTGAATTGAATTTAGAAAGGAGTTACTGGTGATAAGCATTTGTTATACTTCCGTGATTTCAATTTCTAAAACATGAAACAACAAAGTAAACAGTGTCATTATCCCTTTCAATGGTCAAAATTAAATGCATGATATTTTTACTAAGAGAGAAGGAAGTGGAGAAATCAAAGACCTGGATGCGTATTGGTATTCATGGCCTTGATGAGAGAAAAGCAATGAGAGGAGACCTTATGAAAAACCTCTCTGTATTCTCGTAAAAGGCAAAACTCCTGGTTAAATCTCCTACTCTTGTTTTCTGAAGTCCCTAGATGCCTTTGATCATCTCTCTGCATGCAGGGACGGTACGCCGCTGCAGTATCTTCCTCATTTCATCTGTTTCCGGTTTCACGCCGCCCTCGCAGTTGGACAAAGTGACACCAAATGATCTTAGTTTGAAGCAAAAAAAACCATTAGTGTAGAAGTAATGTCTTCTCTCATCAGGGGCGCATTAGTAATCGGCAGGATCCCAGCAGCAAATCATCAGAAAAACAGCTTCCAAACAAAACTCACAATTGACTTAATGTTTTTAAAAAAAAGCACTGGGAGAACTCTTAAAACAACGTCACAATCAACACATCGCTTTGCTGCTGAGAAAATTTTTTATTGTGGAGTGATCGAGACAGACATGTGAGGGATAGTGTAAAGAACGCAGGTATTGTCGGGAAATGAGTATCAATAAAATGTGTGTCTCTTCAGGGCGGACGCAGACCTGAAGGGGCGTCAAATCCTCTCCTTCACACTCTTTTTGACTAATTTTTTTTTCTGTTTTTATTCTGTTTTCTACACAGTCTCCGCCAAAGGGAGCTACAATTCCATATCGACCGAGCCCCATTCCAGGAACCGTGCTGCTGGCTGGAAATCAGGTAAGAGAACAAACATGAACCATATAATTACGAAGATTAGTACAAAGCCGTGAATTAGCTTTAGCTGTTACCACCGTGAATTAGCTTTAGCTGTTAGCATTGTGAATTAGCTTTAGCTGTTAGCGCCGTAAAATTAGCTTTAGCTGTTACCACCGTGAATTAGCTTTAGCTGTTACCACCGTGAATTAGCTTTAGCTGTTAGCGCCGTGAATTAGCTTTAGCTGTTACCACCGTGAATTAGCTTTAGCTGTTAGCATTGTGAATTAGCTTTAGCTGTTAGCATTGTGAATTAGCTTTAGCTGTTAGCACCGTGAATTAGCTTTAGCTGTTACCACCGTGAATTAGCTTTAGCTGTTAAACCATAAATTAGCTTTAGCTGTTAGCACCATAAATTAGCTTTAGCTGTTAGCATTGTGAATTAGCTTTAGCTGTTAGCATTGTGAATTAGCTTTAGCTGTTACCACCGTGAATTAGCTTTAGCTGTTACCACCGTGAATTAGCTTTAGCTGTTAGCGCCGTGAATTAGCTTTAGCTGTTACCACCGTGAATTAGCTTTAGCTGTTAGCATTGTGAATTAGCTTTAGCTGTTAGCATTGTGAATTAGCTTTAGCTGTTAGCACCGTGAATTAGCTTTAGCTGTTACCACCGTGAATTAGCTTTAGCTGTTAAACCATAAATTAGCTTTAGCTGTTAGCACCATAAATTAGCTTTAGCTGTTAGCATTGTGAATTAGCTTTAGCTGTTAGCATTGTGGATTAGCTTTAGCTGTTACACCATGAATTAGCTTTAGCTGTTACCACCGTGAATTAGCTTTAGCTGTTAGCGCCGTGAATTAGCTTTAGCTGTTAGCACCATGATGTATTAGTAGTACTAATACTTAGTACTTGTTTCTGTATCTGTCCCCGTGACTCGAAGAAACCAAATGAAAATTAATAAATACAAATAAAACCGCAACGAATTCAGTGGATTATCAAACAGGTCTGAGGAGTTTTGATCGTTCCTTTTCTTATCCCTCATGACACAAACTTTAAATCATATTTTGCTATAAAAATACGGTCGGCAAATGTAGATTAGATTCAGATTAAGCAGATGAGATCTTTTATTCATCCCTCAGTGTTGGAAATGTCAGTGTTGCATCGCCAGTTACAGAACAGTGGGAATGAGGAGCACAAGAAAAAAAAAAACTCTTAACTGAAAAATAAAGAAGCAAGTATAAAATATCTAGCTTTAGTATAACAAACCATTGAGGGTGGAACGGTGGCTGAGTAGATAGCACTCTCGCTTCTCAGCAAGAAGGTCCTGGGTTCGAATCCCGGTTGGAACAGGGTCTTTCTGAATTGGCTCCGGTTTCCTTCGGGTGCTCCGGTTTCCCCTACCACTAAATTAATGTACAATAGGTCTGGCATGCGACTTTGCTCCCTGTGTGGAATGAGAGACAAATGCCCACAATTGTAAACTGCTTTGTGACTGGTTTGTGAAAGGCGGTACATAAATACAGATTACTCACTTACTTACTTAGTTTACACAGCCCTCTAAAAAATAACCAGGATATTGTGAAGTTTCGCAGGTTTTGAACTAAAAGATTGAGTCCAAAAACAGACTCTTCAATACCAGTTTGGCTTTTCCCTGCGCTCATAAACGCCTCACCGTCTGATGTCTCATTCCAATCCGTCCCAAATCAGAATCATTTGTATTGCCAACAAAATTTCACGGACTCTAGAAATTTGCTTTGGCTCGAGATGCAAACACGCTTAAGAGTAAAAAGGCAAAGATATCACAACAAAAAAATCTGTATAAAATCTACATACAAGCAATGAAGTTATGCAGGGTTTGATTGATTTAGAAACAGTTTTATTACAATTTTATATTAGAAGAGAACTATTAAAGGTTTCAAAATCAATTTTTTTTTGTTTTTTTGTCTGATCCCCCCAAATCAAGAAAAGACCATAGCAACGCCCCTTAGAAACAAAAAAAATCTTCTCCCTTGGTGACGTCAGAGCGGGTACGTTTCAACGCTGTAAGTTGTTTACAATTTGGTATTTGGTCTTTCTTCACGGATATTCAAGATGACAAGACAGTCTACACAGCGAATATGAGACTACTGTAAACTACTGCACATTGGTGCTGAGATAGTCCAGTGGTTATGTCTCAGCGCTAGCATACCTGCAACTGTGGTTCAATTCGCACCTCAGTCACATTTTCACTCTCAAAACGGCAATATATTTGTAATGAGCAATTGACACCTGTAGAGTGCAGTATTGTGTCGGACATCAGTGGAGAGAAGAGAGGATAGGCGAGTATCTGTGGCATAGATCAATGGCTTTCAATGTATGGGCGTTACCCGCTATGACGTCACACACAGGTGAGAGTATAGACAACTTAAATTCATTAAAAACATATTTTTATAAAATATAGGATTTCTTTTGCCGGAATCTATTTCAAATCGACATTAATTGATTAACTGTCATGCAATTTTGATATCCACAATTTTTTTTTTTTTAAACCCTGCATAAGGTCTTTAAAGTTACAATCCTCACTTTATGATTGAGGCGTTTCTATGCAGCACCACCACCTTCTCCACACAGACTGGTTTTTCACTCCGAAAACGTCTTTATCAATCAAACTAAACTGGAGAAGGCAAAGGATTGCTTTTCAAACACCATCGCTTGGAGTTGATGGATGCACAATAAAGATCATTGGGGCTCAGAGAGATGAATGTTTAGGTTAATCACTGACTAAGAAAGACTCTAAATGGAAATAACGGCCACAGTGATGATAGATGCAGACTCAGAGGAATCAGGTGCAGAGTGGATCAAATACTAAATGCTGTGGTTTGCATTTTGAGTGTCCACATCCCGCTCGCCTGTCCATAATGTTCATATTGAGATTGGCATCAGTCCGTCCAGAGGAAAACACACTTTCTATGGTTTTGTTCCGGTTGGTTTTTTTAATCATCAGGTTTTTTAAGACAGTTTAGTTTCATCAGCAGACTATATATCCAGTAGTTTGGATGGTGAATTAGACTGGGGAAGTTATTGCACTTCTTAAAGTCAAAATAATATTATTAATGGTTTATTAGAATAATAAAATGGAACAGTTCCATGAGACGTAGAAAGGTGTTTGATGTTTTGAGGAAAATTTTGTAGAGATCAAAGCGACAGATCGTTTTGCCTCCTACATAACAAATGCGGTAATCAGTCAGTAATCAAAGCGCGTTTCATAGACCAAGGTCACACAAGGCTCTTTACACACATTAAAAACAAACTAGAAGATTCTAAATAGAAATAGAAATAATGTAAAGCATCAAATCATTTATCTTTTGTTTTATTTTAGAGGTAAAGGACATTTAAGTTACACAAGTCTGTCCTTATTGTCTATTGTCCACACACAGGTCGGTTATACTCCAGAGTCTGAGTCCTCTGAGCTTGTGGTGTCAAAAATCACTGACTCACTGCTTCTACACACGCACTGACACACACACACACACACACATTGAACCCATTGGTTTAGCTCCGATGAGTCATTCCATAGTAAATAGTATTAGTATTATTATTAGTGCATGAGCAAATGGAGACTTTTTTCTATTTCCCCGTCCTGTTCAGGGGCCAAATTTAGAAAGAAAGAGCCAGTCGGGGGTCAACAAAATTTGGTTTTCTTTGTGGAAAGTTACAACATACATTCTAAACTTGTATTTTACATTCTGAAGGGAACTTTGATATTATAAGTTTGGATTTATTTTTCAGTGACTGTTTGTTTGGATTGAACCAAAACTGGAGCAACGAGGCAAGGGCAGTGACTGTAGATAGTTTCATTTCATGTTTCTTTATATATTTGATTATTACATGATTGTTTGGGAGCCACTAAACATAGTTCCATGGGCCGCATTTGACCCACGGGCCATGGGTTTGACACATGTGTGTAGATGTTGCAGTGTGTAGCAGTTGTATAGCAGTGTGTGTCTTACTGTTGTGTCTCTCTCCCTGTGTGTAGCAGTTGTGTGTCTAACTGTAGTGTCTCTCTCTCTGTGTGTAGCAGTTGTGTGTCTAACTGTAGTGTCTCTCTTTCTGTGTGTAGCAGTTGTGTGTCTAACTGTAGTGTCTCTCTTTCTGTGTGTAGCAGTTGTGTGTCTAACTGTAGTGTCTCTCTCCCTGTGCCGCTGAAGGTGTTCGAGGCGTCAGACTTTGGCTCTCACCCGCTCTTCTCAGTGGCACAGGGAGTGGACCTGCAGCAAGTGAGTACCATGTGACACTATGTACCATGTCACACTATGTACCATGTCACACTATGTACCATGTGACACTATATACCATGTGACACTATGTACCATGTTACATTATGTACCATGTGACCATGTGACACTATGTACCATGCGACACTATGTACCATGTGACACTATGTACCATGTGACACTATGTACCATGCGACACTATGTAGCATGTCACACTATGTACCATGTGACACTATGTACCATGTGACACTATGTAGCATGTGACACTATGTAGCATGTCACACAATGTACCATGTGACACTATGTACCATGTGACACTATGTACCATGTCACACTATGTAGCATGCGACACTATGTACCATGTGACACTATGTACCATGTCACACTATGTACCATGTCACACTATGTACCATGTGACACTATATACCATGTGACACTATGTACCATGTTACATTATGTACCATGTGACCATGTGACACTATGTACCATGCGACACTATGTACCATGTGACACTATGTACCATGCGACACTATGTACCATGTGATACTATGTAGCATGTCACACTATGTACCATGTGACACTATGTACCATGTGACACTATGTAGCATGTCACACAATGTACCATGTGACACTATGTACCATGTGACACTATGTACCATGTGACACTATGTAGCATGCAACACTATGTACCATGTGACACTATGTACCATGTGACACTATGTAGCATGTCACACAATGTACCATGTGACACTATGTACCATGTGACACTATGTACCATGTCACACTATGTAGCATGCAACACTATGTACCATGTGACACTATGTAGCATGTCACACAATGTACCATGTGACACTATGTACCATGTGACACTATGTACCATGTGACACTATGTTCCATGTGACACTATGTTCCATGTGACACTATGTACCATGTGACACTATGTAGCATGTCACACAATGTACCATGTGACACAATGTACCATGTGACACTATGTACCATGTGACACTATGTACCATGTCACACTATGTAGCATGCAACACTATGTACCATGTGACACTATGTAGCATGTCACACAATGTACCATGTGACACTATGTACCATGTGACACTATGTAGCATGCAACACTATGTACCATGTGACACTATGTACCATGTGACACTATGTAGCATGTCACACAATGTACCATGTGACACTATGTACCATGTGACACTATGTACCATGTCACACTATGTAGCATGCAACACTATGTACCATGTGACACTATGTAGCATGTCACACAATGTACCATGTGACACTATGTACCATGTGACACTATGTACCATGGGACACTATGTACCATGTGACACTATGTTCCATGTGACACTATGTAGCATGCGACACTATGTACCATGTGACACTATGTACCATGTGACACTATGTAGCATGTCACACAATGTACCATGTGACACTATGTACCATGTGACACTATGTACCATGTGACAGAAATACACAAATACCATTATTATACAACATACATAATGAAGTGTTGTGCCAGGTTTAATGAGGATGACCTGTGTAAGAATAGTCCAGCCTCTAATCACTGCTCTAGTCAAAGCTTTTCATGCGGGAAATTATGTTCCAGACTCTGCACACACTCAGCCTTGTCACTCTTTAGGCAAGTTTATTTGTATAGCACAGTCCATACACTAGTGAAACTCAAAGTGCTGAACAACTAAACTAAACCAAATAGAAACAATCACACAAGGAATTAAAATTATAAAATTGTGTAGCGCAGCAGAACTGAACTGTTTTCGACCTGGATTTGAACATTGGCATTTTGGGCATTTGGACGTTATTCGTGGTAAAAATTGAGTTAGTTATGACGTCTCTGAAGATAGGGCAAAAAATAACAGTTGGTCTTTTTTTTCTGAAACATGTAACACAATTCAAATCCAGTTATTTGTAAATTGCCCTAAATTACAACAGTATCTCTCCAGGAGGACTTTACACAGCTGTCAATTTGCCAACACAGATCAGAGAATCAAAAAGTTGCAATATTAACAAACACATAGAGACATTGGTCCATAAGGGGCAGATGACCAATGTCCATAAATGTTAATATAAGTTCATAAGTTCATAAATGTGGTTGAATGCCGAGTGACCATTGAAATAAGAGGTTTATTAGCTTGGCTCTTAAAGGAGACTTACTGTATTTTGTTTCCTAATCAAAAAGATACATGTAATTGTGTTTGTGCATTGACGCTTTAGGTACAAACATGTACAGTATGTCTGCTCCTTTCACTTGTAGAGCTATTGACTTTATAGCTCCCCCTATAGTTTAGTGATGTTTACTACAGACTGGCACAACTTGAGCTGCTAATGTTAATAATAGCTTTACACACTGTTACCTGCTTTTCCTGATTGCACCTGCACCAAGAAACAGACGGCGAAGCAGATTTTGTCCATTAGCCGCAGCTGCAGCAGCTGTGGGGACAAAGTGATTCATTACAGAGAGAACGCTGCAGGTCAGAGAAATATGAATTCAATAAAAGACCACAAACTGAGCGGTCAGTAGTGGAGCTCGGATCACCAGTTATCTTATGCCTCGTACACACCGCAGTCGTCACGTGCAGCGTAGAGACTTGCGTAGCAGCGTGTCGTTATGATTTGAAATACGCTCATGTTATTCGTGAGGACCGTACACATCGCGTGAGGAGACGAATGTAGTGGAGCGTAGCGTTGCGTACCAAGTCACGCTCAAATTAAAAGCCGTATTTTTACTAACGCAGTGACGCGGCTCCCAGTCAAAACACATGAGAAACACGTTTTTGCTAGCGGTCCCTGTCACTAGATCAGCTCCACACACACAGCTCTTGTATCTAAACATTAGGAGGAGGATTGGCACGTTTAACAGTGATTCTGGACAGTCCGGTTATTTTTTTCTCTCAAAATGTCTTGCGTCTGACCACACCAGTTCAGAGACACCATGAAAACAAACGCATACATGGGATTTGTGTTGCTCCACATCAGTTCTTTGGCCCGTACTGTCCGATACACTTCTCCATAGACCACACAGGGAGAGCATCACACCTCGCTCTGCCAGTGTGTACACAGCCACATGACAAGAGCCTCCTCTGCAGAGGAGAGGCAGTCGACACTCGTTGCATTTGCAGACGTTCTCCAGCTTTAGTCCAAGTTCAAATGTTCAAAGTCTCTCACAAGTCTCTGAACACTTGAAAATCTGACTTTGTTTGATAAGCAGCATGCAATGTACTTGCTATTTTGTTCATACAGATGTAAAGATTTGACTGTGCAACTTTGGTGAGGATCGGAAAAGTTTACAGGCGATATAGAGATGGTGTGTGTTGGACAATTTCTAGACGTTCAGTTTTTTCAGAACCCGTTGTTTTAGATCCCCCATGTGCCAACATTTGTGCATGTCTGAGGGTAAAAAAATTATCCTTTTGGCGGGAAAAATAAATAATAATTTGAAACCGGCGAATAACAATAGCCCTCTTTAATACTATGTATTGGCTTTTGCTGAGAAACTATTATTTTTGTGTTAACTGTTAATTACATAAAAGATTATGTTGTATGCAGTGTTGTGCGTGAACGAGTTCAAAAGAACGCGTTCATTGAACACGTTCATTTTTCCGTGAACGTTGAACTGAACGCAACACATTTTAAAAAAAGAACTTGAACCTGAATTAGTTCAGTTT
Organism: Knipowitschia caucasica; assembly: GCA_964034765.1. Taxonomy (NCBI): domain Eukaryota; kingdom Metazoa; phylum Chordata; class Actinopteri; order Gobiiformes; family Gobiidae; genus Knipowitschia; species Knipowitschia caucasica. Next base: position 28,412,357 of record OZ035828.1, on the reverse strand, counting down.
ATGTGTCATGAACGGCAGACATCACTATGAACGTTGGAATCTGTTTTCTCTTTTGAAACGCAACAAGAGAAAGTTCCTCCCTCCTGTATTCTCGCACTTTTTCCGCCGCAAACTAAAAATCCCCACGGTTTCCACCGTCTGTGAACGCACCCCGACTCCGTGTTGAGGTGCGGCGCTGTGAGCTGGTGCTTTTCACATGTGCCCGAGTCGTGATGAAAACACAGGGTGAGTTAGCGACAAAGATTACACCGTTTACATTTGACATAAAGTATAGACACACGCACTGCAGCGCATTACTGTCTGTAGTTTATGAGCAGAGATGGGACAACTGTTTTGCTCCCATTGAAAACCATATAAATCTGGTCTGTTTTGTAGTCAAAAGGCTCTCCTCCTGTGGGTGTACAGGAGATATAATATATATATATATATATATAATATATATAATATAATATATATATATAAATATATATAATATATATATAATATAAATATATATATATATATATATATATATATATATCTATATATACATATATAGCTCGTAGTGTGATAAAAAGTATTTATTTGACTATTTCACCAAAAAAGTAAAATGAACTGAACTTTGAACTAGTTCAGAATTAAAAATGTGAACTTTGAACGTGAACTGTTCAACACTGGTTGTATGTAATTAAAACATCTTCTTTACATTTGCATTATTATAATTATTTGCTTAGTTTATTAAACCGTCAAAGGCAAAGGCTTTGTACCAACAAATTACGCTCCTCAATGATCTGATGTCAGTGATGTGCCGCTGATGCGCTGTGTTTAGCTAGGAGCAGGCTTGAGACAACTGCACTATCTTAACCAGTGAGAACAACACCTGTCGCAGTACTTTCAGTGGGGGACACTGGGGGTGGCAAGGACTTTGTCTGGGGTGTCAATTGCCACCCCAATTACCCATGTGGCTTTGCCCCTGGTGTGACTGTTGGGAAGATGGAAATGAGCTACAATCTGGTGAATTTACAGTTACTGCTGTTCGTTATTAAACACTGTCCCATCCACATCAACCAAAAAATACAATATTGATATAATTACTTGCATAAAATATCACGATACTGAACAGAATCGATTTTTTCCCCCCACACAATATATATATATAGATATATATCTATATATATATATAGATATATATATATATATATACAAGTATCCTCAAAATCAAAGTGTTGCTCTTTAGATAAATACATCCTTTTCTATGGAGCTATTATTGTTTCAATAATATTTGTGTGTGCTAAACAGATTTGTGTGTGCGTAAAAAGATTTGTGTGTGCGTAACCAGATTTGTGTGTGTGTAAAAGAAATATTTGTGCGTGTGTAAATAGATTTGTATGTACGTATCAAGATTTGTGTGTGCGTAAAAAGATTTGTGTGTGCGCAGAAAGATTTGTGTGTGTGTAAAGAAAAAAAAAGTAAGTTTTACACACAAGTTTTTTTTTTACACACAAATCTTTTGACGCAGTCCTGCCTTCGCAGATTCGCGAGTGTAACTTGGACTGTGTGCGTGCGTAAACAGATTTGTGTGTGTGTAATTTGACATTTATATCTGTAACAGAACAATCTGTGTGTAAATAACCACGTTGTACGAAGAGAAGAACAAAAAAAGCCTAAGTGCTACGCACAGGCTCCGTTTTACACACAAATCTCTTTTTGACACACCTCTGCCGCCAAGCGTGTGTCAAAAAGATTCGTAAGTGTAATGTGGTTGTTCTAGCAGTACACCAGCAGATGGTGCTGTTGTAGCTGGTTATTACCTACACGCAAGCAAACCAGCAGAGTTTGTAGCACTAAAGTGTAGATAGAGAAAACCGAAGGATTTAAGAAGAAAAGTTCAGGATAACAAGGAACACTAAAATTCCCACAAAATCCGACCTTTATGAAAGCTGTAGGTTCTCTGTCAGCTGTTTTAGTTTACTTTGAGTTCTATGGGGAAAATGTTTGTGTAGCCCACGTGAATTTAGTCTGCAGTACGCGAGAATCCTTCAGCTCCAAGCCCGTAACACCCAAACCAGTTATTATAATAGATCCATGTATCATACAGTGGTGTGAATGACAGGATTTTGAATATAGGAAAAAAATATAAACAGCTGCGGTAGTGTGTCTTGTCAAGGCAGTAGGTTTTGGTTTGCTTGCCTGTACTAATAACCAGCTACAACAGCACCATCTGCTGGTGTAGTGCTAGAACAACCACATTACACTTACGAATCTTTTTGACACACGCTTGGCGGCAGAGGTGTGTCAAAAAGAGATTTGTGTGTAAAACGGAGCCTCTGCTTCGCTCTTAGGCTTTTTTCGTTCTTCTCTTTGTACAACGTGGTTATTTACACACAGATTGTTCTGTGCATATGCAAATCTATTTACACACGCACACATATTTCTTATACACACACGCAAATCTGGTTACGCACGCACAAATCTTTTTACGCACACACAAATCTGTTTACGCACACACAAATATTATTGAAACAATAATAGCTCCATACTTTTCCTCTAAGATTTAACAGTTCCACAGACTCTCCGTGCTCTCTTCTGTATTAGCATTAGCTGCATTAGCATTATCTGCATTAGCCTCTGTGTCTAATGCTTATCTACATGCGTTTGATCTGCAGCTCGGTTTGACTGAGATCAGCGATGAGAACATTTCTGTCTCTGATCCCAAGCACAGCGTGAGGGAACTGCCTGGCGTCAGTTTTACACAGTCCTCTTCAAATAGTCTGATGTGAAAGATGTACATACTGTACACCCATCCGTCAGAATAAATCCTCTATCAATGACTCAATGGACTGATGCAAAACACCAGTCCATTAAGCTGTGAGGGTGATCTCACCCTTTGACTTAGACTTGGTTTTGATAATATTCATAATTAGATTTGTTGATGAGAAGTGTAAACTTTGACTTGTTATATAAATAGACAAAACATTGTTTTTATTGTGTTTTGAGATTTTTTTGTTAAACTTATATAGCTTTAACATACAAATCAAAATAAGACATTTTCTTTACATCCACACTTCAGAGTGATAAACTCTCTGGTCTCTCTCTATGGTCTCTCTCTGGTTTCTCTCTAGCATCTCTCTCTAGTCCCTCTTTGGTCTCTCTCTAGTCCCTCTCTTTCGTTGTTCCCTCTCTGGTCCCTCTGAAATCCCTCTCTGATTGTCCCATTGGCAAACCTTGTTTTAAAGCAGTCAGAATGTGCTTAAATTAAGATACATTTTGCCAAATTTGAGCATTTTTTGACTTATTTATCATCAGTTTTTGCAGTGATCCTATTGGGTTTTTGAATTTGTTGAAGCAGAGAAATATACCTGTTTATTATATGACTTGGACCGTACGCGCACTCTGATTGGCTGATTACCGGTCTGATATTTTTCCATCTCGGACCGTTACCATGACAATTGGTCCGAACAGCGCGTATCAGATTTGATATCTTTCCTCGGAACGTTACCATGACAATCTGTCCGCAGCGTGTATCACACAAAACCAAGTCGGACATGAACATACTTCACAAATATCTCAAAAGCATTGGTTAAGACAGTGGTTCCCAAAGTTGGGGTCCCGACCCCCCGGGGGGTCGCGGGAACCCCTGGGGGGATTGCAAGATGATTTCCACACAAACAAAAAAAAAAGATTATTTTTTTTTGAGCAAATATAAAGCCCTTAAATATTTATTTAGCATTTGATTTGATTCAAAAGGACTACCCGTTAAATTGTGTTTGGAGACTATAATATATTTTAATAACGTTAGTAATTTTGTCCCAGTCATTGCAGCGTCAATCAAAATCATCACGTAACACAGCTCACATCATGCGCAGCGGCAAAGCGTGTCCTGCTGTTGTTTGCTAAAACTAAAGGTGTTTGGAGGCTACAAATAAATAATACCTGCTTTAAAATGAAACGTGGTTAATATCCACAACAGAAAAACCCGGAGGGGGAGAAAAGTCACTTGTATCAGGGGTCAGGCTGATGGTGCGAAGAGAGGGAGAGAGGGCAAAGGAGGGAGAAAGGACAGCGGAGGGAGGGAGGACAGCGGTAGAACAGCGCGTTAAAGAGGCCCGGCTTTTCGGAGTCAAAGGTAAAGAGGTCCGCACATTAAAAGCGGGTGGCCGGTTTATGCCTTTACTGACAGTAACTTTGGAAAGAGAAGCCGCGGGGATGAACCGCATAAAGTAACAACAGAAAGCGGCCGCCCGCTTTTAATGTGCGGACCTCTTTACCGCTGACTCCGGAAAGCCGGCCCACTTTACCGCGGTAGGAGAACAGTGAGGGCGAGCCGCAAGAAATGCGCTCCACTTCTGCTGAGGAGGGAGCCCACCAAGCCCATCACTGTGTCACTACATGAGTAAAAAAAAACATGTCACTACATGTCCAGCCCAAAAAGCCTCCTTTTTTGGGCTGGACAGTGCAGCTCGGTAGTGGCGTGAGTCTCTAGAAAGCGTTACTCCGTATCAAGGAAATACATGCTCATTTCATGTGACGGAAGGGCTGTTGGGTGGGGGGGGGGGGTCGCGGGTTAGCAGGGCATTTATGATGGGGGTCGCGGGCTAAAAACTTTGGGAACCCCTGGGTTAAGACACAGACGAGAGTCATATAATAAAACATTTATTAACCTCGCTTGCTCAGTCTGTACAGAGAAATATCAGACCTCGTGCTCGGTTAATAAGCCGTTAAGATATCTCAAAGCATACAGCATGAGATGTTTATGTGAAAATCAGGTGCAGAGTTAAGTGTCATTCATTATTTAGACTGCAGTGGAGACTGGTGTGGGGAGGAGGATTTATCACCCGTCTCTGTTGACATCTGCGGCTGTCACACACAAACAGGTCTGGATTAAGAATTCAGCTGCACATTCAGATTATCACTGCCACAGCCTCATATTATTGCAAGGAAATTAGTTTGGATTAGATGTTGTCACGCTGCTAGATATTAAGTGCATTTGAATGATGGTCGAGAAATCCATTTCGTATATGACACAGAGATGGCTGGACGTCAGGAGGTATTAAACGTCACAGAGATATGATTATGACAAACATAGTACGTTCACAGGGGCGAGGAAGCAGCAATGTTTCTGGATTGCAGAGGCAGAAGTCTACACACTGTACGCATCATGTGAAGTGGAGAGACTCACGCGTTGGGGTGGTGCGGGGCTAATTTGAAATGCACGCTCATGTTATCAGCAAAGAGCGTACACACCGCACGAATGGACGAGCGCAGCGTTTTTGCCAGCGGCCCTTGGCTCTAGATCAGCTCCACACACACACACATGTATCTAAACATTATGAGGAGGACGAGCAGGTGTGACAGTGATTCTGGACATTGTTTTGTTTTTTTATTCAGTGTCTGACCAGACTAGCTCACAGAGACCATAAGGACAAACACATACATGTGAGTTTTGTTGCTGCACATCAGTTCTCTGGCCAGTACTGTCCTCTACACTACATCAGAAGCTGCGTCTCTGCGCGCTCTGCCGTGTGTACACAGCCGCGTGGCGCTCGTCACTCGCTGCGCTTTCAGACATTCTCCAGCTTTAGCCCAAGTTCAAATATATTCCCTCACAAGTCTCTTAGCACTTCAAAATCTGACTTTGTTCCGTTTGTTTATGTCTATTGCCGAGGGACAACAAAAATAAACTAGCATTTTTTGCCACATTTATACTGTAACTTCATTAAAATGCACTGTCTCTTCAAATTATACTGCATAAACAAATGTTGTGTAATGTATTTGTGTGTCACTCGTGAATGTGAGGGTTTTGGATCATCACTGTCCTGCAGTGAGTTCCTGCATCAGAGGAAAAGTTATCTTAGATTTCTCTTTTATGTAGTATTTTCCAAGAAGTCATTGCACCCCGAGTCAAGAGTGCTCTGCAGCAGTGGGTACGAGACTGCGCTATAATTTGTGTTATACAAGGTGCACATCCTCACCCAGGGCACACACACTCACAAGTCTTCTAACTCTTTGAAGTGAGTTTGTGATTTGAAAAAGCCTTGTCGTTTTAAATGATCCTGAAGAGAGAAAAGCTCATACTGAACCAGAGTCAGAGACACAGGAGAAGAATCTCCCTCCACAATCTCCTCTGACTCACGTCTCTTTGCATGATAATGTCAAATATAATATAGAAAGAACCACATGTGTCACTGTGTTGTAAACATACAGTACAACTATGTCTGCACTAGAATATACAGGATTTTATTCTTGCTTATTAATTATGCTAAAAATAGAGATTGGAGGAAATCTATAATAAATTCTAGAGACAATATTCCCACCCACCTCCACCTATAGACCTGTCGGTCACTGACAGTTTCTGTCAGTCTCTGTCTCTGTCTCATTAACCTGTTCTCTCACTTCTCTTTCAGACATACGCGTTACAGAGCCACTACGGCATTCCACACACAGAGGTAACTACTGTCTGTGAGAGACAAAGAATCCAAATCACTGTCTAATCTAAACGTGTGTGTGTGTGTGTCTGTGTGTGTGTCAGTTGGCCAAACTCCACCAGTTGTCGTTGCAGCAGCAGAGTCTGAGCCACATCAGTCAAGCTGCGACACAAGTTCTGTCAGGTACGGAGTCTGAATCACTACACAACACAACTTTAGTTTATTTAAGGAAATACCACAGGTCAGTGGCTAACAGAGGGGTCCATGGGGCCTTGGTGCAGAGAGGACTGGGCGCCAGTCGAAGCCGGAGACCTGTGACCTTTTCCGAACACACAATATCTGGCTGTTGGGACATGGAACTGGGAGGCTGAGGAGCCTGAGAGATACTGACTTGAGTTAGTCGGCTTCACCTCCACACACAGCTTGGGCTCGGGAACCCAACTCTTTGAGAGGGGTTGGACGCTCCACTGTTCTGGCGTTTCCAGCGGGGAGAGGCGGCGAGCTGGGGTGGCCATACTCATTGCCCCCATCTCACCGCCACGTGTTGGAGTCTCTTACAGCAGTCCAGAGGACTCTGCCTTCTTGGAGTCCTTGGGAGGGGTACTGGACAGTGCACCGACAGGGACTCCGTGTTTCTCCTGGGGGCCCAGGTGTGAAATGGCACGGACACTTGCAGAGGGGTGATTGGGAAGAATGGCCCTAATCTGAACCCGAGCGGATCAGTTGTTGGACTTCTGTGCTAGCCACCATTTGCCAATCACAAACACCATGCATCAGATTTTTATGACATCAGGTACAGACATGGAGTTGTTTTTATCCACACACGCTGATACAACATCTGGCACATTTAGCTCCGCCCTCTTTGTCTCAAAGACCCTGTGATAGTACGTCTTGTGATGTCACCACTATGACATCACACTCAAAGCAGTTTTCTGTCTGTTTTCAAACAAGTGTTTCCCATTAGTTATCTTTGGTCTTTTCTGAAATGAAGTTCTTTACAATCCTTGTTTTAATAAAAATGAATGGGACTACTCCTCTGGTGGTAGCACAGGGGGTTACAGGTGGAAAGTATGTATTTCACACTCTAAACCATGGAATGACAAAGTTAATCGCCTAATTTTCATGTTTTATGGCAAAGATACTGCATGATATTTCAGAGTATCAAGTATGACCTTTGCCTTGTTTCTAAAGAAGTTGAGCTGTCGTCTTTGCTCTGGAAGAAAGAGAGCCCCTAGAAAATATCAATAATATTTACACATTCAACCGCATTTATGGACATCGGCCTCTGCCCCTTACTGACCCATGTCTTGTTTGTTATCTTTGCATTTCCTGTGTTTGAACTGTTTGATTCTCTTATCTGTGTTGGCGAATCGACAGTTTTGTAAAGTCCTTCGAGATAACTACTGCTGTGATTTAGGATGTACACAAATCCATTGAATTGTATTGAACTTTTTTTCTCCATAAATTCTAGATGAAGCAATGCATTATTACAAGTTACCGCATTAGATTAGATTATTTTAGATTAGATTAGTTTGTATTGTCTCATTACATTCAATAGAATCTAACGTTAAAGTAGAATCTAACGTTAAAGTTAAATCGGCCCAAAAACTGTCCTTTCTGCTGGTTTCATCATCCGCAGCAGCAACAACACGGTCACTGCTGAATAAATGCATTCACCATCGAGCTCTAAATCTCTCCGTCTTTATCCTCTGGAACTCACTCTACACTGTTGTTTGAGACATTTTGCTGTAAGATTGTTATTCCTGTGTCATATCAGCCACAGAGCAGAAAAACACCCTGTGGAGAATCTTCCCCCTGCTGCAACGAGACAAATCGACAAAATGGTGAAATAATTGTGCGTAAAGGAAAATGTGTAACAGAAATATAATCATCATAGAAACTGGTTTTAAATGTCATATAAAAATACCAAGATTCAAGATTGTTTGTTTTGTTTCCTTTTGGAGAAAGTTGGTTTGGACCGATGGCTCTGCTACATTTCAATACAGAAAATACATACACACATCACCTCCTCATGTCCTTGTTTAACAGATTCACTAAAACAGCTTTGAAAGAGTTCTTATAACGATTAAGTCTGCACCGTAGCACTCATACCTCCTCCCAATTGTTCATATTCAAGGAAAAGTACATGTGTAGGATCAGAGGGATTCCTGGTCAGTTTCCTCCTGTTCTGTCTCCTCCTGGTCTGTCTCTTCTTGGTCTGTCTCATCCTGGTCTGTCTCTTCCTGTTCTGTCTCATCCTGGTCTGTCTCATCCTGGTCTGTCTCATCCTGGTCTGTCTCATCCTGGTCTGTCTCATCCTGGTCTGTCTCATCCTGGTCTGTCTCTTCTTGGTCTGTCTCATCCTGGTCTGTCTCTTCCTGGTCTGTCTCATCCTGGTCTGTCTCATCCTGGTCTGTCTCATCCTGGTCTGTCTCCTCTGGTCTGTCTCATCCTGGTCTGTCTCTTCTTGGTCTGTCTCATCCTGGTCTGTCTCATCCTGGTCTGTCTCATCCTGGTCTGTCTCATCCTGGTCTGTCTCTTCTTGGTCTGTCTCATCCTGGTCTGTCTCCTCTGGTCTGTCTCTTCTTGGTCTGTCTCTTCTTGGTCTGTCTCATCCTGGTCTGTCTCATCCTGGTCTGTCTCATCCTGGTCTGTCTCATCCTGGTCTGTCTCATCCTGGTCTGTCTCTTCTTGGTCTGTCTCATCCTGGTCTGTCTCATCCTGGTCTGTCTCATCCTGGTCTGTCTCATCCTGGTCTGTCTCCTCTGGTCTGTCTCTTCATGGTCTGTCTCATCCTGGTCTGTCTCATCCTGGTCTGTCTCCTCCTGGTCTGTCTCATCCTGGTCTGTCTCCTCTGGTCTGTCTCTTCATGGTCTGTCTCATCCTGGTCTGTCTCCTCTGGTCTGTCTCTTCATGGTCTGTCTCATCCTGGTCTGTCTCTTCATGGTCTGTCTCATCCTGGTCTGTCTCTTCTTGGTCTGTCTCCTCCTGTTCTGTCTCCTCTGGTCTGTCTCTTCTTGGTCTGTCTCATCCTGGTCTGTCTCCTCTGGTCTGTCTCTTCATGGTCTGTCTCATCCTGGTCTGTCTCCTCCTGGTCTGTCTCATCCTGGTCTGTCTCCTCTGGTCTGTCTCTTCATGGTCTGTCTCATCCTGGTCTGTCTCTTCTTGGTCTGTCTCATCCTGGTCTGTCTCCTCTGGTCTGTCTCTTCATGGTCTGTCTCATCCTGGTCTGTCTCCTCCTGGTCTGTCTCATCCTGGTCTGTCTCATCCTGGTCTGTCTGCTCCTGGTCTGTCTCCTCCTGGTCTGTCTCCTCCTGGTCTGTCTGCTCCTGGTCTGTCTGCTCCTGGTCTGTCTCCTCCTGGTCTGTCTCCTCCTGGTCTGTCTCCTCCTGGTCTGTCTGCTCCTGGTCTGTCTCCTCCTGGTCTGTCTCCTCCTGGTCTGTCTCCTCCTGGTCTGTCTCCTCCTGGTCTGTCTGCTCCTGGTCTGTCTGCTCCTGGTCTGTCTCCTCCTGGTCTGTCTCCTCCTGGTCTGTCTCCTCCTGGTCTGTCTGCTCCTGGTCTGTCTGCTCCTGGTCTGTCTCCTCCTGGTCTGTCTCCTCCTGGTCTGTCTCCTCCTGGTCTGTCTCCTCCTGGTCTGTCTCCTCCTGGTCTGTCTCCTCCTGGTCTGTCTGCTCCTGGTCTGTCTCCTCCTGGTCTGTCTCCTCCTGGTCTGTCTGCTCCTGGTCTGTCTGCTCCTGGTCTGTCTCCTCCTGGTCTGTCTCCTCCTGGTCTGTCTCCTCCTGGTCTGTCTGCTCCTGGTCTGTCTCCTCCTGGCCTGCTCATTGGGGGCCAATAGGGAGAGGCCAGTGTTTGTCTGTGCACCTGTGGCACATGATGGATGGAGGAGCAGCTCATGTTTCTGCTCCTCTGGGAGGCCAGAGTTCAGGGTAAACGTCTCAGGAGCTGGAACTGTTCAAGGACCCATTTGTCTGTGATTGACTTTTCGCGGTATATTCTGGCCTAGGCTATTTTAACCCCCTTTAGGCCAGATTAACCCCCCTCTTGTTTTATCTAATAATAATAAAATATACGTTATTGAATTATTATTTTTTAAACTTCAAAATTATTTCAAATCATTTAGAAGTGTTTGTTAATTAGTCTGTAGCCCTAATTAGTGTGATTGTTTCTCACACTTTGTTTGTGAGGTGATGAGTCAATGTATCTTCTTACTTCTCACTTGTTTCATGTGATGAGTCATCTTATGGTGCTTTGACACCGGATCATGTGTTGCGTCAACTTTCAATGCAAAGTCAATGGTGACATGTATGTGCATCTCGGGATGCACGCACGGACTGCAGAGACGCATGGACTGAGCGGTAGAGACGCACGGACTGAGCGGTAGAGACGCATGGACTGAGCGGTAGAGACGCATGGACTGAGCGGTAGAGACGCACGGACTGAGCGGTAGAGACGCATGGACTGAGCGGTGGAGACGCACGGACTGAGCGGTAGAGACGCACGGACTGAGCGGTAGAGACGCATGGACTGAGCGGTGGAGACGCATGAACTGAGCGGCAAAGGCGAGGCAGTGGCGCAGGAGCGGAAAAACAACGCACGCCGGAGATAAATATTGCTGAGTGTTTCCTTGGGACGTTTGTGCAGCGACGAATCAGAGAGCCGCAAAGTGGTCACGGGGACATTAGCGGCCAGAGCGAGCAGACTGAACATTCTGTAAACAGCCAAAACAGGAGCTACACCAGGACTAAACCAGGACTAAACCAGGGTTGACAGTGGGGGACATAGTGCTTGTTAACATGTGAGTTTTCATGCTCCCGTGACTTTATGCAACTTCTTCGAGTGTGTTCGCCGATGCGGAAGTACCGTTTAATAATAAAATAAACGTATGACGCACCTCCGTGAACACATACTGCTGTTATATAAAGTCACCTCCGTGAACACTACTGCTGTTATATAAAGTCACCTCCGTGAACACATACTGCTGTTATATAAAGTCACCTCCGTGAACACATACTGCTGTTATATAAAGTCTGTGGAAGGTCCCTGAACACAGACACTCTGCAAAGCTGCATTATTGGAGAAGATCTTTACACAAGAAGCCGCTGGCTTAACTCCGTTAGCATCAAAGTCCGTCCGCTACTTCCGCCACTTCCGGCGGGCGCCACAGCAGCAGGACTTCTGGTCTGAAGACCCCTGCGTCTGAAAATTAGAGAATGTGCGTCTGGTACGCGAGGCGTCAGCATTCCAGCGTCAGCGGTGTGAAAGCACCTTTAGAACTTTTGAGTAGATATTAATCATGGGCATATGACACCAATGCTCCGGAGATTGTGTCGCTCTTTCCGAAAGAACATTGCTTCGAAACACTGCATTGGAGCGTGTATCAAAACAACCGGTCACGTGACAGCTGTGTCAGTGTCTCGGACCCTGCAGCCCCTGCTTCACTGCTTCACTGCTTCACTGCGCATATCAGCGGTGTCGGTGTCAAAGAGTTTCTTTGGCTCAATGTGTTTCTTCTGACTTCTCATTGGATCATGGAAGAGTTACATCTCGCTTCCTTGGTTTGACTGCCGATGCGTCAACTGTGGTTTTTGATTAAAAAACTTGTGATGTACGCATAGAGTGCAGTCCTTTTTTTCAGTAAATTGTTTTATGTTTAAATATACTTGTATTCAATATAAGGATTCCTTAAAAAATGGGAATATTGCTGTATGGTCCTGAAAAGTACAGTACGAGATTGTTATAGTTTTATCATTGTTATAGTCTTATATAGAATAGTTTATTTCAGAAATAACATCTTTTCCTAAATGTATTTAGTAAGAAATTAATACATTAATAAAATATTGCTTGTATTTTATTGTTATTATATAAAATTAAAGGGGGGGTTAATCTGGCCTATGGGGGGTTAAACTAGCCTAGGCCAGTTTATACCCCGTGGTATATTCTGGCCTAGGCTATTTTAACCCCGGGGTGTAATCTGGCCTAGGCTACTTTATACCCAGGTATATTCTGGCGGGGTTTTAAACTGGCCTGCTACACCTGGTTCGATTCCACCTTCGGGACCTTTCTGCATGTTCTCCCTGTGTCTCCATAGGTTTCTTCCAGGTGCTCTGGTTTTTCTATACCACTGAAAAAGAGTGAGGGTTGAATGAGTATGTGTTTGTGAGTGTGACTGTGGGAATGAGGTGCAAATTAGCTACTAAGTACTTCTTCAATTTGTATCGCCCTTAATCACAACAGTAGTTATCTCAGAGGACTTTACAAAGCTGCTGATTCTCCAACACAGTTCCAAACCAAACACAGGAAATGTAACGATAACAATCACAAAGAACCATTGGTCCATAAGGGGCAGAGACCAATGTCCATAAATGTGGTTAAATGTTGTGTGTCCTGGATCATAGCTTCAATATGGTGCAGTTACATTTTCCCATTCACATAAACAAATATAATACCTAGCTTGAATGATGATGGGTCTCAGGGACAAACAAAGACTTGAAACCAGTTTGAATGTATAAGAATGAACGCTGCTTCTTTTAAATACATTTACAAAATGGAAGTGTTTCAAATGACTTTCCCCAGTGTTAAACATGTGGCGTTGTCCAATTTATCAAACTAATGTTAGCTGTGCATCCACAGAGAGAGGGGGAGAGAGAGAGAGTGAGGGACGGGGAGAGAGGGAGAGTTATCAGCAGGATGTGGTTGGCTGATTATTCCATTATGTTTCAGGTATAAAAGTGCAGAGCCTCTTTTCAAAATCACACTTAAGGAGCAGCTCTGACTCCTGCTGGGAATAATGTTCTGTTTCACAAATACAGTTTATAGTATTTCACTGTGAATCAGGTCCTTTGCAAATAGACGCTAATGTAAGCTGTGTTTGTGTAAGAAACTAGTCTGACTCAAGTTCACAGACAGTGGAGCAGTGAGGAGTGGCCGTGCCTGCATGTGAACCTACACTACTACTACTATTACTGCTACCACAACTACTTCTACTACTACTGATACTACTACTACTACTACTGATACTACTACTAGTACTACTACTACTACTAATACTATATTTGTAGTTATTGACTTGTCCCTGTGTCTGCAGCCGGAGTGGAGGCCAGTTCTCAGACCACGTCTCAGGAGCTGCTGATTCCAAACGATGTGAGTTCAAACACACAGCTGCTGTTTTAATATGTTATATATATATATATATATGTATACATATATATATGAATCAAATATTATAATATTGTTGAATGCTGTGTGGCCATACCTGTAGGTGAAAGCGAGATCCCATCAGACCTGTGAAGCTAAGGCTGTGCATGGCAGGGCCTGGTTAGTACTGTGATGGGAGACCTCTGGGAACACCAAGTGCCACAGTGGGGCGGCTGTAAACTGCCAAACTGTGGTTGTGTCCTTGGGCAAGATATTTCAACCACATTAGAATGGATCTGGTGTGTGTGTGAATGGTTAGTGGTGGTCAGAGGAGCCGATGGCTCAAACTGGTTGACTCGCTTCTGCCAGTGTGCCCCAGGGCAGCTGTTGCCACAGTAACAGTTTATCACCAGTGTCTTTGGAGTGAATGAATAATCCCATGTGAAGCATCTTTGAGTGTCCAGAAAAGCACTATATAAAACCCATGCATTATTATGTTGTTGTCGGAAAGTTAGGTACCCCAGCTTTATCCTTCATGTCTCAGGGCCATAGAAAGTCTCTCTGGGGATGACTGCAGAGGGGGAAGTGGAGCCAACTTTAATGTTGGCATCTATTGGATCTGTGACTCATTCTTGGAGCAGATTCCACTCAGGGAGATTAAAAAGTGTTTTGGGCCTAATTTCTTCTTATACAAACATTAAATAGGTCACATAACTTTAGCTCTATGCCACTATAGGAAGAAAGGAAAGCTTCACAACTTTATAAATTATCTTCAGATGTGGAGTATTGATGCCAGTACTGAAATAGAAGGATATACACTGCAAAAACTAATCACATATAAGGTATTTCATTCAACAAGTTTGGAATGTTGATTCAAGCACATTTTAACTTTGTCTTGAAGGAGCACGCAAACACGTCTTGTTTGATCCACATACATACATTCCATGTGTATGTATTCCCTTCCATGGATGTGTGTACCTGTGAGTGTGTGCCTGTGTGTGTACCTGTGTGTGTATTGTTTTCCTTGGAATGTGAGCACACAGGGGATCCTGGTTTCTCTTTGATTTAATAATCAGCACCTCTGCAGCCTCTGATATGCTGGCATCAGTCCCAGTCATTTTAATCAAGATGTTATTGTGATTTTTCTCTTGCATTTGGTCCAATCCTTCACACTGCAATGTGTGAACGGCTAAGACCCTGTTTGTCAGCGGGTAATGATGACATCCTATAGCTGCAGCAGTAATAGGTTTAGCAGAGGAGCCCCAACCTCTCTTTAATACAAGGGCGACAGGGATTCACCCAAAAATAGTACATGAGCTCCTTCCTGTCGTAAAAGCTGCTCGCCTAGGCTGCAAAAACCTCATATTCTAAAAGCAATCGACCTTGAGAAAGTGTCCCACCATCATGGACCACAATCGTCCATTTTTCTTAAGGCTAAAAGGTAGTTTAGCTTTAAGAGTTTAGCTTTAAGAGCTGCCAAATGGCTTCAATGCTGTTGAGTCACTTTCATTCAGGCCAAAATATCTCTGCAGACCGGTTTCAATCAGACTAATGGCGTCTGTTGAAGTTTTGGCAGAATCATGATGGAAAAGACAATATTTTGTATTGATAGATGAACCTTTATGACTACACACTTTCAGCCTTATCCACATGTATAAAGTGCATTATGTCTCCTTATGTTTAAGGCTTAGATTGAAGGTTCTTTTAATAAGACAAAAGTGGAAAGAGGATTGTGCTTAATCACCACATGTTTACACTTCCACCTTTGTCAGAGACACGCCACCATCAGTCTGGTCCAGTCTAGTCCAGTCTGGTCCAATAGGGTCAGGCAGCGGCTAAAGGTGGATCAAACTTTAACATATCTGACCTGCTGGTGTCTGGGACCACTTTGTTTCATGTCTGCTGCAGAGCCACACACTTTAATTATCAGCAGTCTGTCCAGGAATGTACCACAATAGCCCACTTTAGACCACTTTAGACCACTTTAGACCAGAGCCCATCGACCCCAGCGCTGAGGGCAATAGACTGATAGGGAAAGGAATGTCAAAGGAAATCATCCTCAGCGAGACTTGTGCACCTGACTTTTAAAAGATGGTTAGCATATTTTCCCCCACACCTTCACCACCACCAACTATTCAAACACACTCCAGACTCATTCTAATTTGGGTCTGGCATGTGTGACGCAGCCGCCCCGCTGTGGCACCTGGTGTTCCCAAAGGTCTCCCATCACAGTATACACCAGGTCCCTCACTACTGAGCTTCAAAGGTCTGACAGTATATGACTTTCACCCGCAGGTGGCGCCACAGTGGCTACATCCATTCCACACTGAGCTGCCGTACTCCTCATATACACCACATGCGTCATGTGAAGCAGAGAGACTTGCGCAGCGACGCACTTGGATCATTTGAAATGCGTGCCCATGTTATCAGCGAGGCGCAAACACACCGCACACACAGACGAGCGTGTGGCATGCAGCCGCCACTTGTATCTTAATATTCGCAGGAAGAATGGCAGGTTTGACCGTGATTCTGGACATTGTTTTTTGTCTTTCATATGGTCTGGTGTCTGACCAGACTAGCTCACAGAGACCATGAGGACAAACACAAGTGAGTTTTGTTTCTGTACATCCGTTCTCTGGCCCGCACTGTCCTCTACACTTGTCCTTAGATTACACAGAGAGAACATCAGCAGCCGTGCCTCCAAGGCAACGCAAGCCTCCACTGGAGAGGAGAGACTGCCGTCACTCGTTGCACTTGCGGTGTGTACAAGCTGTGAAGCTCAGGAGCCCGTCATAGAGTCGCTTCTCCTTGCACTGCATCAGGCATTAGTAAATTACCTCTGGAGATAAGCTGGATGGCTCTGACTCATGCTAAACTCCGCTAACATGACCTGGGTTCTCTTCCTCTCCTCCTCTCTCCCTCTCCTCCTTGCTCCCCTCTCTCCCTCTTGTCCTCGCTCCCCTCTCCTCCTCTCTCCCTCTTCTCCTCTCCTCCTCTCCCTCTCTTCCTCTCTCCCTCTCCTCCTTGCTCCCCTCTCTCCCTCTCCTCCTCTCTCCCTCTTCTCCTCTCCTCCTCTCCCTCTCTTCCTCTCTCCCTCTCCTCCTTGCTCCCCTCTCTCCCTCTCCTCCTCTCTCCCTCTTCTCCTCTCCTCCTCTCCCTCTCTTCCTCTCTCCCTCTCCTCCTTGCTCCCCTCTCTCCCTCTCGTCCTCGCTCTCCTCCTCTCTCACTCTCCTCCTCTCCCTCCCCTCCTCTCTCCCTCTCTTCCTTGCAGCTGATTGGTTCCATCATCGGTCGCCAGGGCACCAAGATAAACGAGATCCGGCAGGTTTCGGGAGCACAGATAAAGATCGGGAGTCAGATGGACGGTACCAGCGACCGCCACGTCACCATCACTGGGACGCCCATCGCCATCAACCTGGCCCAGTACCTCATCACCTCCTGGTAAGCACCAAGCACCTGATCACAGCACTTACACACAAGACAGTATTTTGCTTTAGTTTTATATTTTTTTTCCTGTTACTTGTGCTCTTTATTCAAATCTACCATTTATTAAAACTGATTTTTTTTAAATAGTGCCTCTCTGAGCTCTTTCTCACAGTTTGCAAAAAGTCGGCATATTGTGGTCTCATTGGTTCATAATATTAACAAGATTAATTTAATAACAATAATACATTAATAATAATTTTTATCATTATAAACAAGATTAGTTCTCATGGGAAAAAACTATACTAAATTATATTAATTAACCTAAGTGTATTGTATTTTTTTAATGCTTTTTAATAAACTAAAGTATGACTTTTGTTACTTGTAAAAAAAAAAAAAAGGCATAAATTCATAATTTCCCTCCAGTTTTATTACAAATAAATAAGACATGAAGTGGCTATTTGGATGATCTAGATTTTGTTTTTTGCCTCTTGAATATATCGTTGTCTATGACAAGGAAAATCCAAATGCATTACAGCAGGGATAAGCAACTATTTCCTACATTGGGATCTCGCCATATTGTGGAAGGACGGATCCAATTTCATGTGGTTTTTAGTTTTTGAATTTGATTTAGCAAAAAGTGACTTCAGCATTGAAATGTACACTGCAAAATGTGATGGAAAAAAAGTCGAAAATTGTTCAAATTTGGCTAAAAATGTCTTAAATTAAGTACCTTCTGACTGCCTTAAAACAAGATTTGCCAATGGGACAAATCAAAATTATTTTTAAAAAGATACAAGAAATGTCTCTCTTAGAATAAGAAAATTAAGCAACAGCGACTAAATGGCTTTGTCCCATTGGCAAATCTTGTTTTTTAAGGCAGTCAGTAGAATAGTTTTTTTAATTGTTATACCTGGAAGACTGTCCAGAATCAGGCGTTTCAAACACAGCTGTTGATGGCGTCTGACACATTATTTGCAAATCCGCTTTTAACCACAAACACATTTTAATCATAAACTGACTCTATCTTTTAAGAAATAAATTACCTTAAAACCTCTTTTTGCTCGCACACATCGAGGAAATCATTAAACACTGAAATGTAATGGAGCCACTGGTCTGACCCCCATCCATCAGAGAGGAGAGTCAAGATAAGATAAGATGTGCTTTGTTTATCTCACAAAGGAGAAATGTACATGTCACATTGGCATGGATAGAGACCCTCAGATTGTGCAAAAGAAAGAAATGTTAAATACAGGATAATTATGTACAACAAAAGTGACAAGTGTCAATGGGAAACAGTGTCAATAGTAGTGCAGGTTTTCACACAGTGACCATTTAAAGTGACTTGTTGTACAGTCTGACAGCGGTGGGGATAAAGGCCCTGCGGTAGCGCTCCTTCCTACACTGAGGGTGTCTCAGTCTTCCACTGAAGGAGCTCCTCGGGGCAGAGAGACGTCGACCTCCAACACACTTTACCAAATGTATGAATATGGAAATGTCATCTTAGGAAAATGATTTGTTATCCCACCATTGCATCCACTAGACACACATCTCTATACAAAGGAGTCACATGGAAATTACAGAGAAATTACTTGGAAATCAGCACATATAAGTCACATAGATGTCACATAGAAATCACCAACTTAGCCTAATGTTTATTTTTCTATTTTATTCTTTGGCCTTCAGCAGAAAATAAGAAAACATTTGACATTCACAGGTTGTAAATTATTTACAGACCGAAAGGGTTAGACTGAAGTTTAACACTTATATCACCTAACCCTATAAACAAATAACATGTCAAAGTCAAAGCAAGAATAAAGTACGAAATCATTATAAACTTTTGGACTCTGAAAAGACAGATGGACTCGCAAAGACGTACATGTATGACATTTAGAGTTGTAAAAGCCAAAGCCACATGTGTCCTGAAGCCCTTTTGCACATCTGCAGCAGAACTCTTTGCTTCAGTCAGAATAAAAAGTACAAAAACTCAGAGCGTCAGATTATGCATGTAATGATTCTGAAGCCTCTCCCCGGCCCCCACTGTGCACACGACACACAGATACACACATCTAAATGTACATTAGCACATCAAACTCTTCTGCATCCATTATTCATCCCAATGCATCCAAATGAGAAAAAACACTTTGAATAAAATGTTTGAAAATGATCTATCTCTAAATGGGGTTTCAATGAGTATTCTGCATCGCTCTCATCAAGAGAGACCTGAAAAAATACAAATCTATGTTAAGATTTGAAAAAACTCTTGGAGCGGAACAAAAACTTCTACATCACAGTTAACAAAATACACATTTTATATTTGTTGAACTGTCAATTACAATGTTGCTACATGAAACCCTTCATTTTACATTTTTAATATTTTTCAAATATTAGCAGATCGTACTGTTATCACTACGTGTTGGATACGCGGTGCATGATAACATAGAAAACTCTGTCTACATGAGCCACGAAACTGAGCATCTTACTCCTTTAATTCAACTCTTTACATTTTGTTGCATGTAAAGCTCAAATGAAACTACAAAATAAACAGAAATAAAGTACATCAGTTTTGTGCTTCTGAACTAATTAGGCCTGTGTATACTCGGGCGTTTACTGTGTGCGCTGGTGTTTGTGCTGGACCCGGGGTTGATTACGCAGCCACAGATGTTTGTATACTCGGGTGTAGGGAAAAGATTTACAAATACAGTATGTTATTGAATTGTATAAGGTGCACCAATAACAGTCAAACAACATACACATTCCAAACCAAAAGAATAGTGATTAAAGGAATTTTTTTGTCAGCTTATTGATTGTTATTAGGCTGTACAACAAATTAATTAAAATGTGAAAATCACAACATGTTTAAAGGACAACTAAGCACCTAATCAACTTTTTTTAACTTATCAAACTGCATAAATATGTTTCTTATAGTGCTCTCTACATGGCCTGATCTTTTTCACTATTGAGCCTAAACCCGTCTGTGTGGCACCGCCTCTCTATATTTTTGGTGGCACTATTTGAATGGAGTACCAGGCCAGCCTCTCCGTTGGCTCTGGTGGCTTTGTGACGTTGCTTTGTGCTTTGTGACGTCCGTCGCTCTGCACCTGTGGTATAAAAGCAACCCTAACCCTAACCCAACTATTTATGTGTGTGAACTATTGTTATAAGCCAACAATGTCAACTGTCTGATTATTGGTTTGTGGGCTGTGATTGACAAGGGAGCTGTCAATCACAGCCCAGACCACGCCCAACTTTAAGCCCTCCTTCTTGTCTCCTGGGCCGCCAGGCACTGCCTTTTTTAGAGAGAATTTTCAAATGTTTACCTGGGCGGAGTAAGGCTGGACACTGGTGTTAAGTTGATCTTTAAGTAGCCACTGAAACCGGAGGCAGAACACAGATTGTTCACATTTACTGTTTGAATTATTTCACTTTTAATTGGTGACATCACAAGTTGAATATATGTGACTAATGATTTGATCTATTTGTTATTATAATTGTTTTTTCCAGGTGTCTCTCTGTGGATCAAGCACTCTGGCACATGCTTTAGTCATTGATGCGCGAATAACATATATTATCATTTGTGTAGTAACTTAACTAAAGTCACAGAGAATGTATTTTTTTTCCCACACACTCTCTCTAGTTTCTCTGGTCTCTCTCTGGCATCTCACTGGTCTCTCTGGCCTCTCTCTCTGGCCTCTCTCTCTCTCTGGTCTCTCTCTCTCTGGTCTCTCTCTCTCTGGTCTCTCTCTGGCCTCTCTCTCTGGTCTCTCTCTCTGGCCTCTCTCTCTCTGGCCTCTCTCTCTCTGGTCTCTCTCTGGCCTCTCTCTCTCTGGTCTCTCTCTCTGGCCTCTCTCTCTCTGGCCTCTCTCTCTGGCCTCTCTCTCTGGCCTCTCTCTCTGGCCTCTCTCTCTGGCCTCTCTCTCTCTGGCCTCTCTCTCTCTGGTCTCTCTCTCTCTGGTCTCTCTCTGGCCTCTCTCTCTGGTCTCTCTCTCTGGCCTCTCTCTCTCTGGTCTCTCTCTGGCCTCTCTCTCTGGTCTCTCTCTCTGGCCTCTCTCTCTCTGGTCTCTCTCTCTGGCCTCTCTCTCTCTGGTCTCTCTCTGGTCTCTCTCTGGCCTCTCTCTCTGGCCTCTCTCTCTGGCCTCTCTCTCTCTGGTCTCTCTCTGGCCTCTCTCTCTGGCCTCTCTCTCTGGCCTCTCTCTCTCTGGCCTCTCTCTCTGGCCTCTCTCTCTGGCCTCTCTCTCTCTGGCCTCTCTCTCTGGCCTCTCTCTCTCTGGCCTCTCTCTCTGGCCTCTCTCTCTCTGGCCTCTCTCTCTGGTCTCTCTCTCTGGCCTCTCTCTCTCTGGTCTCTCTCTGGCCTCTCTCTCTGGTCTCTCTCTCTGGCCTCTCTCTCTCTGGTCTCTCTCTGGTCTCTCTCTCTGGCCTCTCTCTCTCTGGTCTCTCTCTGGCCTCTCTCTCTGGCCTCTCTCTCTCTGGTCTCTCTCTGGCCTCTCTCTCTGGCCTCTCTCTCTGGCCTCTCTCTCTCTGGTCTCTCTCTGGCCTCTCTCTCTGGTCTCTCTCTCTGGCCTCTCTCTCTCTGGTCTCTCTCTGGCCTCTCTCTCTGGTCTCTCTCTCTGGTCTCTCTCTGGTCTCTCTCTCTCTGGCCTCTCTCTCTCTGGTCTCTCTCTGGCCTCTCTCTCTGGTCTCTCTCTGGCCTCTCTCTCTGGCCTCTCTCTCTCTGGTCTCTCTCTGGCCTCTCTCTCTGGCCTCTCTCTCTGGCCTCTCTCTCTCTGGTCTCTCTCTGGCCTCTCTCTCTGGCCTCTCTCTCTGGCCTCTCTCTCTGGCCTCTCTCTCTGGCCTCTCTCTCTGGCCTCTCTCTCTCTGGCCTCTCTCTCTGGCCTCTCTCTCTGGCCTCTCTCTCTGGCCTCTCTCTCTGGCCTCTCTCTCTCTGGCCTCTCTCTCTCTGGTCTCTCTCTGGCCTCTCTCTCTCTGGTCTCTCTCTGGCCTCTCTCTCTGGTCTCTCTCTGGCCTCTCTCTCTCTGGCCTCTCTCTCTCTGGTCTCTCTCTGGCCTCTCTCTCTGGCCTCTCTCTCTGGCCTCTCTCTCTCTGGTCTCTCTCTGGCCTCTCTCTCTGGTCTCTCTCTCTGGCCTCTCTCTCTCTGGTCTCTCTCTGGCCTCTCTCTCTGGTCTCTCTCTGGTCTCTCTCTCTCTGGCCTCTCTCTCTCTGGTCTCTCTCTGGCCTCTCTCTCTGGTCTCTCTCTGGCCTCTCTCTCTGGCCTCTCTCTCTGGCCTCTCTCTCTGGCCTCTCTCTCTGGTCTCTCTCTCTGGTCTCTCTCTCTGGTCTCTCTCTGGTCTCTCTCTCTCTGGCCTCTCTCTCTCTGGTCTCTCTCTGGCCTCTCTCTCTGGTCTCTCTCTGGCCTCTCTCTCTGGCCTCTCTCTCTGGCCTCTCTCTCTGGCCTCTCTCTCTCTGGTCTCTCTCTGGCCTCTCTCTCTGGTCTCTCTCTGGCCTCTCTCTCTGGTCTCTCTCTGGCCTCTCTCTCTGGTCTCTCTCTCTGGTCTCTCTCTCTCTGGTCTCTCTCTGGCCTCTCTCTCTCTGGTCTCTCTCTGGCCTCTCTCTCTGGCCTCTCTCTCTGGCCTCTCTCTCTGGCCTCTCTCTCTCTGGTCTCTCTCTGGCCTCTCTCTCTGGCCTCTCTCTCTGGCCTCTCTCTCTGGCCTCTCTCTCTGGCCTCTCTCTCTCTGGTCTCTCTCTGGCCTCTCTCTCTGGCCTCTCTCTCTGGCCTCTCTCTCTGGCCTCTCTCTCTGGCCTCTCTCTCTGGCCTCTCTCTCTCTGGCCTCTCTCTCTGGCCTCTCTCTCTGGCCTCTCTCTCTGGCCTCTCTCTCTGGCCTCTCTCTCTCTGGCCTCTCTCTCTCTGGTCTCTCTCTGGCCTCTCTCTCTGGTCTCTCTCTGGCCTCTCTCTCTGGTCTCTCTCTCTGGTCTCTCTCTCTCTGGTCTCTCTCTGGCCTCTCTCTCTCTGGTCTCTCTCTCTGGCCTCTCTCTCTGGCCTCTCTCTCTGGCCTCTCTCTCTGGCCTCTCTCTCTCTGGTCTCTCTCTGGCCTCTCTCTCTGGCCTCTCTCTCTGGCCTCTCTCTCTGGCCTCTCTCTCTCTGGCCTCTCTCTCTGGCCTCTCTCTCTGGCCTCTCTCTCTGGCCTCTCTCTCTGGCCTCTCTCTCTGGCCTCTCTCTCTGGCCTCTCTCTCTCTGGCCTCTCTCTCTGGCCTCTCTCTCTGGCCTCTCTCTCTGGCCTCTCTCTCTCTGGCCTCTCTCTCTCTGGTCTCTCTCTGGCCTCTCTCTCTGGCCTCTCTCTCTGGCCTCTCTCTCTGGCCTCTCTCTCTGGCCTCTCTCTCTCTGGCCTCTCTCTCTGGCCTCTCTCTCTGGCCTCTCTCTCTCTGGCCTCTCTCTCTCTGGTCTCTCTCTGGCCTCTCTCTCTGGCCTCTCTCTCTGGTCTCTTCTCGCTCTGGTCTCTCTGTTTAAACATAAACTGTTTACACTACCATAAACTGTGTAAACAATACTATAAAAATAGCATTGTCTGAAGATAAGCACAAGCTGAATTCTGGACCCATTCTGTTTCTGGACTTTTTCTTTCACACAGTGGCGACAAAGCTACTGTGCTGCATTGTCCTAGGCTAGCTTATTGTGGCTAATGGCTAATTGTGGCTAATGATTAATCGGCGCTAATCGTGACTATGGATAATGGCTAATTGTGGCTCTAAATAAGGGCTAATCGTAATTAATGGCTAATCGTGGCTATGGGGGTTTCAAATATGGCCGAACTCCCTGGAGTCTGAACTAGCTTGCTGGATTTAAAAAGTGCAAAACGTGAAAACAGTGAAAAATCCGCACAGCTTTGTTGCCCCAATCAGTGTCTTACATACATATTTAATAACCACGTATGGTCCATGGCTAATGGCTAATTGTGGCTTTGGATAACGGCTAGTCGTGGCTCATTGTAGCTAATCGTGGCTAATGACCATACACCGCAGATCAATCAATCAAATCTTTATTTGTAGAGCACATTTAAAAACATCCGAGGCTTACCAAAGTGCTGTACAGACGGCGAGAAAAAATAAATGAATAAAAACTAAAAACACATAAAAAATGACATCACTGGTGATCTGTTTCAGTTTTTTCAGCAGTTCTCTCTCAAACGTCTTCTCTAACGTCCTAATGAGCTGTGATGGTTTTGTTCCCTCCTCCCAAAGCCCCCTCCCGAGCCATCACCCCGACTTATACAGCACACCCCCCCATCCGAGCAGCGAACCCCCCGACAGAGATCTGTTACACTACACACCCGTTTTATGATTTCACTTCATTTTTGGTTTTACTTTGAACTCTCCAAAATATTCCTATGGAGAATCAACACTGTCAGAATAATAACTGAAGGACATAAATATAAGTGTCACAATCTGCCAATGAGTCATAACAAAACACTTCAAATTGTGGCTAATGGCTTTTCATGGCTAATCGTGGCTAATGGCTAATCGTGGCTAATGGCTAACTGCCAATAATTGTAAAGAAAACACTTCAAATTTCATAGATAAATAATATTATTTTACTGCGTTTTTTGGTTAAAAACAAATTTACAAAGCTTTGTTATTTTTTTGTCTGCATTTATTATTGACAAAAGAATAATGCAGCTGAAAGAAAATCATTGAAAAAGGAAGTACATTAAGATCTGAATGTAAAGTAAAGAAAGGAAGAAAAATGATAATTCAATTTAATGTTTTTGAATGTTAACCTCAGAATGACTGAACAAGGAAATAAATAAATGCAGACAATTGGATAAAGATAATTTATATTCATGAAATCTCATCATGCGCCGAGTTTTCTTAATAATTATTGGCTGATTGTGACATGTATGTATTTGTTCGTTCAGTTATCACTTACTGACACTTTTGGTCCTTCATATATTCCTTTGAGTTTGGATTCTTTTGGTTTAACATGTCTTTGGTTGGACCCCCTCTAACCCGTCTCCATCCCCCCCTCTCCCCCTCCTTTCACCTCAGTTTAGAGACGGCCAAATCCACGGCCCAGTCCTCCTCCATGCCGCCTCCCGTTGACCTGACCATGAGCTTCACCCAGCCCGCCCCCTCCGCCTCGCCCTCCCCCTCCTCCCTGGCAGCGATGGGCGCCACCCTGCCCCACGCTCAGATCCTGGGTGCCCCGTACGCCCTCCCCCTGTCCAGCCTCCTGGGGGTCAAATCCATCCCTTACCTGGCACTGTCCACCCCTCCCGCCTCAGCAGCAGCAGCAGCAGCAGCAGCAGCCATGGGGGGTCCCGTCATGCCCGCGGTGACGGCAGCGACGGCGGTTCCGGTCCAGGCTCACGCGGCGGCGGCTCTGGCCTCCTACACGGCTAAGATCTCCAGCTCGGCAAACTGCGTGAAGAAACCGGAGAGGCAGAAGTTTGCACCGTACTAAAGTCTGAGGAGGTGTTTTCAGTGCAGTCGGAGCAGAGGGCGGAGCTTTCTTCACCAAAATTATCTCTTAACTTAAAATTTAACACATAACTTTTAACTTATCTCGTTTTTATTCAAATATACAGTACCTTTACTCACGATTCATAAGTGCTATAACTTGAAATACAGAAAAAAAGAGAGTGCTAATGCTAACTTGCTAACGATGAATACAAAAGGCATGCAGCGTACAACTACTTCCGCGGTCCTTATCGGCAAAGTGGTAAAGTGTCTTGCCCAAGGACAGCCGACATCGGTGGGAGTCGGTGGAGAAGGTCTCGCAGTGGGGTTAACAGTATGTTGCTATAATTACTAGCGCTTTCTCTTTCCTCCTCTTTTACTTCATTTCAAAGTTAAAAGATAATTCCCTAAAAACACTGGCGTACAAGTTAACAACATAAAAAGCAGCAGAAGTCACATGTTCTTGAGCTGAGGAGTTACTCAAAAGTTGTCCAGTTGACTGCTCTACGGTGTTCCAGTGCATCGGGAGGCATAGTATCGAGCCAAAGCCTGTGGTTTCAAGTGATTCCAAATTATCTTCAATTTCTGTGTTTTTAAGAAGACTCTCAAAAATGTATCTCTCTTAATCCTTTAATGTTCACTCCTTGAAGAAAGAAAAATCATTTTTTTTCTTGTTTGGATTTTCTAAGATGCAGGACACTATTGACACAAGTAAAATATTTTAATAATAGGCCTTTACCAAATGTTTCCGTGTGATGTAGTTTGATGTAAAAGTGCCTCAAACTAAGTGAAATGCGCCAAAAAGGTAGATTTCAGTTCCAAGCCTCAAGTCAATATAATGATTCAAAATTTCATCTACCAAATGTTTGAGGAAAACATTAAAGGGCCGTTTCAGCCTAAATAAACTGTGCTGCAGGGCTTGGAGTGTGACCATGAGCCTCTCTGTTTACCACCTGCTGAGTTCACATCCAGTACGAGACAGTAATGGTTAGTTCACCTGGTTCTGGAGGCTGAGACTTTGAGACTTGCTGTATAATGAGAAAAGTGGGTGTTTTCAGGCCACACAGATCACAAGCGCAGTGTGGAATTGTCGTGAAAATGTTACACAAATCAAACCCATTCGATTTATTTTTTGATGAATAGAATGAATGAGGTCCGTGTCCAAACAGAACATCCAATGAAAAAGATATTTACACACAATAATCATTCAATTGTGTCTTGAATTGGTCGATGTCTGAGTAATGGCCACTGCTTCACTTTGTCTTTCATTCACTTTAGCATCAGGAACCAGACCAAACTTAGTTGCACACTGCCAGACCATAAGCACTGACACTGCAGTACATGTCAGAGAAGTGCAAAATGACAATCTCCTATTTGTACTTTAGTTAGTTTCTACCTTAGACTCATGTCGCCTAAATGAACTCAGGGTGGACCAATACGTGTAACTAAACATCAGAGGCCATAGGTTAAAATGGGGTTTATAAAGTCTGATGTCGTACAGTACAGTCATCTAAAGATTTACATCAATGAATAAGAACTGTATCTTTATTGGGATTCTTTCATTTGGCTTTTATCGTCCATTTGCAAACTCAGGACACAAACAGATCTTTGCTTGAATGGTTTCCAGGATAAAGTCTCATCCATAATATAAAACCTATAATATTCTGTTTTCTAACCATCACGACCTCTCTTGTCATTCCGTCTGAAGCTCCGCCCTGTTCGCTGCCTGCACTGTTTGAAGTTAACGGTTGTTTGGGCCACAAAGCCTGTAAAAGCCATAGAGACTTTTGAGCTTCCTCTGTCTGCTCCATTCTTCAAATATACTGTACTCTCATATTTATTAACACATAATCCTCAGAGAGTCGCACTGGTCACTAACACTGACATTTACTTTACATGACACCTGTGCTGTTTTAGATTCTCTTTTTTAGCCTCTAAGTTTAAAAAGTTTACAACACATTTTAAAATAGCTTTTTGTCACTTTTGTGTGTTGTGTTCACTGACTATTTTAAAATCATTTTTAAGTTATTTTTTAACTTATTAAGTATTGCATTCACAGAATTGTGTTTCAAAATGTTGTTTTGTTTATGAGAAATACACTTTAGCTACTATTCTGTTAGCTTTAGCTAACTGAAACGGTTTTGTTTATGGGAAATACACTGTAGCTACTATTGTTAGCTTAAGCTAACCAAAACTGGATCTTTGTCCATGATTTAAAGTGAGAACATGCTGTGACATGTGCATGTGCTTCCACAGGGCTGCAATAACAAGAATTAGAATGTTTCAAGACCATTTTGTCAAACCATAGACTGTAGATGGACAATAGAAACCCACCAGTTTTTAGAAAACTGGAAGAGCTCCAGTTTTTCTCCAACTCGCTCGGGGACCCATTGACTTACCCTCAAAAATCAACTCCACAGTGTCTTTGTGTTGGTCTTTAAAACCTCTGGGCTCCTGATGCTGCTGTTTATACTTTGACCGTATGAACAGAAGCATCCAGATAAGAGCCATTGACCAATCAGCTGCCTTCACCCATCAGGGTCAACTCCCATAATCAACCCGTTTGATTGACAGGTACCCTGTGACGAGTAGGTCACACACAAATCTGGAGAATAACATGAGCCCAATGGACACTCGCCATAGTGGCCTGTTTGGAGGTCAGTCTGCGTCAACTATCTGTGTTCATAACTGAAAATTGTAACTGATTGAAATGATTCTAAGCTTAGTGAAAACTGAAACAAGATATTCTGATAGAAATCCAACAATCCTAACAACAACCACAATACGTTTCATTGGGAGAGGATTATTGTAGCTCTGTGGCCAAGACCGTAGCAAAGGAACAATCAAATGTTTGGACCGTTTCTCCAACTGTCTGTGCGGAGCCAGCGACTGAAGCTGTCTGGGACTAATGCTGCTGTTTGTTTGGCCTCACACTTCCACTTGTACATACATCTGAACCATTAACACACACACACACACCTGATCCACTGACACTAACACATGTGCACACACTAAACTGGCCCACGGTGAGACGGTATTCCCACAGAGTACCACGACACAGGCCTTGGTCTTGCACTGACTGCCTTTCACGGACTTTGTGAACCTAAGCAATACTAAAACAGGGCCATACACGTAGCTTCTTCACCGATAACTTTTCAACAAATACTCGGAACATAAGAGAATGGGTTGTTTATGCTTCGATATCTGTTACCGTTCTGTTTTCAGATATAATGTGGTGTTATTAACAAGCGTACTTATTTTTATAACCTTGTTGAAATGAACTGTGGATGCTTATGACCATGAACCTCTCACACAGTCACCTTTGTGTTTCCCCCTCGTCGTTCTGTGTCTTTCAGCCATTTGCATGAGTTTGACTTGAATCGATGTCTATGCAAAAACATCTGTGTGGTTTATGTTTTACATGGTGCCGATGCAGGAACAGAAGGACTTTCACAAATGATGGGTCTGACTCACAATGGATCTGCCTGAAAATGATGCTTTAAAACAACTTGTATTTCTGCCTGAGATGGAGCTTAAAAGACGCAGTAAGCGATTTTGTTAGCTTAGCCGTAGAACCAACTCGCCTCTCCACCAAACCAAACATCCAGCATTTTCTTTTCTTTGTCAAAACAGGGAGAGTGGGAGGCAAATGTTAAATTGGCAATCTCTGTTCAGTCATTTTAGGTTTTAGAAAATCCCATAACAGGCAGAGGTTGAAGCGGGGAGAAAGGCATCCCATTGGTTTATTTTTATCAGTCCGCTCCAAAATATTATTTATCAATTTTTGGAGATTATAGAAAAAAATCACTTACTGCATCTTTAAAGGTGGGGATCAAACTATTCAGAATTATGCGATCAAACCCAGGTGAGGGGCTGCTCGCGGCCATTTTGAAACAGTCCACGCATGTTTCAACAAAGAAGACGTCCGTTAATACAAGGTGTGCTAATTTTGATATTAGTGACAAATATGTGAAACGTGTCACAATTTTATTTTTGATTTAACCTTTAGTTAACCAGGAAAGTCCCTTTGAGATTAGGAACCTCTTTTTCAAGGGAGTCCTGGACATTGTTCCTTATCAAAAACAGACCTGGAGCTGTTTTTCGATCCATCCTCGCCAATATTGGGAACTCTTGGTAAAAAAGGTGTGACTCCGCCCCTTCTGTGTCCGAGCTGTAGTCTCAGTCCTGATGTCACTGCCTCACTATGACATCACACTCAGAGAAATGTTCAGCATTTTAAAACAGAAGTAGTCCAGGTGTTAATTGCATGACCATGTTTGCAGCAAAACAAAATGACAAAGTAAATAATCTCATTATCATTTGCAAAGGTCAAAATCATAATGCAGAATATGTAGTGAATAGAAATTCTGCCCTGGGCCAGTTTGTGAATCAGACCCATGATAGTTCATGATGATAATGCACACAGTGAAGCA
Source organism: Knipowitschia caucasica (assembly GCA_964034765.1). Taxonomy (NCBI): domain Eukaryota; kingdom Metazoa; phylum Chordata; class Actinopteri; order Gobiiformes; family Gobiidae; genus Knipowitschia; species Knipowitschia caucasica. Next base: position 28,382,536 of record OZ035828.1, on the reverse strand, counting down.
GTTCATTTAATCTCATTCCATTGTAATCCTAGTCTGTGTTAAGCAGATACCTCTCACCCGTCACACAGGACTGGACTCTTGTTGATATTGTTTTGCACTTGAAACATTTCTGGGAGTTCTCTGAGCATCTTCCGCAGAGGGACGAAAGAAAGGAGAGTGTTGTTACATGTTCCCTTTCTGTTAACGCCATATTCTACTCAATAAAATCCACTTGAAAGAAAAATGAAACGTCTCCGTCTCTTCCTGGATACAACACTTTAACTCTCTGACTATTTAATGTTAGCGAATCGTAATGTTTTTGTCTCAGATCGATCTATAAAAATAATGCATTGGTTTAATAAATAGCCTTTTCAGGGCTCTCAAAGACGCTTCACATTTTTTCACTGCAAACACAGTGGTGATAAACTACTGCTGTATTTAGGAGCTGGTATCGGTGTGAAAAGAGCCTGTTCTGCTCCTTCCTTCAGAGTCACATTTGGTTTTAAACGGTAGCACTTTGCAGCACATGAGATCTGTGTTGTTTTCCTGATGCGTCACGCTGAGAACAATCAGTCTTTCCTCCCACCGCCTTCCGACGCTTTCCCCAAACCTCTCATTTGTAACCCCAAACTTTGTGGATTACGGTTCATTTTGTCTCTTTCTAAATCTTCACAGAAAACTTATTCTGGTTCTGTTTCAGGAATCTACACTTTGTTCATGCCCCTGCAGTTTATATGTAGCCATACCTGCAGATGAAAGTCAGATCCTAACAGATGTCTAAAGCTAAGCAGGGCAGGGCATGGTTAGTACTGTGATGAAAGACTGGAACAAGTGCCAGAGTGGGCGACTGTAAAGTGTCAAGCTGTTGTTGTGTCCTTAGGAAAGACATTTCACCCACATTAGAATGGTTGGTGGTGATAGATTGATTACCTTGTTTCTGTCAGTGTGCCCCAGGGCAGCTGTGACCACAATAGTAGTTTTTCACCACTGTTTGGAGTAAATGAATGATGAAGGGTCCAGGATAATACATACAAATATTAATAATAATAATAATCTTTGCTCTTGATGTGTTTGTGTGCAAATTCTGGATGTTGTTTTTTTGCAGAGAGAAACATGGAGTGTGGGAGAGTTTGTTTCTCTTGAGTCCACATAATTATCAGCCTTCTGCCTAATGACCTGCTTCTCCTCTGCCCCTGTCTCACTGTCCAAACTAAAGCCTCTAAAGCAGGGGTTTCCAACATGTTGTGTTTGGAGAGCAACTTTTACACAACAGAAAAGTGTGTGAAAAAGACAAAAGGTGAGGGGCCCTGGATCGTCATAAGAGATAGATGGATGATTCAAGTATTCCACCATCTTCTTCCCCCTAATCCATTTCTGGGACGGGGGATGGCAGTCAGAGCTGTACCCATTTCACAGAGCACCAATACTTGAATCAGTAACACATTTTAGATTTAGGACCCTGTAGCCGTTCTGCTGCTATGGCGCCCGAAGGGTTAATAATAATAATCCTGCTCACACTGACATCTTCCTCCTGACGGCCTCCATCGGGCTTCCCATCGTGTGGCATCAATATTTCAGATTCACTTCTTGAAGCGAAGCCTTTAGCAGGAGCTCCTTCACCACCTTCATCACTGCAGCGTTCCCAGTGCATGATGGGAGAACTGGACTCTGAGGAGTAGAGGATGATTTAAAGAATGTTCATTATGAGCGAAAGACACGCAGCGTTTTAATAATCCAAGTCACTCACACAGGAAGCTCCAGGACCCCCACGGAGAAAATAATGAGTCCATGTAGTTCACTTCATGAGCCGCTGCTTCACAGGACCAGAGGAAGACACTGACGACAAGCTTTGTGGTTCATTTCACTAATGAACTGCATTAAAGCTTGGGTCTCCAACTCTATTTCTGTTACCAAATCTATCCAACTCGTTACTTTCCGTTACAGTTTGATTCCGTCACAAGTTTTCACCTGTCATTTTTTTATCTTTAAATAGCCTTTCTCTCATTATTAAAACGCTCCATCAATGTAAACGATGGCAACGATTTCAAAGGTATTTAAAGAAACTGCAACATTATGTGTGCTCGTATTTATATCTGTGTATATTGTCTATCTCTGTCTATGAGCTTGACTAGGGACCGTGAATGCTCATATTATTACCCCACAGCGCACTCTGGTGGTGAACACGTATGATCACAACAATAAACCCCGACCTAAGTAAGGTTGTAGAGTTTGAGTTTATTTCTCCTTTTATTGGAAAAAGCGATGAATGTACAAAGTTAAAACATGTATTTTAAATACAGCAAAGACGCTTGTGCAGCTCATTCAACAAATAGAAAATGAGGCAGACAGATTAAGAAATCATAAAATGTTTTATTACACTTTTTACCATATACTGTACATGTTCCTAAAGACAGAAACAGAATTGTGTGGAAACTGTCACATTGTTTTGGTTTGTCGTCATGGTAACCGATTCCACCTGGTCTCATGTCATTGTCCACAACCTCAGGGACCAGTCTAAACACTACTTTTTCAATACATGAAGAAGAAACGAGTTGAATACAGTCAAATCCAGGTAATTATACAACGTTTATAGTTTCCTCAGATACACATTCAATTACATTTGCAACATCCCAAATATAACCAAAACAGAATAGAAATCAAATATACACAAGTCATAAAAAAGAGGTCAATAATGAAATACTTTTCAAAATACAGTGAAAGGTAGTTTCTCAGGATACTTTATGTCAGACTCAACACAGCTTTGTAATCCATAAAGCACAGTAATGGTGAAGTAATGCGTAAGGAATGCAGATTTTAAAATTGTTAACACAGACACCTCTGATCAGTCAAGTCTAATGCTTTAAATTATGCTTATGATCAGTTCAATACTCATTTCTTCTGACACCTGTTCCCTGTAGCTATAACCAGTGCTGCCACCGAGACGTATAAAAATAAAACCTCTGAGAAATGATGAACATACATCAGTGATGGATGGAGTCGTTTATATAAAGGAATAAAAACAAGTATATAGTGTTACACCTTTCACCGCGACACAAGCTTTGTAGATATTAGTGTTTGTACAGGAACAGGGAGCTACGTTTAAAGACATATTTCATCATGCAAAAACACAGACTGCGGAGGAATGGTGCAACAGTTAAAATACACTAGTGTCTTATGTGCACGCACTTCACAGGGACGGCCCATTGCCATGGCGACTGGTCTCTTGTTTACAGTAAAAATCCACCAGAATCATGTCCAGCTCTGTTGAGTAAATATAATATATGTTTATATATAACAATGTCAGTTTAAAAAAGTAAACAAGCACGTCGATAATCACGGTTAGTGTTGTGTGTGTGCAGTAGTGACGGCAGGAAAAACAGCAATTCTGTTCAGTATTGCGATATTCTGAGCACGTTATTAAAATGCAGAAGTATTGTGATGTTTCATTCCATAATTATCTTTCACTTTTGAGTTCACTCTGGTTCCATCTGGGGTTGATGTGCTGGGAGCTCAGCATAGTGTGAGATCAAGTGTTTGCTTCAGTTCATGTGATGTGCAGACCATAATAAATGTCACATTTGACATTTACCTCCATGTTTGTAATGTCTTTAAATAATGTCGAAATATATTGCAGAATCAAATCACATTACTTGCTGCTTCGCAATATGTAAGAAATCTCAAAAAATTGTGAATTGTGGCCCAAATATTGCAGCACTATCGAATCCTTACATTTTCTACATCTCCCGCCTCTAGTGTCGTGTTCATGTGCAGCAATATTGTGTCTGTAGTTTGAATCTACACTTTTCTACTTTTACGAGTCATAAAAGTGAATGTAGTGTTGCTTGGAAAAATCTTATAAAAACAAATCAAATGCATCTAAATACTACATGGAAGTGTTGTGTAACCTCAAAGTGTCTCTTGAACTACACTGCTTCTAAAATGTTCAGTTAGTGTCACTGACGATGACAATGACCATGTGCTCCTCCTCCAAACCCCCCACAGTCCTTTTGGCCGTCTGCAGAAACTGTTGAGAGAAGTCTCCAGGAGGAAAGGCGTAGAGCATGGCGCCCGTGCTGCCCTCCGCCGCCGGCAGACTCACCACTCCAGCCGCCTCCTTGTTCCGCAGGTATGTGACCAGGTGGCGTAGGAGGCGCACTTGTAGGCCAGGCTCGGGGGCCACGGCCTGGCGGTCCACGGGGCCCTGGAGAGCAAGGAGCACGGCAAAACCATCAGGACGCCCCAGCTTAATGCGGCGGGACACTTCATCCAAACGGGTCTGGTCCATGCGCAGGCGCTGGGCGATCTTTAGCTGACTGTGCTGCTTCTGGCTCTGCTGCTTCAGGGTGTCCTTCATAATGTTGTTAAAGAACGAGGCCCCTCCCTCCAACATGTACAGGTTTGTGGGAAAGCTGCTGTTCTTTAGGGCAAAAAATCCGTGCCACATTTTGGCGAGTGTGGCCTGTGCAAAGTCAGAGAGCGTAGTGGGTAAGGCGTGAGTGTCAGTGTGGCGAGCGGGGGAGGTCGTGGACTCGCTGGAGCGATGGTGGTGGTTACTGAGCTCGCTGGACGTTCGTTTGCTGTGGTGGCGGATAGAGGGCGCATCGTCATCGTTACCAACGGAGTGACCTGCTCTGGTCATGTCTGGGGAGTGGTCCCTGGGTTCAGTGGTGGAGTCTGGGGCCCTAACCCGCGCTCTGTCAGGGCTTGCATCAGGAGACAGCATGCCCCCCTGCCCCCGCAGCCTGGACCTGCCCCTGTCCTTCTCTCGCTCCCGCTCTTCTGTCGGTCGATCGGGGGAAAGGCTTCTGCTCCTCCTGCGGTTCCTCCTCTCCTCACGTTCCTTAAGCCAGCGTTCGCGGCTGCGGCTTCGACTCCTCCTCCTGCCAAATGCCTCGGCTCTCCTCTCCAGGCTGCGTGTGGGGCTACTGGGGAAGTCTCGCTCCAGAAGCACCCTGTCCCGCTCCCTCTGGGACAGGAGTCCGTGAGCAGGGGGAGAGGACCGGTCTCTACTGCCCCGTAACTCTCTCTCCAGGCTGCGGTGGCGGCTGTAGGCCTCTCCCAGCAGCTCGTAGTGGGAAGGGAGCGCAACCGCAGGCTGATAGCCGGCTGGAAACGGACGTGACGGACTCTCCTCCACCTTCGCAAAGTCAACTCTGAGGCGACGCTCAGGACCTCCCAGTGGGAACCCCCTCATCTGTGTGCATGCAGCCTGAGCAGCATCCAAACTCTCATACTGAATATAAGCAAAACTGTCCCCTTTAACATAGTCTATGTTCCTAATGCTCCCAAACCGATCAAACTCTCGGGCCAGAGCAGCGAGCGAGTTACTGGGACCCAGACCTCCCACCCAGAGTCTGGTGGTGGGGTTAGCTTTTCCATAACCAATCTTGATAGGGTTACCTCCGATTAGCCGCCCCTGCATGGCCACTTTGGCTCGATGGGCCATGTCCAGGTTCTGAAACTTGACAAAAGCATATGCTCCGCCTTGACCTCGTGCAGGTCGTTTTATTACAACGTCTTCAATAATTCCATATTTGTCAAACCCTCGTCTTAACTCGGCCTCAGTGACGTTTCCGTCTAAATTTCCAATAAAAAGGTTACTGGTGGCTCGCTGGTCGTCCTCTGGCTTCAAGTCCTCCACCACTGGCATCTGGGGCAGACCATAGGGCCGGCCCCTCTCATCCAACATGCCATAGTAATCCAGAAGCCTCTCGCGCTCTCTGCTCAGCCCTAAAGTCTCTAAAGCGTAGTGTCTGGCTCGGAGGTCTCTCATGCTGCTCACGCCCGCAGCGGGAGGTGAGAGCGAGCGCTGTCTGTATGGGTACGGGGCGTGCAGGGGGAGGTAGCTCACCTCCGGGGGGGTCACGCTTCTCTTCCTCACGTACATAGGTTCAATCTTTAGCTGCCGGTCCCCCAGCATCAGCCTGGAGGACTTGGCGTGTCTGGCGCCCTTCGCATCCTCTGGGTGACGGAAGTTCACATACGCGATCCTCCCGAGCTCCGGTGTGTGCGACAGCTTCACGCTCACGTCCCCGAACTTTTTGAACTCGTGGAACAGCGTATCCTCCACGTCCTCGTCCGACACCTGCGCGCCCAGGTTACTGATGAGCAGGGTCTTATACTCCAGCGTGGCGGGTCTAGCGACGGGCAGCTCTGCGGCGGTGGTCCGGAGCGGGGGTCTGCCCAGGAGGCTGAGCTCATGGCGGTGGTGCAGCTCCGCTGCGGCGGCTCGCTCCTCCCTCAACCGCGGCTTCTCTCGCTCTCTGCTCCTGCTGCGGTGGCGGTGGTAAGCACGGCTCTCCGCCAGCAGCAGAGCCAGCGGTGGCGGCGGCAGCTCCTCTCTCCGGGTGCTGTCTCGGTCTCTCTCCCTCTCTCGCAGCCGCTTGGCGATGGCCCTGGACGGGCTCGTCTCTCTCGCGGCCTGCCTCTTCATTTTCAAAGGATGGAGCTCAAACTTTTCGATGCTCGGATGGAATTCTTTCCCGGATAATTAATTCCCTCCGTGTTGATAAAACCGTAGCAGCCACGCAGATTTACGGGGACACGTAGAGCCTATTTGTGCATACAACGTGAGCAAACATACCCGAATATTAAGAGAAATATTTTAAAAACATGTCAGCATCTCGGTCCCCGCACCGACGCCGCCATCTTGGACAATAGGAATGTGCTCACTCTCCGGGGGCGGGGCGGAGTGACGCAGGCCTTACGCGTGACGTCACCCGCTTGTCTTTATTTATCTTCAAACGTTCAAACTTTACTTTCTATGGTTCGAACGCATTTTAAATTTAGATATAGGATGCAAATTACAATTAATATGAATATGGGGAGCCCTGGCCTCGGTGCCACAGTCTCAAGTTATGTGCCTTTGATTATAGTTCCTTCTCTGTTCCTGAAGCCACATTCATTCAAATTTCATATTTCCATCCCATCGCTCACTTTCAGCGGAACTATCTGACACAGGATGAACCATAGATCCAGGCAAATGCAGCGTCTATTTGAATGTGGACAAAACACATTCAAATAGTGCCGCTGTATAATGTCAGAATGTGCAAACGTCCCAGACTTTCATGCTGCTAAGATGTACCGATGTATGTTTTATTATTTTATTATAGTTATTGTTCACTTTTCCTGTGCTGTGTACCCCTCATTCCTATACTGTTCTGAAACTGGTGATGCAACACTGACATTTCCCCACTGTGGGACTAGTAATGGCTATTTGCGGTGTTATTTGTAGTGTTTCCAACTTCCATCGATGTTCAGCTCCAGATGTATTTATTTTTATATTTAGATTAAAGGATACATTTTATTTTAGGAACAAAAGTTTGCGGGAATTTAAACCCGTGAATAGAAAAATAGTGTAAAAGCAGAAAGTTTTGGCGTTGACTTATTGTGTAGTGACGTTTGTACAGAGGGTGGCTCTGTGTCCACTTTTTGTAAATAACGTTATATCGTTGAGTTGTTTCATGAATCCCCACATTCTTACAAGAACAAAGAATTTTAAACAAAAAGTTCTTGATTGACAGGTGCCGTTACATGTGCTGTTAAGAGATGAAGTCTGAGATCATCCTCCCTTTTTATTCATTTATTATTACTTAGGTTATTTTGTATTCTTGTATTGCGTTATCTCTCTGTACAAAAATTACATATTGTATAGTGTGCATTAATAAAACACTAAAAAATTCAATGAAAACATTTAAACAGTTGGACTTTTCTTTTAGATCATCAGACCCAAGAAATGTGAAGTGACGGCAAACCAGAGATGGAGAATTGACAGCTTTGAAACGTCCTCAGAGAAAACATAACTACTATTCAGATCTTTGACCTCTGCCAACTCTTTATTATCATAGAGCAAAAAAAAGAGGTACAATAAATGCTCGCATTCGTTTTCCCAGAACGCTATATTATTTGTTAAAATAGTAACAAAGTTTTTACAATAGAAGGTTTTTAAAACACTCATAAGTTGGGACGAATAAAGGATCTCTGAATCTTAATTAAGTTTGGAAAAAGTGCCACACTCACACCTGCAGCCAAACAGTTCTCAATCTTCTTCACACACACACATAAGACACACACACAGACACACACCTTATGGGATAAATAAGGGTCAGTGGATTGTCATATTGAAGTATTTTTTTTTATAAATGTGTTTCAATTTACCCAAACAACGCCCTAAAAAACCCAAAAAACCCCGGTTGCAAAGTGAGTACAAGAAAATATTGGAGGACTCTGAGTGTGACATCACTCATCACTGATGTGTCCATCTCTTAGAGAAAAGAAAATGATTCACATTAAAGAAAAGCTGCAGCTTTTCAGGAAAAAGGCAAAAACTTGCAGTAAATAAAAAATAACTAAAAACTAAAAGTCATAGATTTCTTATTTAATAACATAAGTAGCTTTTGAATGGACCAAATACTGATAATCTTGACGTGATCTTATGATTTTTACATCATTATTTACACACAAAGAGGTGAATGATGCCGGAGCCTCCTCAGGAGCCTCCTGCATCATTCACCTCTTTCTGTCAATCAGCTTCAGATTGATGAGTTTGACAAAGATGCAGGAGACTCTGCATTCAACATTTATGGACACTGGTTTCTGTCCCTTATGGACCAATGGCTCTGTGTCTGATATCATTGCATTTATTGTGTTTGAACAGTTTGATTCTTTAATCTGTGTTGGCGAATCGTCAGCTTTGTAAAGTCCTCTGAGATAACTACTGTTGATTATTAATTTAATACACAATTAAATTGAATGAATGACTCATGCAATGACAGAAAGACCCTATTTTCTAAATGAAAGACCATTCAGAGACAATGGAATAAAGTGTGCGTTCTGAGAGTCCTGTCCCCATTTTAAACATGTTCCATTCGTTTAAGTATCAAAGTGACACCATTATCAAAAGAGCATTTATAAAAAGTGTATTCGCTGGGAAATCCTTCAAACTACGGCTTAGAAGGTTCTTTTAACAAAACAAAAGTGTAAAGAAGCTAGTATCTCCCTCATGCTGCTAACGTACAGATACAACTATACATTTCTTGCAATTCAATTCAAGTTATTCTTGTACCGCTCTGTATCACCACAGTAGTTATCTCAGAAGACTTAACAAAACAGTTGAAATCGCCAACACAGATCAGAGAATCAAAACAGTCCAAACGCAAAAAAATATATATAAAACACATAGGTATTGTTCCATAGGGGAGTTGACCAAAGTCCATGAATGTTGACAAACATTCAACATTTATCATTCATTCTAGTTCATATTTTTTTTCTGCTAAGGTTAGAGATTTATTTTGGTTTTAGTGGAAAGGTTCACTTATCTTGTGTGCTCTTCATTCGTTCTATATCTGATGATGCAACACTGATTTTTCCCCAGTTTGGGACGTATAAAGAATCTCAAACATGTGGTAAATAGAACTAGCTTCACTTTTGTCGTTTTTAAAATAACCTTCTCCGCCTTAAACATAAAGACGACATCGTGAACTGCTTAGATTTAAACCATCAAAAGAGAAATGAGACGACAAACAGAAACTATAACAACTGAAACATACAAACATGGTCCTTTTAGAGCTGAGGTGTCAAACCCGAGCAGGAGCACATCAGACTCCACCCGTTTCCTCAAATCTTCACGTTAAGACTGGAGTCCTGGAGGAAATGGGCGGAGTCTGGTGTGCTCCTGCTCAGGTTGGAGCTAAAATCTGCAGCCACACCTGCCCTTTGAGGACCGGTTTGACACCTCTGTTTTAGAGAATCAGCACATCCATCCCAGCCCAGTAGAGGCCCCTCCCTCACAGGTCTGTCCGTGCTCTGGCCGCTGTCGGAGCGTACTTGGGCATGAGTTCTGTGATTTTGCGAATGAAGTCAGACTTTTCCGCGCAGCCTTTACAGGATTCACCCCATTCTTCCAAGATCTTCTTCAAATCCTTCACTTTGAGCTTCTTCAAATCCACAGTGCTCAGGTCCAGCTGTTTGTCTACAAAAAAAGTCATAAAAAAGGTCCCATATTAGTCCCAAAGTAGTTTTTTCATTGATTCTCTAAGGCTTTAGTTAGAGCTTTAGTTTAGTTTAGGCTTTAGTTAGCGATCTTTCTCCTTCTACAGAGGCAGCAAAACACCGCAATTCACATAAATGACACAGCACGAAGCCCGCCTCCAGGAAAAGATTGACAGGTGAGCAATCAAGTCAGTGAATCAGGGCACAGATTCTAATCTATTCTTCTGCGACACTAGTACTAAGCTCTTTGTTGGCATCGTTGGTAAGTACTGGGCTGCTAACTCGTCTTATTCTACTGTTAGCTAAATAATTAGGGTCTGATTCTGGATCTGAAACTAATGTACTGGCGAGGACCAAAACATGGGTGAAACATGGAACCTTTAAAAACAATACAAACAATAAAACGTCTTTACCATATTTCAGCTCGCAGATCTGGCTGTCTTTTTTCTTTAGTTTCTCACAGATCTTTTCGGCAGGAACATGGTAGCTCATAGGTTTGGACACCTCGTTGATGATCTTGGTGGCTGCATCACTTGTTGCTCCAATGTAATAACACTATAACAAAAGACACAAGTTTAGTAAGTTTAATCTTAGACTTCAGTGGGATATATGGCAGAATATCAGTCAAAACAGACCAGAGAGAGAGAGACACCAGAGAGAGAGAGAGACAGAGAGAGAGAGAGAGAGACACCAGACAGAGAGAGAGAGAGACACCAGAGAGAGAGAGACCAGAGAGAGAGAGACACCAGACAGAGAGACACCAGACAGAGAGACACCAGACAGAGAGACACCAGACAGAGAGAGAGACACAAGACAGAGAGAGAGAGACACAAGACAGAGACCAGAGAGTGGGAAAGAAGTAAAAACTTTTAGATTTAGCCTTGAATAAAAACTATGATAAGGGAATGAAGATAGGAGAGAACTTTGATAAGTGTCACTTACAAAGCGGTTGTCTTTGCCTTTGGCGTCTTTGCAGGCTTTAAACAGGGCTTTCTCAATATCAGGATTATTGAACTCCACGTTATTCTCGTTCAAGGAATCATAAAACTTTCCAAGAAAGCTCACACACACTGAAAAAAAACGGAAAAAGAAAGTCATTTATATATGGTTCAGAGAATAGACATCAAAGCAGATCTAAACCAAAGTCTGATATATTAGTGCCATATGAACCAACTATAAGGAGCACAGGGACTAGCCTCCTGCTGGAGCCCAGAGTCAAGACTTTATGCAGCTAAAATCTGGAACAGTCCTGCTGAATATGTGAGACATGCTTCATTAAGTGCAAACACTTAATGAAGGGTAGAGCAAAAGCTTGAACAGTCATGAGCCAGGACACAGGACCTTATTAGAGACAAGACATCATTATACTCTGAATAGACACATCACTTACATTATTCACATAGAGTCACAACACAGAGGAACAGAAACATCAGATGGAAACACTGAAGTGAAACAGATCATTTAAATATCAAAATAATTTGTTCTACTGTATTGATTTATTTTCATGGGCAAAATATTGCAATACAAGCGACAGCAGGAGAAGGCTCTGCTCACTGTAGCAGCAATATAAATAGTTGGGATAAAAGCGTTCAGTAAGACCATTTTTCATTTAGTTACTTTAACTAAACAGTTAGGTGACATTTTAAAGAGAATGTTACGGAACATTTACAATAAACATATTGCTGAATTTGGAGCCGCTATTTTAACTGGTTTGTCACAGGACACCGTTCAGTGTCATCGAAAGCTTCTGTGACTACTTTAAAATAGACCTGGACTCTCAGGGTTCTTCAGTGACTCCGGTCTACAGCAAAATTGTTGCTGACTAAATGTGGCATAGAACAAAAGAAATCTCTAAATCAGCATTCAAGGCCATAAATGAGGTTGTAGCATTGATATAATAATGTGTAAACCACAGGTGTCCCGTTCACTGTGTCCCAGAGCCTCCTGCTGCTAATGTACAAATGTATACAACTATACATCTATGCACCCGAATATACAGGATTTTATGCTTGCTTCTTCTTCTTGCTTCTAGTATAAAGTTAATGTTGACGTATCTTGTGCTGTGTGCTCCTCATTCCTACTGTTCCGAACTGATGATGCAACACTGACATTTCCCCACTGTGGGACAAGTAAAAGATCTCTTCATCTTGATCTACTTGGACACTCGGGGGACTACAGTCTTTAGCAGAATGTTTAACAAATGGGGGACTGAACAAAATATTATAATATCTCCAATCAAGAGCAGGAGTGAAAAACCCTTACCTTCACACTCTCCCTCCTTCAGAGCATCCGAGCTCCCAGGAACCAGAGCAAGAGCGAGGGCCACAGACAGCCCGCCTAAACACAACATGACTCTGGCGGGTACAGTGGTACGTAAAGACCGGTGAGGCCGCTGAAACACCCGGAGAAAAGCAGAGAAAAGCAGAGAAAAGCACAGAAGTTACGGTCTACAGTCCTACACATGAGCTGTAGTGATGGAGGAGCACCGGCACGAAACCACTGCGTCTCTTCCTGACTATACAAGCTTTCCGGGGGCCACGTGCTACACTTCTCACTTCTGATTGGTCCAGAGGCCGAGCACATCCTGTAGTTTGGCACGCAGTGTTTTGCGATTGGTCAAAGGAGCAGCGTTTAGGGGACAACGTCCAGTTGGCGCCGCGTGATTGGACCAGCGCCGCGCTGTGTTTTCATGTGGCATAAACTCTCACCAACACTTGTTATTCAAGTTTATTCGCCAACATCAGTCAGCGTCCAGCATTCGTGGCTCCATACATTTCACGTTTCTTTCTAAAGAATATTTGTCTTTGTAATGTAGACTATTTTTTCCCCAGCCCACTTTAGGATGCACTATTCTACCATATGACTGCCTCAGTAACCTCATAAGTACAGTGGGGCTGTTGCGGCAGTAAAGTGCCAAAATGGCTACAATTGAATTTCATTTCAAAAAGTAGTACTACTAATATTTCTAAATAAAAGATCATTTCATAAAAATAAAAATAAAAATTACTCAGAAATAATCCATATAAAGTGGGGCATAAAAGTATTTAGTCAGCCAACAACTGTGCAAGTTTTCCAACTTAAAAAGATGAGGAAGGCTTGTAATTTTCATCATAGCTATACCTTAACTGTGAAACAGAATGAGAAAAAATATGGTCGATAACAAACAAGCATCCATCCATTTTCTTCCCCTTAATCCCTTTCTGGGTCGGGGGGTGGCAGCACACACCCTGTGCACCCAGTACACAGAGCACCTTGCCCTCTGCAGGTGGTGAGTCCTCAGGAGCAGACAAGCAACCGATCTTTAACTCCTTCTTTAAGAGGTTCCTTTGTCCTCTACTAGTTACTTGTATTAATGACGACTGATTGAACTCTCTCAGTATGAAAGACAGCTGTCCACAACCTCTAACAGTCACACTCCAAACTCCACTAAGACCAAATAGCTGTTCTGAGACACCAGAAATAAAAATGTAGACCTGCACCAGACTGGGAAGACTGAATCTGCAACAGGTAAGCAGTTTGTGTGAAGAAATAAACTGTGGGAGCAATTATTAGAAAATGGAAAACATAGAAGACCACTAATAATCTCCCTCGATCTGGGGCTCCACACAAGATCTCACCCCATGGGTTCACAATGATCACAAGAACGGTGAGCAAAAATCCCAGAACCACATGGGGTCCTGCAGAGAGCTGGGGCCAAAGTAACAAAGGTAGCAGTACATGTCAAAGGCCCGTCTGAAGTTTGCAAGTGAGCATTTGAATAATCCAGAAGAGGATCGGGAAAATGCCCTATGGCCAGATGAAACCAAAATAGAACTTTTTTTGGTCAAAACTCGACTCATCGTGTTTGGAGGAGAAAGAATGCTGAGTTCCATCCAAAGAACACTATACCTACTGTGAAGCATGGGGGTGGAAACATCATACTTTGGAGCTGTTGTCTGCAAAGGGACGAGGATGACTGGTCCGTGTAAAGGAAAGAATGAATGGGGCCATGTATCGTGAGATTTTGAATGAAAACCTCCTTCCATCAGCAAGGCTATAAAGATGAAACGTGGCTGGGTCTTTCAGCATGACAATGATCCCAACACAACGCTCGGGCAACGAAGGAGTGGCTTCATAGGAAGCATTTCACGGTCCTGGAGTGGCCTAGTCAGTCTCTAGATCTCAACTCCATATAAATCTTTGGAGGGAGCTGGAAGTTTGTGTTGCCCAGCGACAGCCCCTAAATATCACTGCTCTAGAGGAATGGGCCAAAATACCAGCAACAGTGTGTGCAAACCTTGTGACGATTTACAGAAAAAGTTTGAGCTCTGTCATTGCCAACAAAGGCCATACAACAAGTACTGAAATTCACTTTAACCAAATCATTTTCCATGTGATTTGCCTCAATTCTTTTTCTCATTCTGTCTCTCATAGTTGAGGTTAAAATCACAGGCCTCCCTCATCTTTTTTAAGTGGGAGAACTTGCACAATTGGTGGCTGACTAAGTATTTTTTTGCCCCACTGTAGAAACAGAAAGAGCCCCAAAGTTGGGAAGACCAAAAATTTACATCATCATAATACACTCCCAAAACTAACAGCCGTCACATTGACTGCTCTGGGAGGTCATATATAGAGGGAATATTATCTTAAAGTTTCAGTGTTGGGATCCTGAGGCAGATCACACAGATAATAATCACTTGTCGAGGTCACGATAAAACACCAGATGATTGTGCTGCAGCTGCTGAGATAACGCTGAGACTCTGTGCTCTGAACCAGGACCTCCTCTCTGCCTCTGAACCAGGCTCTCCTCTCTGCCTCTGAACCAGGCTCTCCTCTCTGCCTCTGAACCAGGCTCTCCTCTCTGCCTCTGAACCAGGACCTCCTCTGTCCTCTGAACCAGGCTCTCCTCTCTGCCTCTGAACCACGACCTCCTCTGTCCTCTGAACCAGGACCTCCTCTCTGCCTCTGAACCAGGACCTCCTCTGCCTCTGAACCACGACCTCCTCTGTCCTCTGAACCAGGACCTCCTCTGTCCTCTGAACCAGGACCTCCTCTGTCCTCTGAACCAGGACCTCCTCTGCCTCTGAACCAGGACCTCCTCTGTCCTCTGAACCAGGACCTCCTCTGTCCTCTGAACCAGGACCTCCTCTGCCTCTGAACCAGGACCTCCTCTCTGCCTCTGAACCAGGACCTCCTCTCTGCCTCTGAACCAGGCTCTCCTCTCTGCCTCTGAACCACGACCTCCTCTGTCCTCTGAACCAGGACCTCCTCTGTCCTCTGAACCAGGACCTCCTCTGTCCTCTGAACCAGGACCTCCTCTGTCCTCTGAACCAGGACCTCCTCTGCCTCTGAACCAGGACCTCCTCTGTCCTCTGAACTAGGAACAAGAGTGTTGTGATCATTCTGCTGCCTTCTTTGTAGTTCTCCTTTTAAAGTTTTTACACTTATAGTCAAACACATGTGGCCAGAATCTAACCTGTGACACACGGAGCTCCTAACCATTGATTACTGATCAATCTGAATCTGAATCAGTACACATACACATTTTTATGTTTTAGAAATATACGTTGATTCTTACTCTATTCTCTGCTTCTCTACTTTCGACTTGTTTGCAGTGCACAGAGAGCCAAAGCAATTTCCCAGTCTGTAATTCCTGTCACTTACATGGCAATGAAAACTATTCTGATTCTGATGTTCTTGTTTTTTGTAAATGTTTTTTTAATAAAAAGATAGGGCCAAGATCCGCTACATTATACTGAACAAACTGGTAACCCAACAGAGGGCTTCATTCTGCTCTCTGATCGGACAATCAAGGAGAAGAAATCTGAAACAAATATTGTAAACATAATTTTGAAACAAATATTGTAAACATAATTTAGTATTTATACTTAAAAATATTATTATTATTTATACATAATAGTGGGCTCAGTTACATTATTTTAAACAGTTGTGTCTGTTCCTCCAGGTGCTCCGGTTTTCCCTCCCACAAAATAATATTTATAATAGCTATGAGTGAGTGGCCCTCACTGTGTGGTGATACAGTGCATCCGGAAAGTATTCACAGCTCTTCACTTTTTCCACATTTTGTTATGTTATAGCCTTATTCCAAAATGTATATAAAAAAAAAATCCTCACAATTCTACACACAACACTCCATAATGAAAACATGAAAAAAGTTTTTTTGAGATTCTTGTAAACTTATTAAAAATTAAAAAAAAATAAGAAACCACAATTACATAAGTATTCACAGCCTTTGCTTAATACTTTGTTGATGCACCTTTGGCAGCAATTACAGCCTCAAGTCTTTTTGACTATGATGCCACAAGCTTGGCACACCTGTCTTTGGGCAGTTTTGCCCATTCCTCTTTGCAGCACCTCTCAAGCTCCATCAAGTTGGATGTCGGTGCACAGCCATTATCAGATCTCTCCAGTTCAATTGGGTTCAAGTCTGGGCTCTGGCTGGGCCACTCAAGGACATTCACAGAGTTGTCCTGAAGCCACTTCTTTGTTATATTGGCTGTATGCTTAGGGTGGTTGTCCTGCTGAAAGATGAACCGTCGCCCCAGTCTGAGGTCGACCACCATGCTTCACTGTAGGGATGGTATTGGCTTGGTGATGAGCAGTGCCTGGTTCCCTCCAAACATAATGCCTGGCATTCACGCCAAAGAGTTCAATCTTTGTCTCATTAGACCAGAGAATTTTTTTACTCAATGTCTGAGAGTCCTTCAGGTGCCTTTTGGCAAACTCCAGGCTGGCTGCCATGTGCCTTTTACTAAGGTGCGGCTTCCGTCTGGCCACTGTACCGGCCTGATTTGTGGATCGCTGCAGAGATGGTTGTCCTTCTGGAAGGTTCTCCTCTCTCTACAGAGGAACAATGGAGCTCTGACAAAGTGACCATCGGGTTCTAAGTCACCTCCCTGCCTCAGGCCCTTCTCCCCCGATCGCTCAGTTTAGATGGGTGGCCAGCTCTAGGAAGAGTCCTGGTGGTTCCAAACTTCTTCCATTTGCGGATGATGGAGGCCACTGTGCTCATTGGGACCTTCAAATCAGCAGAATTGTTTCTGTACCCTTCCCCAGACTTGTGCCTCGAGACAATCCTGTTTCGGAGGTCTACAGTTTGTGCTCTGACATGCACGGTCAACTGTGGGACCTTATATATACAGGTGTGTGCGTTTCCAAATGCTCTGTAAAAACATGGACCAGACACTGCTCCTTATCTAAGATCCGCTGGGTCACGTGGGCTTGCTGCGGTGACGTCAGCGGTGTAGTGTTGCAGAGTCACTGCAAATGTTTGACTGTAAACAAGGCCGAGGAGACCGTGTGAGGGCAGAGCTGAGCGCCGTGAAAACCCCAGTCTTTTACATCGGTCCAACATCCATCTGCAGTTCAGCCATTAGCTTCGTGAAGATTCTCAGCTGGAATTAATTTCGCATATTTCAAAGACAGTCGTGAAGAGCTGAAGCTACTGGAGGCTAACGCTAAGCTAGCAGCTGCAGATTCATTGCCTTATTTGTCGATAGCCTCTTTAGCCTGAAAACACTCACGATCCTCAGAGTGAATACACTTTATGCTCTGCTCATACGTTTCTTTAACACGTCCAGGACATCCACAACCGTAAGTAATGCCATATGTTTTAATAATGTTCACATATTGTTCGAAGTATCGTGTAGCTTTACCGTTAGCATGGGGCTACGGGCTAACCCTAGCCTGACGTACAGACAGACAGTACGTCAGGCTAGGGTTAGATGAGGCAGATTTATACTGAAAGATAAATCCTTGTACGAATTAAAAATGGATTGCCATAATGTAAGGTATTTTGATTATTGAATGTACTCAAAATGACTCTCATTGTCTAGATGTAATGACTGTGATTCAGGATCTTGAATCCTTTGGGGAGCTACTTGAAAGGGATGAGCTTCTGGTAGTATTCAATTAAAAAAAGATTTTCCTTGGAAGATAATAATGTTGTCTCTCAAGTATTAATTGAGTTTCTTTTGTCTGCAGAGCCGAGCATTAGTTAATTAATTACAAGTCAAAATAATAACTAAATCCATTAATGTATGTAAATTATGTTCATGGGGTGAGAGTTGCTGTCGAAATGGTGTCAACTGTGTTGTTTATTTAAAGTAAAATCATTATGGGATTCATCCAAACTTTATGACATGGGAAAGTCTCTCATTGGTCTGTTGCCACAAGAAGAAACACATGTCACACCTCCACAACTGATCACATCAAAATGAGTCACTCAAGGAAGAAAACAAGGAAGGGTGACAGACAGAGAGACAAGAGGGTTAAGAAAGTCCAGGGGCAGAAGAATCCAAAGAGTTCATTGCAACCGTCCTCACTAACAAGCATTCCCAAATACATTTGTGCCATAAAAACAGAGCCCTAAATCATTTATTAACCATTAAAATAACTCTCTCTTTAAAAACCGACTTTAGTCAGTTTCTCCCATCTATATATTCCTGTGTTTGTGTGTGTGATGATTATATATATAAATATAAGACTATATTTTTGCCTTTAACGTGTTTGCACACTTCTGTCTTTTGCACAAATCTGAGTGATTCTATCCATGCCAAATGTGACATGTAAATTTCTCCTGTGTGAGATCAATAAAATCTATCTTCTTATTTGCTAAAGTATCTCCATGAACTAGAGAATGTAAATTATTGATCTTATTCGTCAGCTTGAATTAATAATATCAATCAAAAAAGGGAAATCACAGTTTTTCCAACCTCCTATGCCCCATGTGTGCGACTGTGTGTTGTTATAGTGTGTCTGACTGGGACTGCTGTGTTTCAGCTGGGTGGCTGGTCAGAGCAGCCTCCTCCGACGATGGAGGCAGGAGGGAAGGAGTGTGAGGAGGAGACTCTACAAACCGCATTCAAGAAGCTGAGAGTCGACGCAGAAAGGTGCAGTTCATGAATGTTCATGTGTTGTTGCCCGGAACTTGTGTATCAGTGCTGGCTCTCATGGGACTCAACCCAAAACATGCTTCATAACTCTTCTGCCCAAGATGTATGTCCTGCACCTTCCGGGCCTGGACGGTGCAGGACTATTATAGAAAAGTTTAGACTTATGTACACAGAACTGTGTTGAGTCACATCAGAGTTTATGGTTTATATTATACCACTGTGATGCTGCTCATTGTTCCTGACTGAGGTCAGAGTTCAAAGGTGCAGCAGTATTTAACATGTTGTGTTTATTTCAGTTTATGTGGAGCCGTCAGTGCCTCAGAGGCGGTGGCTTCACGATCTGCTTCTCGCTCTGTTCCTGACACTAACGGTGCAAAGCCCAAACTCGTCTGTCAAAAGGACAACTGGCATGGGTTGGTATTGGGTATATTTAATATTTATAATTTTATATTTATATATATATATATATATATATATATATGGGCTTGTTCACACTAAAGGGCACAAAAGTGTGACAAAAGGCCAAAAATTAGATTTTAACAATCAGAAGATATTTTATGTTTTTTATGTTTCCAAACACCTCCTCTGTCCATTAGAAGTTGCTAGAACATAACTGTTTTATACATTAGACAAGTTTCCTATAGCGGCCCTGTTTATTTTATGTAACGGACGTGATGATTTGACAGAATGAGCTTTGTGGAAGTTTGATAGGTATTTTCAGATGTCCACATTTGATTCAGAGATTCTATTTTTTTACACAAAGTAGATGCAAAGTGATACTTTCATATTGTCAAGCAATTAAATGTGAAAACAGACCAGAATTTTTTTTTAGATTTTAGTTTAATTTTTAGAGAAAAGAGGACCGTCCTCATCACGTCCGTTATACATTTTTCAAGGGTCATTTAATTCATTAATTAATTTTAATTTTTTCACAATTCCTTTTTAAATCAAGTGATTTCCTTCTGTTGTGTTAACCATGTAAATCTTGTGGGATTTCATCTTCTTCTTTTTCAGACTGAGGAAATTTTATTTTCTATGTAACTGGCGTCACAGTAGAATGGTCCAATCAGAGGCTGATTTGGTCGTTTAAATTGTTGCTAAACATTTTTATGTCAATCTTTCCTTTAGATTTTTTCCACACTATCTCTTCAATGTGTCTGTGTTTGAAATCTTTCTTCCAATCTATGATAATTTTAGTTTTTAAGTTATAACCTTTTAAAGTCCAGATACTTCAATTGTCACTTTACTGTGAACACACAATATATATATATATATATATATATATATATATAAAATGTAACATATTTTTTGTGTTTAAAGTGAACACACATTTTGATGTGTCTTATTGCATCCTCAGTTGTAAACGTTGTGTTTTCTGCAGATGCACGAGGAAAACCTCCAGAGGAGCGTCCAGAACACAGCGCCGCCGCCGCTCCAAGTCCCCCATTCTGCAGCCCCCAAAGTTCACCTACTGTAGCGCCTCTCCACCCGCCACTTTGGCGCCTCCTGCAGGATGCATGAAGCAGCACACTCTGGCATCACCTGCTGGCTGTGTGAAGCAACACACTCTGGTGCCCCCTGCTGGCTGCTCGACGCTCCATGAGTCCTGCGCTTCAGGGACATCGTCCTCAGTCACGCAGACGGAGCCTTCAGATCCACAAAGCTCCTCTTTGATCTTTGGATCATCTGCAGCTTCAGCCTCTTCCTCACAAGACACTCTTCCTTCAGTCAAAGCCACAGGTGTTCAGGTGGGTGAGGAGAGCAAAGAGGGAGCAGCGTCTGACTTCAGAGCTCTGTCAGAGCAGAGCAGGGCTGCATGTTCCTGCCTCCTTTCTCAGGAGAAGAGCAGTGAGGAGAGCTCCGCCTCTGAGCCTCAGTGCTACTGCCAGAAAAGCGACCACAGCAGCTGGAACCATGTGGAGGTCTACTCCTTCTCAGGGCTGAGAAACGTTGTTACTGAATGTGAAAGATCGAGTCTGGGTCCAGAGGCTCAGAGAACTGTCACTGTGTCCTCAGGCTCTGCTCGCTCCTGCTCAGAGCAGGCCAGAGCTTATGTTGATGACATCACAATAGAAGACCTGTCAGGTTACCTAGAGTATTACCTGTACATCCCCAAGAAGATGTCTCACATGGCAGAGATGATGTATACTTGAACAAAAGATTGAAGCGTTGTATCCTTAAGTTTAAAGGTCTATACTTGGATCGTCAGGATGGTTTCAGGCATGAGGAAGTAAAAGCAGTACTATAGTACAGTTATACAGTACTATAGTACAGTTATACAGTAGTACAATCATAACTGATGCCATTGAGTTTTGTTCTTCACAAACTGCAGACGCTGCAGGTGTTGTGTCCACGTTTTCTCTATGGCTTTTGTTTTGAGTTTACAGAAGTTTTATGAGACGTTGCCAAAGCTGCAGGTTTAACAGAGATGATGCTGTAGGAATATGCAAACGTGTGATTCTCTGTGTGTCCTTTGAACTCATCTGTCTGGATTGATTTGATTTAATAAATATGCCTTGTTCACATTGTGTCTTTCTTCACATTGTATTTGATTATTCTTTTTACAAATATTTTAGTTTATTGGTTCAAAAGCAGAAACATTTTTAAATGTACTTATTGCAAGAAAAACGAAAACCCATCTGTTATATTTACATCCTCAGGAAAAAGATGGATTAAGATCCTGTATATGTCCCATTGGGGAGATTTCAGGTCACAGTATGTTGTATGTTGTGAAAGTCGTATTGTATTTTGTATTGATATGTTTAGCTCACATCTGGTGACAAATACAATACAGAGGAACAGACATAAAACACACCCATGTTTAACAGATAATCTCAAACTCCTGCAGAGGGCGCTGTTACTACATTCTGTCTAAAAAAACACCAATGGGACTCGTGAAAGTTGTGTTTTTCTCTTTCATGACATAACACACATCCATTTAGGTCACAGTAATTATGTAAATGTCTTTGAATGCATTTCTAAAAAAGATGAATCCAAAGCGTTCATTACAACCAGAAGAACAACAAATACGCACATTAAAACGCAAAAAAATTACTTTAAAAGGAGAACAATATATTGATTTTTTTTATTTATCTTGTTTTAAGGGTCACAAGTAGAAAACTATGATTAAGAGACAAAGCAACTTCTCAAATAAAACGAGCACATTAAATTTATGTTGTATTTATTTTGTCTGCAGAAAAAGCAGCAGAAATATTGAATGTGAATAATGTTGGATCTTTTGTTACTTTTCTGGCGGAAAGTGTTCTGTATTTAACTTTCTGTGACATGTGCTCTGAGCTGAGGAGGTTGAGGTTGTGTTGATCAGACGCAGAAGAAAACAGTTTTTCCTTCTGGCCTGAGACATGGGGCCGTGCGCAGAGAAAGGAATGTTAGCGATTACAGCAGAAAACCACTGACATGAGCTTATTCTGGGTCTGACCTCAGGCTCTGCATACACCCTCAGAGCGACCAGCAGTGCATTCTGGGATGAAGTAGATCTCAAATACAGTATAGCAACGACATTAATGGACTTGATCAACATTTTTGAACATTTGTCTCTTCCTCTTATGAAGCAATGGCTTCATGTGCTTGATATTGTTGCATTTTCTGTGTTTGTAAAGTCCTCTGAGATAATTGTTGTTGTGATTTTGGGCTATACTAAAATATATCTTTGGTCTCTCTCTGATATGTCTCTGATCTCTCTTGGTCTGTCTCTAGTCTCAGTCTCTTTCTATTCTCTCTCTGGTCTATCTCTGTTCTCTCTCTGGTCTCCCTCTGGTCTCTCTCTGATATATCTTTGAGATCTCTGGTCTAGTCTCAGTCTCTCTCTGGTCTCTCTCTAGTCTCTGTCTGTTCTCTCTGGTCTCTCTCTGGTCTCTCTCGAGTCTCTCTCCGGTCTTTCTCTGGTCTCTCTCTAGTCTCTCTCTGTTCTCTCTCTGGTCTATCTCTCTGTTCTCTCTCTGGTCTCTCTCTCTGTTCTCTCTCTGGTCTCTCTCTAGTCTCTCTCTAGTCTCTCTCTGGTCTCTCACTGGTCTCTCTCTCTCTAATCTTTCTCACTGGTCTCTCTCTCCGGTCTCTCTCTAGTCCCTCTTTCTGCTCTCCATCTCTCAATTGAAATCAATCAAATTGAATTGCTTTAATTCAAATAGAAATAAGAATATTGGCCGAGTCATTAGACACATGTGAGTAAACCATAGACATCACAGAACGATTCAAATATCCTGAATGTGGTTGAAAACACATTTTTACAAAGTTGTCGATTCTCCAACACAGAGCAGAGAATCAAACCGTTCAAACACATGTGGCTGGATGTGGAGTGTCCAGGATCATCACCACTGTTTAGTAGTTTCAAACTAACCTTTATCTGTGTGTGTATGGACTGACTTGTGTTTCTATGAGAGCTTTTTAAAACACACATATAAAAGATCAAAGTGCGAGTTGGTACAAAAGCAGAGAGGAGTGTCTGTTGATCCACGACGAGTTCTTTATGCAGCAGAGAAAACACAGATCGGTTTTGGCTGAATAGATCCAAGTCCTTTGTGTCGGCGTCACCTCGAGGGAAATGCTCCCAGTCCTGTTTCAGAAGCTGTTTTGATGCCTCTAAAGTCAGTTTCACAGCTGTATTTGGAAGAGCACTGGTACAAAGCTGCAAAGTCACTGCTGATCCGACCACATGGCTCAACACTTTAAATGCTATTGTTATTATATTATTACATACTGCATTCATCTGATAATTCTGCTCTGATGATCCACTCGTCACTTGATCTGCTGCTAAAGTAAAACATAAACATCTAAATACTTCCTGGTGCTGTGATAATAATACATCAAACTAATATAGTGCTTTTGCTGTTAGAACTTCCTGACAAATAATGAAACGTTTGGACCAACAGAACATTCTCACCCTGCAGGGACCGGTTCAGATTCATGGACATTTTGTTATTATTGCTATTATTTTCACTCTTTTTGCTGTGATTTGGGGCGACAGTAGCTCAGTTGGTAGAGCATTGGCCTTAAGGCCAGAAGGTCGTGGGTTCAATTCCCACCTCTGCACCTTCTCCATCGACTCCCACTGATGACTGCTGTCGTTGTGTCCTTGGGCGAGACACTTAACCCCACTTTGCCCAAAGCCCCCACTGAAAGATCAAGGCTATGCTCACACTCAGAGAGCAGCCGTCCTCCTGTGGACTCACCACCTGCAGAGGGTCAGTGAGGGGCTGGTGCTATGAGACTTGGGTGGCATCTCTGACTGCCACCCCCCTGACCCAGAAATGGATTAAAGGGTAGAAAATGGATGGATGGATGGATGGCTGTGATACACAAAGCAGGAAATGTGCTGGACCTTGGGGATAATTTTAGCTTCTGCTCTGAGACCGACACTTCTCTGTGACACCAGGAACCTGCCACACTGACCTTTTATCAAAACCTTTTACTTTAATCCACTGCACAGAAGTCTGAACTCACTCACTCACTTTGGCTCATATCGGAACACTAAAAGAACCAGGGCCAGACTCATGGGAATTCAGACACTGACTGACTTTCTTGCGTTGTTTTAACTTAAATTGATTTTATTATTATTGTTAGAGCTGTTGGTTAAACAAGTTTAACATTATTAATGCAAGTCATTTTAAAGACTTTTAAAGAATTCTATTATTGCGCGGTTCTTTTTGGCTGAGCACTTTGTTTTTTCACACAAGTTAAAGCTGCACTAACTCACTTTGTGACATTTTCGAATGTGAACGCTGGCCTCGCTCTTTCTGCTCCCCCTCCCCACACTCATGAAGCTATCGCCCCCCACTCAGCCTGTGCTCATGTGCTGTTGTTAACTTTACGGAGCTCACGTCTCACAATATGGATCGCACATTTGCACGTGGATGGTGTGACCATAGAATGATAATCCGGGAAGCGCGGAGGAACGAGACTTTTTTTTGGATGTCTGTTTCACTGTGTAAGCAGTAACCGGTCACGAAGACACGGGGAGTTTCAGGTTAGCCTCCGCCGCTTGTTTACCTCAGCTGTCTGTGCTAACCAGAGACCTGTGGCTTTTCTCAAGAAAGTGGGGGCCAGTGGTCCGCTGTGATTGGTCACAATCTGGACCCGAAACACATTCTCTTCCTTGTTGAACAAAAACTCGATGTAAAATAAAATGACACGCCAGCACAAACCTGCGCTACTTATTCTTCAAAAGGATGTATATCCCAATGCACTGCATGGATATGGATTGAATGTTCCTTATGAATACAAAAGTAAAGTGAGGTAATGCAGCTTTAACTATGACACTTATGTCATTAATCGCAATTAAATGTTTTATTCATTTGACAGCACTGCTATAAATACAGTATGTTTAAAAAATATAGATTCCCTTTGTTGATTTGCTTCTTCATCTAATACTGTATGTCTTTCCCTTTGACATGATCTCTCTGTGATGGCTGTCTTTCTTGCCACCCTCATGCCCCCTTCTGGCCGGGCGCTAGAACTACATTGTTCTCCGTCTTCGTGTAGACGTTGTGCACTTGAAAAAAGGAGCCTGGTCGTTTTTTCAAATTGCTTTGCAGCGTCTCCGCAGCGTCTCCGTCTAAACGGGGCCTCAGTGTCATAGTCCAGCCTGTTGTCTCTGTTTAAACCTCATATTTCTTCTCCCTCGCTCTCGCACCAACATTCTCCTCTCTAACAATGGTGTCTTTGTGTCGCTGCCGCCTGTGTTTTCATTTCATTTTTTATTGCTGTTGAGCTCCTCGAGTGGAGAATTTAATCAGCTCTCACTGGTTTCTGAGCTTCAAGAATGTTGATGATGGTCAACCGGGAGGCCCACAGCTGCGGACCGTGTTCCAGGAAGAAACACAACCTTCAACCAGAGACAAACGCACAAGTTTACAACTGACAAGTCTGCAACAGCACCTGTACCTGTACAGTGTGTCACCTGTTTCATTCCCACATATGAATCAGAAAACACAGAAATGTTTATGCTATATCTACTTACATCTTTATGTATATTTGTATCATCAGAGGGTAATTATCAAGTCACAAGATAAATACTCATTGCTCCAACTTTCCCACTTTTCTTTCTTTTTAGCTTATTTAATTTTCAATAGAATATGCAGTGTTTTATGCTTATGCTAAAGTTCTGTCTATATTAGCCCTTACAGCTTTGGAAATGTAGGAGTTCAATGTTTGGATCTGCATGTGGACTGGGACAGGACAGAGGACAGGACAGAAGACAGGACAGAGGACAGGACAGAGGACAGGACAGAGGACAGAGGAAGCGGACTGGGACAGGACAGAGGACAGAGGAAGGGGACTGGGACAGGACAGAGGACAGGACAGAGGACAGAGGACTGGGACTGTAAACTGTTTTTTGGAGACAGCCTTGTGTTCTGAAGTGTGTATGTGACTGTGTCCTTCTCAATGACAGCCTTTTATTCTCACTCTTTGATCTTGGGTTTTTCTCACAATCAAGGAGTGAGTGGGAAACAAATGCAAACACAGAACTCAGTGCTTCAGGTGGGCCGGGAGGTACTTCCAAAAATAATTCTAAAGCGGACCGCCACCTCTCCGTGCACCAAGAACGTGCTTTAGGCGTACTGGTGCGCTCATTTGCCCAGCTTTAAAAATTCTTTAGCTGTTCCGCCGTTTTTCAGAGCACCGTTCACAATGCACGCCTCCTATTTCGTCTCACGTCTCACCGAGAGCACAGACTACTATCACCCAAACGTTTTATTGAGGGAAAGCGCATTTTTTGGTGCTGTAAACAGCTCAACGAGATGCTAGTCCAAACACCATTTTATGTATTTACTTAGACTTTATGAAGGATTCACATACAAGCACAGGATCCATAGCTAAGAAAAATGAACAACAACAAAAATGGTTAAAAACACACCTTAATCACATATTTATGTCAAGTCACACATACAGAGAAGCACGCCAGTGACTCCAAAGTTTAGAAGTGAATCTGACTGAGCTAATTTCAGGGCAAGTATGACTCTTCACATAAACTGATAGTAGCAGTGAAGCAGGACAGCAGGAAAGGAGCGCACCCTGCACTCAGCAAACATCTGACTACTGTGTCTGGGATCTTCAGCAGCATCCTCATCGAGTCATTATATACAGTCTATGGTCAGCATAGGCAGCTGTTAACCTCTGCAGACTGGCCTGCTGTAAAGGCACAAAATGATTGGAACGAGGAGGTTTTTACATACACAGAACACATGTTAAACTTTGGGATTGAGTATAGTTTACCTCATCACTAATAGTTAGAGCATTAAGGAGAATTCAGGAAATATAGATTTCAACAATACAACAATTATGATAAAACTTTTTCTGTAGTTGTATTTGATGTAATTTGAAGGCCGTACTCAGAGCATATATTGAGGAACTGCTGAAGTACAGACTAGTATGTACTAGTATGTACTAGTATGTACTAGTATGTATAGCATACATGTGATGGTTAATCACTGCACCCATTATTACAGTGATTGAGCTGCACAGATAGATCGTCCATATAGATGTTTAACAACAGGGGGGACATCACACTGCCCTGCCGGACTCCATTGCTGACCTTGAATGAGTCTGACACTGACCCACCCCACTTCACCCGCACACTTTGCTATGAGTACCAAAATATGAGGACCCTAACAAGGTAGCCAGGAACACCTCCATCAGACAGCTTCTTGAATGGCCTCTCATGGCTTATTCTATCAAATGCTTTGGATGCATCTAAAAAACAGGTGAACGTTGTGGAACCTGTGCCGTGCTCTTGTTTGAATCCAAACTGGTTTTCAGCCGTATAAAGATGTGGTTCAAGTTTGTACAAAATGATCCTCTCAAAAGCCTTGGCCTCAGAACTGGCCAAGGCAATAGGTCGATAGTTGTCCTTACTGTTGAGTTTCCCAGCCTTGTCTTTGATCACTGGGAAAAGTAAAATGGACATGAGTGACACAGGAAAGTAAAACAGTAAAACAGTGAGTGAGAAGAGGGTATCACTTTTTGCTTGCATATTTTAGGTGTTCAGATGAAACTGTATCTGGTCCATATTACTTATGACTCTTCAATGTTAAAACAGCATTAAAAACCTTGAGTGGAGCTATGATCACACCATCCTTATGATCAACAGCCCCTTTAATAATATTATTGCCTTTGACACAATTATACAATTCATGATTTTTTTTTTGACATGTGTTTCACTAACAAACCACCAGTGGACTCTGCAACTGTACGAAGAAGACACATAAATGAAAATACGGGTGAACTATTTATGGGAATGATAAACTTTGAGAATGCATCGTATTCTACTGTAGATGAACTGTTTAACTCTGTCACCTCTAGTGTTTTGAATGTTCTGGACACCATCGCTCCTGTGAAGGTTAAAACAGTGAAAAATAAGCAGAAGGCGCCGTGGGCTAAAGCAGACTCGGTCAGGGCACAAAAGAGAGAGTGCCGGAGGGCCGAGCGGAAGTGGCGCAAGTCCAACCTCCAGGTTGATTACGAGATCTTCAAAAATAAGTTGTGCGAGTTTAACCAGGTGCTACGTAGTACGAGAGAAAGGTATTTTTCTGAAATGATTGAAGGCTGCAGCAACAATCTGCGTGTTCTGTTTTCAACAGTTAATAGATTAACAAACCCCCCTGTTCAGATGCCATTAGAGCTAACTTCCAAACGTAAATGTAATGAGTTTGCACATTTTTTCAATGACAAGGTTCAAGGCATCAAAAACGCCATTGTCTCCAATCCACAGATAACCATCCAACAGCCAGAAAGGCTCTCTGAGCTAACTTACTTTGCACCTGTAAATGATCAAACTGTCCAAGAGATAATCTCCAGTCTGAGCGCCTCCACATGTAGCCTGGATGTACTACCCACTAGATTTCTAAAGTCTGTTCTGAGCAGTCTGTTACCTTCACTCACACAGATAGTAAACATGTCCCTTCATTCTGGAATATTCCCAAAGGCCCTGAAAACTGCAGTCATCAGGCCCCTGCTTAAAAAGAGCAGTCTGGATGCTACGGTACTTAACAACTACCGTCCCATCTCAAATCTGCCATTTATGGGGAAAGTCCTTGAAAAAGTTGTCTACCAACAGCTAAATAGATTTCTTATTATCAACAACTCATTTGATATGTTTCAGTCCGGCTTTAGACCCCACCACAGCACTGAGACTGCTCTCGTCAAGGTTACAAACGATATCCGGCTAAACACTGACGCAGGCAAAGTCTCAATCCTAATCCTGTTAGATCTGAGTGCTGCCTTTGACACCGTCGACCATGAGATCCTCTTACAGAGACTAGAGGACTGGGTTGGCGTCGCTGGCACCGCCCTAAGTTGGTTTAGGTCTTACCTTGAAGACAGGAAGTACTTTGTGGAGATTGGAAACTGTGTCTCAGATCATATGGCCCTGACCTGTGGAGTACCACAGGGGTCGATCCTGGGACCTCTTCTTTTCAATCTCTACATGCTGCCGTTAGGTCAGTTAATACGCAGAAACGAAGTTTCCTATCATAACTATGCAGACGACACTCAGATCTATGTCTCACTGACTGCAGGAGAACATGGACCAGTGGACTCACTCCTTCACTGTATCCAACAGATAAGTGAGTGGATGCAAAACAACTTCCTTCAGCTAAACGCAGACAAAACTGAAATGATTGTGTCACAGGGGTAAAAAAGCAGGTTCTTCGGACCCGGATTTAAAAAGGGACCACTGGATTAAAAGCGAATTGAAAGCAATTTATTATAAAATACATTAAAAACAAGTAAATAAAAGCAATAAAAACCTAAGCTAAAAAACAAGGCAAAAAAGCTAAAACAGAGGCTAAAACAGGCCAAAATGCATCCCCACGGCCTGGGCCGCCAGACCACGGGGCTCTCACCCGCCGTGTCTGGCTCCCTCTCCGTTTCCCTCTCCTGCCCCCTCCCCATCTCCTTTTGTACCGTGGCACAGGTGTTCTAATTGTCACGTGGGGAGCCGGGGTGCTTCAGGTGGTGCAAATTAAAATCAATATTAAAAACACATGCATAAAATATAAAACAAACCATATTAAAACCCACCACCCATTTTGCACCCCTCGACAATTGTCTTTGGTCCCCAGAAACAAAGAGAGAGCGTCATCTGTCATCTACAGTCTCTCTCCCTAAAACCTTCAAACAAGGTCAGAAATCTAGGGGTAATTCTGGACTCAGACTTAAATTTTAATAGCCACATCAAATCAGTAACATCAGCAGCTTTTTACCATCTAAAAAACATTTCCAGGATCAAAAACATAGTGTCTAAAGCTGACTTGGAGATTCTTATCCATGCATTTGTCTCCAGTAGGTTAGACTACTGCAATGGCCTGCTCACAGGTCTGTCCAAACAGGCTGTAAAACAGCTGCAGTACATTCAAAATGCAGCAGCTTGAGTCCTGACTAGAACCAGGAAGTACGACCATATTAGTCCGGTCCTCAGGTCTCTGCACTGGCTTCCTGTGGCTCAGAGAATAGACTTTAAAACAGCTTTGCTTGTGTACAAGTCTCTCCATGGCCTCGCACCAAAATATATTAGTGACATGTTAGTCCCATATGAACCAGCCCGGACTCTGAGGAGCACAGGGACTGGACTCCTGTTAATGCCCAGAGTCAGAACTAAACATGGGGAGGCTGCTTTTCAGATTCATGCTGCTAAAATCTGGAACATTCTTCCTGAGGATGTGAGACAGGCCTCCTCTCTGACAATGTTTAAAACCAAGTTAAAAACTGTGCTGTTTAGCTGTGCATACAACTGAGGGATTTTATATTTTTATCTTTCTTTTTAATGTTCTGTGAATATTTATTATATATTTTAATGCTATCTTGTTCAGCACTTTGAGTTGCCTTGTGTATGAATTGTGCTATACAAATAAACTTGCCTTGCCTTGCCTTGCCTTGCCATGATAAATCCATATTTTATAACTGTTGTTCAGGCCAGTTACTCTGTCAAAGTCCCAGGGACAAGAAGTCTTGCAAGTGTTCATCATTCTAACTTGTTTCCAAAGATCAAAGTAGTAAGAACAGTTTCTTCCCCTCTGCTGTTGGACTCTTGAACACTTCATAACCTGTCCCCCCACCTCACCTTACTGCCCCTTATAAAGTCCCCCTACTGCCCTTTATAATGTCACTTTACTGCCCTTTATAGTGTCTCTTTTATTGTATATAGTAATTGTAATAATTCTATTTAAAATTGTATTCCTTAGAAGTGTTTTTTTTTTTTTTTTTACTTTGCCTTCTCTACTCTTACCTCTCTTTCTGACTGTTGCACTGAGCCAAAACAATTTCCAAGTCTGTGACTTCCTGGTACTTACATGGCAATAAAAAATATTCTGATTAGTTCATCTTTTTCACCATAGATCCATGTTCCACACAAACAAGTGGATTCTGGAGGTGTGTGAAATGTGCGATCTTAGGTTGTCAGTTAAAATACAATGAACACTTACTTACAGCATTACACTTACTATGCTCTCCCGGCCAAAACATGCTGGGGCCTTTTCTAGGTAAACTAATTTGCATAGTATTTCTCATTTTTAATTTGGTTTACTGTAATCACTTTTTGCTGAATCTGTTTTTCTATATATTTTTAGGGGTAACGATATGAACATCTTCTAGACTCATACGCTGCTATTTTTTCTATCCATCCATCCATTTTCCATTTTTTATATACATAAAGTAGTTGGAAGTAAATTCAACTGGGCAAAAAAAGAGCATCAGCACCTCTTCTGGGCCACTTGATGGAATGATGGAAAAGACTGGACATTTGTGGTAAACTGTAGAGACTGATGTGTTTATGATTGACAGCTGAGGTCACTGATTCACAGATGAACTAGGATTCATCGAATGAGTGACTAAAGTCGGTGGCAGCTTGTTTGTTTTGAAATATGAATATCAAACCAAAGGAGTTGGATGTGTTTGGATCTAAGCTACACTGAAATAAGACTGAATTCGGGTGAAAATGTGAGTATTGTTGAAAAGTCCATTGACAATAATGAACCTACAAATCTCTGACCAGAGCTGCAAAAGGATGGAAGGTTTCTGGTACATTTCTCCAGGAAGTTAAACTGAGGGGTTTTCAGGAATATTACAGAGCTGGGGATTCATTGTCCATCCATCCATCTTCTTCCCCTCAATCCATTTCTCGGGGGGGTGGATGTCAGAGCTGCACCCAGTACACACAGTATATATATATATATATATATATATATATATGTATATATATGTATATCATGTTTAGGCCAGCAGTGAAGGTCAAAGTCAAGGTCAAGGTCAAGTTTATTTATATATAGCACATTCTAAAAACAGTCAGGACTGTCACAAAGTGCTTACCAGACATTATAAAATACAACACTAAAATAGGATACAGCATAAAAATAAAATGCAGGACACCATCATAAATGTTTCAATATTGCTTGTGTTAAAAAGCCAAAGCAAAGAAATGTGTCTTTAGCTGCGATTTAAAGCTCTCTACAGAGGGGGCAGCTCTGATACAATAAGGGAGAGAGCGTTCCAGAGTTTGGGCCCTGCCACAGCAAAGGCTCGGTCTCCTCTGGTCTTTAATCTAGACCTGGGACAGTGCAGAAGAAGCAGGTCAGAGGACCTCAGTGCTCTTCCCGGAGTGTGCAAACTAAGCAAATCCGTGAGATATGACGGTTTTATTTAAATAGTAACAGTACAATTTTAAACTTAATTCTAAAAGCAACATGAAGCCAATGTGAAGGCCGTGAGGGTCCGCCACTTGATAGGCGTGACTGCGTCTGTTAATATTCACAGTCCAAAACAATTAGCAAAAACAACCAGGCTCCGTCTTCGAAGTGTCTACACAAAGACGGAAAACAATGTAGTTCTAGCGCCCGGCCAGTAGGAGGCAGTGGAACTTTACAACACGACACAAGCAACCCCCGCAGTATTATCACTTCCTTAACAACATCCCCCTCAAGCCACTGCAAAGACGTGAAATAATTCACCAACATCATTCTGCATTTAACAGTAGCAGCGAAAATGGAAACTGAAACTAGAGCTTTGCGTGGTTTCGTTTGGACGAACAAAGAAGCAGTATTCTCCTCCGTGTAGCGCTCGAAGCACATTCACCGATCCGCCGCCATTGTTGTTTACGTTTGTTCTCGGCTGCTGCACATGTCACATGGACAGGACAGAAGTGGGGAGGTCATTGCGGGAAGAGAATTTTTTTTTTTGAGATGTTTAAAAAAAAAACACACACACACATTTAAAAAATGTGGAAAATACAGATTTTTGGTCTCTCTCTGGTCCCTCACTTCTCTTTGGTCTCTCTCTGGTCCCTCACTTCTCTTTGGTCTCTCTCTGGTCCCTCACTTCTCTTTGGTCTCTCTCTGGTCCCTCACTTCTCTTTGGTCTCTCTCTGGTCTCTCACTTCTCTTTGGTCTCTCTCTGGTCCCTCACTTCTCTTTGGTCTCTCTCTGGTCCCTCACTTCTCTTTGGTCTCTCTCTGGTCTCTCACTTCTCTCTTGTCTCTTTTTCATCTGTAGGATACAAACAGGGACCAGGAGGACCAGTTCTCCTGTGATAGAAGCCACTGTTCCTTCAATTCACCACTTGAAGTCAGTTCCTAATCCAAGACCGTGATGGTTTGCTGTCTGTGGTGAGTATGAATCACTTTATGAATGAACTTTTGTTTTTCCATGTGCTTCACCTCAACTCACACACGTCTGTTTCTAAACAACTCCGTGACTAATGTGAATCATTTCCAAAGAACATTACACATTATATTAACCTGAACTTTGGACCAAATCAGCCGAGCCTCTCACCTCGCTCTGATCTCTCTCACTGGTCTCTCACCTCTCTCTGGTCTCTCTCACTTCTCTCTGGTCTCTCTCACTGGTCTCTCACTTCTCTCTGGTCTCTCTCACTGGTCTCTCACTTCTCTCTGGTCTCTCTCACTTCTCTCTGGTCTCTCTCACTGGTCTCTCACCTCTCTCTGGTCTCTCTCACTTCTCTCTGGTCTCTCTAACTTCTCTCTGGTCTCTCTCACTGGTCGCTAACCTCTCTCTGGTCTCTCTCACTGGTCTTTCACCTCTCTCTGGTCTCTCTCACTTCTCTCTGGTCTCTCTCACTTCTCTCTGGTCTCTCTCACTGGTCTCTCACTTCTCTCTGGTCTCACATGTTGCAGTAATGTTGGTATTACAGTATTATGAATACAAATATTGAAACATGAGATGCATGTACTACTTATTACTCTGAAACAAAAACAGTTCTGTATTTGCATGTAACTTTGCTTTCAAAGTGGCAAGTTTCCTCACAGTATAACAGTCAGTGTAAAGTTATAATTAGTTATGACACATTACTTTTGCGACAGTAGCTCAGTTGGTAGAGCATTGGCCTTTGAGCCTGAAGGTCGTGGGTTCAAGCCCACCGTAAGACCTACTTCACGACTCCCACTGATGACTGCTGTCGTTGTGTCCTTAGGCAAGACACTTAACCCCACTTTACCTGAAGCCCCCACTGAAAGATCTCAGCTCCTGTGGACTCACCACCTGCAGGAGGATCAGTGAGGGGCTGGTGCTCTGTGTCCTGGGTGCAGCTCTGACTGCCACCCCCCGACCCAGAAATGGATTAAGGGGAAGAAAATGGATGGATGGACATTACTTTTGTATTTCAGAAAAGCTTTACTGGAATTGCTTTTCAGTCCCACATCTCTCTGTACAGATCTAATACATTTGACTTTATTCTCTCTACAATAAGCACATAATACAGATTTTGATGTTCCAGAAAAACACATTACATCAATAAATGTATCTTCATTTTGTGACATTGAGAGGGCATCTTCAGTCCAGTGAGATGCAGTTTTACTTTCCCATTATAATACATTACTGCAACCAGAGCTGCCACCCAATGTAAACCTCCAAATATATAAATTGTGAGGAAACAATAAGTAACAGTAATGTAAGTTATCAATTATCTAATCTTATAAATAAATACCCTATCCACCGCAACCTTGACGGATTGGATGTTTTGCACATGCAGCTGTGGACCAAGTATAACGAGAGTCACCACCGCCTCTACCAGCGCCTCTACCAGCGCCTCTACCAGCGCCTCTACCAGCGCCTCTACCAGCGCCTCTACCAGCGCCTCTACCAGCACCTCTACCAGCGCCTCTACCAGCGCCTCTACCAGCGCCTCTACCAGCACCTCTACCAGCGCCTCTACCAGCGCCTCTACCAGCACCTCTACCAGCACCTCTACCAGCGCCTCTACCAACGCCTCTACCAGCACCTCTACCAGCGCCTCTACCAACGCCTCTACCAGCACCTCTACCAACGCGCCTGGGCCCAACTTGAGCCCCACGTGACGTAGTTCCTCCTCTACTTCCCCTTGGTCTTCCCCTTGGTCTTCCCCTCAATCTTCCCCGTGGTCTTCCCCGTGGTCTTCCCCTGGCGCTTCCCACGTATTCATCTAAGTTGTGTGTAATGTAACAGAATCGTAACAGACTTATAACTATACTTATTATAAAGACACGACACACTGCAATCTGCATATGATGCATTTATCAAAATCTTTATTACCTTGTATGAAAAACACTGCCCTCTAGTTAATAAAGTTATAAACCATAGATTTACAGAAAAGCCCTGGTTTACGAGGGGAATTCAAAAAGCATGTAAGAGGAAGAATAAACTGTAAGAGGAAGAATAAACTGTAGAATAAAAAATACTGTGTTTTAAACAAACTAATCAAAAAGGGAAATCAAAATGCTGACATTCCAACTGAATTTCTAATAAACGATAGAACTTTGATCAATCAACCCGATGAAATCGCAAACCAGTTTAATCAATATTTCACTAATATTGGCCCTAAATTAGCTAAAGAAATAGTCAACACTAATCAAGTTGATGCTTTAAGCAAAATACCAACCACTAATAAAACTATATTTATTCAACCCACTGATGAAAATGAAATAATTTCAGTTGTCAAAAACTGCAAGACTAAGATGTCAGCTGACTGGAATGGACTAGACATGTCAGTATTAAAAGACACTATTGAATGTGTTGTAAAACCAATCGCTTACATTTTTAATCTTTCTTTACAATCGGGGGTTTTTCCAGAAGGAATGAAGATTGCGAAAGTGATTCCTATTCACAAGGCTGGTGATAAACAGAAATTCACTAATTATAGACCTATTTCCATTCTGTCACAGTTTTCCAAGATCCTGGAGAAGATCTTCCATAAAAGATTATTCAGTTATGTAGATAAGCAAAATATTATTTGTGAACAGCAGTATGGTTTTAGACCCGATAGGACCACTACCTTAGCATTAGTGGACCTTGTAGAAAAAATATCAAATGCTATAGCCGATAAACAATATACTGTTGGTGTTTTCCTAGACCTAACCAAAGCTTTTGATACAGTGAATCATGAATTGCTACTTCAAAAACTGTACAGATATGGGATTAGAGGAGTGGCTTTTTCTTGGCTCCAGACTTATTTGAAGAACAGATCCCAGTATGTCCACACCAATGGCACTGATTCCCAGCTGCTGACAGTTTCCTGCGGGCTGCCACAGGGGTCAGTGTTGGGTCCGTTTTTGTTTCTTATGTATATTAACGATCTGTGTTTAGTTTCAAAAACATTAAACCTTATTTTATTCGCTGATGACACCAACATGCTTAGTTGTGGTAAGAATTTAGAAGCATTGATAGATATAGTAGAGAAAGAATTATTATTGTTAAAGAAGTGGTTTGATTCTAATAAGTTAACCCTTAATTTAAATAAAACCAAATTTATAGTTTTTGGAAACCGTGCCATTAATGTGTGTAGAAATTTAAGAATAAATGATACTGAGATAGAACGAGTGAATGAAATAAAATTTCTTGGAGTACTTTTACAAAATAAGCTTAGCTGGAAGCCCCATATAAACTACATCAAGGCAAAGCTATGTAAATCTCTTGCAATAATATCTAAAGTTAAAGAACTCTTAAATGAAAACAACTTATATATGTTATACTGTTCCCTGGTTCTCCCGTACATGACCTATGGCCTAGAAGTTTGGGGAAACACTTACAAAACCAATCTTAATCCAATAAGTATCATCCAAAAAAGAGCGATCCGCATTGTGAATAAAATGGCTTACAGGGCACATACAAATGAGCTTTTCATCAAACTAAAAGCACTAAAATTGAAGGATTTGGTTGAGTTTAAAACCGCACAATTTATGTATAACATAAGCTACAACAAGTTACCTGTGCATATCCAGGGATTGTTCCAAAAACGAGACTGCGTTTACAATTTCCGAAAGGAAGAAATGTTTCAAAAAACATATGTGAGAACGAGTGCAAAGCAGCATTGTCTTTCTTTTGTTGGGATTAATGTGTGGAGTGAGTTGGACCAAGAGCTAAAAGACTGTAAAACCTTAATTCAATTTAAAATTCTTTTGAAGAAATCAATTATAAAAAAATACATTGAGAATGGACGCTAAGGATGCAAACTTAAGATGATAGATTGTTTTTCTTTCTTCTTTGTGACGATCTAAAAACAAAAATTGTATAACTACTTGCATAAGACATTGGCAGCTTTACTGTTTATGTTTTGTAAATACTCTGGGATAGGCGCAATAAGCTTTAGCTTCTGCCTATTCCATTTCAGACTTTATGTTTATTTATCATCTGTTTGGCATCTGTTGAATGTTTGAATGTCTGAATAAAAAATAATCTGAATCTGAATCTGAAAGACACAAGCAGAACATGCAAACTCCACTGAGGCAGGCCCAGGACCTTCTTACTGAGAAGCAAGAGTGCTGTCCACTCAGCCACCAATTTCAGGCCTTTTTATTGTATAGGATTATTGTTTTGTTGCAGCTATTTTTGTTTCTGTGGAGATGAAAAACAAGAACTCCATGTCCCTCCAGCTAAACGTGTATGCAAAAGGCTGTTTTTATATCTTGTCTTGATTTGCTGGATGGAGAGAGCTGTAAATACACAGGATCTGGTTCAAGGATAGTATCCATCAGATCCTGCTGGAGGACAGAGCAGCCGACATTAACTGATATAACTTAGAACATGAACTTTTATTATGATGCTCACTTTAGAACCGCTTCAAAACAATAATTGTATGTTTTGGTTACGTAAGCGTTTTTACAAATGGTTTTAATGGTGTCTGCACTTCATGTTATGCCGAGTATTTTGCCGAAGCTATTACTACTTTTTGTAAGTGATGCTTTGACAAAAAACACAAGAGAAAGTGTGTGTGTGTGTGTGTGTGTGTGTGTGTGTTTGTGTGTCTACGTGGTACTTTCGCAAAAAATGAGTACAAAAAATTGCTGGATCACAAAGCTGGAAGTATGAGCGAGCGTGGCCAGTGGGGGTCAGGGTTCGGTGGCGTAACACAGAAACACTGGAGTCTATTGTGATTGTGAGAGTTTGTGGAATCACCTACAATTAGACACAGATTCACTTTGAGACTGACATAAACTACAGCTGCTGCGTCATAAACTACACTAAGCAATGTACTACTCTGGCGAAAAAGAAAATAAAGCGACAACTATTTCATTAGTTTCAAATCTGTTCGGAGACATTAAGGAGAAAGGCAAAGAAATATAATGGTACAAAAATACATATTTTATAGAACTTATGAGAAGTTTACTTAATATGATAAGAGGCTCTCGTGTATGCATTTATAACTATAAAAGCATTGAGTCAAATACATTGCATACAAAATATTGCTAAAGAGGATTAATTTCAAGTTCATTTGGCAAGTCAAAGCTTTAGCTTTACAGCTTTCAAAACATTTTTTATTGCAAAATACAGTTTACCAATTAAGTTTGCTCAAACAGTACAAATACTTGATGTATTTACCATAGTTTGTCGGACTAAAAACACTGCTCTGTGAATCATATATGTTTACACTAAGTTCATTATAGTATACTGGGTAAGTGTCCCGCACTTTTCACCTTCTGCTTCCACCCCCACAATGAACAGAGAACACTTTTCCTCATAAAAGTTGAATTCTTAGCTCCACTACATTAATCTTCAATTTCACATTTTTTGTGACAAATTTATTGACGTTTATTTAATTTTATCTTGACTTTATTTTCAATTAATATAGCAGGTTTTAACCTAAAAAGATATATCTGTTTCATGCAAGTTGCAAATACAATTTGTAAACACATGGAAGACATTACAAAATTGTCGATTTGCCAACAACAAATCAGAGAATCAAACATATCAATGTTAATAAATGTCCCTCACTGTCCGGGATCATCGCTGTCCTCAGACCCTCCTGCATCAGCAACGAACGACTTAACTTAAAAATATGCATCTGCTGTGAACTGAAACAATGTGAAATAGTGGTTTCATTTTGTTGTCACCTGAAAAAGACCTTTTGAGACGTGGAATTAGAAGCAGTGGTGTCTGACACCTTGTTGCTTCTTTACATTTACCATTTTCATTGAGTACATTTTGTTTTTGTGATGGAAAAGGCAATATGTTTTGAACCAGGATACATCAACACTATATTTCATTACCTGGTTGCTTTTGTACCGTTTTAATACAATTTGCTGTAACCACTTTAATCACAGAAAATGGACAGGGAAAAGTAGCATTAGGTTGGACTGAAAGGGCAGCGTGTTCTTTGGGTAATGTCAAGTACATGATGCAAATGGACTAAGTACAGATACAAAAACATGTATTGACCTTAAACTTTGGGTACTAACGTCCCCAAATGCAAGGTAAAATTATGAATAATATTCAAAAATACATGATCTTTAAGCAAAACAAAGAAATAATTTGAACCAGGATGTAACAGTTTTCCCAAATCAAAATGCGAAGAAACAGAGAATTAAAAACATTGGTTTATAGACACATAGAAAGACTCAGGTGAAAAAATGTTGGCCCTTGGAGATGCAGGAGGGTCTAAGGACAGGGATGAGTAAGTAAGTAAACTTTATTTATTTAATGCCCTTCACAGACCATGGTCACAAAGCGCCTCACAGTATAAAAACAGACATAGTATGAAATAGACATACACATTATTACAGGCCTATACAAGTAAATAACAGCAAGACACAATTATGCAAAAGCCTGAACAAATAAATGTGTTTTAAGTTGTCTTTTGAAGGACTCAACAGACTCCATAGAACGCAGAGAGAGCGGGAGAACGTTCCAAAGCTTGGGAGCGACAGCCTGGAAGGACCTGTCTCCTCTGGTCCTGAAGCGAGTGTGTGGAACCATCAGGAGGTTCTGATCCCCAGACCTCAGAGCCTTGGCTGGGTTTGTAAGGCTGGATCAGGTCACTGATGTAAGACAAAGCCTGACCGTGCAAAGCTCTGAAGGTTAAAACCAGAATTTTTAAAATGTATCCTGTAGGACACTGGCAGCCAATGAAGAGCTTTAAGGACAGGGTGATGTGCGTCCTCCTGTTTGTGCGGGTCAGGATTCTCACTGCAGAGTTTTGCACTAACTGCAGGCGAGACAGCTCCTTCTCCTACAATAGTCTAAACACAAACCCATAAATGCATAATCCAGGACATTTATGATGATAATTTTAAGATAAATGATAAACTTTATTGATCTCACAATGGAGAAAATTACAAATAATGATAGATTTAATAATAATGCATTGGTTTTATTTGCGCTTTTTTGGACACTCAAAGAAGCTCCACGTTAAATACTCATACATATTTTAAGCTGAGAATATTCATGATGTGTGTGCACCTGAATTCTTTTGAACTGCACAACAAGAGATAAATATGCTCATCTGATATGTAGTGATATATCTGATAAAACCCAGATCCGGAGCTCAAGGTAGAAGACATTTTGTTCTGAAAAAGAGCGCGTGGGGACAAGGCTGAACAAACACTGCCTGCCCTTGGTAACCTATCAAAGAGACTCGATTCAATAATAGTGACTTCAAAAGTGTATTGTGTTGTTGAACATTTCCTTCCTATGGTCAATGTGGTCTTTGAATTTGTCCAGGGGCAAATATTTGGGATCTCTGCTGTGGCCTGCTGCTGCCCTCTCTGTGATATTGAGTTGGTCCGCAGGTAAATGGCCAGAGTAAAGGCTGGTCCCGCTCACACACATCAGGGGAGAGAGGGTCAATGATCGCCCCAGGACCAACTCAATGGTTGCGGATCTAATGGATCTAATTTAAGGTAGAGAGAGGAAAGAGCTAACAGTACTTTTTATACTTTTCCAGAAGACATGGAATAACTGACTTTATTGATGTT